>CM053597.1:137371898-137384927 GCA_028646575.1 Pseudocheirus occidentalis
TCCTGAATCTAGGTGATTG
Organism: Pseudocheirus occidentalis; assembly: GCA_028646575.1. Taxonomy (NCBI): domain Eukaryota; kingdom Metazoa; phylum Chordata; class Mammalia; order Diprotodontia; family Pseudocheiridae; genus Pseudocheirus; species Pseudocheirus occidentalis. Next base: position 137,371,918 of record CM053597.1, read on the forward strand.
TTTGGCAGATTCAGGAGGGAGCTGGGACAAGGGAAGAGGATCCAGGGAATCAGAGAGACTACCCAGAGTCGAAATGAAGAAAAGGCCTCCCCTTGGAGTAAACTCAGGTTTGTTGGAAATCAAGGGGTGGAAAGTTTGTGTGGTTTTCTAAGAGCTTTATTGGAGACTAAAGTTAATGGTTGCCCCATGAGTGGAAGATCAGTATGTTGTGAATTATTGATTGAATCTTTAAGTGTTAAGGTGGTTTCCCTCTTAGGGAAACCAGGTGAATTGATTGATTGAATCTTTAAGTGTTAAGCTTATTTCCCCCTTAGGGAAACCAGGTAAATCTTCTTTTGTTCCTTGTTCTAAGTATTGTGACTTTCTGTAAATACTGTGCTAAATATTGTGATATAATATTGAACTGAATATTGTACTGAATCTTGATTTGTAATGGAATAAACAGAGCGTTCACTACTACTGTGTAATCTGAATCTTAAAAGGTGTTCACAGTAGCATTCTTTCAGGAATCTACTGTTGATTGGCTTTACACTTGCACGTAAGAATACATAAGAAACTTTGTAAAATGTTTTTCTAAGCTCTAGGCAAATTCTATCTGTGGGAGAGCCACTAGACTAGTGTGGACTTATTTTTTAAATAATCTTCCCTGGGTGCTTATTGTCTTCCCCATTATATGAGTTCCTTGAGGCCAAAGACTGTCTTTTGCCCCTTTCTGTATCTCCATTTCCTAGCACAGTGGTTGGCATAGAGTAGGTGCTTAATAAATGCTTATTTACTGATGACTGAGAAAGGAAAGAGGATTTGTTTTATATGACCTGTCTCTATGAAGTCATACCATTTATTTGTGATCACTGCTTCCTTTTCTAGATGTTCACAAACCATCTCTTTAGTAACATGTTATAGAATTTCTGGTTTATTTGTAGACTTCATTACTTTCCTTTCCTTAAAAATAGAGATAGTCCCTCTTCTCTAGTCCTATAATACCTCTTCCCTTCTTAGTGATATTCAAAAGTTTGGACAATGTCTCAAGAACATAACTGCTAAATATTGTTCTTCAGGACTGGGTGACTTGAATTCATTAAGGGTAGTGAGGTATTCCTTTTCTAGCTCTTATACTGAGTTTCAACTCCCTATTCACCATTTTTATTTTGTTCTTTCCTAGGCAATGACATTTTTCTTTGGCATGAAAAATAGGCATAATAAAAGTTGAATAGTTCTACCTTCTCTACATTGGCAGTTCTCATCATCCCATTTATCATGGACAATGGTCTTGGATATTCTTTGATCAAAGAATGGACATTCTCAGAACCTCCTCTTTTCTTCAAAATACTTTTAAAGAAAGCCACAAATGCTATTCTTTCCTCATAAATAAATGTTTTTGGTCTTGTTGTTTAGTCATTTCAGTGATGTCTAATTCTTTGTGACCTGGTTAAGGGTTTTCTTTCTTAGCAAAGATACTAGAATGATTTGCCATCCCCTTCTCCAACTCATTTTACAGATGAGGAACTGAGATAAACAGTGTTAAGTGAAGACCAAGGTAACACAGCTAGTAAGTGTCTAAGGACAGATCTGAATTAAGGAAAAAGTGCAAGTTTCAAGATAAAACCTTTCGCTGCTTGGAAGAGGTGGGGAGGACCCAGTCTCTGAAGTGTATATATACATACACATAGCATATCTTTCCACACTCCTCCATTTGTTCTTTTCATTCTTAATTGGGTATGTTGGTTGGTTAGTGGTTGTTGACCTTCATTCTCCAAGAGGACCAAAATGATGTCACTATGCTAGAATCAAGTTTCAGTGTGTCCCACTGTGGCTAATCAAACCAATATGAGCTCAGAATGTTGGTATATATAAATCTCAAAAATATATTCCAGTCCAAACAGGAAATTTCCTATTTACTTATGTGGCTAATCTCTCTAAGAATTAAATATTTAGCACATTGTAAGAGGCAGGGGCCAAATCTATGATTTCACTGGCATAAGGAACTTCCAAATATTATATTTCCCTTTACCAGTACAGGTCTTCATGTCCTCTATGATTCATAAAGAGTTGTCTAAGAAATTGAGAAGTGACTTGCCCAGCGTCACACAATCAGACCATGTAAGTGACAGAACTTGACTACCAGTCTTCTAGGCACCAATGGCAGGTCTTCATCCACTCAGCTAGGAGATTGCCTCTCAATAGAAGTATGTGATTGATCTTAAACAATGACACTCAATTTACTCCTGCCCACCCAAACTATAGTCAGTGATTGCAGAACCCTAAGGGGACAGATATGGAGTCCATTTAAAAGTTAAGCTCTCTGGCTGAGCTCAGAATCATTTTCCTTTAAATTTAGCTTTCTGAAGAAATTGACTCAATTGCTTATAGAATTAGCAACAATTAGAAATGGATTCAAATTTAAAAACCCTTCATATCCATCAGGCATCTAACACTGAATTTGTGTAAAAAAAAGTATCTCTAGAATCATCAACACTCATAGTAAAATATGATTTCTAACTCTTAGTTGGATCACATTGTGAGTAATAAATGCTGAAAAACTCTTGGAACAGATTTAGTGAATAAGCTTTGTGCAGCTCACGGCTGCCCTCCTCTCCCCTTTTACTGCTGCAATCATTTGCCCTTTTTCTTTGATTCATACAGGGGAATGAATCATGTTCACCTGTAATATAAGGGGAATGGGATGTAGCTAATTAAGAGCAGGGCAATTCAAACTTTTTCTTAGCCCTGGGGAGGAATACCCAGGTGTGCTGAGAAAGATATGCTTGGAAAAAGAAAAGAGATGCTCTATAGTACAGCAAACAGCACTAGGCCTTCTTTCATGAATTGATTTTCCCACTGGGTGACATCTCGGCAATTTCTGTTACCCATCCAGTGATATAACTAAGTAGATGAAGCTGAAAGCTAGGTCAGATAAAAAAAAAGAGTTTAATCTAACAAAAGCAGCCTCAGTCTTTACAGTGAAGGGAGGCTGATTGAACGGGCAATAGCAGATTAAATAAGAAGCTGAAATGGGGGAGGATAATCATATTAAACCATTAAAAAATGAAGATAGAAGAATGTCACAATGCCATTTATTTGGAGAAAAAAGCACAACATTACCATGGAAGTGTCAAACAATATGGAAAAACATCAATTTTAGATGCAAAGAAGTAGACCTTTTGATTTCTTTTAAAAATGTAAGTGCAATCATTTAATTAATAGAAAACATCATGGTACAGAAAAACACTCTGCAAAATCATCGAAATCATGAGAATATTTTCAAGCACATGTATTTGTGAGGTTAAAATACCTAAAGTTCCCTACCAATTTGCCTTGGCCTAATCTAAGAAAATCATTTATGTATTTAGGGCTACCCTACCACGACTTACCTCAGTCGGTAGTCACAGGAGTTCTCTCTCTCCCTCTTCACTGATAAAACTGAAGTTTCTTCCTACTGGATGAGAGACTCAGGACCTTCTTCTTCTCACCTCACTCAAGTGATGAAAAGTGGGAGAGGGAAAGGGAGAGAGAAAGGGGAAGAGGAAGGGAAGAGGGAGGAGGAGAAGAAGGAGGAGAGGGAAAATGAGGGGCAGTGAGGAAGGGAGCAGGGAGAGGAAAAAGGAGCTAAATCTAAAAACAAATTCCCCTGAATATTTATTACATTTGCTATTGTTAAAGTGATTTTGGAGGGAGGGGTGACATTTTATCAATGAGGCAATTTTTAATGTATATTATTTCATTTACAACAATAAACTGTTTTCTACCTCTGAGACTATCTCTCCTGAAGATCTCATAGTGAAAGAAATCCTAAGCTACATCTTGTTTTAACATTTGAATGAAGGCGCCACATCTATTCACTGGGTCCAACTACACACCCACCCCTTAATGCTCAGGTGTCTTAACAGTGGCTTAGGAGTCTATCCTGGATTAGAACAACCCCTTAAACATGTTTTGGTACTTTAAATATCTGCCTGTTTTCAGTAATAACTAGGTCAGTTGATTGATTGCCCTCATTACCCATTAATGGAACCCATCCTTTCCACCTTACCTCCTGCCATTCACTGAAAGAAGAAAACCTCAGGTGTATGCCCCAAGCAAAAGAAAGCCTCACACAGAGGAGAATGCATCTGGAAATTCAAGGCCTACAAATTCCAGTGCTATTTGTGTGTCTTCTCAGATGCTACATGCTTCTGGTCCTTCACAGCTCTACATGGGAAAGTCACTATATGCCATTAGAGCTTTTTTAGCCTTTGAGTTTTAACTAAAATATCTAATCCTATTTCTATCTGATCCCTGTTTGAAATACAAACAAGAGAGCCTTTTGTTTAGGTGTTGTTTTTCCCCCTCTATTTATAGAGGTACATAACATTAACAAGGTACTTGTATTATTGTTGAGTCTTTGTGTGGGGTGGAGGTATTTTAGATGCTTTATTAGCAACTAGCATTTATATAACATTGAAGGTCTGCAAAGCATTTTACAAATATTATTTCCTTTTATTATCACAACCACCCTGGAAGGGTTGATGAGGAAAGTGAGGCAGACAAAATTAAGTGGCTTGCCCAAGCTCCTATACTTAATTTATTTCTCAGGTTGGATTTTAACTCTTGTCTTCTTGACTCCAAGTCCAGCACTCTATCCAATGACTTTACCAATATCCTTTACTCCTATTTTACAAATGAGAGCAGCTCAACATTGTGGTTAATGAGTTAACATTGGAATCAGGATGACCTGGGTCCAAGTTCCACCTCTGATATATACTGACTATGACCCTGGGAAAACCTGAAATCCCTCAGTTTTGTGATCTAGGAAACTTTCAAGATTATAAATTGGAGAGCAGGTATAATTCTATACTGGAAAAGGGAGTTCCACACTAGAACTCCCCTAAACCAAAAACATTGCAGGTCTAGTACCCCCCCCAAAAAAAAATACTGCTAAGTAACATGTGAAATCCTTCACTAATACCTTGATTAAGATTTTGGGGGAATTACTCTCTAATTCTTTTACATGAAGAAAGGAATGTCTTGTGCCAGAATTCCACATTTTACGCTAGGATGCACTTTGCACTAATAAAAATTATCATCTAGGAGCATGGCCATTTGTAAGAGCATCACTCCATCTTTTTAAATTAACTCATTTAGATCTGCCTGGATTAGTCAATATCCTACTTACTCAGCATATTTTCAATAATGTTCTCATCTTTAAGGTTGTGGTCACTTTCAGGATTCTTTTTCCCCTCCTCCTTTGGCATTCATCGGCTCTCCTGACGGTTCATAATAAAATCCATTTTTTCATCATTCTTTGGAAGAACACATGTCTGCAAGGAGAACATAATATTGCTTCCCACTATAATCCACCATCTAGTGGACAAAACATCTGAGGAAATAGTAAGATCTGGCTCTATTATGTGAACTCAAGCAGTGCTTTAGATACTTCTTGATATCTTCTTTCCCATCTCTGACTTCTTTTATTTGTGCAACAATCACCCTGGGAAGTAGGTGCTATTATTATCCTAATTTTATCAATGAGGAAACTGAGGAAAATAGAGGTTTAGTGACTTGCCTAGTAAGTGTCTGAGGCCAGATTTGAGCTCAGGTCTTCCTGACTCCAAGCCTAGCACTCTGTACGCTGGTGTGACCTAACTACCCCATATACATATGTGGATACATATGGGTATAGTTTATGCATGTATACATGTATGTGTATATGTGTATAGATGCAAATGCACATATCACTACAAAAGATACTGCTGCACATAAAAGAAGTTTAATGTCCCAAATTAAAGTTAGAAGACATTTTAGAGAGCATGTGCTTAACCTTCTTTATTTACAGATGGGAAAGTGATTTCTCCAAGATAACAAAACTAGTTAACGGAAGAATTAGGACAAGGACTCAGGGTGCTTCACTCAATCCACTGTTACCTGCTACCTGCCATCAAGATACCCACAGGTGACACAGAAAAGTAGAGCAACACATTTAACAATAATTAAATAGTAACAACACAATATACACATGGAAAAGCTATTATCTATAATGGGACAGTATAATTAGTGTCAAAGGAGTCCTGAGAAGGGCCACGGGATCATAGATTTCTAGCTAGAAGGGATTTCAGAAGCCATCAAGTCCAACCCTTTCATTTTACAGATGAGGAAACTAAGGCACAGAAAGATCTCGTGGCAAGCCCACAGTCCTATAACTCATTAAGTGTCTGAGGAGGAACTCTGAACCCTTGCCTTGCTGATTCCAAGGTCAGCGATCCATCCACTCACTACATGACACTGGGAGACATCTCTAAGAGATGAAAAGCTCAGAAAAAAAGCTTCTAAGAGAATGTGAGATTTGAATGGGAGCTTGAAAGGTAGGTAGGATTTGGAAAGGCAGAGAGAAGGGGGTGTGGGAGTGGAGAACATTGAAATATAAGAGCAAAGGTAAAAGGCAGGAGAGTACAAGACATAATAAAAGAAGAGTGAGTAGATCAGTCTAACTACAGTAGAAAAATTCATGTATGAGATTATGAGAAATAAGACAAGAAAGCTAAATTATAGTGAGGCCAGATTATAGTGAGTATTGAAATCTGGACTAGGAACTTTTGGACTTTATCCTTTAGACAATGAAAAGCCGCTGAACTTTTTTTCCCCTTTAATCAGGAAAGTAACAAGCAGAAAGCAGTATTTTAGGCCCATTAAGTCAACCGTGGTTTTCAGAGAGAGAAAACATTAAGAAGAGATCTAAAATAATCTACTTTGTGCATGGTGAGGGTCTAGAATGGGGCTGGGTGGTGGGAGGGGGCATTCATAAAGCTGATGTAGACCTTCACATAAAAATTGTCAACCTCAACATAAGATTAGATGATTTGCCCCAAATCAGACAGATCATAGATAGTATAGAAAGAATTAGAAGAGTGTCCTCATACTCCTTTTCAGCAAGGTAGTGTAGTAAGGCAGACAAGGGAATAAAGCCATGGTAGACTACTGGGCCTGGAACCTGAAATCAAATCCAGCCTCTGACACTTAGCTAGCTGTGTGACCCTGGGCAAGTCACTTAACCCTGTTTGCCTCAGTTTTCTCATCAGTAAAATGAGCTGGAGAAGGAAATGGCAAAACGCCCCCAATATCTTTGCCAAGAAAACCCCAAATGGAGTCACAGAGAACTGTATATGATTAAACAACAGCAATAAACTGCTGATTCTATCTGTTATTTCAAAAGCAGTGTTAATGAAATCAGGAAACCATTTTAACTGAAATTTGGCAGTAAGGATTGGTACATTCCCCATACCAGAAAGTGCCCCAGTACTTACACTTTGCTAATGACTAGAGAAAAGAACCTCAGAAGGCACCTAGTCCAACCCCATCATTTTACATGTGAGGAACTAAATGTCCTAGAGGTTAAATAGCTTGCTCAAAGTCATTTAGATAGTAGATATAATAAGTAGGTTTGAAATCAATACCTCTGACTCCAGAGCCTGAGCTATTTCCACTGTACCAAGTTTTACACCAGTAAAAGCAATTAACATTGCTAGTGCTTGAAGGAAGTGAGGAGGGAAACATGGGGAAATAGGTGGTGTAAAAACAAAAGATATCAATCAAAAGTTATTTAGAAACAAATATTGCTGGTCTTTGATCCCTAAATTACCCATGACCCTCTAGTCTTCAAATGGGAATGAGGGAGTACCCATTAAAAAAAAGAGGGAAAGAAACATCATCTCTGCAATGAGACCCCATCCGCGATTGACCTTATCTTAGTCTTTAGGAAAATTTATTCATTTTAAATTAATATGCAAAGTGTTGATTTATAATAATTAAATTATACATTTTAAAATGCATTTTAAATTAAACTTACTAATATTAAATTATAAATTAATGCATCTGTTTAATTAATTAATTAAATACATTAATTAATGCATTTGTCGGGATGCCTTCCAAAAAACAGGGTGTGGCACATGTGCACATGTGTGAGTGTGTGTGTATCTATGTGACTATGTATTCTGGATTATGTCTTGTGTATTTACAGCTACACTGATAACTTCCCAAGCATCCTGACCCAGAAACACCATTAGGGAAATAGCATATAATAATCTAACGTCTTAGACTATGGCGCTTGACTCAGTATCACTAATCATTCCCTTTCCTTTAGAGTATATCCATGCAATTTTAGGAATCTTATCAACTAAGTCTTCACTTTCCCAAAGTCTAACTAAGCATACATGTCATGGGAAGAAATTCACTATGCAAAACTAAAAAAACAAAACAAAAATGAGGAATTTGACTGATTTCTTATAAACATCATTATCAGACTACTATGGTCCATGAAAACTATCACTTTGAGAGACTATTATCTCATGCTATGGCCACAGATTAGGACACATTAGGGATTCCTCTTGGAACTGCCCTCAAAGATAGTTTACATATAAGAACCCCAGTTTCATTATTTGGTAATTATGCCTCCCCTTTAACCACATGACCACTCAGCATTTGTATAACACTTTCAGCTTTGCAGAGCACTCTACCTAGGTTGTCTCATTATATCCTCAGATATGTGAGTGAGATATGTATTCTAAATTTTTACTATTGTCCAGCTGTGGGCAGTATTTTTCAGATTCAGTTCTTAATGAATATAACTCCCAATGGTTGCAATATACTCCCTCTCCTAGCTATTCATTTTCCCATAAAACACACTAAAGCACATTCCCCATTCCAGGATCTTTGATTGTACGACTTTTAGGCAGTTTTCAAAGCCTTCCTTAAGTCCCTGTTTGCTTATCTTTAAGTAAGAAAATGGATGAAATGATTTCTATTGGTCTTTTCAGCTCTGAATTCTAATCCTAGAATGTAAATCTATTTCCAAAAGAAAAATTTTTTAAAAAGAAATTCCTAAAGTGCTTTTAGATGGCATCATTGAATAAATGTAATCTTCCAAAGTGACTACTTTGATTTCCAGCACTCATTGGGATTTTTATGTTCTAGGACCAAAGGATTTCCAGTTGGAAAAGACTTCATAGGTCATCTAGTCTAGGGTTTCTTAAACTTCTTCCACTGGTTGACCCCTGTTTGGGCAGTGTTCCTTGGTATTATGTGGCCTGAGGACATGTGCAGTGCAAAGTAAACCGTTCATGCTTTGTGTTCAGAAGCAAGGCTGCAGTGAAGTCCCACAATGCAACATGGGCAAGTGCTGCCAGAAACACCTCAGATTCATCATGAGTTTGATTTTTAATTAATTTTTGATCATTGCACATTCAGAAACCTTTTACTGTTGCCAAATTTTTCATGACTTACAGTTTAAGAAGGGCTGATTATTAACCCCTTTATTTTATAGATAAGGAAATTGAAGCCCACAAGGGATAAGAGACTTTTCTAAAGTTATGAAGGTAATAAGTGGCAGGGCCAAGATTTGAACTCAGATCCCCCAATTCAAATCTCTTGGTACAGATGTGGAAAAAAATCATATTTCTTTATAGTGATACCTTTACACATGTATAATCAGTGTAGATGTACATGTGCATGCTCACACATACACATAACCTACCATTTCTATAAGTTCTAAGTTGACAAAACACAATTTCTGACCCATGAAGAGTATATGACTTTCAAAGTAGGAAAGAGATCTTTTTTAACGAAATTCAATGTAACCAGAATCATATTCCAAGGGAATCTAATGTAGCCCCCTTCTTCTTCTCTTTCCTTTCTTTTTTCTTTTTCTTTCTTTTTTTTCTTTCTCCCTTTTCTTTCTTTCTCTTTTTTCTTGTTCCTGGCACTGTTTCTTTGGAGCATCAGCAAATGAAAAATGAGCATGGGAAACTCCTGACAGCAGAACAGGACCTAAGTGGGCCCTAGACTGAAAACCAGTGATTAGATTCAAACAGGAAAGTGTTTATGAACTCCTCACCTTTGAAAGGTAAACACTGAGAAGGAAACACTCCTCCCATCTCCTTTGAAGCATTCACCTTGTAAAAGGAAAGAGAGTTTCTTTTAAGAATTTACCATGCAGAGAGAAGGGGAAGTCCTTTGAAGATAATTTCATCTCCACATGAAACCAATCCCCATTCCATCCACTAGGCACTCTGGCCATTACTGCCAAATACAATAGGAGTGCTAAAGGATTTCTTCTCCTTTGGCTTGAAATATAGCAATAACAATTACAACAATTAATAAGACTAGCAAAAATCCTGTGCAATGCTCTTCCTTACTTCTATCAGAGATAACTTCCCATCCTTTCCCCTCTTTCTCTTTCATTCCCTCTTAATAGTCAATAAAAGACCCATCCATCTTTAGATATAAATTGCTTAAAATGCAAACCTGGGATAGAAATAAATTAGAATTTTTCATATTCAGAAGGTATCTGTTAGTCATTTTTTATTTAATGATTCTGAGTTTAATTTACCTAAACAATGTAACTTTTTTCCACGTGTTCATGGTTTGTTTTTGTTGTTGTTTTTATTCCACTTTCATACACCATCAGGACCCAAGAGATCTGACCTTCTCTGGTCCCAGTTAAAAACTAAAAATCCAGCAGTAGGATGGTGCAACAGCTAGAGTTCTAGACTTTCCACCAGAAGACCTGCGATAAAATCTTGCCTCAGATACTAACTATCTGTGCAGCTCTAGGCAAGACATTTCACCTGTCTGGGTATTAGTTTCCTCATCTATAACATGAAGGAGTTGGACTGCAAGACCTCTAAGGCAAATGAATCAAACTCAAACAGAGACAAAGATCACTAAACCATACATAAGGATTCCTTGTCACCACAGATTGACTTAGAAAACCACATATTAACATTACCTATGTCCTACTATATTTCTATTTTGTTAAATATTTCCCAATTGCATTTTAATCTGGTCCCAGTAGCACCCCTTAGTGATGGGAAGTTGAATGGGGCTGTGTATTTGACACCCCTGCTCTAAAGTTCCTTCTACAGCTACCTGTCTTTCCATTCTAACCTACCATGCTTCCTCATGGGATAGACAGCTGGAAGAAAACTTAGCAGCCATCTAGTGAAAGCCTCTCATTTCAGAGATGAGGAAAACCAAGGCCTTGAGATGCTAAGTCACTCGCCCAGAGACACATAGACTCAATTGGGTAGGTGAGGTAGGTTTTTAATCTAGGCCCTTTGACTCCAGGCACAGTGTTCTTTCCACTGTACTAAGCATTGTGCTTTTGGAATGCCATCTCTAGAAGGTCCTATGAAGCAAAGAGGTTATTTAGGGACCAGCTTGTTTAAATTCAGTAAGGGGAAGGGGAAGAGTCACAATAATTATGAAACTATTGACTAGAGTGTAGAAGGATTGGAATCTGTATTGGTAGAAAGACTACCCACACCCAAGAAATCACAAGGTCATAGACCAATAGCTTAGAGGCTGCCTAGCTTAACCACTTCAGTTTTTACAGAGGAAAAGATTGGGACCTAGTGAGATTAAGTGATTTTCCTCCTGGAAGCAGCTGGTGGCACAGCTCTGGGTCTGTAGTCCAAAGGACCTGAGTTCAGATCTGACCTCAGATACTTACTCCAACCTGGGCGAGTCATTTAACCTTTGCTTCAGTTTCCTCACTGTAAAAAAGGGGGTCTGAGAAGTGCAACTACTACCTCCCAGAGTTGTCGTAAGGATCAGGTGAGATAATATTTGTAAAAGTACTTCGCAGTGCACAGATTAGGCTCTAATACAATTGCTTATACCCTCTCCATGGTCATAAAGAGTCAGGATTACAATGACCTTCAAATTCATGATTGTTTCCACCTCACCAGGCTACCCTTTGTGGATCTTTTGACATATTTAAGTACCATTTAATAAGAATAGATAAAAGACCATTAGCAATATATGATTTTTTAAATGACACTGGGTAGCACATAATAATCAATATTTCAAGTAAAAATTGGTGATAATCTACAAGACACTTTAAACCATCCTTCACATAGAATGAACGCATGAATAAATGAGGCATTAAGCACTTATTACATACTAAGCATGTAGATACAAATAGATTAGTAAGACAGTCTCTGATCTGATGGAACTCACATTCTAACAGGGTAGACAACATATATAGAAGGTTTCAGCCGCAAGTCAGAAAGATCCCATCATTTGCAGGGTGTAGTGATTCTGGGTGGCACAGGGGACAGAGTGCCAGGTCTGAAGTCAGGAAGACCTGAGTTCAAATCTGGCCTCACTTACTAGCTGTGTGACCCTAGGAAAGTCACTTCACCCTGTTTGCCTCAGTTTCCTCCTCTGTAAAATGAGCTGGAAAAAGAAACGGCAAACCCCTCCAGTATTTTTGCCAAGAAAACCCCGAAAGGGGTCACAGAGTCAGACATGACTAAAATGAGTGAACAACAACAAAATAGATCTAACAGTGTCACTCTTTTGCCCAATAAATACCAGTGACTCCTACTACTTACAGGAATACATACCAATTCATTTGTTTAGTATTTAAAGCCCTTCACAGTGTGAACCCAAACACAACCACCTCCCACTTTGGCCTTCGCAAAGGCTATCTTCCATGCCTCTAATACTGTTACAATGAGGCCTGTTGCTTCCACACAAATATGACTGAGAGCTGAAGGACTTGTGCTTTTGAGATAATGAAGCAACTCCTTCATTAGTCACTGAGGAAGAAGAGCCAGTAACTCAGTTGACTTTTTAAAGAATAGCATCTTCTTCTCTGAGACACTCTTCTTCCACCCCTTCATTCACATCAGGGAGTTCTGCCACTTCCCATGAGGAAGAGGGAAGGGCTGACTTTCTTCTACACTGGTCTTATGGCTGCTGCTCCCATGTAGCAGCTAGGACAGAATGATTCAACTAGACAAGTGTGCACCTGGGACTTGCTGCTTCTTCTGCATTGCACGTCCTTGCATGAGTCAGTGAACATCGATCTTGAAGTAGATGTGATTATGTCTGGAGGTGACTGTAAAGCCAATCAGCAGTAGATTCCTGAGAGAATGCTACTGTGAACAGCTTTTAAGATTCAGATTACACAGTATTAGTGAACACTCTGTTTATTCCATTACAAATCTAGATTCAGTACAATGTTCACAGTTTCA
>CM053597.1:137385427-137420963 GCA_028646575.1 Pseudocheirus occidentalis
GTCCTTGTCCAGTCCTCAGGGCAATCCCTGGCACACACTGAAGTTCACAAGGTTCAGCACACCTCAAACCCTTCAGGACTTCTCTTGCCTGGAACTCAAGGATCAGCCAGGCCACCAACAAACAAAGTCCCATCCTGTTCATATCTTCAGTCAGCTTCACTGAGGAACCAAATCCAAAATCTGTCTTGATTCTATAAAATTATTCCTTATAAGCTCTGGCCTTCTCCTAAGTCAACAGGGGAGTGTCTCAGCCAATAGCATTCTTCCACATCAACAGGGGAATTCACACCTTTTCACCAATGGACAGAGTTCTATACTTAGCCCTAAGTTACTAGGATCTACTTAACCCTAAGTATTTGATCTACTTATCCTATCCACTTAGCCCTAAATATCCAACAAATTGATTACCATTACAGTGACCTTCTGAGTTCAGGAGGAACTAACTGGAGACAGAGAAGTTCCTCTATCAAAAAAGGACTCCACAAACAGGAAAGGACTTCAACTTTTGGCATGAATATGGAAGACAGTGCAAAGCAGAGGTGAAATGTGAAATGTGAAATGCATAATCAGCACCTTAATATTTTTAAGTATCAACTTCTTGGCAGATAATAATAGTGGCTGGTACTGCTGCTTGTTAGTCTTTTTTCCTATCAAATATCTACCTGTAATTTGAGTGAAAGAAATAAATATCTTTCCCATACCTGATCTATATGATACATTGAGTACTTTTCTACTCTCCACTTTTACAAAATCCCTCGACATGAATGAATACCTAAACTGTTTTAAAGATTTCTAAATTTCTTCTCCCAGGTACTGGGATAGGAGATGTAAGAAACCATTAAGTATAAGGGAAAAGGATTCTGATTCTTCTTCTAGGTCAGGGATATGTGTGTTATTGTTGTAGTTTGTTGTTGTTGTTGTTGTTGTTGCTGTTGTTGTTGTTGTTGTTGTTGACCCACTTTGGCAGTCTAACAAAACCTATGAACCTCTTCTCAGAATAATGCTCTTAAATGCATAAAATAAAATGCATAGCATCACAAAAGAAATGAATTATATTGAAATACAGTTTTCAAAACAATATTTCTAAGTTTACATACCCCAAGTTAAGAAATTTTGTTTTAGGCAGCTAGGCTCCCTTAGGACTGAACCTGTTCCAGATAACATGGTCCAGAGCAATGGTGGTCTTGGTGGAGAAGGAAAGAGAAGGATTGTCCTACTCTACCTTCAACCCCAGCCCTGTACCAGGCATCAGTTCTTAATGTGAGAGTCATCACATTCTTTTGGGCTACTTACTTTGTTATGTATCAGTTCCTACAACTCTTCCCATGTTTCTCTGAATTATTCCTTTTCATCAGACCATAAAGTTTCACACCATTAATGGACTTCAGCCCCAGATTCAGCCTCAATGGCACAGGCTCATTGCCAAGATCCCTCTCTCTGAGACACACCACAATCAATGGCACATTAAAGCCTCCATGAGCCAAATTCTGTGCCATGACTTGATTTTTTTTATTCACTCTGGCAGCCTTGAAGGTCATGTATCCATTCTCAAATGATATTTTCATATTGGCAGTTATTATTGCCATAGCATCATCAGGTTGAACACAGAATGGTTGGATTGATTTGAATCTCTGTGTTATTAAATGTTTTAAGAAACTTCACCAACCTTTCCAGGATCTCTGGCATTGTATTGTCAGATTACAACAAAATCCAGGTGATAGAGGTGGACAGTGGTCCAGCAGATGGGGAAGCATGTCTGTCAATGCTCCAGCCCCCCTTGTGTTGATAGCACCTTTCATCACCCAAATCACAGAGTAAGTCAGTGGAGTATACAGTCTAGGCTCACCTGGTCTACAAACTGCCATTCCTCAAGAATGAGTAAGAGGAAGGAAAGAAGCAAAAATGTATTAAGTGCCTACTATGCACCAGGCACCAAGTTAAGTGTTTTACAGATATTATCCTATGTAATCCTCAAAACAAGCCTGGGAGGTAGGTACTATTATATAAGAACAATAATAAAACCTATAATAATCATCATAATGATATGTAGCATTTATATAGTACCTAATGGGTGCCAGGAATTGTGCAACAAATAAAACCTCAGTAAAAATCCTCACAATAATACTAGAACATTGTTATTCAGTTGTTTCAGTCACATCCAACTCTTCATGACCTTATTTGGGGTTTTCTTGACAAAGGTACTAGAGTGGTTTGCTATTTCCTTTGCCAGCTCATTTTACAAATAAAGAACAGAGGCAAACAGGATTAGTGACTTGCCCAGGTCACACAGCTAGTAAATGGCTGAAGCTGAATTTGAACTCGTGAAGATGAGTCTTCGTAATTCCAAACCCAGTACTCTGTCCATTATATCCCCTAGATGCCCAACCCTCGGATGTAGGTGCTCTTATTATCCACATTTTACAGTTGTGAAAACTGAGGCAAACAGCGGTTAAGTGATTTGCCCAGGGTAACAAGGCTAGTCAGTGTATGAGGCTGTTTGAACTCAAATCTTCCCAGTGCAGGTCCAGAGCTCTATCCACTGTGCTATCTTGCTACCTCTAAAAGGACCCTTACTCATAAAAAATAAAACAAAGTAAATTCAAAAGTTAGGGCTTATACTTTTTCTTTGTCACTTGGTCAAAAAGCTGAGAAATAATCACTGACCACTCATTGAGATGGCTTGACCAAAGTCTACTGGTCAAGATGCCACAATACTAGATAGAATTTCTGAAGGCAGCAGGCGATTGCTCCTTCCTCCAAACCTTTTCACTCCTGAAAAGTGTCCAAACTGGAGACTGCCCTACCTGTTACTAGGCAACCGGACAACTGCTTTCATGACTAATAGAACAGTGACAGCAAATGAAATGTTACTCCTGTCCTTCAGCTAATCTTAGCATAACTTAGCACACCACACACTGTGAAAAAGTTACAGATTGGAGAAAAGCTGCTTAGAAATATTAACAATTTGAATGACTCCTTGCATGATCCCAAGGACTCTTAAGAAACCAATCAAAAGTTGTAAGGATAAGGAGAGCCTGCTAATTTTATACTATCATGTACAGTGTAAAACTACTGATCTTACTAGTAGAACTGACCTTCCTTTTAGTAATAATAAGAATAATAAACATATAACACTCCGAGGCTTATGAAGTACTTTACATGAATTATTTGTTCTTCACAACCCTGTGAAGATAGGTATTAAGCAGCTCGGTGGCACAGTAGATAGAGCATTGGGCCTAGAGTCAGGACAACCTTAGTTCAAATCCAGCCTCAGAGCCTTACTAGCTACGTGACTTTGGGCAAGCCACTTGGCATCTGTTTGCCTCAACTGTAACAGGAGCATAATAATAGCACTCACATCCTACAGTTATTGTAAGGATCAAGCGAGGTTCTGTTTGTTACAAATGGCTGGCACTCATTAGATACTACATAAATGCTAGCCACTTTTATCATTGCTAGTGTTATACAGATGAGATAACTGAGAATAAGAAAGGTGAAGGAGCCTGACCAAGGTCACTTCTTTGTCACTTGAATGCATGGCCCCCTTCTCATATTACTAACTAATCTTAGCCATGTATCACTCCTACCATTCACCACTTTCACTCCTCCACATATGCTGATGAATAAAAGTAGAGAAAATTATGTAACCCATTCTGACTGGGTCTACTACAAATTTATCGAACACAACCTCCACTGGACCCTCACTGCTGCTAGGTAATCCCACTATACTCCCTGTCCCACTCTCCAAAGCAACTCTTCCCAATCTTTTCATCTCTCCTCAAACCTTCCATAGTCTTCCCTCTCCCCTCTCTCTTCACTGAGAACCTTGTGTCATATCTCACAGAAGAAGTTGAGACCATTTGCCCTGAGCTTCTTCTTTTCTTCTCTTCCTCATCTATCACTCAGGAGCCTTCTGCCATGCTCTCCTCCTTCCCCTATCTCACACAATAAAGTGTCCTTACTCCTTACCAAAGTTTCTCTATTTACTTATTCAAGAGATCCCATTCCATCCCATCTCCTCCAAAAGATTGTCCCCTCCATCATCCATCCCTACTCTTTCACTTAAGTTAGATCTCTTCCTGTCTGTTGCCTAATTCCTGACTCCAAACATGCCCATGTCCTCCTATCCTGGCAAAAAAAAAAATTAAAACAAAATCCCCACTCTCTTCCTATATCTCTACTGCCCTTTTTAGCTAAACTCCTTGAGAAAGTTGTCTCTAATAATGCCTCCTCTTTCTCTCCTTTCAGTCTCTTCTTGATCCCCTACAATCTGGCTTCCAAAATTATCATTGCACCAAACTCTCAAAAATTACTAATGATTTCTGAATTGCTAGATCCAAAGGCCTTTTCTCTATTCCTGTTCTCCTTAACCTCTCTGCAGCCTTTGATACTGCTGATCACATTCTCCTCCTTGATACTCTCTTCTCTCTGGTTTTTCAGGACACCACTCTCTCCTGCTCTTCTTCCTCCCTAGCTGTCCACTCCTTCTGTCTCTTTTCCTAGATTCTCTTCTAGGTCACATCCTCTAAATATTGGTGTCCTTTTGGGGCTCTGTTCTGAGCCCTCTTCTCTTCTCCCTCTCTACTACTTCATTTAGCGACCTCATCAGCTCCCACAAATTTAATTATTATCTCTATGATCATGATTCTCAAATTCACCTATCCTGCCCCAATCTCTCTGCTGACCTCCAATCTTGTATCTTCAACTGTCTAACAGAATCTTGAACTGGACGTCTAGTAGACATTTTAAACCCAATATGGCCAAAACAGAACTCATCATATCTCTCCCCTTAAGCCCACCTACCTTCCCAGCTTCCCTACTACTGTAGAAGGCAACACTCTCCTCTCAGTCTCTAACCTAGGAGTCAAGCTCTACTCCTTACTATCCTCACTCCAATGGGGCAGTGGATTGAGTGACAGGCTTGGAGTCTAGGAGACTCACTTCTTGACTTCAAATCTAGACTCAGACACTTCCTAGTTATACAACCCCGGGCAAATCACCCTGCTTGCCTCAGTTTCCTGTAAAATGAGCTGGAGAAGGAAATTACAAACCACTCCAAGAAAACCCCAGATGGGATCACAAAGAGTCAGACATGACTGAAAACAAATATATGCCAGTAAAGCTGACTTGTGTAGTTAGAGCAGTGCAGTACTAATGGTATCATCACTCAACCCAGTGAACAGCCACAGGCGCAATAGGAGCAAGTGGGCAAGCAAAACTGCCATGAGGAAGTCCTACTTATGATATATATGGTAAGACTTACATCTTTCCAATTTTAACATATATTCACAAGTATTCCATGCATCCTAATCTTGCACCAAAGACAGTCAAGTAATAAATGATTCTTAAGTAATACTGGCACAACTGTTAGGTTTTGTTTTGTTTTTTAAAGATTCACATAATGGTTGCACCCCACTTTTTGCAAAAATTTGACATAACATCTGCAACTATTACGTGGTGAAACATGGAAATATCCCATCTTTTTCAGGAAGCCTTTCCTAACTCCTTTTAACTCTAACATTTTCTCTTTTAGTTACTTCCTATTTATCCTCTATATAGCTTGCTATATCTATATAGATATATATGTGTGTGCATACACACACATATATGTATATGTATGTATAGACATATATACATACATATATGTGTATATCTGTGTGTATACATACTAGAGAGGGAGAGAGAGAGTTTATAGGTTGTCTCCCCTATTAGACTGTGAGACCCTTGGGGACAGTATGTGTATATATATATATATACATATATACACCTTTTTTGTATCCATAGCTCTTAATTCTATGCCTGACATATCACAGTTGCTTAATAAAAGTTTATTAATGGAATGAACTGCCAAAGAGGAATTAACACTTCAAACCCAAGTTTTGCTGATTCCATATTCAGCATTCTAGCATGCTGCCTCTCTGTGTATGAATGCTGTACACAGCTCTTCCTCAGCTCTAGCTCCTGATCACATTTATTATATAGACCTTATAATCTGGAAATTATTTCATCTTTATAAGTATTGATGCTATATCTTCTCAAATAGATTGTAAACTCCTTAAGAACAGAGACTACCATATACATAGAATTATAAAGTAAGGGTCAAATGGAACCTTAGAGATCATTGAGTCCAACCCTCTTATTTTATGGTTGTAGAAGTTAAACCTAAGAGAGGTTAAGTGACTTGCTTAGGGTCACACAATTACCAAGTAACTGAGGCTGAATGGTATCTTCTCCCAAGCTATGCATCTAAGTTATTATTCTTTACATAATAATATTATAACAATTATAATTAACAATACTGTAACTACTTTAATTAACAGTACCATAACAATTATAACCGACAATATAGTATTCATAACAATACAGCTAGTACTCAACTTATGGATATGCTATATCCAAAATTCTGTTTGTAAGTATAGATAGTCTCAGTTTTTTAAGTTAGTATATATTTTCCTATAACAACATTGTCATACTTGGCATATAGTAGGTGTTTCATATATAACACATTAAGTTTTACAATGTGCTTTACAAAGTTTACCTCTTTTTATTCTCTCAACAAACCTAGGAGCAAAGTGCTATTACTATTCCCATTTTACAGATAAGAAAACTAAAGCTGTTAAGTGACTTATTCAGAGTCACAGCACTCCTAAATGTCAGAGGGTAGTATTAGAACAATAGGTCCTCAGACTATATAATGCCATCTCTCAAAAAAAAAAAGCAGGAAAGGAGCAGTGGGAAGAGAACCCATTTGCTCTGAATAAATAAGAGTTAACCATTTTTGGAGAAAGTATATACAAGTGGAAGTTATTATTATTTAAAAATTAAATGTGCAAGGATAGGGGGAGATCCAAAGTTGAGCTGAGACATGGATCCTTTCCTCATATATCTTAAGTTCTAGTAGGAGAGAGAATAAAATGCAAATACAAATAAATGGTCTACACAATAACAAATGATGGTCTTATGATAAGAGAGGGAAATAGGGGGAAAAGGGTTGCATGAGGTCTGAAAGGGAAAAGATTCTAAGTCACAGGAAGGATCAGCAAAGTTTTCATGAAGCATGTGGCATCAGAAATGGGTTTTTAAGAATGAGTAGGAAGAATTCAGGAGGTGAAGAGGCCCAGGGAACAATAACCCTGAGGCTTAAAAGCTAGGTGTGCTCAGAGAACAGAGAGTGGTCCTGTTTGGTTACTGCAGAGAGTACATGGAAGAAACAGATATGAGATAAAACTGGAAAGGTGGGATGCCAGACTGACTTTAAATGACAGGCAAGGAAGTTGAAATTATCTAGAGACTTAAAAAATTCAGGGATAGAAAGGAGGAGGAAGAGAAGGAAAAAGAGAAGAAAGGAGAGGGAGGAGGAAGAGAAGAGCAGGAGCAGGAGGAGGAAGAGGAGGAGAAAATGAAGAAGAAGAAGAAAAGGAGGAGAAGAAGAAGGAGAAGGGGGAGAAGAAAAAAAGAGGAAAAGAAGTACTTATGTAGTACTCACTATGCCCTAGGCACTGTGCTAAGCACTTTAAAAATATTATTTTATTTGCTCCTCACAAAAACCCTGGTAGGAAATTATTTATTATTATCTCCATTTTACAGATGAAGGAACTGAGACAAACAGAAGTTAAGGGACTTGTCTGGGGTCCCAAAGCTAGTAAGAGTATGAAACCAGATATGAACTCAAGTCTTCCTGACTCCAGGCCTGGAGCTCTACCTAGCTGCTCTGAAGAAGGAAGAGGAGGAAGAGGAAGGAAAGGAAGAAGAATGTCCAAATTATGTGAAATGAAAAGCTTTCAAGATATAGAGGTCTAGTATATGAAAACAAAACTATGTAGCCACAGGATAAGGTGCACATCAGCCTAGGCATCCTGTCTACTACTGGAACTATGCCAAAGATGATGAATTCTTCAGTGACCCTAAAGAAGATGAACTCACATCTCAATACTTTTACACAATTACATAAAGCACTCATTTGACCCTCCTCCCCCATACAACAGTCCACAGAATATTAAATGTAAAATAATAATAATAACAGGGTAATGACTCTTCTGAGGATCATTCCTATCTGAACATCATAAACAATGAGAACAAGACAATTATGAGTTCATTTATAATAGAATCACAAAATCTCAGAAGTAGAAGATCCATTTCGTCCAATCTATACCTAAATAATAAATAACACTGCCCCCATAACATATTAATCCCACATTAGTCTGAGGATGTTCACAGTAGTGAGGAACCCACTACTTCAGGAAGTCATTTGTTGAAATGTATACAGCTAGTATACCTAGAACCCAGCCTAGAACTCAAATACTCTGGCTTCAGGGCCATTTTTCCTTCAAAAGTACCTGAAAAGGAGGCAAGAGATTTAAATATTTCTCTTTTTTTCAACTCTCTTTTTAGCTAAAATGTTAAATTACAGTTAGGAAATCACATCATATGTCATTTATGATAAAAGGAAATGAATGTTCCTCTCTTGGCAGACTAGTTTCTTCACTGTTTCCCAAACAAGCCTTCTTCATTTCCACCTTTCCACACTTGCTCATACTGTGCTACCTACCTGAAACACTCTTACTCCTGTTCTGTGTTCTGTCCCGGGGGACACCTCCTTAGTGATCTCTCCCTTCTTTGAATTTCAGTAGTACTTACCCTCTGAAACACCTCTTTGGCATATAATCATATACCATTTTATATTTGCAACATAATAAAAATAACTAGAATTTGCATAGTACTTTAACATTTGTAAAGCACTTCAAAAATATCTCATATTATCCTCAAACCAACCCTGGGAAGTAGGTACTAAAATTTTCTCCACTTTACAAACCATTTCATGTGTGTGTCTTCCAAACTTCCCAATTGGAGCATAACCTCCCTGTGGACTGTGACCCTGCCTCCTAATTCCTTATATTCCAAGCCTAGCAGAGGATTTGCAATAATTGGAGACCAATTGAATCTTTATCAGATAGATGTATAAACAAATAAATGATTCTATAAAAGTAATTGAAAGTTGCTTTGAAATTTGGGGAGATTATTGGAAAATATACAAAACGTCTAACATTTATATAGGAGGGTACAATAACATGAAAATCAGAGTACTAAAGAAGTAGTATACATTACTATGCAACAAATAGTTCTGTTTTTTTTTTCTTTCCTTTTGTTTTAAGAACTAATAGGTATTAGAGAAAGTCCTTGAAGCCTGGGAAAAGTGCAAACATAATGTCCTCCTTTAAAAGGGCTGTATGGTCAAGGGAGGACTGATTATCTTCAGCTCAATAACAGAAAAGATTCTAAGATAAATCATCAAATGGCCAATTATAATCACCTAGAACAGCAACAAACTACTGCAGAGGAAGCAACATGGCTTTTAGAAAAGCAAATCATCTAGACCAATTTAATTTCCTCTATAATAGAGTGACAGTTCATGCAGATAAGAGCAATCCAACAGATGTAATCTACTGGGACTTCTGTAAGGCTTTGAGATGTTCCTACCTGATGTTCTCATCAACAAGCCATTCAAACATGAAGTGTACACAGCTGGTTGGAGGATGGAAGCCAAAGCGTATTGATTAATTGCTTAACTTCTAGGAAGACTTATCTATAACAGAGGACCCAGTCTTCTGGGTCCAGAAGCATTTCTTTTTTAAACAAATGCAATTCAATTAGGTGATTTACAACATGAGATTGCGAAGAACACATATCAAAGAATATTTACAGAATTATTAACCACCCCTCCATATTTGGAACTCAAAGTTTTCATGCATCATGACACATACATCACATAAGTCAGAACGTAAGTAATGTGCACAAGTGACCTGATCTCCATATACAAAAAATTCAATAGGGTGGAATTGGTGGGCAGCCAAAGATGAATAATGTAAGTGTTCAAACTTAGAAATGGGGCAAGGTAGACATGAAGGGTGTATTGGAAGACTGATTAGGTCTCCAAATATATGGGGAGCAGGAAAATGATGAGAGTCCATGAAGGTAAGTTGAGGATTAATGACAAAGGGGAACCAAATGCTACAGTAGAATGTTGAGAGATACGCTTCTGGGATACAAAAGCATGACTAAGAGAGAGTAGAGCAACATAGGAAACAAAAAAGGCAGAAGTAGCAACAGATAACTCACCCTGCCTATCACTTAAACTCCATGTGCACTAGATTTAGAGTCAGGAAGACCCGATTTCAAATCTTGCCCCACTCACTATTAGCTGTGTCGCCTTGGACAAGTTATTTAGCCTCTCCAAGCTTCAGTTTCCTCAATTACAAAATGAATGAGTCGGACTCAAATGATATCTAAGGTCCCTTCCAACCCTAATCTATGATCCTATGATCTGAGATAATGGACCCAAGGATGAAAACAGCAAAAGAAAGAATTCAGCTATTTTGTGCTGGTCTTATTAACTTCCACTACCCAAAAGTCTTCTCAGAATCCCAAAATATTAGAGTTAAAATGAACTTTAGAGACTTATCTACTTCCATTTCTTTTTTTTTTTAAGATGAAACTGAGGCTCAGAAAGATGATAGGACTTTGCTACACTCACATGCTAACTTAGTGGCGGAAGTCCAGAGTGCAGACTTTGGAGGTCTACATGAGTTATTCAATAGGCCCTTTCAAAGCTTTTGAATGAAGTCTCAGTCTACTATGATATCTCCAAAATTATTTATACATCAAAGGTATAAATGATTAAGCCATAATATTGACACTTTCAATCTAGCCAAAATGATCTACTTCCTCTTCCTTATACAGAGCATTCTATCTCCCACCTCTATCTATGCCTTTGCTCAGCCTGTTCCCCCCACCCAAACTAGACTGGACTGCTTCATCATTTCTGCCTCTTAGAACCCCAGACTTCCTTCAGTTGTCAGTATAAGATCTACCTCTTTCTTAAGTGAAGCCTTTTCTTCTCATCCAAGTTAGTTCTCTTCCTCTCCTGGAATTACCTGTACTTTTGTATATGTTTTATAGTTGCTTAACTGTGTATATGTTGTAGCCTCCAGCCAAATGCAGCCTCTTTGAGGCAGAGACTGTACATCTTCTGTTTCTAGGTACCTAGGTTTCTAGGTTACCTAGCACAGTGTGATTATCTTATAAATGGTTTTCATCAAATTTAATTGAAATAATTTTCCACTTTTATACTGATTGGTTTGGAGTTAATATTTCATCAGACTAGAAATAAATCCTGTTCACATAACTTGGCTTAATAGATGGGGAGCCATCCTTAAAGACAGCAAGATCCTAATCATATCCCACAAGTGGCACATACTGTGTTATTTGGGGCAAGTTGTCAAACCCTTGGTGCTCTAACTTTATAAGATGATAAGTTGCAGAGAGGTAGCCAACTTGGGTACACAGAGTTTTCTATACCAATGAAATCAAAAGTTCTCTGAATTTACATTTTTTTAAAATTTTAAGAATTACATTCATTTCATTATTCTCTCTCTTTTTTTTTTTCCTCCTTTCCTGCAAGAGAAGCTGAGTAAAAGGGTACCATTTACTGTATGGTATTATCGGTTTAGGTATCTGAATATGAAATGTAAAGGCTGCTTAGATGGTACAGTGGATAGAGCTCCAGTATTGGAGTGAGGAAGACTCAATCTCCTGAGTTGTGACCCTGGGCAACCCTGTTTGACTCAGTTTCCTCACCTGTAAAATGAGTTGGAGAAAGAAATGGAAAACTACTCCAGCAACTGCCAAGAAAGCTCCAAATAGTGTCATAAAGAGCCAGACATAACTGAAATGAATGAACAACAAAATCTGGATATAGCTTCTGACTAAAAACTTTCATATGCAATCCTTGCAGAAAATTTTGGGAAAAAGTAAGATGGGATTCTCTCTTTTCTGATATAGGCTTCCTCTAGAACTAAGAATCCATAAACACAGATTTTTTTTAAAATGACTGTTATTCCATAGGAAGTTTCTTTATCCCATCTACTGAAATAGTTCCTCCCTAGACTCCCCTGAGACAGGGAGAGCAACGAGGAGGGTTCTAGTCAAAAAGAACCAAAAAGAAATACATGTCTCCTTTAAGACTCCATAAAAAAGAAATGACTCCAGCTGCACTGTCTCTATTCTTATGCAAACTCCTAGATGAGAGATAAGGTGGCTACTCTAGTCTCCAGGGAAAGAATTTTAACTCTAAAATGGCTAATTACATTAATGTCCCTTCTGGTAAGAACAAACTAACAACTAAATGGAATTTGTATTTGGTAAGGAAGAGCAAGTTAGATTTAAAGATAATTAGAGAAACCATTTGCAGATCTTCATTATAAAAGCAAGGGAGTTGGATTCCAGTGATGAATGTTTTAGACTATAAAGGCATCTAAGAGAGGATTGGGAAAATTACTAGAATTCAAAGAATAAAGAAATTACTCCTGATTGGAGGAAGAAGAGAAATCTACATGGAGGCAATGGTATTTAAGGCAGCCCTTGAAGGATGGGTAAAATTTCAAGAAGCAATATATCATAGGTTTAGAGACGGAAGGGACCTTAGTGATCACTAATCAAACACCTAGAATTTTTTGAATTAATGATACCAAGGGCCAGTGAAGTGAAGTGACATGTTATAGGTAAGTCACTTGGCCACTGTATGCCTCAGTTTCCTCATCGGTAAACTCCAGATGCTAATACCTGTCATTTCTACTTCCTAGAACTTTTTTTGAAGATCAAGGCATTGAGGATGTAAGGCATTTTTCAAACTTTCAAAATACTATATAAATGTCAAGTATTGATATTATTATTAAATAATTGCCCAGGGCATAGTGCAAGGGTCAGACTTTATCATTTATTTTGATAAGTTATTCTGTATGTTTTATTTAGTGCTGACAGTGTACTAAGAATAATAATAAACATAATCCTTGTCTTAAATTGCATTGAATATGCAAAAAAATTTCAGTGTCAAAATGTATACCTAATGGCAGAACATAACTTCTAAAAGTGTGACATTCCTTGTCTTCATTTTATGGAGGAAAAGAGAAATAATGAAATTGGAGATGAAAGAGCGGGATGGGTGAAATATGATGAAAAAATGCAATTTAAAAAGATACAAAGAGGGGCACATATGAAGGCAAAATCCAATTGAAACATTTTGAAAAGTCCAGACGCTTTATCACCATAATAGCACACGCTGATGCAATGTTTTATAGTTATAGTGCATTATATATACATTGCCTTAAGTACTCGTTGGGAAGAATTTAGTATAATTATGATTATTCCCAGTTTACAATCAGAGAAACTGAGGCTCAGGGAATTTCAGCACATTGCACATTCCATTCAACAAACATTAACCACCTATCACAAGAGGTCTTTCCCAGTCATCTTAATCTTAGTGCCTTCCCTCTTGTATAACTACCCCAATTGTAGTTTATTTGTACAAAGTTGTTTACACATTGGTTACCCCACGATGTTGTGAACTCCCTGAGGGTAAGGCTTGTCTTTGGCATTTCTTTGTATCCCCCATCTTTAGCATAGTCCCTGGCACATGTTGTTTAGTCACTTTTCAGTCACATCTGACTCTTCTTGACTTTTTTGGGGGTTTTCTTGGCAAAGATACTAGAGTGGTTTGCCATTTCTTTCTCTAGTTCATTTTTACAGATGAGGAAACTGAGGCAAACAGGGTGAAGTGCTCAGAGTCATATAGTTCATAACTGAGGCTGGATTTGAACTCAGGAAAAGGAATCTTTCTGACTTCAGGCCTGGCACTCTATCTACCATACTACCTAGGTGTCTAACAAATGTTGACTTTGCTTGACTTGTTTGGCTCTGGAGATACAAAGACAAAAGGGAAACAGTCCCTGGTCTCAAGAAGAGGATTGAGATCTTGGTGGGAGGAGTTTCTACTACATGGATTCTCTTTCCTGATTTTCTCAACCCATCACTGTATATTTACTTTGTATATATCCTGTATTTATTTATCTGTAAATATGTTGTATTCCTGCCTCATTTTTGTATCTGTATCCCTAGTTTCTCCTGTAGTGCCTAGCACATAATGGGCATTTAACATATGCTTGGTTGACTGGCACCCTAAACTACTGAAATCACAAATCTCCACTCATATTAAAATGTGAATTGTCTAAGGGCAAGGACAGGGGTCTTTCATCTCTTTTTCCATAACAGTTAGCAAGTTACCTTGTATGTAGTAGATGCTTTTAAAATATTTCTTAAATTGAATTGAATTGAACTGCCTGGCTCCCAGTTTCTAGAACTTTTCTTTCTTCTTTCTAGGCTATGATTTGGCCAACAGAGACATTTAAGTCTTAGTTCTAAATCCTCCTGGATCATATTCCTGCTGGTTGGTTTGCTTCTTACAATAACAAAATGCTTTTGAGGAAACTGGGTATTTCATTAGTCATTTGTTTGGTTTTATTCTTGATTCTCCCCAGGTCTTGTCTACCAAGGCTAGAGGGTTTTCCTTAAGCCTTTCTCTGACTATAAGAAGAGAAGCTTCCCTTCCCCACAGAATCAATACTGTGTACACTTGCCATTCCTATTATGGAATGTTAGGAATGTTGCCTGAAGCTATCTGACACTTGCAACAATATGTGTATTCATTGGAATATTAAACAGTAAGAGAACTCTCAACAATTCAAGCATGGTACATTTTTTTTTTTTGCCTTGTGATTTGTAGGCTACAGATCCCTTGATTCTAGCTTCTTTCTCCTCCCTCATCCTATCCTCTTCCCTTAAAAAAAAAAACGTGCATTTCATGGCAAATTTTGTGCCAAGATTTATGACAATTAGTACTCAAATCCATAATTAGCAAGTGGTAACAGATAGGCAGATATATCCAGTTATAGTGACACGTCTGACAGATTGACATTTTTTTTCTTCCAGAAATACCTGTGAGGCTTTGTGTTTTAAATATGACCATTTTCTCAAACATACTGCTGGCAAGCCTCATCTTGTACTTCTGGAGGGGGGAGGGGGCTATAAAACGAACATGTTCTCACAAGCATGGCAAAGCCCATGCATAACCATTTGGCTTTGCAATTAAAAACAGGTTTGGTCTCCCTCTGCATCAGTAAGACAACGTCAAAGCTACATTCACCCCGAAAAATTTCCCTTGTGAATTCAAATGAACTGTGAGTCTTGGGTTTCTCTTTGTTTGCATGTGCATGCCTTTGGACTGAAATTTTGGAAGGTTTGGTCGTGTTCTCTTTATTCCATTGTGCTGTTTATATGTTTGTTCAGTCACTTACCAAAATGGTCTCTGCTTGTTATACTTTCCACGCTATAATCTTCTATCTGTTGTTTGGTTGATATTTTGGATACTTTTTAAAAGAATTTCTTGCTACCATTATATCAGGTAATACAGATTTTCTGGTGTGGCTCTCTCATCTCCAAGAAAGCCATCCCCCATTCTAAAAGACCAACTGAGCTATTCCTTGGTATGGACCAGAAGTTTGAGTTTGTTGTTGTTGTTGTTGTTGCTGTTGTTGTTGTTGTTGTTGTTTTAACAGTACAAATATACATGTTACAGGAAGGGGTAATGGTGACTCTCTAGCATTCTTTGATGTACCCATACCTGACACCCTATATGTTGTTCCTGGAGCCCATAATCCCAAAGGAAATTTCCATCTGAAAACTAAAATTTTTGCAATCATTGTACACAGAAGAACTTCAATTTTAGTTCCCATGGGCTTGCCAACTCACTGCTCAAGCAGTTTTTGCCTAGTGAAATTTTAAACTTCTTCATTCATGCTCCCTTTCTCCTCCCAATTAGGGGGTGGGGATACACACACACACATACACACACACACATACACATACACATACACAGACATATACAATCTTTCTTGTCTAATTAAGAAACAGTCCTGCTGATTCCTTTTAATAGATCAGCTTAAAAGTTATGCCCCGGAAAAGACTTCAATTCAACAAATATTTGCTAAACGTTTACTGTGTGCAGAGCACTGAATAATATTGGCAAAGGATGATTTGACATAAAGATTATTATGGCTATTAAGTCTGAAAAAATCAGCCCCCCATACTCATCTATATGATAGCCCAGTTGTCTTTATGATTACCCACCTGTGAACCCAACTGATTGCCACAAAATTAATTAAGGTAGACCAAAATAGTGGATGGACTGGCCTATGACAAATTTAGTAGCCAAATGTACAAAAGGCAGTTATCAAATCTGCTGGAATCTGGCAAAAATAATGTCCTTTAAATTTTATTAATAAAGCCTTGATTTTTTTTTCAAAAGAAAAGGCACTATAAATTACAAACCACTCAGATTGTTAATGTTTAGATAGGTGGTAGTAATAAAGGTGGTGATGAGGCTCAGTAAAAAATAAAAATTATATTCTCAGTGTAGTACTCTTGAACAAAAATCTTTTCCTAAATAATTCTATAGAATGATTCTCTTTTACACTCAAGAAGGAATTACTATCACCTTTGTCAAGAATTTCAAAACTATTTATTCAAAAGTACCATTTTTAAAAAAGTTACCAAAAACTTTTCAGAGTGCCTGGAGAATGACCAGAAGTCATAAGAATTCCAAAATTAGAATAAATTAATTTCATTACAGTAAATCTATAGTTCATAATAGAATAAATAATAGAATTCATCATAAAATAGTTTAAACTTTAAGCCACCATCAATGTTATTGATAATAATAATCATGATTAAGTTGCTAATTTGCTTCTGCTAATACATTAAAAAGTCCTTAAGTTGTGAAATGACATATTTTGAAACACATTCTACCCTTCTACCTATGCCCCCAAATATGTATATATATTTGCAAATCCTAGCTAAACATCCTATAAAGGAAAAAAAATGTATCATGTAAAGCTCTTAAAACTTTGCATTAAAAAATCATGTTCATTTTTTATCTATGGACTCAGTAAAATGAGGGAAAAAATAAACTGGATTGATCTAAATATAAAAGTCTATTGTAACATCAACATAGGCACTGGGTTTCCCCTGAATTCTGATTTATAAGCCACTGTAGCCCATTTTCTGTGAGGTTTTTTCCTCACCTTTGACCTCACATTTCCTGCAATATATCA
Source organism: Pseudocheirus occidentalis (assembly GCA_028646575.1). Taxonomy (NCBI): domain Eukaryota; kingdom Metazoa; phylum Chordata; class Mammalia; order Diprotodontia; family Pseudocheiridae; genus Pseudocheirus; species Pseudocheirus occidentalis. The sequence goes on from CM053597.1 coordinate 137,402,428, forward strand.
GTTAAAATTTTCTAGATAAAACAGAAAGCATATATTTAGGTAGTTAGATTAAAATTTTTAATGAGCAAATTTAAGCAAAAATAAAACAAAATATTATATATATAAGAGCGATGGAGTATATATAAATGAAATCAATTACGAAGAAAGATTTGATCTGAAAAATCATGAAACAATCTTTATCAAATTTCAGTCACTCCTTTCTTTAGAAAAAGACATATCTAAAGAGAAAACAGTCACTACAAATAAAATCCAAGATTTGTTATGAAAAATAGACATATCGATCAAAAGTCACAGTAAGTTAAAAAAAACTTGAAAAGACAGTTTATATAGCACATTCTTCAATATCTTAGTGCAATGCCTTCATTTTGCATCTCCTAATTACTGATTATCCATTTGTCTGAGGTTTTGTAAGAGAATTGAAGGGGTAAATGAGGCTCTTCGAGCCTTTTAAAATGAATGCATACTGTAATTAGAGAGGTTTAAAATATCTAATAAATGACAAGATCAGGTGAATAGCATAATTAGACAAGGGTTAAATAGCGACTTGTTCAGAATTCATTTGAGTTTATGATTGTTTTTGAGCGAGTATGAGTGGGCCAAATATAATGGATTGCTTCTTTAGTAAGGCATTGAGGAATCTGAAGGGTATGAATGAAAATTCTTAGATCTTAATCATTGTCTTGAGTTTTGGTAACTTCAGTGCTTACGTGTAAAAGAAAGGTCTACACATAAGCCAGTCATTATATATCATTACGGTAATTTGTTATATTCCGGGGCAAAAAAAGATCACTGTCGATCTTACTCCTGACAGCTACCATCAGATAGTGGTTGCAACTCCAAAGGAAAAAAATAATAATAATAAAAAATAAACACATGTACTTTTAGTGAGAACTGAGAGAAGCGGTCACTCTTATTTTGATTGGAGAAATTTTTCCTTTCATTATTTTAAGAATTAATATATAACTAAATTGTGAATCAAATTCTCAGAGTGAATTAATTATATGAGGAAAGTTAATGAAGAAAATATTTCAATACCTGAAGATTTGTACTAGCAATATCACAAACATGTAGAAATCATATGCTATTCCTTACTATACTGAAATACCCCCCCTCCTCCAAATAAAAATGCCCATATTTGAAGCTTGTAATATTGGTCTTAGTTACAGCTTTAAAAAATTTATAACTGGTGACTTCCACTTTGGTTCCCTCACTAAATTATTTGGTCACCCTCTTCTTCCAGAATAGTTTTGTGGACTGGAAAATTTGACCTTCCTTATAGGTGTGTTATGAGTAGTCGCTAGTAAAAATGATTATTAAGTACTTTGCAAAACACAAAGCTATGAGAAAATGCTTATAAAATTAGGAGAGTTGAGCAGATAAACTACAGGAGGGTTCTTTGTGTCCCTTGAAGGAAGACTGGTTTAGAAATACCTAGGTTCAGGACATTATGGGGCCAATGCTATGGTAATTTAGGTCAAGAAAAACATGCTCATAGAATATTTCACAACAGATTACTAGGGAGAATGAAAAACAGTATCTTGGGAGTGAATGGTTCACCTATATCAGGCAACCAGCTTAGCCTCTCCCATTAGTCATTATACATCTAGAATTTCAGACATAAGTTTCTCCCTGATATGATCCATGTTTTCAGTTAGCTCTGAAGACCCATGAATCCACAACAAGCTAAATATGAAGAAAAGGGATATGGACTGGAGATGGTTCATTGGTAGAGGAAACTCCTGACTGAAGAAACTTTACACTCTGTGGTCTTAGAGAATTGTCTAGAGCATAGGTATCAAACATGCTGCCAGAACCATATTGAAATGTAATTGGGAAATATTTAACAAAATAAATTTTAAAATAATAGAATACCTCATTGTTGTTCAAGTCATTTTCATTATTCCTACTCTCTGTGACCCCATTTGGGGTTTTCTTAGCAAAGATACTGGAGTGCTTTGCCATTTCCTTCTCCAGCTTATCTTACAGATGAGAAAACTGAGGCAATTAGGATTAAGTGATTTGCCCAGGATCACACAGATAGTAAGTGTCTGAAGCCAAATTTGAACTCAGGAAGACAAGACATCCTGATTCCAGGTCTGACACCTATCTACTGTATCACCTTCCTGACCCCTAACAGAACATATATGATGTTAATATATGTTTTTCTAAGTCAATATGTATACAGAAGAAATTCTTATGTACTATTTAGTGGCCCTGTTTCCATTAGAGTTTGACACCACTGGTGTAGAGCACTGAAAGGTTACGTGATTTATACAAGGTCTTCCAGCTATTACATGTCAAATACCAGATTTGAAAGTAGGTTTTCTAACCTCTGATGACGCTTTCTATCCATTACACTGCACTACCTCTAGAAATAGGGAAACTACTTTTTTTTTAACTTACATATTAAATGACCATGTCTGTCTTTGACCTAACAACTTAACCAAGGGGTAACTGAACATGGTGTATTTGATCAAGTTAACAATCTATTAACTGGTATACTATCCAGGGTGAAACACTGAGGTCAATTATGCTATACCAAGTCTGACTTCCATCTTCAAAAATACAGTTTTGCAAAACACTAAAATAAGAATAGTATTATTATTATTATTATTATTATTATTATTATTATTATTATTAGTGTTTTAAGAATACTTTCAACATTTAAAAATAGGACTACTTTGGTTAACCCATTCTATTAACCCATCTCAGCACAATAGACTCAAATCTAAGAATTTAGAGATCCTAGAAGAAAAGTGGGGTGGGGGGGAGGAAATTGACAACAAAAGAAGGTGCGTTCATTTTTTTTTTCAGTCCTGAGATGCTGTCTTGTGTTTGGTCTATGTAGTTCTATAAAATGAAATAACAAAAACAATGATAATAATAGCTAACATGTATGTATAATATTAAGGTTTACAAAGTACTCTACATCCATTTTCTCATTTGATTCCCAAAACAACCTTGGGAGATAGATATAAAATGGGCCATTTTTGAGTCATTCCAGATCACATAGTGATACAATTGTCAACTTGTCATTGAGTCTGACTCAAACCCCAAATGGTTCATTTGTTCTTCTATATAGACATGACCTTAAATAAAGAGTATACCCAAGTAGGATGATTACCTTCCAAAAAGTGAGGTCTCTGTGTATTTCTAAGTATTTAAAAGTAGTAACAGTTTATAACATTAAAGTCTGAAAAAATCAACCAAATATACAAAACATATTTCTCTTTATCTTAAGAAAAGCATATACCTTTCATTAAAGATGCACAATCAAAATGTTTATTTTTCTTTATTTTTCACTTAATGAAAATAATTTCCATGTTGACAACAAAAGAAGGCATATTCATTTTTTTTCTATCCTGAGATACTCTCTCGTGTCTGATTTATGTAGTTCTATAAAATGAAATAACATTTATACTAGCTATAATATTTACAGTAGTTATAAACATTTAGTGTTTATTTTTCTTTATTTTTCACTTAATTCAGGAAATGGAACTCAATTTCCAACCCTCTGAGAATATATCCAAGTGATGATTAACAATAGTTTTTGATAAAGGAAATGAATAGAAGCCAAACTTCTTGAAGTAGCTGACTCAACAAACCTAACCTGCAAAATCTACCAATTCCAACTACATCAGATCATAACACTATCTACACAGTACAAACACCTCCAAGCATGCTCAGTTTCCCAGACCAATATGCTTCCCTGTCACTCTACACCATGCAAACGTAAAATGAATTTGGCAAAGGAGAAAAGGGAGTCCAGGTTATGTTAGGATTTCAGCAGTTACAGTCTACATATTTTCACATAATCTAGAAGCTTCCTCCATATGCTACCATTGCTGATACCGCTGATCATAATGGTTCCCGACATTCCCCACCATAGAGCACAGAGATGTGCTTGATATTTATCAAATAGCTCATTCTCTTGCCAGTGAGGATTAGTATCCAAGGAAGAAAAAACTCTGTATCACATATCACATAAAAAGAACTGATTAAGGAAGCATTTCTACTTCTTTTAAAACCACTCTGTGAAACACTGCATCATCAGCTCGGTTTATGTTAGTAAAGTAAAATGTGGGATGAGGATAAGTACCTGGACAAATCGGACTAATCCTTGCTATTGATGAAAAATGAATTGTATATGATTGTCTAGATGGACAATTTTAATCAAAATAAATAAATCAAAAGGGAAAAACTGGAGATTTACAAATATGAAACTGGACAATAAGAATTATTGCACAGATTGTGATTTTATTTGATAATTGAATGTAGTGGGGTTTTTTCAAAACACTTTACAGTGCATAAAGTTTTATAATTAATAATCAGCTAATGAAGAAATCTCAAAATGAAATTTCTAATTGCAGGGGTTGGCACAACTTAGATCATAATGACATCTCCAGATGTTTTCTCGACCTCCCTCAGCTGAAAATTCTGAGGATCCCCTCCAGGGATTATGCACCAAGTTTGTGCTGGAGCCAGGCTATTTAAACATTTAGCAAAGAATAGAAGCTCCTGGGAAGTGAGGGTCATTTTCATTCATTGTATATGTATACCCAATGCCTACCTAGCCCAGTGGCTGGCATAGACAAGGCACTTATCAAATACTGGTTCATTAATGATTGACCTAATCATAAATTCTGACTTTCTTGTTTACTGTTTGTTTTCATCTACATATGTCTCTATGCTTTGTGTAAGTACACATTCACTATGGATTTCAAAATAACACTTATGAATATGGAAAGAAAGCCAGATGCTATTCATATTTTGGAGCTGATTCATGCAATGGATGTGGTATCCTTTGTATTAACTGCCCCCTTATCTCCCATTTTCTAAGTAAACATAAAAAAAGAAACAATTCATGGTCCTTTTTTTTTCTGTAATCCTTCAGTCTCTTATTAGATCTTAAGGGTTACCTTTCATTCTGTAAATGGACCTAACGAGACCTTTCTCCATGCTACTAGCATTGTCCTTTAGGGAGAGCAAGTTTGCCATGTTCAAATCAAGGTAAAAATTGGTGACATCTATCTTCCCCCAGTGAAGTGGGACAGTCATGCTAAATGATACAATATGATGCTCTGTAGAGGTTTATAGGAAAGGAGACCTTCCCATTGAGCTTCCCCATTCAATAGTCTTTTGTTTCTATGAAGTCCCAGCTTAGGTAATGTAATTAGATCCAGGAAATGGGCACATGCTTTACCTGCCTACACTTAAAGTAAGCATGAATACCAGATATATTGCTAGGAAAAGCTTGACTGCTACTAGATCACAGCAAAAAAAAAATCACAGTCCCTAAGTATGGGCAAATAATCCTCCTTATTTGCTAGAATTTAAGACCATAGATTTCATAGTCTGTTCCCATAAGTAAATAAATAAATAATTGTTTAAGTGATTAGTGTAGGCAAGGCACTGTGCTAGGTCCCATGGAGGATACAGGGAATGACATGTGGTCCCTGCCTTACAGGAATTTAAAGTGTAACTAAGGAAACATACAAGCACTTGAAAAAGTACTTAATGACTTTTACAGACAATAAAATGCTATAAGAGATCAGAGGATAGTGGAATCACTGGAAGATGGGGTGGTCAGGGAAGACTGAAGAAGGCTATAGACTGGGGCTGGACCTTGAAGAAGGCTTTGGCTTTGGATGGGCCAAGAGGAAAGAGGAAGGCATTACAACGGGGATAATAGAATGAGCACAGAAGTTTGAATGTAGGTGTAAAAATGTAAGACCAGAGTTAAAAACTGAGAATCACAGAGTTCATAATAGCAGGATCATAATGAAAGATTCAAATACTGGATACAGGAATGGATTAGGAATGAGATCTAACAAGACCAGATGAGCTTTGATGTTACCCACTTCTGTGAGCTCTCTGCTTCAAATAAAGCTTGTTTTGGTGTTTTATCAGGAACTTAGGGGCACTTAAGGGAGGTGGGGGCTGGAACTAATATTCTCTACTGACCCAAAGAACAAGATATTGAGATCTCCCCATTAGATCATGAGCTCCTTAAGCGCAGAAACTATCTTTTGTCTCTTTGACTTATCCCAGGCACTTAGCACAATGCCTGGAACACAGCAGGCTCTTAGTCAATGTTTATTGACTGACTGATTCAGATGAAGGCAGAATATTCATCTATCTCTGATACAGACAAGTTGAGCAAGGGGTGTGAGATATGCCATAAAAGACGAGCCTTGCATCAAAAGTCAGACAGATTTTCCCAGAAAGGATTTAAAGTGGGAGATGCATAAACTTTTCTGTTTCACCTTATGTCACCAGGATACCACTCCCTGTCCCCCCAAAACATCTTGTACTTTCCAACCTCAGTAACCTATCAACAGTATTCCCTAAGCTTGTAACATCCTCCTTCCCCTTATCACCTACTGAATTCCTACCTAACTTTAAAGACCAACCTAAATTCCACCTTCTCCATGAAACCTTATTTAATTTCTCCTGTGGGTGATGATCTAAGCACTTAGTTTTGTTGTTCTCCAACCATATATTACTGTTTATTATAGTAATCTACATTTGTGTCTTATCCTCTTTCTAGATTGTTAGGCCAATGGGGGCCAGGACTTTGTCATGTAACTATCTCCCCTGGCAATTAGCATGGTATTCTAAACATAATAGATATTTAATAGAGATGAAGATGGGCATAGGAATTATACTTATGATTTCACAGTTATAGGGAACACTAGGGTGAGGAAGCTTCTCCTACCAATGCAAGGTTATCTCTCTCTCCTCAACTTTTATTCTTGGATTATTGCTCAGAATACTGAGGGGGTAAGTGACCTACCCAGTACCCAGTATGGGTTCTCAAGAGACAGGATTTAAACCCAGATCTTCCTGGTTCTGAGGCTCTCTATTCACTATACTGTGCCTCCTTTCCGGTATGTAACAAAAAGTGAACTGAGTTAAATTAGATAATCTGTTTTCAGGAATGGTCCAAGGATTTTGCATTCTTCCACCCACAATGGTAACAAGTGGTTATACCATACTCACTTCTGTTGTTAATGCTGCTACCACTCATTCCTTTAAAGTTGTGTATTTTAAATTGCCCTTCTATAATTCTTTGACTACTATAATAATCCCCAATTCGCCATAAGGAAGCTTGGATAGAGAGAGAGGGAATTATACAAGCTCACCTAATGAGTTAAGAGTATAGAGAAGTACAGAAATCACAGATTCTACATGCTTTGTACATATATTCCCATTGCAGTTTAGGTTAAAACAGGAATTTCACAAATAGGTCATATGTAAGGCTGTGTTGGAGCCAGTTCAATTTGAAAAACCAGTTGTTCAATTTTCAGTGTGAGCATTTAGACTTTGGAATTCAGCAAAGGTTACAAATCAGAACTCAATTTATTATTTTGTTGATTACCTAGATTTAAGAAAGGAATGGAGAAAATGTGAATGCAAATTAAAGATGTATCATACATTTTTTTCAGAGTCATTGGTTAAACATTTATCATCACACTTATGATCTTAGGACACCAAAAATGATAACCAGCCCATTTAAGAGGGAAGTGATTTTTAGTCACATGATGGCTCAACTTGAGTAACCCAGGAAAGAAGGGAAAAAAGAAAGGGAATATTATTGCAGAGGTGAAGAGAGTGAGAAAGTTCTTATACCTAGCCTTCTGAGCTTAGGAAATGTAAGTGATTGACACTGAACAAAAAGCAGAAACTAGACCTGTTATACTGATTTCATCTGAAATTTTGCCTCAAAGTACCTCTCTGAGGGTGGGGAATTGTGTACATTGGAACAGCTGAAAAGAGTTTCTATTGTTAGTGGAAGGGGAAAACAATCTGAATTTGGAACAGTTTAAGGACTGAGGAAATATTTGGGTGGAGCGAGAACTTGGTATGATATAGCCATTCACCCCCATCTTCTTCATTTACATTCACTTAGACTGTGCTTCTATAGAAGGCAACTTAGTGAGAAAATTACGAGAAAGAAGACATATAAGAAAAGATGCTTCCAAAAGTATTTGCAATAGTGACAAGGGTTACATTACTTTTTAATTGTTATTCCATCTGTATTAAGGATGCTTCACCACCCCTCCCCCGTAACTTAAGTGCTTAGATTGCTGCCCTGAGTGGCAAAGAGTATGGCAATTCAGTGTTTTATCCTTAGGGAGTTTTCTCATGCTCAGTACTTAGATATTGTTTTCCTTTATGTACCATTCCTAAATTGCTGCAGCAATGGTTCTTACAAGTCAGCACACATCCTTAAAAACAAAGTTAATGAAGAAGTGAGCAGTATCTTCAGCTTGTCACTTTTTTTTTTAAGTTTCCTTGTTGTGTCTAGTCATTCTGGCCCAAGCTTTTCCCTCAACTCCACACTTGTAACTTGAATTGATTTAATGTGCTCAGACAATCCATCCAACATAAATTTTTCCTTTCAGTTTTCATCATGTAGTACTGGCAGCAATGCCTCTCTGGTTCTTAGGACAAGGAAGAACCCATATTTTTCCTTCCTACCTATAAAGTCTGAGTAGTACAGGCCATCCCACAAGATGTCATAAGAGCAAGAAAAAAAAAGTGTGCCACCTTCCCTTAATAAAAAGACAGAGAAAAAGAAAGGGGAAGAGTAAGTGTATTATTGTTTTAGAACTCTGTCTTGGCATGTTACAGAGATATTTCATTTGAATGCAATAATGCTGCAATAAAGTTATAACACCAAGTTACCTCAACAAGTCTCCCACCCACACAATTTTGCCCTTCAGATTTCTTACTCATTTTTCTTGTTAAGTGTTTGTGGTCTGACTCTTAGTCAAGTCTCATTCTGACCAACCTATTGCCATAGGCTACTAATTGGTCAATCACCAGCTTAATTAACAAATGCAATGAGATGGCCCTAGCCTCTCCTATTCCCTCTACTGCTCTCACAAGCTCAGCCAGATAATCTAGTTCATCCACCTGCATCTGAGTAAGAGGGGGACAAGGAGAGACCACAGGCTCTTTTCCTGTGATACAAGACAATGGTCTTACAACCAAGGCCCTGCTCTGTGAAATGTGCTAATGGGTTGTGTAGGCAGTCATTCTTTTGAAAAAGGACTCCAAAGATAGTTTTCTCCCTTCCTCTCTTTTGGAGAAGAGCTTGATAAAGGGAATGAAGAATCAAAAATTGAACATGGTAACAATCTAAAGTATAAGTGGAAGGGGAAAGGGGGGGAGAGAGGAGATGAGGAAAGAAAGATGGTAAAAAAAAAAAAAAGAATGGCCTTCTCAAGAAAGAGGAGGAATTTTTACAAAAATAAAAATTCACTTTGAACTACCCAAATTCACCCAGGTGACTCCACTCTTTATAAAGCCTAAAAGGAGTGTTTTCACAAGGATGAGGAATGAATGCTAAATGTTATTTTTGTCTGTAATACTTGTTAGCAGTTGGGTAAAATATCTGAACCAAGATCATTAAACTACTTGAGATTGTTAGGGTTGAACAGTGTCTTAATTCATTCCCAATCTATTTAAATAAACATCATTGCTATTTAAACTTAGTTTTGGAGTCTGTTTCAATCATTATGTCTATTCCTCCTGGTTGGACCACTTTTTCTTTTCCTATGAACTGTCAAACTTATCTTGCAAATAACCACTTATTGCCATTTCAGAGAGCAAATAAATATGCCCCTTTGCCCCTTGTATACCTTAAATACAAAGTTAATGAAGTGAGTAATATATTCAATACAACTATGATTATGAAATAGCTAATACATAAGTACAATCTAACATTCACTGGACTTAATATTCAGAGTTCAAAGGAAGCACTTAAATATTATGGTGAAAGTTGTTTTAGAAAGATCAATTAGACAGATACTGCAGATAGATCAGATAGAGATGGAAACATGGATAGAGGCACTGACTGAAAGATGAAAGTTACAGGCATGTAGTTGTAATTAGATAAGGCGATTCCAGATACATTTATGATTCACTAAGTGGATTTCAAATGTTCTTAGAGAGGTCATATACTAAAGTACATTTGACCAAGGGTTATTGTTAGGGTGTTGTTTTTTTTCTCTTCATTTAGACTGATTCTCTTTCCCTCTACTCCTCCACCTCCGGGTAGAGGGAGAACAAGCTATCATAAAAGGGATGGAATGTGGTCTGTGGATTCTAAAGGGGAAGAAAGCTGGGGTGGGGCCAACTGCATCCAGGTATTCTTCCAATTGCCTTGGGCCATTTGCTTGGTCTATGCTATTATAGCTTTCCTACTCTAAGGCTAGAATAGCATTAGTTAGACGTTTTGTCTCTGGTTAAAGGAGAGAATGAAAGACAGGACTCTCCCTTCTGAATTACTGAGGACAGTAATTCTTAGAACACACCCAAAATGGTGAAAGATGTTGCTATAAAAGAATAAATATTAATTAGCAAAATTTCACAATAAGAATGAGCCTGAATCTCCTCACAACCGCCACTAATAATTTACACAAACTACTACAGCTGAAAACAACTTCACAGTAATTCAACTGTTAGACAGATATTCACAATACAATATCCCATCAGTATTATCAATTGTTAATTATCAAAAAGGGAGGGGGATGGCGCATTTAATTTTATAGAGAAAAATCTTGCCTTAAGGATCTCCTCCATGTCTACTTGTGTGGAAATCATTCAAGATTACTTGAAAGATGTTATAATAGAGATCGCTCTCTTTGATGATGCTCTAATTATTAATATCAAGTGAGGCATGAAATAGGGGGATATATGCTCACCAAAACCATTTGACATTGTTAACAGAGGATGTCTAGGCAGTGTCCAAATGGAAGATGCTGAGGTCCCCAACTGCTCCATTTGCTCATAATATTGTGCTAACTGCCTCAAAAGTCTTAGAACACTGAGGAGCCTCAGACACGAGATTCAAAATCACTCGGAAGAGTTTGACCCAACTAAAATGTGTGTCTGTGCATTTGTGTATGTATTTATATTATATGTGTGTGTAAAAATGAGATAACTTAAGTAAAACACTTTGTGAATCTTAAAATGCCATATAAATGCTAATATTATTGTTATGATAATGATGATGATGATGATGATAATGTACCTCAGACAGTCACTATAGCTGTATAAGTCTGACTCAAAACTGAACATATGTAGGAAAGAGGGCTGGATTATTTTTGGAAACTGCACAATTCCTTTAATGACCTGAAACACAAGTCTTTCTTTTTAATGTCAATCATATTCCTGGGATACTGGATGACTACAAGTCATCGAATATGCAAATAACTAAAGTTACACATCACAAAAAAGTCACAGTAAAAAAGAGCCTTCCCTCCTGGAATGGCCCTTTCAGGATTTTGGTACGTGGACGTTGTGGACTCTAAACATCTTTGAAACTTGGTTGAATCAGGGTACTAAAGACTAAAGCTGTTGACATCACTTTCTCCTCACCTGAGGGCCTGCACCTGGGTGTTTACAGTGTCCAAGGACGTAGTGTCCTATAGGAAATACAGAATTGATAAGTCTTGACAAATGATTGGATCTGGGAGGATGAGAAAGGGTAACACATTGGTTGCAAGCCAGGATTATTAGAACTATGGTGGTACTCTCAACTGTAACAGGAAAGTTAAGAAGAGGAGATGGTTAGAGGGACATAACAAAAAAGCCTCATCCAAGTGTTACTTATAAAGTCAAATTTCTCTCCTGGCATTAAGATCTATTACTCACTTACTTGTTATTTGTATTTTATTCATTTGCCACTTAGATCTAAAAGACCATGGGCAAGTCACTTAAACTCTTGGTGCTTCAATTCTTCATCTATAAAATGAAGGAGGTGAGACTAATTGGCATCAAACACTCCTTCTAGTTCTAAATGTGTGACTGAATGATCTCTGCAGTCAGGGGTTTTATTGATAGCTTTTCAGAGAGTTTGTGAATGTCTGGAGATCTCTACTGCTATTTTCCTTCATATATTGTAACTATTCTCTATGGCATCTAGACTGTGGTTTGTATATGTTAGCAATTTCCCACTCCTCGCCATCTGTATTTTCAGTCAAAATTATGTCCAGCACACTACTTTGAATATATTTGCAACACTTTAAACAAATAAAATTTTACAGACTATAAAGTGTATAAGCTGTACTCCATCCCTGGCCAGGAACCCATCATCCTTTATTCTAAACCATGAACCAGCCATCCAAAACTCATTCTCAGATATCTCCTCTCCTCTCCTCTTTTCTTTTCGAGGTTGTGCCCTTATTTTGCCCCTATTTGAACCCCTATTATATAAGAAGTGAAGTAGCCACTCAAGGCCAAATCTCACCACTGACTGGTTTAACAGCAGTTCTGAATCTGTGGGTTATGCTCAATTTGTAACAATGAAAATACATCCTGCATATGAGATATTTACAATATGATTCATAATAGTAGCAAAATTATAGTTATGAAGCAGCAACAAAAATAATTTTAAGGTTGGGGGTCACTACCACATGAGGAACCGGATTAAAGGGTCATGGCATTAGGAAGGTTGAGAACCACCGGCTTAGGAGTGTTCTATTTCTGTTCTATTTCTGACCTAGGCCAGTTCACCCTCCTTAGACAGCCTAGTGGACCCTTACTCCTAGAGGCTCACTATATCACTTAGTGTTGACAATCCATTAAGCTTAAGGTACTATATACAGCTCAGAACTTCCAAACTAATCTGTCAGTGCCTGCCTCTCCAGAAGAAAGAATTATAGGTGTGTTTCACCACCTGGGAGCAGGTACCAACCATCTTCTTCAACATCCTTTCACTTCTGAAAATGGCTTTTGTTTTTCTTGTGAAGTCTTGTTTATGGTGACTAGCAGTGATGAAAATATTGTCTATGCCCCTAATGTAGTAGTTCTGCATTATAGACATGAAACCATCAGTTTACATAGCTTATTTTTTTTTATTACTCTCCCACCAAATACCTATTTGCTTGATTCTCCAACTCTTCAGTTTTCCTTTGGAAAGGAGCATGAGGAATTCTTGCTGTAAGAGTTCATAGTTGAGAAGAAAAACCCACAAGAGATGACAGAATAACTATTTTTTACACTTGGGGTAGAGAGCATTGCATGTGCCTCCCAGGAAAAAAATATATGAGGGTGGAGGGAAGAGTCAAGTAAATTTAAAAGGGGGTAGGAGGGAGCTTCTATCCTGCATTTTCTTCTTTTTCTATGTCTACTCTTTTTCTTGGTGATTTTATCAGTTCTCATTTTCTTCTCATGAAGATTATTCTCAGATTGCATGTGAGATTACATGAGAGATAATAAATTTGTATTGGACCACATCTGCACATCTTCCAACTTCATTCAGCGTCATGTAAGAAGGAGTAAAGGAGGCAGATGGTAGGAATAAGACAGGTTGGGTTGGGCAATCCATGAATGGTGGGTGATAAGAAGATGGAGAAAAGGATTAAAGAACAGAGAAGAGATGACAGTTGAACTGGTTCACTAAGAGGTTGAGATTATGAAGGGAGGTGAGTACAACCAAATCTGGGATGATGGCCTGGGATAATAATGATGGGTGGAGAAACTGGAAGCCATAGTGAATTTTAAAGATAGGCTTATGAAGAGTAAGCTGTAGAGAGAGATGGAATGATAAAAGATTATGATTAGATAAAGGAATTTCAGAGTTCATGATCATAGAAGTGGAACACTTGTGGGAGATGGCGGGATCAAGGGCGTGTACTTGAGCTGAAGAGGAGAAATAGGTCATGCAGTTGAGTAGAGTGAGGAGCTAGTCAACTGGAGAATTTGAGAGAATTCTCAACATGTTTGTTGAAATTCTCTATTTATATACATAAAAACTGTGGAGGAGAGAGACTTAGCACTGTGTCTGGCACATAGAAGGTGCTTAACAAATATTTATTGATTGACTGATTGAGATGGAGACTGAGCTACCATTGAACTAATTGAGAAAGTAGGGAGAATGTCATGGTGGTCAATAGATATGATGGCCAGATGCCAGCATCAGAATTGAATGATGAATTTCATTATAGTGAACCTCAAATTAGAGGCTGGCAAAGGGTAGTGATACAGACAGAGTCTGACACAAGGAAGAAATAATGGAACACAATAGTCTAGTGTTCAATAAGCCCCAAAACATAAGTTACTTAGGAAAGCGTTCCCTATTTATTAAGAACTACTGGGAAAATTGGAATATAGTCTAGGAGAAATTAGTCTTAGAATAACATCTCTCATCATATTCCTTAATAAATTTAAAACAGATACATGACTTGTATATTAAAGATTATGCTGTAAAAATATTTGAGAGAAACAAATTATATGCCTTTCACAGCTATGGATAGGAGATGAATTCATAGCCAAAGAATAATGGTAATTATAAAAGATAAATAATTTTGATTACATGAAATTGGAACACTTTTGTACAAAGAAAATGAGTTAGAGGGACTGGAGGGGCAAACTTGAAGTAGAAAAGAATGAAAGATGGACAACAGAAGTTGAAGAGAGGGATGATTTATTTACTCTTAGGCAATTGAAGAATCAGTATGACTGCAATGGAGAAAATGACTAGGGTTGGAAGTTTTCTAACCACTCAAGTATGGCCCAGGAAGAATCACTTCATGGAAGCTGCTCTGATGACAAAGACAGGATGATAGAACATTTATAGTCATAGCCTACATCTATATTGTTCCATTTTTTCTAAGGCAACCAATGAATCCTTCTCAAGGAGAAAAATCACCCAAAGGTTTCTTTTCAAAGGCAACCCCCTTCTTTTTTAAGCTTAATTTTAGGTTCTATTGGCTACATTAAAAGAGAAATGGCAGAGTCTATTCTCCTCTTATTGGGCAAAGCAAGAGTAGCACCTCCACTGAAGACTGCAGCTGAAACCGAGGAGAGAGGAAAGATGAAGTAGAGATGACACCCAGCACTAAGCATCATACACATGACCCAAAGTCCAGGGGCAACTCCTACAGAAAACAGCAGCCATCAAAGATCAGGACCAGAGACAGAATCATGATGACAGTTGTATAGCCCCACAGCATTGAGGGTGTAATCTACTTCTGCACCCATGTGCCCTGGCCACACAGGTCTTACCTGCATACCAACATATGTAATCCTTATACATGCCTACTCTTCCCACGAGAGTGTGTATCAGGAGCTACATTCTGTCAGTACTTTAATTTTAGAAAATGCTTTTGCTCTAAACTAAATGTGTCCTCTGGCTTCTTAGTAAAAGTATATAGATCAAAGGGAGTTTACAAGTTGTATTTTTTAGTGGAGGCTGATCCACAGAATTTCTGGGATGTAGGATTCACTTTTGAAGGCCCCACATGTAGAGAGGGGGCACTTTAAGTATTATACAATATATTAAAATCATCTCCTTAAACTATAGCCATGGGCTGTCCCATTACAAGTGGCAGCTAGGTAGTACAGTGAATAGAATACATTGTCTGGAGTCAGGAAAACCTGAGCTCAAATATGACTAGCTATGTAATCCTGGGTAACTCAACCCCATTTGCCTCAGTTTCGCGCTCTATAAAATGAGCTAAAGAAGGAAGTAGCAAACCACTCTAGTATCTTTGCCAAGAAAACCCAAAAAGGGTTATGAAAAGTTAGATGCAATTGAAATGACTGAAGAACAACAACATTCATTCACTCCATACCACAAAACTACATTTAACTTCGCCTTGTATACAATGTGTGTATGTATCCCTCAATCACTTGCTTGTGTATTTGTCTACAACTTTCTTTCTTTTGGGGGTGTGGTCTCTTTAGGTTCACCTACACCAGCGTTGCCTAGATTTTAAGTTCCTAGAGGACAGTAATTATTTTTTGTCTAAACATTGGGAAGCTGTGTGGTGCAGTGGACACAATGGTAGATTTGTAGTCAGAGGACCTGGGTCCAAATTATGGCTCTGTTTCTTTGGGCAAATCACAAACTCCATGGACTTGGTTTCCTTCAACACCAAAGCAAAATACTATATACAGGTAGAGTATTCACTGATATAGATTTTCATTAAACTTTTTTACATGATATTACATATAATTTTTTTTAACTCTTTCAGTTTATGTTGGTTTCAATCCTTTATTCTTGACCACAGGTACAATCCTCCTTCAATTCCAGTTCAAAGCTGCCTCCCCAAATACCTGAATCTTCTTCTAGTTACCCTAACCTAGAATGTGCCATAGACGCTCTTTTTCAAGTCTTCCTTCTCTGTCTTCAAAAGTCTTTTTTTTTTAATGAACTAGCCTCTCTATGGATAGCTGATGTCCTACTGAACACTGCAGCACCTTACCCCATGCCCCATCAGCTTTAAATAATTCCTCTTGTGATTCTCATTTTCTCAGCAAAAATTCACACTCCTGAATGCTTCTGGGTCTGCCTTCCTATTGTCTGTCAACCAGTTATCATTAGCAATCACACAATTTTTATGTATAAAGCTACATTATATTCAACATCCATTAGATTTTTTTATACAAGTAATCAAGGATACTCCTAGGACATATATTTGGAGAGAAGCTTACTTTTTATAAGGAAAATATATTTTTCATTTCTGAGCCTGAAGATCACACTAAAAGTAAAAGCTACAAGAGCACTGAGGGAGAAATTTTGCCCAAACTAACAGAATCAGGTTTTATATGTATTTGAAAGAGTTTGGAGTCCTGTTTCATTTTGGATTTGTTCTTGGTTTTGGTTTTGGTTTGCTTTGCTTTGGTATGTTTGCAGGCAGCAGGCTCTGATTTGTGATTTTGAACTTGGGCCATACTGTTTCTTAATGAAGATGCCTAATTAAAACACCTGTTATGTTTCAGTGCTACATACATTCTATTTGTTTCTTTACTATAGCAACACCAGCACCTCCCCTTTTTTAGACAAACACCCAAATAGGAAATGGCTTACTAGGGCACCTCTGCATCTTGTGAAGGTCCAGAAAGTCCAGTAATTCAAAGGCCTTGAGGTCAGTGTCTGTAAGGATGCCACCCCTTCCCAATCAGAGTCATCTATCTCCTTGCATCTAAGTCCTGGGGGTATCTGAAAGTTGGTACTATTGGTGTCATATTCCCATAATTTCTGAGGTCACCAAACATGCTCCACAATTATAGACTCAGGTCTCAAATGACTGATTTTCCAAATTACATATGATGGAAAGGATGAGAATGGAAGTTACGCCTGGAGCTGAATTGTCAAACATTCATAATATTGTTGCAGCTTTTCCTTCATTTAGCAATTCGCCATCAAATAGACTGACATAGCTCCCAAAATGGGCTGAACTGGACTATATTCAGAAGTATTTACTTATTATACTGGCAGAGCATGATAATTTATTTTTAAAGATTTTCTCTCTATTATTATGAATTTGATAGGTATTAACAGGAACATTTCCACATACAAATAAAAACAGAAAAAGAGATTGTACATTAAACAGTATCTCTACAACATACAGTTTGGATTTTTTTTAATTGTATTGTTTAACACAGTGATTCAAATATTGCCCTTTTTGCCTATAATCCCTTCTAAAAACTTCCTTCTTCTACCCACTTCTGGATTTTTTAAAAAATGTTTCATTAACACTCTTTTCTTTCCTTTCTTCCTTTACCCTATCATAATCAATAATTCCCCCTCTAACTCATTATTCTCCCCCCTTACCTTCACCTGCCAAAAATGAAATAAATGAATGAATGAATGAATGAATGAATGAATGAATGAATGAATGAATGAAAGTCCTACATCATAACAGGCATAGCAAAACAAAACAATTTCACACAATGGCCATATCTGAAAACATATGCCTCACTTTGTCCTTCTTATCCCTCACCTCTCTGCCAAACTGTGGGAAGCATGATTCATCATTAGTGTTCTAGAGTCATGATATTTACATAGCTCCTGTGTGACTCAGACCAAGAGCTTTCTTTTTCTCTTTATCTACTGGGATCAGATCTACATAGGAAAAATAATCATCAATTTTTGTATAATGACGTACTTAAAAAAATCTACCCCAAAGGGATGCATTTGAGTCAATGGCAGGGAATAATGAAAATATAACTCCTTCAGGAATCCATATTTATCCTTATGATAGAAATTACCTCTTCCCCAATTGAGGGAGCCAAGATGGCGTCGTAGAAGCAGCAAGGTCCCGCAGCTCCCACACCGCCACCCTAAACACCCAGAAAATACGAGCCCAGACAAAGTCTAGGAAAGTCTAGGACTCTCAGACTCACACAAATACAGAGAACACAGCTCTCGCTGAAGGCAGCTCGGCAGCAGGGGCTCAGTGCAGTCGCTGGAGCAGAGGCTGGAACAGCCGGAAGCCGAGACCTGCGGCCAGGCCTGGGACGGTGGGAAGGAGCTGAGCCAAGCCCCACAGCCAGCCTGCAGTGGTTCTACAGCCTCCAGCACCCCCACATCTGCCAAGGCCTGAGGAGCAGGACGGGAGAGGCAGCTCGCACTGAGAATGGCCAGCCAAAAACAGCAGCAGCAGCCAGGCAAGGCCCCAGGGCGGCCACGAGGGGCAGCGGAGCCTCCCAAGCCACAGCGTGAGTCTACTTCAAAGAAAATCTAAAGCACCGGCCTGAGGGGAGCTTCGATCAGAGATGAAACTTTGAAACTA
>CM053597.1:137421463-137449183 GCA_028646575.1 Pseudocheirus occidentalis
TCAAAACCTTATGGAAATGAATGATATAACCAAGAAAATAAATTAAAATTAAAAAAAAAAGAAAGAGAGCAAAATAAGCAGAACCAAGAGAATAATATACAAAACAGCAATAACATAAACAGATCACTAAAAGGAAGCCAAATTCTGAGTAAACGAAAAAACAAGGATGATTCTTTTGAAGAGACAATGAAATATGCCTCCTTCTTCCTGACAGCGAAGTGGAGGACAACTAGGGCAGAATATTGCATACATTTGTCAGAAAAGGTTTCTATATCAGATACTTTTGGTTAATTCTTTTCATTACATGGGAGGATTCAAACAGAGGACAGAAGGTGGAAAATTAATATGATATAAATACTAATGATATCTAAAATGTGTTTTTATTTTTTAAAGAATTAACATACTTAAAAGCATGGATGGTAGTTTCTTACTGATGAAATAAACACTTTAACAATACATTTAGATCACAGTGGTAAGAATTTGTGTTAAATCAGAGGTGGTGAGTAATAATTTAACCAAAATTATGTCACCTTAGTTTCTTTATCTCTTAGCCCTCCTTCTATCAAAACTTTCCTAATGGTCAATCCAGGTCACTCTTAAAGAGAATTTTGTTCAGGAACACAGGTACAGCAACCTTATGTTGCAGATTTTTCCAAGAGAGTCTCTATATTCAATATTCTGTCCTGCCATCCTATGAATCACCAAAATGACCTAAAAGTCCTAATATTTCAGGAAACAGCATTGAATCAAAAGATCAAGAAGTACAATAATAAAAGAACTAAGTCAGAAAAGAATAAGTAGGGAAAATCAAAAGTTGAAGAAACTATATGACCTGCTCACCAAAGGTCTTAATCCATGTTACATATCACAAAATCTTAAGTCAAGAGGTCAAAGGACCATAGATTTAGAGCTGGAAGGGACCTCAGAGGTTGCTTAATCCAGTCCCTCCATTTTACAGAGGAGAAAACTGAGGTGATTGTTGTTGGTCCTTTGTTTCCAAAGATAACCAGTGACATCCTATGGTCTTGACAGAGTTGTACAAAGTCATCAGCCTCACTCTTTTTTCTAGAGTCATCGAAGTCTAGTGGCAAGACAAAAGTTAAGGTGACTGGTGATGCCGAAGATTCAGTGGATGACCTTGGCATCTTCAATGTCTGACCAATCTATAAGTGCTCCATAGCAACTTCCTTCATGGCCATTAGAACAAACTGTACTCATACACTCATTCTGCCAGAAGTCTTCACATGTTTGGGGTACACATTCCCCTAATTCACCAATGAATTTGAGACCCGTCAGTTACCCTCAATATGATTCAGTCCAATGAGCATGCTATAGCTTTTTACAGCCACAGGTGAGGGTTGAGTGCCAGGTGGACACCAAAAATGGATAAGCATCCCTGAAAAGGGTTCAGCAAGCCCTACTACAAGAAATGCTAGTCCTCCCCAAACATCCAATACACCTTGAAAATGTTATTAAAAAAAAAAAACTGAGGCATAAAGAGAGGCTGGCCATGGTCACATAGCTAGTGTCAGAGATAGAGAGTAACCCAAGTCTTCTGATTTCCAATTCTGCAATCTTTCCATTACACTATCCTTTCTCTGGGGACCTCATAGGCCAGTGGTTCTCAACCTTCCTAATGTCATGACCCTTTCAATACTTGTATGTGGGCATATCTGCATGTGGGCAGACCTGCCTGGAGACTGATAGAGGAGCAGTGTCTCGGTTTCCAATGGTCCAATGGTTCCAAACCCCTCTGAAAGGGTTATATGACTCCCAAAAGGGTCATGACCCACAAAGGGGTTGAGACCCACAAGTTGAGAACCACTGTCATAGACCAAATAGTCTAAGATATTTCTGACCAACAAAGTGGACAACTAGCCTCTGATTTTGCACCTCCAAAGTGGTGGAAGCCATAGTTTCCCAAGACAATCTGTTCCAGGTTTGGAAAGTTCCCATCTTTTAAGAAGCTTATCTTTTTGCCAGGCCAAGATTTGCTCCTTTCACTGCTGCTAGTTCATTCTGTCTTCTAGGGCAAAAAAAAAAAAAAAAAAAAAAAAAAGAATAAATCTCATTTCTCTATCTGACAGCCCTTCAAATAGCTGAAGCCAGTTGCCATATCTTGCTCATGACTTCTCTACAGGTTAAACATTCCGATACCATCAAGCAGTGCTTCTAAAACAAGATGTTGAATCTTTCCACAGTCCCATTTGCCATCTGGCAAAAGCCCCTCAGCAATGTTCTTTGTAAAACATAGCACTAGGGAGGTAACAGTTTAGCTAGCCAATTTAATAGCTTATTTGAAAGGAATACAGTAGATAAGATAAGGGAAGTAGAGTAACATTGTACAGTAGAGATTTGGTGCACACCTAGAACATCTAAGATGGTATCATGCATGTGGAAGACACTGAGGACCTGTCTCTGGGAAGAATAGTATATTCATGGACATTATACATTGGTCTGTCCAGCAGGTGCTTAGAGCTTGGTCAGACATCAGAGATGCCAAGGTCATCCAGTGCATCCCAGGCCATTGCCAGTCATCTTGACTTCTGTCCGGCCACTGGAAATTGATGACTCTTCTGGAAGTCATCAACAAAAGGCCTGGAATATAATTCCAATTCCCCCCTGTCTTCCTTCAAGAAGCCTCTTTAGGCCCCTACTTCTCATCCCCTTTCATGCTAAATTGTGTGTTCTCTCTTAGTTCAAATTATTTAACATTTACTTGCCAATCAGGACATAGTATACATATACATGTATGTGTATACACATGTGTGTATGTATATGTATATGTGTTGCATATATGAGTGTGTGTGTATATATATAAAATCTCCAAGTATCTCAGCCAAGAAAACTCCAAGATGGTGTCATGAAAAGTCAGACAGAACTAAAAACGACTGAACAATAACTACAGTAATGAGTTCTGTTGAATTTAAGATGCCTATGGGACATCCAGTTTAATGTGTCTAAGAGGTAGCTGGGGATGCATGACTAGTATAGAGACTATAGAATTCAGTATAGAGACTAGGATTGGAGAGAGAGTTTTGAGAGTCATTTTCATAAATATGATCATTGAACTTACGGAAGCTAGTATGATCACCAACTGAGTTAGTATTAGCAGAAAAGAGGGAAAGGCCTAGGACAGAGCTGTGGGGGACATCCACAGTGAGTCAATGTGAGCTGGATGAAGAAACCAAGGGATGAATGGATGGATAGGAGGAGGATCAGAAGGGAGCACTGACGCAAAGAGGCCAATAATACTTGCAATACTGACCTCACAGGTGAGTATGGCTCAAATAAAATAATGTGTAGAAAGCATTTTGTAAAGCACTATATAAGTATAAGCTATCATTATTAAATGCAATCTGTTCTCTAAGTTCTTGTGCCATGACAGGAGCAAGTAGAGCTGTCCAAAAGTTGGATGGACTTTCATGAGAAATAATGGGATTACTCATCAATACCCATCAGGGAACCTGTCAACCTGAAGTCTTCAAGTAGAAAAATGTATGATTATTTGTCAGAGATCAATAAATCAACAAGCATTTTTGTTTTGTTTTCTAGGTATACATTAGGCAGTATGCGAGGCACTGGTGAGATAATGACAAAGAGGTAAAAATTTCTTCTCTCAAGAACTTATGTTCTAAAGAGGAGATGACAAAACACTTTATAAGTTTACATAGAAAAAAAGTTAACAAATACAAATAAATACGGTGTAGTTAAATACAAAGTAGTTAGGAATAGCAAGCTTTAATAACTGGGGGCATCAGGAAAGGCTTCAAATAGAACATGGTACTTGAGCTCATTATTGAAGGAAGATAGTTTGCTGGGTAGAGATGAGGGAGTACATTCTAGGTATGGAAAATGGTCAGTACAGAGATGGCCATTGGAATGACATGCATGAGGAACAGAGAAAAGACAAGTTTACAGCTGTCCCAAAGTGATTTTATGAAAGAAATTCTTGTTTGGGGCTAGATTAGACTAGATGGTATCTGATAACCTACAAACTCTAAGATTCTGTGATTGCACAATATGAATCTACTCTCATAAATTTTGAGGAATTAAACCCACAAGATCTTTTGACCCTATATGGGTGGCATTCCATACAGAGATAACCACTGGGGAAGGAAAATTCTAGCTTCTTTCAACTTTCTGTTTTAATGTCTATCTTAATCTTAATCAATTAACAATTATTGAATCCTAACTGTATGCATGACATTAGAAAGTTATCTTATCATTTCTGTTACGGCATCACTTGCCAATAGTATCTTGGGACATGAAGGAAATGCACAATCGAAAAACCGATAAAGCACTATGACATTATAGCTACTACTGTATAGGCCAAGGGAACCCGTGACCATGCAAAGAATTCTGTTAGTTCAATATCTCTGTCTTGAACCTTTTTCTTCTCATAAGACTTGTGGGTAGATATCTACAGCAAAGTTCAAATTTTATCGGATACCAAATCAGCTGAGCTTGACTTAGTTATCTGATTCTATATTTCAGAGGGTTGATATGTTCTCAGAAGGGCATGACAAAGAGCCAGGGAAACTACTGAGCAATGGTTCCAAGAAAATGCTTCACTTGTCAGCTTGAGGTGTCCATATCACTGAAAGAAAATGTTAGTCTAGATGGTCCTAAATAGGAAGAAGAATCATAGTTCTTCTTTTAGAAAAAATAAGAAATTTCTAATAAACAACTTTAAATAAAACCAATTAAAACTAGAATTATATCTAACATTGTAAAAGCCCTTCAATGTATGAGACATGAATGAATGAAAAAGCATTTATTCTTTATTTTTATTTATTCTTGCTATGTACGAAGCATTCTGCTAAGGGCTGGAGATAGAAAAGTAAAACAGTCCCTTCTCTCAAGTACCTCACTTTCTAACAGAAGGAGGCAATACATATAAGAGGTTTCAGTTGCAAATCAGACAGAAACATCTGGTAGTCCTTAGGATACAAAGGCAAAGTCAATGAAAAAGAGAGACATAGAGAGAGACACAGAGGGAGAGAGAGAGATGATAGAGAGACATTACACTGCAATGTGTACATTATAGCTAAGCAGCAATTACTTCCTTCTATTGTCTTTCTTTTTCCATTCATCTCTGTATATGTGTATATCCTCCATTGAAGCTGTAATCTCATCAAAAAAGATACTCTCTGTCTCAGTACAAAGCTTGAACCATTCATGTCTTCTCATGTTGTAATTCTTGTCCACATTCCCCTATAGAGGGTCTAAAGAAAGTGTCAATTGTATTTTTTCTTTAAAAAAAAAACTTTTTACAAAATATTTTTAAGTACCTGGGCAGTACTCAGTCTGCCCATGTGCTATCTTTCATTCTCAGTATATGACAAGCCCACTTTCTTTTCTGATCTTATATTAGCTTTAAGGGTTGGTCAAGGAAGGGTGTTGTTGGAAGTGGGACCTGGGTTGAACCTTGAAGGCATCTAGGGGAGGCTGAGGTAAGAAAAGTGTCCTCCAGGCAGAGGGTGGTCAGGAGGATGTACAAGGAACTTGGGAAAAACAGAGTATCATGCCTAAGGAAGAACAATCAGAGCAGTCTGGTTGGAACATGGAGTATATGACAAAGAGTAATAGAAAATAAGTCTGGAAATGTAAATTGTAGCCATATTGTGGAGGGTTTTAAATGTTAGCCTGACATGTTTGTATTTTACCCTAAAGGAAAGAAGGAGTAAGCAAGGTTTTATGTTCAAAAGAGTAACATAATCAGACTTGTGTCTTAGGAAGATTTTTTCTGTGACTTATGAAGGATGCATTAGAGGAGAAAGATTAGAACAAAGAGATCAATAAGGAAGTTGATGTGTCCAAGGGAAAGGTGATAAGAAGATGATCATCATATCCCACCCAGTTGTCCTCCTGGACTTCATGATCTCCAGAAACTCATTATCCAGCAAAATGACCTCAACTCTGAAACTCACTCCTCCTCAGTACCCCCTGCACTTCCCTCTGATTAGAGGAGGTGGAGGGTGGAAGGTGGATGTGGGAGAGCTGTTCACAGATCATCCATTTGAGGAGGGCACCCAGAACAGTCACCTCATCATTTCCCATCCTGACTACAAGACTTCATTATTCTCCACCCCAGTACCAAGCACTTTCCCACTCCTACTTTTCAGTTTCTTTTATGTGTTATCCTCTCCCATTAACTTGTGAGCTTCTTGAAGATAGGGGTGTCTTTTGGTTTCTTTAAATTCCCAGCACTTGGCACAGTTCCTGGCATGTAATAGGCACTTAATAAATATTGACAAACTATTGACTATGAACAGAGGCTGTATGAGAGGAAGGAAGAGGGCAAATACAACATATGCTGCACAAGTAAAATTGAGAAGGCTTGCCAACTGATGTAATATGGGAGAGCAGGGTATAATAGATATAAAAGTCAAGGACTGTTTCAAGGTTAAAAATTTGGGTGGCTTGAAGACTGATAGTATCCTCAACAGAAATGGGGAGTTTTGGCAGAAGTATATATTTGGGATGAAAAATAATCAGTTCCACTTGAGATAATAATAATAATGGCTACCATTTTATATGCTTTAATATATATGCATTTCATTTGATCTTCATAACAACCCTATGAGGAGGGTACTATTATCATCCCCCATTTTAGATAAGGAAACTGAGGCTTACAGTTTCTATATAACCTAAGAAGCATTCATTTTTAATTTAATTTAATTTTTAATTAATTTAATTAATCATCACCATAAAACACAATAGAATGTACGTTTTTTTCCATTGATCTCATGAAATTTACTTTTAAAAAAAATTACGTAGTCCCTCAGTCAAAGTATTATAGATTTAGAACAAGATGGAACCCTGGTGGTAATCTAGTCCAATTCCCTCATTTGACATATGTGGAAACTGAGGAAACTAGAGACTTGCCCAGGTTCACACAATAAATATCTAAGATAGCATTCAAATTCAGATCTTCCTGACTCCAAATTCAGTACTAATACATGACTCCATTAATGAGAGAGCTAAATAGAAAAAACCAGCAAGCTATTAGTAAGACTAAAATTCAGGAAAAGATTAGGGGCAGAACGGAGACACACACACACACACACACACACACACACACACACACAGAGTCTTAGTCTCCTCATCTATAAACCAGGAGCAACTACCTCCCAGGGTTGTTGTGAGGATAATATTTCATGTTGTGACATAATATTTTTGTAAACTTTAAAGGGCTATATAAGTACCACATATATGTATACATATATATATGTTGATATATGTATGTTCATCTACAAACACAAATAGTACATACATGGTGTATACACGAGGTGTCTGTTCAGAGATAATAGCCAATTTTATGGGTGCTGATGATTAATGACATGAAACTTCAGTGCTCATAGGAAATGCATCACTTCCTTCAGTGACATTCAGCACCAAGGTAGTCAGAATGAAGGAGGAAGATTATAGTGATGACTTAGGTCAGAGAATTGGCATAATATGAATAGTGGTAGGGCAAAAGACTTATGGATAGAGGGCATTATATAATCAAACTACCAAACTATAAGGTCAGGACCATGAAGGGAAGAAGGAAATTGAGGGCAGAGCAAGAGAAAACAGTTGAAACACTGCTGTTTGGATTTCATTTTCAAAGAGGACCAATGACACTGACATTAGGGGGTGATATCTTGACTTGTGGGTGAATTGGCTTTAAGTGAGACAGAGCTGCACAAAGTCATCAGCTTCACTCTTTCTTCCTGAGTCATCAAAGTCCAGTAGCAAGACAAAAGCCAGGAAAACTAGGGATGTAGCTGATGACCTTGGCATCTTCAAAGTGTGACCAAGCTCTAAGCACTCCATAGCACCTGCTTCAGCTGCCTTCATGGCTGCTGGAAGAAATTGTTCTCATTCACCCATTCTGCCAGGAGCAATTTTCACATGCTTGGAACAGATATCTCTCTAACTCCCTGGTGGGTTTGAAGCCTGTTGGTTACCCTCAAAGTGGCTCAGCCCATCTACAGAGAGGGTTTTATGGAGTTTGGCCACTGTGCATACTACAGCTTCTTGGAGGCACAGGTGAGAGTTGGGTGAAGGTTGACACCAAAAGTGGATGAGCAGCCCTCACACCAGAGATGCTAATTCTCCCTGAACATCCCATCCCCACTATTTCTGACATAATAGTAAGCACAAAGAGTCAATTTAGGAGAAGTAAGACAGAAGGATAACTGGAATAAGACTATAATCAAAGTAGAGAATTTTAGAGTTCAGTATCATAGATGAAGATCTAATGTATGATCATCATCACTCCTTTTTTAGGGTCTATTAGTAAGGACTGGTCTGCAACCAATTTTGAAGTGGGTAAACTATCTTCTGCTCTCATTTATTTACTGTCACTTTCTCTTCTTTTAGTATACTCTTCCACTTTAGTACCTAGTATTCTCGTGCTAAACAGAACTCTCCTTATCATGGAAAACAATCCAGTAACTTAATTGAAAATAATGTGTTAGTTTTCCAGTTTTGTAATCCTTCAAAGAATTATATGCAGATTCTAAAAAAATGGATGGGGATAGTGGGGAGAAGGAAGTTAATACCTAACTCAAAGAAATGAATCTCTAATACTGCAATGAGCAAAAGGTTAATGGAATAAGTGTTGGGGGGTTTTTTGTTTGTTTTTTGTAAATCCTTTTCCTGCATCTCCTCAACACCAGTTTCAGTACACAGGCAAACATCTGTTATTCCTCTATATAAGGTCATTTATCCATAATACACTTTTATTTGTGTTGAAATGTAAGGCTAACAATATACCATTGCTAGGCATATACCTACAGGCAATGAAAGATAGAATATATATGCCAGTGTAAACCAAAATATTGATGGAGGCATTTTTTTGAGGTAACAAAGAACTAGAAATAAAGTACGTCCCAACTTACTGTGGAATGGCTTTAAAATAAAAAATATAAAAGTTACTTGGCTGTGAGAAATGACAAATGTAATAATTTAGAGAAACATGGAAAGAGTGATGCAGAGTGAAGTAAGTAGAACCAGGCAAACAATACATACAATGACTACAATGTGAACAGAAAGAACAATGCAATGAAACCAAATGCTATATAATTACAATGACCAAGCTTGGTGCTGCAGAAGACTTTAGAAAATGGACCTCCCTCCCTTCATTCTATGGCTGAGGGACTACAAATATTAAATTTTCATACACCGTCAGATGAGATGAGTGTGTGGGTTATCTTTGCTAAAATGTTTGTTTCTTTTTAATTCATTACTGGAGAAGGAAAGGGGAGGGATATATTCAGAAGTGAATGTGATGTCAAAATAGAAATCATTAATAAAAAATTTATATAAATAAAAATGAACTTTACATACTACCTCCCCATGTTATTTTATTTAGTATGTATAGTAATTATAAACTAAATGAGAAAATATTTGTAAAATATCATCAAATGGGAGTATCTGCCCTAGTACCTGGCACATAGTAGGTACCTGATAAATGCTTGTTCCTTTCCCAGTCATTCTTACTAAATGAAAGAAAAATCCCTACTTTCCAGATTATAATACGGAGTTGGATGGCCCATCCAGTGAAATAACACATACATGGTATAAAGGAATGAGCACTGGTTATAAGGGAGAAGACTTGCATTCAAACCCCAGTTCTGCTGTTTATAGCTAGTACAATCTCCTGAACAAAGCATAACATAAACTTACTGGATCTAAGTTTCCCCATATTTACCAAAAAGAAATGGCACCACTAGAACAGTGGTTCTCAACCTTCCTAATGCCACAACCCTTTAATACTTGTATGTGGGCATATCTGGAGAAGGATAGAGGAGCAGCATCTTGGTTCCTAAGACCATCAGAAATATGTGTTTTCCAATGGTCTTAGACGACCCCTGTGACCCCTGTGAAAGGGTCGTTCAATCCCCAAAGGGGTCGCTACCCACAGGTTGAGAACCACTGCACTAGAAAACCTCTAAAGACCCTCCTAACTCTCAATGTATTTTGTAATTTCGTAATTGTAAATTGTAAAGATTTTGTAATCTTGGAATGGAATTTTAGATATTTTATCTATGATAAAACCAACGTTTTCTTGACTCAGCCTCTCTGAGTTCCTAGATTTCCTTGACTTCTTTCTCCCACACAAGTTAATTGGCCCCAGTTTCTGACCTGGAGGTAGGGGTGAGGGGAACATAAAAGGTCCCAGTCACATGCAGTTAGTGCCTCTCTGATTTGGCAGTTACCATCTACTATTCATTATCCCATACCCTGATGATGGCCAGACACATTTCCAGATAGAGAGGAAAGAAGCCACATCCAGAGAAATTAGGTGCCCCTGTATCCTTGTTATATATCAAAGAAAAAAATGCGTTCAAACAAAGAAAACCGCCTCTGTTCAATGACTCACTAGTGCCTCAGTTTGTACATCAAACCTAAACTAAGTTAAGGTTCCTGGCTTTATAAAGTCACATCTATATGATCCCTACAAAAACCCTGGAAGGTAGGTGCTATTATTAGCCCTGTTTTAAAAATTAGAAAGGTGAAGAAGACAAAGGTTAAGTGACTTGTCCAGGAGTATCTGAGGCAGGATTTGAACTCAATTCTTCCTGATTCCAAGTTTATTGCTTTATCCAGTGTGTCACACAATTGGTTAGAAAGTGGACTGCCTAGTAGTGAAAGATAACAGATGTATATAGCTTGAATGATAACTGATAACCACAGAGAGGAAAAAGACCTACAGAAGGTATTCCAACACATTGGGTAGGTCCTCTGGGGAGAATCTACAGAAGAACATTAACATGATTTGGACAGGATAAGAGAGCATTAATGAGTTGCTATCTGCACTGACAGAGGAAATAACCATATCAAAAAAAAAAACAAAAACATGAAATAAAATATTAAAGCTTGTCCTACCCATGATGTAGAATTACTGTTACTTGGGTTTTTGCTTCTCTAAATGAAATGTCATCAGTATAACATCCACAGCCGTTACCTAAAGAATTAGGAATCTGCCAAAAGGCTGGAGTTATACCTTCAAACCACACACATGTACATACAAACTATTGTGCAGGGTTATTTTCATGTACTCAGAGAATTTTCCCCCATTGCTTATTTATTTCAGGAATTTCTTTGTTTTTATATCATCATCTTTATAAACTCAGCTTAAAATCATTTATTTGCATGAAGTACTTACCCTGTTGGTAGCTATAAAAAGAGGGTTCTGCCCTCTAAGAATCACAAGATCATGACAATTGCAGGGTTGGAAAAGACCTTAGAAGTGATCTAGCCCAACTTTCTCCAAATCTAAAGGTTCCACCTACAAGTAGTGTTGAAGAACAAGGACATGCCCTTGTGAGTTAGACATCAGGGCCTGGAGAAAAACCTGTTCAGACAGTCAAAATGTCAGATATTCCAAACTCCTAATATTGATTCTTAGCCTTGACACTTGGAATCCTTGAACAGTCTACTACCTTATCAGGCTCACTTTTGCCTTTCAAGAAAACAGAATCATAAACTATAAGCATTGCAGCCCTAATACATTGTATATTTTTGCATGTTTCTTAACCTTAGTCAGTAAGTTCAGTGTTCTCTTCAATCAAAAGACAACGGTGATCAATTATGAGGGAATATGCTTGTCATGTCCTTAGGTCCTAAAATCTAGAGAAACTAAAAGCTGGGAGGTTTGGCCAAAACTGGTGAATTGTTTAGGGGTTTCCTGAGGATGAGGGCTAGGAGGGCTGGGGATTTAGTATTTTGAAGGCATCTGGGTCCTCTCATATACTAATCCACCCCGATTATAACTTTTCTGTGGCAAGCCTGTTGTGAGGATAAATTGGTTAATGTATGCAAAGCACTTTGAAGATGAAAAGCATCAGACAACTGCTTAAGCATCATTGTTACCTCTAAGACTAAACCTAACACTAAAGCGTTTTCAAAGCCTGTACCTGGTCAGATTCCTCTATCATCTCAAGTCATTGATTTTTTTCAGCTGACTCTCAGGGAGGGATTACACAGCTTTGCATCTTGCTGTTGGAGGCTCTGACCACTTGAAAGAAGAAAAGAAGTGGGCAAACACCCTAAAAACAATGGTGAATGTGGCAGCTTAGCTGACAAGAGAATTTAAAGCTGAGAGCAAGGGTCTGGCCATAAATACCTCTACTTTCTTTGGATCTAGGCATTGTTCTTACTACAACCATACATTACTTCATGCAGTAGATGCTCTCCTAAAAAGTTTTGCATAAAATGAACCTTATTTTCTACTTATTTCACTTGTGACAATTAATTATTTAAGGGAACCATGGAGTGAATCCTTTTGAAGGTCAAAACTATCCTTTTATAATGTTAAAAACAAATTAACCCCTTGCTTATTTGACTATTAAGGCAAAATTCCTTTAACAAAATTCCTGATTAATATGAGTTCTTAATCTTTTTGGCAGGCTGGTGAAACGTATGGACATATTCTCAAAATAACGTTTTTAAATTCACTAAATAAAACACATAGAGGTTGCAAAGGAAACCAATTTTATCAAAACACATTTAACAATTTTTTTTAATTCACAAACACCCCCTCAAGTCTATCCATAGACTTAGTGGAGGTCCATGTACCCCAGGTTAAGAACACCTGCATTAGTCTATACCCCTCTGACTAGTATCAAAGGCTGTCCATAATCTGGTTCCTACCTACTTTTCCAGTTGTATATCACATTACTCCCCTTCATGCCCTCCACCGCAAAAATGGCCTCTGAGCTCATCCTCACCCATTATACTCTATCTCCTGTCTCCTAGCCCTTTCCTATATCTGAAACCCTCTCCCTCTTCTCCAGCTTTTAAAATCCCTAGTTTCCTTTGAAGTTCAGTTCAAGCACCATCTTCTATTTTGAACTTCTTTCTAACATCCCAGTGGATAACGTCACACTCCAAATAATCATATGTTTATTCTGTATATCTTTTAGGTATATTTACATGCTGTCTTCCCTAATAGAGTGTAAGTTCCTCAAGGGCAAGGACTATTTCATTTTTGCCTTTCTATCTTGGTATTTAGACTGACTAATTTTTTTTCAGTCATGTCTAACTTTCTATCACTCCATCTGGGGTTTTCTTGGCAGAGATACTGGAGTGGTTTGTCATTTCCTTCTCCAGAGGAACTAAGGCAAACAGGGTTAAGTGACTTCTCCAGGGTCACAAAGCTAGTAAGTATCTGAAGACAGATCTGAATTCATGAAAGTAAGTCTTCTCCAATTCCAGGCCTGACACTCTGTCCACTGTGCTACCTAGCTGCCCAATATCTAGCATAATTCCTGGTATATAGTAGAAATTTAATAAATGTTTATTGATTGAAATTTTGGGAGATTCATTACCTTGAGACTGACAGAAAGAGAGTAATTTCTTCTGCATGAGGGGAAAGGGTTCTTTACTTTTCTATTCAGTCTTCTTGAGGTTGGGTAAAACATAGTTTTCTGCTTCTGGAAGAAGTTTAGACCACAATTTCAGTGACAGATAAAAAAAAAAAAAACATTGTGTTCTAGTCAAACCTGCAATTTATGTACCAGGAGTTGTAAGTAGAAACCTTGATGAGCACAGTCAATTATACCTGTTTAAGACTAGCTATTTTCAGCAGTAGTAACTCGTACTGACAGACATGGTTACAAAGTACTTTTACAAACATCTTATTTCATCCTTAAAACTGCCCTGGCAGGTACTTGATTCAAGTTGTGATCTCTCCATTTTACAGATGAGAAAGGTAAGGCTCAGATTAATTTTTTTTTTCAAATAGTAGCCCACTATTGGGAGCACCACCATCCTCCCTAGTCAAAGTAGCTCACAGCCTTGACATCATCCTCAACTCCTCACTCTCCTCCACCCCCCGCCATAGCCAATCATTTGCCAAACCCTGTCCGTTCTACATATGTAACATCTTTACTTTATTTCCCAGTCTTTCCCCACCACCACCCTGGTGTCAACCCTCATCATCTCATGACTGGAATATTGCAATAGTCTGCTGGTTGGATTCTTGGATTTAAATTCTTCCCATTCTAGACCATCCTTCACTCAGCTGTCAAAGTGATTATTCTGAAGTAAAGGTCATACCACATCAGCTACACCCCTCCCCAACAAACTCCAGTGGCTCCCTACTACCTTTGAGATAAAATATAAAATCTTATGTTTGGTGCTTTATAACCTAGCATCTAACCAGCACCCCTTCCAGTCTCCTTAGACCTTATTCCTCTTCACATACTCTGTGTTCCAATGACATTGGCCTCCTTGCTGTTTCTCACACTTAATATTTCCATCTTGTAACTCATCATTTTGACTGGCTATTCCCCATGCCTGGAATACTTTCCCTCCACATCTCTAACTCCTAACTTTCCTGGCTTCCTTCAAGTCCCAGCTAAAATTTCACCTTTCCCCAAACCCTTTTAATATCCCAGATTTTTAAAAATTCATAAAATGTTTTCACTCTTTTGTTGTACACTAAAAGAGCCTTCACATTGATCATACTGGCATCTTTTTTTACCTAATCTGGTACCCAGTACCTGTTAAGTGGTTAAGAAAAGCCTCCCTTTATTCTCAAGTGCCTAGATGTCTAAAGTCTAAACCCCAGTTTACCTGTTCAAAGCCTAGTACTGTCCTTGTCTCATATACTCCACTGACCTAAGCAACATTACCTAATGGTTTCAGTCTCAGATCCCATAGACTTCTCAAGCTCTTCTCTTTTTAAGAAAATCCTACCCATCCTTCAAGGCATATTTCAAATACAATTTTCCCCTTGAAACTTGCCCTAATCTTCAAACCAGAGGTAATCTGTTCCTCGCTGGAACTTCCATGGTATATTGTATCTCTCACAACTTTTA
This sequence comes from Pseudocheirus occidentalis, assembly GCA_028646575.1. Taxonomy (NCBI): domain Eukaryota; kingdom Metazoa; phylum Chordata; class Mammalia; order Diprotodontia; family Pseudocheiridae; genus Pseudocheirus; species Pseudocheirus occidentalis. Next base: position 137,436,286 of record CM053597.1, read on the forward strand.
TTACATTCTACTGTGCATTGTGGTTACGCATACACACTTTATCTCCTCTATTAGTCAGAGATTATGATTTATTCAATTTTGCATAACCATGGTCTGCAGCCACAGTCCTGGGTTTACATAAAATTGGGTTAAATCTTGATGGCAGCTCAATAATCATATTCTTTGATTCATGCCTCCCCATCCAGGATTTCCCCCTGGAAACATCAAAATTTATCTAAGATTATTAAAAAAAAAAAAAAAGGTAAAAGGACTTTTATCTCATTTAAATGCTTAGGCAAACAGTGCAACAAATATATGACAATCTTTATTTCACCCAACAAAGAACAAGTAATTTATGCCCAAGCCCCAAAAGAGTCAAGATAATTTTACTTACCTTTCCAGTGGACAGCCACTTCCCTCATTGACTTGTATGGTTCTTTAAGCCTAAAAGACTATCCTAAGGCTGAGTCTCCCCTAAAAAGGGAAACACTTGGACTCATTAGATAGTCAGCCACTTTCCCCCTGAGCTACACAGTTCACATAATTCACAGAACTAGTGAAAGGAGATGTCTGGTTTTGCCACATTGTGTCTCTACCCTTTACTGTTCTTCAGCTTGGATCCAGGACCCTTGCTCTTTGCTCAAGGAATGTGATGCCACTCAAGAAGCCCTCCTCTTCCTTCCAGGAGACTTGATTAAGAACTCGGTGCTTTCTGATTATTTCTCCTTCATATCCAGAAATTCAGACTTCCTTCATTTGTCAAGGGACTCCAGCATCATCCTGTCACCGCCGCTGTGCTGCTGACAGTTCTCATTCCCATAGGTCCCAGACTGGCCCAAGGACTCCCCTCCATTTCATTTCTGGCTCTGTCTGTTGCCATCTGTGGAGCCACATAGCTCCCTTTAACAGTCATGTATCTGTGCAGGAACCCAGCCTGAGGCTATGGATAGATCTTTTCTCCTCTTCATCTGATCTCTATGTCTCTCGTCCATCTATCACTGCTCTACCTTTTAAGGGACAAATTCAATGGCACAGCATATATGTAGAACTAGCCACAACTCCATCAATCATCTTCTAATGTAGTATTAATGTAAATGGTGACATCTTGCATTGGGAAAGGTCTCCAAAGCCAGAGCACAGGCTTCATCCTTTAACCTTGCTGACTTGGTTAAAAGTGAGTTGACTTCAAACAGGATCCTCCCAATCACACCCTCAATATCTGTATCTCCAAAACCCTAAACATAGTGCCTCAAACACTGTTGGTTCCTAATAAATTAAACCAATAGCTCACATTTATATATGCACAAAATGCAACATTCCCATTGCCTCGGGTAATACATTTCATAGATGAGGAAACTGAGACTTCAAGAGGTTCATAAACTACCCACCAGAAAAGGACCCATTGTAGCTTGTCTTGTTGATGCCCTTAAGGGAATTCCATGGCAACCTGGCTGGACTATTTCTACCCAGGAAGTCCAGTGAATTCTCTTGTTGCCAGCCCTAGGGATAGAACAACCGAGGACACGATTTTTAGAGTCAAGAATGTCTTTGAGCTGAAGGACTATCTCAGGAAATTGAAATGAAAGCACAGCTGAAGCAGATGCCATTCACTGGCTAATGGGACAAATGACCAAATATCCTCATAAGAAGAGCTGTTTTTCTTGAGAAGGAATGAGAAATATTGAAAAACATTCACTGCTATTGACTTCCAAAGGTCAAGCCTGAGATGGGCAAGCCTAGGAAAGGTCTGCCCAGCATAAAGGCTATGGAGACTCCAGATCTGGCATGCTCATCAGAGATGTCATACCAGTCTTGTTTAACTACTTCCACTCCTACTGATACTGATTTCACTTAAGAAAATGAAATTAAAATAATTCAAAGTTACCAATTCCCCAAAAGCCATCTTCTAACATTCTAACTGAGAAATACATCCATTTCCTCAAATGCCTACCTTACTAGTTTTCTGATTACCCAGGTAGCTGTACAGTGAACCATGATTCCATCAACCCACATATTCAGCATGAAATAGCCAAGTGCACATTGTTGTTCTACTTATTTCTACTTTTGTCTACTGTCTTAATGTATATCACTTGTACCTATATTGTTTACAAAATTTCACATTCACCTTTGAAAGACTTTTCAGTTCAAAGAAATACTCTGATCCAATGTAGAAACCCTATGTAGAAATGTGTGGCTGTTACGGCCACAAATAACATCATTAGCAGCAGCCTCCTTAAACGTGAAATATGAGCTAGACAGTCCATCTCTCTGAACCTAGAGAGATATTTGCATTTTCATATGTCATCACAAATGCTAGCACCATTTGCCAAGTTCTTCAGACCCTCTATTTAAATGTGTGAAATGTGGCAAGACTTTAACCAACTAAATAAAAGATCAATCTCAACAAAACATTTTCACTGAAACCCTTTGGGAATACCTTTTTAGGGGGAAAAAATTTCAGGAATGTTTCTTTAAGGGAGGAAGTGTATTGTGCACTTTCCTTTTTCCAATATTCAAAATTAAGCTCCTCTAAATGCCTTCCACACTGAAGTTTATAACCTCGGCCTACACAAGTCCAGTGCAAAAAGATCTACAGCCTGTAGGCAGAGCGAGGAAGCTCTTTAAAGATGAATCATTTTCATAAATGAGTGCAGAGGGAGGTCAGGCCAGGGGACACAGAAGGTTACATGTGTGGCTGAGATAAGACCTCATTCATCCTCCACTTACTGTCAGGTCTTGATGGGTGAACATTGCCTTGAGCTCCCATAAAACATGTTGTTTGCAGAGAACTTGCAGGTGGTTCATAAAAAAATCCAAACTGTTACCATGAAATTTATCTCCCACTGCTGGATCTGTTTATAATAGAAACGGAGGATCTCAAATAGAAATTAAGTATCCCGGACTGACTTATATTGGCTGGGAGGATTGAAAAATTCAACCTGCTTCCCAAACGCTGTACTAAAAACGTCAAAGTATTTGTATTGATGACATCTTGACAAGATACAAGTGCGTTCAAAAGAAAAATAATGTCCATTGTGTGCCAAGCCCCTTATCCCTAGGGGTAAGAATAGGCTAGGTGAGATTTTATTGGGAGAATTTAATCAAAAGGCTGCACTCACTATCACACTTTATTTCAGAAGAGTGTCAAAGATTCATTATTTACAATTTTTCCATTTGGGTGGTCAAAGTGAAAAGGGCATCTCAGATTTTAAAGGAAATTGTTTTGGTTTTATTATCTCAGTGCCAAGGAAGATATGGAAGGATAGACAACCAGAATTCTCAAAGGCTACATCTACACATGCAAATTGAAGGGAAGAACAGAGGCAATTAATGGGTTTGTCAGTATAATTGGAAAGGGCATTGGACTGAGAATGAGTTGAACTGAATTCTGGATGTAGCTCTGCCATGAATCATGCTGTGTGACTTTGGGCCAGTCTTATCACCTCTGCGGCCTCCATTTCAATTCTAATCTGAATAGTTCAAGTTTTATCCTTAGGCCTAAAATAAGCTTAATGAATGGCTGTTGAATGAGAGGATGCTGAAACAATTGATTTTAAACTCTGGTAGTCACAGGAAGGAGGGGATGACTTGAATTTGGTTTTATTGCCTTAATTCTCCATTTCACAGGGATACTATTTATATGAGTGATAGCAGAAAGTCTCAGATTTAGGCTTAAGTCTAGACCATTTAAATTCAATTAACAGCAACAAGAAGAACAACTAACATTTATATAGTGCCAAGCACTGTGCTAAGCTCTTTACAATTATTCTCTCACTTGGCCCTTATAACAACCCTGAGAGGTAGGTACTATTATTATTCCCTTTTACAGATGAGGAAACTGAATTAGATAGAGGTCAAGTGACTTGCCAAGGGTCACACAGCTAGCAAATATTTGAGACTAAATTTGAACTCATGGCTTTTAGCTTCCAGGCCCCTCTAGGTACTGTGCCACCAGCTGCCTGGTAATAAATATTCATCAGATAAATATTGTTACAATAATAGCAATGCCACCCAGTTCAACATTTATTAAGTGATTTTTATGTGTGAGGCACTGTATTGGGAACCATAGAATGTTAAAATTACACACTCCCTGCTCTCAAGTAGCCTAGATTCTAGTAGGAAGAATGTGCCACCTACACCCATGAGAACAGTACAAAAGGACAGAGGAGAGGAGACAGAGTGCTAGGAAATATTGAAGAGGGAAAGAAGTTTCAGGAACAGGGATCAGGAAAAGCTTCACGAAGGAGGTAACACCTTAACTGAGTTTTAAAAGAAGGAAAGGACATTAGAAAGAATAGCTGAGAACAGACTGCATTTCAGGCATAGGAGATGACCTATTTGAATTCACAGAAGTGTAAAACAGCATATTCAGTTCAAGGAACAAGCAGTAAATAAATTGTCAAGCTTAACCAGACCAAAAAAAATAAGTATATAATAATTGGCTGGAGCAAGATCATCAAGTGGAGCTAGCTGGCTTAGTGGGTAGAATGCTGGGCCTGGAGTCTGGAAGACTCATCTTCCTGACTTCAAATCCAACCTCAGACTCTTGCTAACTGTGTGATTCTGGGCAAGTCACTTAACCTTGTTTGCCTCAGTTTTCTCATCTGTAAAATGAGCTGGAGAAGCAAATGGCAAACTACTCCTGTATCTCAGCCAAGAAAACCCCAAATAGAGTCATAAAGAGTTGGACACAACTGAAAAATGACTGGACAACAATTACAAAGATTGCCAAAGGTCTTATAAACCAGCTTAAGAACTTCAGATTTTAGGCTAGAATTGGGATTCTCAAACTGGGGTCTGTTATCTTGTTGTTTTGATAACTATTTGTATATAATTGGTTTAATTTGTAATTTCATATACTCTTATGCATTCTTATGCAAAGGGACACAGTTAGATATGATGATACATGCCTAAAATCCCAATTACCAGGGAGGCTGAGGCTAGTGAATCGTAATCTTGGAAGCACTGAGCTGCACTGGACAGCTATTGTAGTTGGGTCAGTCTCCTGGACAGAGCTGTAATTAGCACAGAGCAAACAAGGCTCTGCCATCAGGGGCTGACATCCTGGGAACCATGCTTCCTCCCAAAGAGCCACACTTTCTTTCTGTGACAACTCTTACCTGCACAATTTGCCTTGTAGTCTTCTGCCCTGATCTCAGGCACAACACAACCCCCACCACATCACCCCACCCCAGGTCCCATTGCCCCACTGTCACATATCAAGGTACTATATATATCATCCATTAACGTTTGAAAAGCCCCTTAGGTGTTATCTTATTTAATCCTTACATCCAACTCAACGAAATAAAAGCTATTATTATTCCTCTTTTTAAAGATGATGAAACTGAGGCTCATGCAGGTTAAGTGACTTGCCCAGGATCATTAAATTAACAAGTGTTAGAGGCAGGGTTTGAGATTGGGTATTCCTGACTCCTAATCCAATGTTCAAGGTGCTGAACCACCTCATTGCCTTATCCCATCACTACAGGGTCTTCTTGGGATTGTCTTCTACTCAATCATCATTAGGACAAGGGCTCCAGGGCTGGGGAACCTGCAGCCTTGAGGCCACATGTGGCAGTCTAGGTCCTTAGGGGTGAGCTTTTGACTGAGTCCAAGTTGTATAAAACAATCCTTTTATTAAGAGGATTTGTGCTATGAAGTTTGGATTCAGTCAAAGGGCTGCACTTGAGGACCTAGAAGGCCACGTATGGCCTCAAGGCCACAGGCTCCCCACCGCTGGTAGATCATCCAACTTCCAGGCACCACTGTACCACCTCCAGCTGTTTTTGACTCAGGTGAAAAATTTTTACCCCCTTGAAACCTGGTCAACTGACTTATACCAATTGATATAAAATGACTGTCTCCTTGCTGACTCAACCTTATTTTCCCTGATGTTTAATCAAGGTTCCATTATCACAGAACACAAGAAAGGGGAAGCCAAGGTCAACTGGAAGACCCATATCTTCTGGCTAGTGAAATGCCTCCCCCATTCCTGCCTTCAATTTCTATGACTGAGAGTCTATCTCTAGCGAGGCAAGAACCTTTTCACCTGCTAACTACCACACCTTGGCCTCTCATTTCCACCCTCTTTAGCCTCCTTAAGTCCCTTGTATTCTTTGCCCTACTTTTCCATTGTGTCCTCTGAAACCCCCTGCTATAATTTAAAACTTATCATAGACTGTTCCCTTCACTTTTTTTTGCTCCTTCTTGCTTTCATAGAAACATAGCATCACACCAACAGTAACAACACTGTATCTTTACCCACCCTCTCCAGTACTGACTGCTCCTTCTCTCCTCCCTCCTGATACACTGGCTAAGAAAAAGGCCAGGTGTGTTCCTGTTCCTCACTGCCAACTACCTCCTTCCTCCACTCTCATCACTCAGCAACCTAGCCTCCTTTGACATTCATTCATTTCCATTCGATAACACTCTGTCTAGATCAATGACCATTCTCAGGTCATTCTCCTTGCTCTCCCAAGGAATTAGGTCACAGATTTCTTCTCAATCCCAACCTCTGCCCTCATTCTAGGAGATGACAACATACGTGCCCAATATTTCATCATATACCTGGCTTCCCTATTTCATCTATATCATTAATACCCATTGTCTATATGTGTGTTGGGGGAGAGAATGGAAGTGATCTGGGAAGTTCCCTGATTAATATAATGAATTTATATGGAAGAATTCTTTGTGTGGAACCTTTGATTGTCCCATACTTTTCCCCAGAGAGGATGTTACCTTGTTAAAAAGAACAAAAGATAGCTTAAGTCTCAGTGACTGGAGATGCCCCAAGGTTTGTGGGTTGACAGATTTTTAGGAGACTGTACTCTGTGGGAAGGAAGCAAGCTATATACTGATCTATGAAAGTGAACCATTACGTTCCAGTCTTTTTTGATTATTTTCACCTCATGCTTTCTGCCTTTGTTCTGAAGAATACAGCATGAGTGGTAAAAAGGGAGATTTCTTCACTCCTCCCAAATCTGAAGCCACTAATGGCTACTTTGTAACAGAAGCATGTTGGAACTACATATGCTCACCTAAGCCCATACAGCTGAGAAGAATATCCTGGTCAGCTTTTGCTTTTCTTTCTCCATTTCTGAGCATAGGTCAGATAGAAAAACCTTAGGAATGAACTTTCCCTTAAGAAATGGCAAAATCAGGAGCAGTTGTGTAGTATCCCAGAGAAACATAAGAGAGACAGATGTTTACCCACAAGGTCCATTCATACACAGTGTCATTCCTGAATTCCTACCTCCCAGTTAAAGGAAAGAAACTTATCTGTAAACCCGGAATCTAGCCTTCTACCTAAAGAAAGGGGAATTTCTCCACACTTCAAAACTCATGAAAAGCATCCCTTATTCTTTCATTCTTTGCTCCAGTGTCTGAAGGAGTCAGAAACTTGCCCAAACCAATATGTTTATTTGTGCCTTTGATCCCATCCTCTCTATCCTCTGCTGGAAGCTAGCTCCTTTGATTATTCCAATTTCTTATATTCATTCTTCTCCATCTACTGACTTCTCCTCTACTGCCTACAAACATATTCAAACAAAGATCAGGAAAAACTTTCACCATCCCTTCAAGCTACTATTCTAGATCACCTGTCCTTTTACAGCCAAACTCCTTATTGCCTACACCTTCTTACCCCTTGGAATCTGGCTTCTGGTCACACAGTGGGAGCAATATCTTCCCTTTTGTTTCCCCCAGCTCGCTCCACCTCCAAAAATATACCATTGTGCGTGTTAGACTAGTTTTTCCTTTAAAGATATTAAAACCATCCTTGAGACTCAACTGTCTCAGAGAACTAAAGAATTGTTGACATCACTTACTGGTCACCTGAGAATAAAATGGTTACAAATGGTTCCATTGCATTTCTGATGCTTGGCTGGCAGACCACCATGGCAAGTCAGGCAAGGGAGCTTCTTTCAACTGAATCAATTCTCTGTGTCCTCAATGCATGTACTCCTTGAATACCCCTCCCCTGGAAAGACTAAATCAATCTTCTTATGTTTACTGTTGAATGACCTAGTCTTAGAGTATCTCAGTGTGTTCCAATATTCAGTTTATACTGCAAAGTGACCAGTCTGAGTGAGGTCTAGCCTACTATTGACCTCAACCTTGTTAATTGATTAAAACTCCTCTTCACAAGGTTATTTATGATCTTTCAATCGCTAAATATGATTATCTTTCTTAATTCTCATCCTACATGACCTGTCTGAACTTTCTGACCTTACTGATGCCTCCTTTCCCCTAACTACCCATTTACTTCACCCTTTGGGCCCTCGGGCCTACAGCATTCATAATGTTTTCTCTTCTTTCCTCTCTTATCTGTTGGACAGTAGTCATCCTCCTTTTCTGGTTAATCATCCATCTCCTACAAGCTAAACATGGAAAACTCTGACTTGCTACTTCTCTTTCTACACTCCCTCAGCAATGTCATCATTTTCCTTGGGTTCAATTAAAATCTCTATGCAGATGATTGCCATGTGTATGTGTGTGTGTGTACACATATATATGTATATGTATACATATGTGTATGGATATATGTACGTGTATATAGCCAATCCTAATCTCTGCTGTGAGCTCCAGTACTGTGTTTCCAACTGCCTTCTGCACATTTCTACCTGGATAACTCAACTCAGCAACTTAGCATGACCAAAATGGAAATCTTTTTCTTTGCTCTTCAATTTGTCCCTTCTTCAGACTTCTTTGTGTGTTGAGAGTGCTACTATCTTTCCAAGAACTTTTATTTGTAATTTTGGTGTCTTCCTTGGCTCTTTCCTCCCCCCTGATTTCCTATATCTAATGAATAATTATTTGAGGTGAGTGCTCTACAAATTATGCCTAACATCAACTGGACAAACTTTGTTTTAGTTATTGAACCTTGATAATTTTATCTGCAAGGTATCCATTGAATCGCTCCCCTTCCTCCAATCACCCAAACACGAGTTCACATCTTCATCTCTTCTCTGTGCTATTCTAATCACCTCCTTTTTCATTTCCCTAATTCCAGCCCCTCCCTTCTTGAATCCATCTTCCACATAGCCACCAAATGAATACTCTGAAATACACATCTGACCGTGTCATTTCTCTGCTCAAAAATATTTAGGGGCTTCCTATTATTTCTAAGACAAAAGGCAAACTGCTTGGTCTGGCATTTAATGTTCCTCACAATCATGTTCACATCTACCATTCCAGAATTATTTCCTATCATTCTTCCTTCCCATTCTAGCCAAATTGGCTTACCATTTATTCTCAGAATTCATCATTCCATCCCTAGTCCCTCATGCCTAGAATTTACTCCTTTCTAAATTGAAGTGAATCCATGGTGAGAAAGTAAAGGCAACTAATAGAGTTTCCTCTTTTTAGGAGTTTGCCATTGAAAGGAAAGAGACATCATATGATAGCCTAGGAACATAGAAGGGCTAAGGGCAGGTGTTTTAAGGATAGGGGAGAGCCGAGTATATGTGTAGACAGAAGGAAAATATCAGTAGGTAGGAAATGACTGATAACGAGCAAAGATAGTCAGTGATTGGGTAATGACTAAATAAATAATGGCACATGAGTGTAATGGAGCACTATTGAGCTGTAAAAAATAATGACTACAGAGAAGCAGAGTAAGACTAATAGGCACTTATGCAAAATAAGTAGAATTGAGAAAATAATATACACAATTAGTACAATCACAAAACAATTAAAACTAAGTAGTGTGAAATAACAACAAACTTGGCACCCAAAAACTCACCCTTTTTAATGCTTAGTTCTGTTGAATTGTTTTCTCCCATTTTTTTAAATTCTTGCTATAAAAGATGACTTTTTGGGAGGAATATGATAAGAAGAAGGAATTGATTGGGAAATGTAGGTGTTGTAAAAAGAAAACATATAGACAAAATGTATACCCAAAAACGAGCAAAAGGGAAGAAATGATAAATGGAGCAAGTTTCTGAAAGAGACAGGAAGGGATGGAATCAAGGCCACAAGTTAAGCAGTAAGACTTCACATGGGGAAACATCACCTTATCCTGAGACTGCAGTCAAAGAAGAAAAGATAGATGAAGAGGATAGGAAGCTTTTGAGATGCCAAATAGGAGAGACAAGGAAGATTATAACAGATGGATGGATTTTCTCCATAAATTAGGAGAGAGAACCAATTCTCAGGTATATCTGCAATCCTTCCACAAGTGGGGTTTGCAACATCCAACTCCCACAATCTTCTCTTCTTGTGCAATTCCTGTTCATTTCTTTCTATAAATACTTTACAGGATCCTAAAGAACTCCTTAGCATGCAAGAAGAATTCTGCTGATTCTTTTAATTACTCAGGGGTCCAAATGCCACATTTGGACTTTTCACATAGGATCACTAGATGGGAAAAATAAAAAGAGAAAAATCAAAGTCATGATAAAGAGAGTAAAATTATCCAAGACTGGTTTTTGAAGATTTTACAACTGTGTAATAGGTTAAAGTGTGAATGGGATGAAAAGAGTTCTAAGATTTTTTTCCAAACCAATTTTCTTTCTCTACCACATAACATTAGCTGTTTAACAGGACTTTTTATTATATGAACATCAATGTACTCCTCTCAAAAATGTCCTTAATCCATTGATGTTCCTGGAAAGATCCAGTATGTAAGGTTTCTTCCTTCCTAAGTACATACAAGAAGTTCACTGTTATGACATTAGATTTCTTGACTCAACCGCAGTAGGTCTGTAAGTCTGAGTGCGGTTTTAGGTACTGCAAAACCTTAGACCCAAGCCACCAAATCAGGCCTTAGGTTTTCATGTGGGCTATAGTCAGTCCCCAGGTGAATACCAGGAACTTCAAGCACTTGTAGGAAACACAGAAGTGTGATAGTTCACATATTTCATAAATACTATCATACTCTAAATCACCAGGTATATTATGATGCAACTGTATTTGAATTGCTGGGTAGTTTAGTTGAGTTTAATAGCTAATCCTGTGTGATAAAAGAGTAATAACAATTAATTCCATTTATCACATTCAAAAGGAAGTATCATGCATATAATGCATTGTGGTTTAGAAAGCAAAGGTAATTGAAGCTCTACCCTATAATTTTATGGTTCACTCTGTCTCCATAAGCATGCCACCTGATGGTAATTATGGAAGTTCTATGCAACTTTCATTGGGAAACTTGAAGCCACATGAAACGCATAAGGGATTTATCCGTAAAATCTGAATTAAATGGGACTTGATTGAAACATCTGACCTCACTTCATTGGTCTCTACCAGCTCTTATATTTGATGACTCAGTGAAAAAAAGTGTGACTTCTATTTTTGCAAGGGATTTCAATAAATCTTTAGGTCTAACCAGGCCTTATTTCTCACCATCTCCATCTGATTTGTGGTTGTTTGAAAGGTAACCTTGCTTAAACTGGAGAATGCTAGACAGCATGGGAGGTGGCCTGACTCCCAGGAGGCTCTGTTTATTACTTTCTGTGCACCTGATAACACATAACAGTTTTCTGGCATATTTCTGAACAGCCAAGGAGCTGAGGCGAAATAGCTATTTGTCCTTCAAAGAAGGTCAATGTAGCTCTCCAGGAGTGGTAAGGTAAGAGCTCCTCTGGAGGAAAAAAAAAAGAGAGAGAGAGAGAAGCTGTGGTGGTTGGTGACTCTTTGCTGGCTATTTGCTGAACTTAGAATAACAATACAGAGGTCTGTTGTCTGAACCAAAAGATTGTATATGAAACATGAATCTTCCCAGACCCAGAAGATTAATTTCCAGTGATCTATGTGGGCACATATAAGAGATATTGCTAAAAATAAAACTCCAGAAATCATTGATGAGCATCATGAAGCCCTGGGAAGAAAAATGGAAAGTCTTAGAGGAACAGGTAGTGATTTCGTTGCAGTTGCCTATCACAGGCAAAGGTTTCAGAAGAAAAAGGCAGACTTCAGAAGTAAACACAGTACTCCAGACATAACCTGATCAGGTTAAAGCTCAGAAGGGTTATCACTGGGGGGGCAGAGCCAAGATGGCAGCATAGAAGCAGCAAGGTCCCGCAGCTCCCACACAGCCATCCTAAACACCCATAAAATATGACTCTGGACAAATTCTAGGACTCTCAAACTCACAAAAATACAGAAAACACCTCTCTTGTGGAAGGCAGCTCAGCAGCAGGGGATTATCAGGGCAGCCTGAAATCAAAACACGGCCAGGCCCCAGGGCATTCAGGAGGAGCCGAGCTGAGAAGCCCGGGCCAGTCTACAAGAGAGAAGATCTACAGCCTCCAGCAATTCCACATCTACCAAGGTATGAAAAATAGGGATTAGATAAAGGCAGCTCGGCAGCAGGGGCTCATCCCGCAGGCTGGGAGCCGAGACAACCCCAGCCTGAAACTGCCCTGTGGCCAGGATCCAGGATGGCCAGAAGAAGCCAAGCCTCCCAAGCCACAGCATAAGACTACTTCAGAGAAGATCTAAACTACCTGGAGCAATCTTCACATCTACTGAGCCAGGATTAGAGATCAGTAAAAGTGAGTGAAGCTTTCAAGCTACATTTGGGGGAGGAAAAGCAGTTTGGCCAATCTATCCCCAGGGCAAGGAAGCAGTGGGGGAAGGACAGGAACTGCTTCAGAGCCCCTGGCCTGCAGACCCAGCAGACGGGCTGAGTTGATTTATCAGGGCCAAGTGTTCTTGAGTTGAGCTGCCTATATCTGGATTGTGGTATTGGGTGGTGGTCCTGGGGAGCACTTTCAGCAAGCCAAAGCTGGGAGGGGGGCTGCAACACACCCCTAATAGCTCTGGCAGCTGGGAAAACCACAGCAATTTGGAACACAGCTTTCCCCCCTGGAAGCAGAGTTTCACAAAGCTAAAAAAACCAACCAATTAATTGACTGGCCAATAATGAGGAAAATGAAGCAAAATAAGAACAGCAATAAAACTCTAGAATCCTTTTTTGTGG
>CM053597.1:137449683-137615483 GCA_028646575.1 Pseudocheirus occidentalis
CTATTTTGCCCTCTGATTCTAAAACAACAGGGCAATTTCCTTTGAGGATTTCTTGAAGGATGCTTTCCAAGTTCTTTTTCTGGTCATGGGTTTCAGGTAGACCAATAATTTTCAAATTGTCTCTCCAGGATCTATTTTCCAGGTCAGTGGTTTTTTCAAGGAGATATTTCACATTGCTTTCTATTTTTTCATTTCTGTGTAACTGTTTAACAGTATCTTGGTTTCTCATGAAGTCATTAGCTTCCACTTGCTCCACTCTAATTCTGAAGGAATTATTCTCTTCAGAATGCTTTTGAGATTCTTTTTCCATCTGGCAAATTCGACTTTTTAAGGCATTTTTCTCCTCATTGGCTTTCTGGGCCTCTTTTGCCATTTGAGTTAATCTAGTTTTTTAAAGCATTGTTTTCTTCTGTCAGGTTGTTAACTCTCTTTTCATTATTTTCTCACATCATTCTCTTTTCCCTTCCCAAGTTTTCCTCCACTTCTCTTATTTGTTTTTCAAAGTCTTTTTTCAGTTGATCTATAGCTTCTAGGCATTCTTCAAGTGTCTTGGAAGCAATTGGTGTGGGAGTTCTGACTGTGTTGTCTTCCTCCCATTCCATGCTTTGATCCTTTGCGTCCATAAAAAAGGATTCTAGAGTTTTATTGCTGTTCTTATTTCGCTTCCTTTTCCTCATGTTGGCCAGTCAATTAATTGGTTGTTGGTTTGTTTGTTTTTTAGCTTTGTAGAACTCTGCTTCCAGGGGGGAAAGCTCTGTTCTAAATCGCTGGGGTTTTCCCAGCTGCCAGAGCTATTAGGGGGGTGTTGCAGCGCCCCCTCCAGCTTTGGCTTGCTGAGAGTGCACCCCAGGACCACCACCAAAAACCACAATCTGGATCCAGGTGGCTCAACACAAGAGCACTTGGCCCTGATCAATCGACTCAGCCCCCTTGCGGGGTCTGCAGGCCAAGGGCTCTGAAGCAGCCCAGTGTGGGCAGCCACCATTACAGCAGTTCCTGCCCTTCTCCCACTGCTTCTTTGCCCTGGGGGCAGGTTGGCCGAACTGCTTTTCCTCTCCCAAATTGAGCTTCAAAGTTCTACTTTCACTGACCGTTTCTAATCCTGGCTTGCTAGATGTGAAGAACCCTTCAGGTGCTGTAGATCTGCTCCCCGGGTAGACTCACGCTGCGGCTGGGCTCCTCCTTGCCCCCCTGGGGCCTGGCCTCAGTTTCAGTTTCTGGCTGGCCTGGTCTTGGCTCCTGGCTTGCTGGTATGAGCCCCTGCTGCTGAGCTGCCTTTCTCTAATCCTTATTTTTCATGCCTTGGTAGATGTGGAGTTACTGGAGGCTGTAGATCTTCTCTCTTGTAGACAGGCTGGGGCTCTGCTTGGCTTGGCTCCTCCCAACCACCCTGGGGTTTTCGGTTTCAGGCTGGGCTGGCCTTGGCTCCCAGCCTGCCATATAAGCCCCTTCTTCCGAACTGCCTTCAGCAAGAGATGTGTTTTCTGTATTTTTGTGAGTTTGAGAGCCTTAGAATTTGTTTAGGGTCATATTTTATGGGTATTCAGGGTGGCTGTGTGGGAGCTGTGGAAACCTGCTGCTTCTACGCCGCCATCTTGGCTCTGTCCCCCAATATCACTCTTTAACATTTTTATCAGTGATTGGATAAAGGCCTACATGGCATGGTTATCAAATCTGCAGATTACACAAAGTTGGGAGAATTTTTAAATTTCTTTACAGCCAAGAGTGGAACAAATCTAATAAGATGGCATGTAATATAGATAAATGAAAAGTCCTATACTTGGGTTCAAAAAATCAACTTCACAGGAATAAGATGAATGATGCATACCTAGATACTTAATCAATCAACAAGAATTTACTAATTCAAAGCAATACTATATTAAGGCAATGTACTAGGAGCTGGGGATGCAAAGAAAAAAATATTCCTGCCTTCAAGGAATTTAGTCTATCAGGAAAAGCACACATTCTCTTTAAGGTCTTTTTTCATATCAAACAATTAATTATGAAAAGGGCAGAAAAAGTGACAATGTACTTTGCACATATTAATTGTTTTTTAATTCAAAGTAAATAGAAGGTAATGGGGAGGGGAAAAGGGGAAGCACTAAAAGCTGGGGAAATCAGAGAAAACGATCCTCTTGAATTGACCTTTGAAGAAAGCAGTTCTACTACAAATGACCTGGGAATTTGAGTAGACTCTAAGGTTAAAATTACTTAACAGTGTGATATGGTAGCACCAAAAGCTAAGACAATGTTACCCTACATTCAGAGAGGTAGAGCGTACAGAACAAAGAAATAACAATATTCTACAATATTCCACAAATAACAATATTCCAGACTCTGTCTGGACTATCAAGTTCAGTTCTCTGAACCACATTTAAGGAAAAATCATGATAAATTGGAAAAGTCTAGAGGAGACCAACCAGGGCTGTGAAGGTTCCTGGGGTAGTGCCAGGTAAGGATAAATTAAAAGTGAAAATTTTAAGCCTAGAGAAGAGAAGAATTGAGGAAGTTCATGTTAGTGAATATTTTCAAATACCTGAAGGGCTGTCATGGTCAGGAAGGATTCGAAGGGGAAAGAAAAAAAAGGAAATAAGCATTTGTTAAAAGCTATGTACCAGGCACTGACCTAAGCAGTTTATAAATACTATGTCCTTTGATCTTCACAACAACCCCTGGAGAGGTAGATGCTATTATTATCATTCCCATTTTATAATTGCAGAAACTGAGATTAAGTGACTTGCCCAGGCTCACACAGCTAATAAGTATCTGGGGCCAAATTTGAACCCAGGTCTTCTGAATTCAAAGCCCTGTGTTCTTTGGGGCTACCTCTTGTCAAGAAGGTTAGGAAAACTTCTCAATAGTTTGAATTATCCTTAAGTGGGTTGTCTGAGTGAGGAGTAGGTTCCCTCTCACTGTGGGTCTTCAAGCAAAGGCTGGATGACCACTTGTTCAGGATGTTGTAGAGAAGCTTCTGTTCAGTTAGGAACTGGAGTACATGATTTCTAAGGTCCCTCTCAACTCTGAAGTCATGTGCAGTTTTTATTTTTCTATCTCTTCTCTGCTTCTGTTGTCCCCACATAATGATAATTTATCTCATATTTGCCTGTGCTTCAATTGTGATTCTCCTGATGGAATATCTGATATAATGCACATTTAAATATTTAAATAAGAAATCAAATCAGAAATCTTTTGCAATGTTATGATATGTATCATATTTCCCTAAAAGACCATAAATGCCATGAGGACAGAGACAATATCTTCTCTAAATTTTTAATCTCCTCCAGGGCCTAGCAACTACTCTGCACACAGTAGGTAATTAATATATGTATTAAACTAAAGTAAAAAATCTGTAAGGCAAATAATTAGCATGTCTAACACATTTCTAAATCTGCCTATCTTAAAATTGCATATCTCCTGTCATTCATTCTTAAGCAGCTCCCTATATGAGCTTGAGAACAAGGCAGATGAGTGATTCTCTTTAGCAAGGCAGCATTAAGAAATAGGTGCATAGATAAATACAAAAATACTATGCAGACAGCCCTAGTTACTGCCCAGATGATGAAATAAGATATCTGAGCCAAAATAAAAACATTTCTACTATGTGTCTGATAATGACCTTTCCTGTCCAATGTCTGTAGATTAAGCAGAACTTTTACACAAATCTGAAAACACAATGAGATGCCTGATTGGAAAATTTCTAAATATGCCTGCACGCTTACTAATGTCATTTCCTCACACAGAAAAAAAAAAATGAACCTACTTAATCCTTGAAGCCAATTTGTCTCCAAAATACCTGACCAGAAAAGAGAGTTTTAGCTTATTAAAAGGGCCTTTGAAAATGAACAGTGGTAATTTTTTTTTTAATTGGGGGCCAAATTGAGACTCTTTAGAAATTCTTTCAGGGCCTTTGAGGATGGTACCAGTCCCCTCTCACCCCAGGCTCCAAATCTCACCTCCCAACCAAACCAATTTGGATGAAGACCAGCTTCAGCTGTGACTGAACTATATAAAAACCCACATTGTCAGTCCCAGACCTTTCTTTAAGTTCTTTTAATAGAGCAGGTCAGGATGGTATCCTTGTAATTTAGAGCAGTGAATAGTACAAATAAAGCACTCAATGACATCTAATCAGAACATTTTCTTTTCTTTTCTATGAGGCCATTGTTCCACAGGGGTCCAGATTTCCCCAGCCTGTCAGTCATTACAGATACAAGCTGCCTGTGTGCATTTGAAAGCCATCAAGTCTCTAATTTACCAGGGCAGAATTTAAAAGAGATGAGACAGACTTACAGCTGTAGTCCCCTCTTCCTTCGCTGTAGAGCAGCCCAGTCCTCAGAAGCCAGGGCCATTCTTTCAGCTGATGGTAACCTCTTGTTTCACAAATCAATGATCTCTTAGTTTTGTTTTTTTTTTCCTCCCAACACCCCCAACCCAAACAAATTGATCACATGCTTCATGCATAACCAATAGGCCAAAAGTTTCCTCCTGAACTTGACACAAATGACAAGTCAGAAAATAGTTACATGGTTGATACTAAATCCAAAGTGAATCTATCTGCTCAAAAAAGTTTGAATCCTAGACATACACAGAAAATTCATTAGGAGCATGCAAAAGTACTTCTAAGAAGTTGTCATCAAGCATTTATTAGGTACCTACTATGTGCCAGGCACTATGATAAATGCTGCGGCTGCAAAAAAAAAGGCAAAAAACACTGTCCCTGCTCTCAAGGAGCTCACAATCTAATGAAAGAGAAGACAGGCAAAAGGCCAGATGCATAAAAGACTGGGGGGAGAAATGAGCAATCTCACAGGGAAGGTTAAAAAACCACACAAATCGGGGCAGCTAGGTGGTACAGTGAATAGAGTACCAGCCCTGGAGTTAGGAGGACGTGAGCTCAAATCTGGCCTCAGACACTTAACCCTTACTAGCTGTTTGACCTTGGGCAAGTCACTTAACCCAAATTGCCCTGGCTTCCCTCCTCCAAAAAGGAAAAAACAAAACAAGCCACACACAAATGTAAACTGGTATTGCTGTCATTTTGCTGTTATGTTTTAGGCTTTGGGGAGCTCTATGGCATAAAGTAATGAATAGGCCAGTTTGGGGTATAGAATGTCTTCACGCTTCTCCTTTCAACCCTCTGACAAGGGAAAGAAATTACTGAAAACAAAGGATCAATGCTCAAGCCCATCAAAGGAGGTTGACACAGGTTGAGGATTCTTTAAGATCTTCTCCCCATTTTATTTCCCTAAATACTAAAAACAGAGGCTATTTTACATGTCCAGGAAAAAAAAAAACAGGAAAGGACAAAGGAATTAGGGAAGCAATGTAGTTTGGAAAGAACAGTGGATTTGGAGAAGGGCTGAATTCAAATCACAGCTCTGACATTTAATATCTGTGACCTTGGGCAAGTCATTTACCTCTCTAGGCCTCAGTTTCCTCATCTGTAAAATGAGAGGGGTGGACTAGATGACCTCCAAGGCCCCTTCCCACTCTAAATCTATGATCCTATGAACTCTGAAGGGTCAGCAACAATAGGCACTTTAAAGCAAAAGAAATTAAGGAGGCACAGAGGGGTTAGGGGATAGGGAAGAATACTCTTTCCATCAACATTGCCCTGTATTGGCACACCTACTAAAATGAAAGCTCCTCAAAAGCAGAGACAAGGTGCTGTTTATCTTCATACATCTCTCAAGGCCTAGTAGCATCTTTCACACTGTAGGAATTCAGTCAATGTTTGATGAATGCATGAATGAATGAACATTTCTGACCTCCCACTTCTGCTCCCTACTTTGGAGTTTCTTTCCTAGTTCCAACTTCCTTCAATGTACTTTTCATTTTTCTTCCTCCATGACACTGAATTTTCCTTAAACCCTAAACAAATGAGGGCATTCAAAGGAAAAGATTAATTTGTTTGTTAAACAAATACTTAAGCTCCTGCTCATAGTAGCAGCTCACATTTTTATAGTATATTGGGAGGTAGATTTTTGTAATCATTATTGTTCCTATTTTACAGATGAGAAAATTGAGGCTCAAAAGATGAAGTAACTTGTCTAAGGAAGCAGGGTCTGGACTGGAACTTAGATCTTACGATTCACAATCCAATTCTCTATCTGCTTCAAATACCATGCTGCTCCTACAGCATAAAAGAATTCATTATATAAGACATAGATAGTTACCGTCATCTGGAATTTGTTGAACATTTAACAGAGAAACTATGAGAGCAAATTAGCACAAATAGAAAGAACAAGAGAGGAAAGGGGAAATGGAGAAGAGATGTGTGATTACCAACTGAAACAGGAATTAGTCTACTCAAAGAACAACTTTTCTAAATTTTCTAAGTTTTTTCTAATTTTCTCGATTTGCATCATTTTTACTACATTTTTGTAATTTCAATTGGTCTAAAATAAGGGTGTCGTGGTCAAGAGTTTTATGCACTCAACTAAATATACAGGTGCTATGACCAGGTAATAGAATTTGTGACATGACCCTAAGCAAAAACACTTAGATTGTCTTTTCCTCAAGTTTTTAAACTGTAAAATGAGCTGAATTTAAACTAAGGATGCATAAGATCCTTACGTAAGAGGATTTCCCACTATACTTTCCACCAGTATTTCCCACCCTTTCCTAGGACAAGCCTAGTCTTTCTCATACCATTAGTCTGAGTGGACACAATTATATTTGCCAGTAAATACATTTGGAGAGGGGAGTATACACCCATAAAACCTGAACAGAAATGATCAATTTTAAAAGAGAAAGCTAATTCAATTCCCTTTAAACCCACTGTCCAATTTCTTTTCATCCTGGGTCACTAGAGTCTCTGTTAATTTGTTTGATTAAATTAAATTATGATTTTAAAAAAAATTGAGTTCTGTCAAGCTGCTTCATCTCCAGAGCTTTTTTCAGCCCTCCCTCCATCTGGTAAATGAAAGTGTTGGTAGATAATATTTATAGTTCCTTCCATGTTTTCTCTCTAATTATAGATACACATGTGTGTATATATGTGTGTACATCATGTACATACATGTACACATGTGTATGCATGTATGTGTATGTATGCATTATGAACATGTAATTTTTTGCAGATTGTCTCCCTTATTACAATCTGAGCTCCTTGAAGGCAGGGTCTATGTCTTTGCCCTTTTTTGGTATCCTCAGTGCTTGGTACAGTCTCCAGTCCCATAGTAAGCACTTAATAAATGATGGCTCACTGAATTCCAGATCCAGCATTCTATGAGTCTAGAAGACAATACAGAAATACAGTATTATTTGACCTTTTCTCTAAGAGTTAAGAAACTACGCAAATTTCTGTAAGAGAAGTATGCAGTAAACAAATTTTCTCAGTTATCTAACTCTGTTTCCATTCAGGTAATTTAGAAGAGAAAGATAGAGACAGACAGACTATCCATCTGTTGGGAGATCAGACTAACCCCACATATTGGCATATATATGAATGTGTGTGCAGTGTTTTACAGCTTTTGAACGGAAGGTTTGCCATCAGAAAATCCTTTAGTTTTCACATTTCACAATTTTTTTTCTTTTTCCCCCCCAACAAGACGCTCCACGGGAAGCATTTCACCCTAGAAAGCCCTGCAAGTCCAGTCGCTGGCCTCTCGCACTCGCCTGGTCCTCTGCTGCTTTGTGAGGGGGCTGCAAAAAGTGCCCTCGGTGGCTCTGAGTTTCTTTGCTCCTCTGAAGCCATCAAAATGCATGAGGCCGACCCACCAGCATGTGAGCAGACGGGTAAGCCTGACAATTGACATAAACTGATGACAAAAGATATCAGCATGTGAAGGAAGGCCACAGGACAGCCCATTCTTTTGGCAGTTTTCAGATTATCATCTTGTGGGCCTCTCTGAATGGTATATTTTCCCATGTCATAAACACAAGATTTTTATTTTGTTTTCTGAAGAAAATGGCTAGTGTCAATTCCTAAACCTATTGGGCCCTAAAGCACAATATATATCCAAGCTGCAGGAGCTCCTGCTTGCTAGACCCAAACTTAAAGAGACAAGGCAGCGTCTAAAACAAACAAATAACAAGACAGAAGCTTAAAACAAAACAGGAAATGCACCTAAGAAGAATTCCAATTAATTCTGCTGTTTTTTATCTAATCCTTAGGTTTCCATGGGAAGTTGGGTTTGAGTCATTGTTCCCAAATATTATTAATAAGCCTATAAAGGCACTGCACTAGAGGTTGTGGGTACAAATAACCTCAGACCTATAGTTCCTGTGCTCAGAAAGCTGACGACCTAACACAAACATAAATACAAAAATATAATTAGCAATTAGTGAAGCAGCATGGTACAGTAGAATGAGTACTGGTTCTGGAATCAGAGGAACTGGATTCAAATCTTACCTCTGATGATTACTATTTGTGTGACCTTGGGCAAGTCACTTAACTTCCCCAGATCTTAGTTTCTTCACATTTAAACTGAAGGGATGAACTAGATATTCTCTAAAATTCCTTCCTCCTCTATATCTATGAGATTATGATAGTCAAATGAGTGGTACTGACAGTGTGCGTTTGTGAGAGAAAGAGATACCAGAGACGCAGAAATAGTGACAGAGAGAGACAGAGAAAAACTTCAAGGAAAAGGTGGCCTTAGAAAGAGGAATAGGCTTTAATGAAGGACAGAGACAGGGACTGGATCTGTGATTCCACAGAAACTCTGAATGAGGGAACTCCCTCTACCAATGAGGGCAGGACCTTTTTTTTTCTACAACTCATTCTTAGAGAATTGCCTGTATCATTTAGAGTTCAAGGGGCATGCTCGCTCAGGGCCACCCAAGTCTTCATGCTTGGAGGCTCTTTCTCGATCCTTGCCCATTTATTATTTGCCTCAGATGAAATAATGTTTGCAAAATACTATACGTGGATATATGAGCAAACTAAATGTGAATTTAGCAAACTGGGAAAGGAATGTATGTCCTTTGTTTTCCACCTTAAAAAAGAATTTTTGAACAAGACTGCATACTGGAAAATACTGGGTTACCAGCTGACTAGCTTTACCCACGAATCTGATCATTTCATAATATTGTACTGTCTGACTTTGGGGGAATCTCTCAGGACACTGAGAAGTATATGATAGACACAGTTATCAGTCACTGAGCTCAACAAGACAAATAAAACTCACACTGTAGAGGTAAATGGGCAGTGGGATGAGGGTAGAGGGGGAGGAAGCATCTGCCACCAAATTAGCAGGAACAACAACAAAACACACACACACAGGAACCTCAAAACTGTTCCAGCCTTCCCTTTCAGAATGGTACTTGGTCCATCACCTCCTTTCAACCAGTCTCCTTCCCTTGAACCAATGAGATCCAAGATAGGAATCCTTCATGATTTTTTTATATCTCAATAAGCTGAAGTACATATCGTTATTGGCAGCAGGCAGCCACTCAAATTAAGCAGGGAGAGCAAAGAGGTTCAGTTTCCACAGCTTGTAAAATTCCACCTCCTTAGCTGCTCAGGCAGTTGCTGCCCTGCCTTCTGCCCCTCCTTCCCAATCCTATCATTTGGCGCTCTGCAGTAACTGCCATTTGGAACAGCCTTCTGGTCTCCTGGGACCGTTTCATTTCAGATCTCACCTCCCAACATGGTGCTATACCACAAGCACCACTACCACCCTTTCTTAAAAATGCTTTCCGCCTCTTTCTGTAATGCATAATGCAGCAGTCTATACCTGCAGACCAGGAGCTGCAGGTGTTTGCTGTAGGTAGGTCACCGAAGCCAGTGCAAACCAGGGCAGTTCCCCTAGTAGCAGAAATTAACATGTTAGGAAGCTTGTAGGCACAGGCTGAGCTGCAGTGCCCTGCAGTCTAACTACAATATTTATTCATCATAATTAGCTAACATTGATTTAATTCTTTGGGGGGTTTAGCAAATAATATCAATAGCGTTCCCACTTGAAAAGCAGTTTGTGATCCAGCTTTATGAAAAGGGACCATATAAAATAAAATTAGTATTAATATTTGGCTCCTTTATTACCCCAAATAGAGGAAACCCATTGTAGAACAATTTTCATTTGCAGTGATGTATCTATCTCCCCTTCTCTGCTTTGAAACCCAGGATATCAGAAAGGTGTGTAAAGGAGAAGGAAACTGTGCTTTCAAAATGTCAAACAACATCTGTTTCCCATTTCTGAGAATTACAGAGCTTTCTCCAGCCCTTTAACCCTTTAGTCCACATTGTATCTGTTCCTGCATAGTTTATGAGCTTTATCTTCAGAAGCCTTTCAGTGAATGAAACCTGATAGAGAAAGTGAATCTCTCCTTTAGGTTTTCTCCAAGGATTAGAAGAGAGATTTATTAGAACAACTCTGTTCATGCTGCTATACTTTAAGGTTGTGTCAACATTTCCATTATAAACCCTTACAACCAGGGATGTATAAGCATACTGCTGGAAGGAAGGAAGGAAGGAAGGAAGGAAGGAAGGAAGGAACGAACGAACGAACGAACGAATGAACGAAAGGAGTTTCAAGTCTGTATCCTCAAAAGAAGGAAGAAAAGGAGGAAAGGGGAGAGAAGAAGAAGAAGAAGAAGAAGAAGAAGAAGAAGAAGAAGAAGAAGAGGAGGAGGAGGAGGAGGAGGAGGAGGAGGAGGAGGAGGAGGAGGAAGAGGAGGAAGAGGAAGAGGAGGAGGAGGAGGAGGAAGAAGAGACTGAGTGGTCTGATTTTTTTTCTTAATTATGATTGAAGCTAGAATCAATCTAAGAGAAACTGGTCAAGTTGATAAAATCTGAAAGGGGAATGAGGAGTCTCCTGCCTTTCTTTTCAATGAACTAGACCAGAAATTGAATCCTACCTAGGTAGAAGAGAATTTGTAGCTCATCTATCCCAATCTCCTCATTTTACAGACGAGGAAAATGAGGCCCAGAAAACTTCAGTGAATGCCTAAGGCTACCTTATATTTTGAATAGTGCCTTTCTCCTCCTGCTTGGTGCCTTCTCTATCCAGGCACCCAATTCCCTCATTATGCCCAATTATTATCCATATCCCCTGTCCCTTTTTATCCCCTCATTCATCCTTATATAACAACCAGCCTGATGGAATAAAAAGAGCATTGTCTTTGGAGTCAGAAAAACCTGGTTTAAATCCTGACTTTGCTCCTTACTATCTCTGCAACCCTGGTCAATTAACTTAAACTCTCTGGGTGGTCCCCAATTCCTCTGTTACAAAATGAGGGTGCTGGACAAAATTGACTTAGAAGGTCCTTTCTAGTTCTAAATCCTGCAGTCCACTCTTTGGTCAATGTTCTAATCTGCAAAATGAATCGGTTATACTAGATGGTCCCCTCTGTATCTAAAGTTTTATGAATCCATGATTCCATCTTTCCTTTATCAAAAATTGTTTTTCCTGTGTTTTCTTCATAGAGATACTTCTATTCCCCTAGATGTGAGGTTGGGGGAAAAATGGTAAATAAGCACTATGGGGCAAATAACTGATAAAGCAATAAAATCCAATTCCAGGGCATTTACCTTTTAACATAGAGCCCAATGGTGTTAACTGAAATGAATGGATCTCTTCTGGTAGAAATTCCAACATAAGTCTCAGGTTGATGGGGAAGATATTTTTAGATTGGGGGTGGGGGGTTACTCAATCAGTAGCTGTTGACTGAACTAAGAATCACTATCTACTTCAGAAATAAAGTGACAGAGAAGAAAATGAAGTAATGGGTCAGGTCAAGAAAATTCAAAAGGAATTCCCCAAGATCTGGCTCTTGACCTCTAAGCATTCAATCTTTACCACATAAAAGTCAAGAATATACAAAGCTAAAAAGATTCAATTCATTCTATCAGCTGGTTCAAATGTACAGTATGTCTCAAAAGTAATGAATATTTACTAAATTTTCCTCATGAGGAAAAAAAATGCAGGTGAGTATAGACAGGCTGCAACATTTCACCAATGATTTCTTGAACATGAGACTTCTCATGGAGGGATAGGTCGGACTGAAAAAGAAGGTGAGCCAGGAATGTTCCAGGAATTAGAGAATAATAATTATCATTTATGCGTAACTTTATATAAGTATCTCATTTGATTCCCCTAACAATCCTATAAGATAGGTGTTACAACAACATGACTAATATGGAAATATGTTTTACATGATTGCACATATATAACCTCTACCAAATTGCTTACCAATTAAGAGAGAGGGAAGAGGAGGGAAAAAAATTGGAACTCAAAATTTTGCACAAATGAATGTTAAAAATTGTCTTTATGAAAAATTGGGAAAAAATAAAATACTATTTAAAAAGATAGGTGCTACAGGTTTCATTATCCCCACTTTTTCAGAAGAGAGAAAAGACATAAAATGAGTTTCAAAGGCAATTCAAACCCTACTCTCTTCTGATTCAAAGTCTTTCATTCCACTATACCATACTGACTTTCTAGCACTGTGCCTGGCACCATAGTAGGCATTTATTAAATGTTTGTTGACTGACTGACTAAATAACAGATGGACAATCAGACTACATGGATACCCTTGAAAAATAAGAGAGTCAGAGGAAGGTCCCCAAATCAGATGAATCCTCTCTGGAAGAGGATTTATAGAAAAGCATGATATCATCATGAATCTAGTTAAGCATCTAAGATTATTTTGTTCTGTTTTTAAATGAAGAAATAGTGCATAACACTTGAGAGACAATAGATATTAGAGTCTGACTTTACACAGACTGATTTAAATTTTCATCTGGAGAAAAAAAATGGTAACAAATTTCACACAAAATTATTCTACTTAAAGGAATATTCACTTGTAGCAACAAGGTCCATGCCTAACACCACCACTAACAATTATGATAGCAATTGAGGGTGAGAAATAGCATCTTCTCTCATCTGTGTGACCCAGACTTTGTACCTCAACAATCCAGATACACCTGGCTCTTGATTTATACTGCAAAGAAATCTAGATTGAAGGGATAATCAAAAAATCTTATTTTAGTCAAATATTTTCAACCTCCCCTAAACTAAACATTTTAGCAAAATGTAGGAGAAATTCCTGTTTTGAATTTCAACTTTTCTCCTGCCCTGCCAACCCTCTAGTAGAAAATAAGAGAAAAGAATGAAGAGGAGGTAAAACATTACAAAAATATTGCCTAACAGTGAGAAGGCATTGTGGTCTAATGGAAAGAGTAAAGACTTGGTAGTCAGAGGACTTGGACTCAAATCTCAACTTGGATGCTTATTACTTGGATGGCCCTTGCCACATCATTTAAATTCCCCAGGCCTCCGATACCTCACCTACAAAATGAGAAGTTTCTGAGGTCCATTATAACTCCAACTCTACAATCCTAATCTATGAGTTGTAAATTTTCAAGGAAGATTGAAGAATCTCATTGTCTAATGGGGGAGTAGCTAGAGTCTTTATAAATAAAAGAGCAAGCTACTGATTTCTTGTGATACTGAGCAGTAATTTGACCTTTCTGGACTTCTGTTTCCTAATCTATACATGAGGGGATTGTAAAAGATGAACTTTTAGGTCTCTCTTCCAAATCTAAAATGTTATGGTTATTTTTGTCGTGGATAATTTGCAATTTGGTCTTGCCTGAAGGTGAAGGATAAATTAGATGATTTTTTATGGTGCCTACCAGTCCTCTTTCTATTCTAATTAACCAGGCAGAGATAATCAACAGCTAAAGCCTTGTAAGGACCAATAGATTTCCACAGTCCCCTTTTCACCCAGCCTTATACCACACTGACCAGAGGGAGAGTCTCCAAAAAAACATAAAAATCTTTTTGCACACCTACATTTCCATAACCTGGTTCTTACAGAGGTTTGTTCACATGAAACAGAAAAAAAAAAAGACTCCCCACAATCTGGCACAATCCAATTCTGACTGCACTCCAGTAACTTAAAAAAAAAAATCTTGCTTTTTTTTAATTGAATTCTTTCAAGCAGTGTGAAGCAATACTGCTGGGTAGATCTTGTGAGAGGAGATAATTAAAACACAAACAAACTAGTTCTTTCATTTAGAATAGCAGACACTGCACATGCTCAGGACTGCTGGCTCTAGCAAAATCCCGAAGGATACTTAGCATGCAAACAGAGTCCACATTAGAGATAGGTTCAGAGGTTTGCTTTAGAGATACAAACCCTTTTGCACTGGAAATCAGGCAGAGAATCTCACGGAAATCGGGCCTTTTCTCTGACGCTGCCAATAGAGCTGGGTAAATAAAATAATGCCTTTGGCAAAGGACTCTTCACAGAAGTAAGGGGCTGGGGCAAAGAGCTTGCTTCATCTTCCTCCCTAGTCTTGGGCCCTACAAAAGGATTACTAATCTGGTGGCCTCTGGAAAAGTAAATAAAAATGGAACAACTAAAGAAACAGATGAAATTCTTTCCTGAGAATCATTTTCCCTAGAGCACCAGTACCCTGAATACAAATAATCAATGTGTTCTTACATCCTTGATTCATTTCCTATTTGTCATTATTTGGATTGATGCGTAAATCCTACCCGTGTTGGTTATTATAACCTTGTATTCAGGAACTCGCAGTAAAGCTATCCTACCCTACTAACTGAAAGAAAGGTGCTCAAATAAACTGTTCGGGGTCCTCTGTAGCTGCTTATTAAATTGGTCTCATAGAATCATAGCTCTAGAGACAGAAGGGACTTTGGAGCCATCTAATATGACCCCTTAGTTTTACAGATGAGAAAACAGACTCAGAAAGGTTAAATTAAGTATAGTGCCTAATAATCTAATAGGCACTTAGGAAATGCTTGTTGAATGAATGAGTTTAATTTTCTATGCTTACACTAAACTCATACTAAATGCCAACAAAGCAAAAGGCAGTGGATAAAAAGAAGGGTGTTTACATGATTCTAAAGCACCTGAGCAAACCATTTAATTCAGTCGAGAAATCGGTGAATGGAAGGAAATTTTCTTGAGTTGGGAGGGGGGTTATTGTATAAACAAAATAATCTGTTGATTGAATTACTACTTCTGGCTTCTAAAGAAGGTTTGGTATTGTGTAGCCACTACCAGAGAAATAGCTCTTACACACTGACAAACATAAATAATAGGAACAAGGGGAAGGAAGGAGTGCACTGAGAATGAACCATGAAGCTAACATTTGCAAAGGGCTTCCCAAAGTATGACCAAGCATTTTTTCAAGAGTATCTATTTCCATTGGCAAATACACCCTGACAGAGCAGAATGAAGACCACCAGCAAGAGCATACCTAACTTCAGAAACAATGTCTTCTTCACAAATATACAAGTGGATACTTCCGATCACATTTCAACACACATTCACAGGCATCCCTTAACAAATTAGTTCAGTTTTTCTTTAAAGGCAGAAATGACTACAACTTCAGTTCACTTTAAAAAACATATTTTAGGAAGTGATTAAAACACCTTTGAACAACCACTAATCTATTGAGTAATGCTATATCCCTGTCCTTCTAAAATAAAAAGCAAATCATGTAAAGAATTCTATTTTAATTTAAGGTCAGCTGCAAAAGTAATCCAAGGACTTCAGGGATAGTGTGGAATCCCAGGTAACCTCCCCCCCAAATACAATTTTCCACCTACTTATTACTCATGCCTGAAATTAATTCTACCACTAAAGATAAATTCAACATTTATTAGCACTTACTTTAAAATGTAAAAGGCATCAAGAAACCACGCTTAAGATAGAGTCCTTTTATTCCAGAAGAAGTAACATTTTTTTACCTGATCAGTCATGTATACTTTAGTATAAATTATAATATGTCCTTCTTCTTGATGGTGGGGAGCAAGGAGACAACTACTAGGGCAGAATGTTATACACACTGACAGATACAATCTCTGTTATCAGATCTATGCACTTAATTGTTTTTCATTATCATAATATAGGGTTGAATCTCTAGGGGGAAATGACTTTTACATAAATATGATGTGAAAAAATAAAAGTCATCAACATAACATATTAAATAGAAAATTAAATAATAGTAATAGTAAAGTAATAATAATAGTAATAATAATAAGTGATAGTAAAACTAATAATAAAGTGCTTTCAAATTTTCAGTCTATAAAAATATGAGATGTTTTATTATTCCCAAATCCTAAAGAATAGATTTTAATGGGGGCAGCTAGGTGGCACAGTAAATAGAACACTGACCCTGGAGTCAGGAGAACCTGAGTTCAAATTCGGCCTCAGACGCTTACCACATACTAGCTATGTGACCTTGGGCAAGTCATTTAACCCCAACTGCCCTGCCTTTCCCCCACCCAAAAAAAAAAAAAAGACAAAAATAAAATAAAATAATAAGATTTTAATGGGGGGGGCATGAAAATAATTAAAGAGAAAAGAAAGCAGGGAATAAAGAAAACTGGAAAAGTTCTCAAATTCTAACTACTAAACAATTAAAGCCTGGGGCTAACCTTGGGAACAAAATACTGAACAGCAGAAAGCAGCAGGAACTACACCCTCCTTCACTGCACCTTCATGTGAAGAAGGGAGATAGAGAAAGGGTAGCCACAAAATCCTTATCACAAAATGCTTCTTGCAATTTCTCTCATTACCCACCTGATTAGGATAATCAGTATGATCTCCAAACAAACCCTTCCAGATTCTGCTGCCACTCAACTCAGGGCTGCTTTATTTAGCCTTCCCAAGTGAAAAAAAAAGTCAATCCTTGCCAACACTGGGATTAGGGAGCCCAGAAGGCGCTTAAGGAAGCTGCCTTAGTAACTGACACTCTTAACTGAGTCAGTCCTGAATTAAATATCCTAAATGAAATGTGATGATAAGATAGGAAACCTGGGGGCACCAAGAGTCATTCAGGAGGGGATCTCTCCTTTTCCCCCTCCGAGAGGCAAGGCATCCCGTGTCTTGCCCATATTGCCTCCTGAAATATGGAGAAAAGAAGGGAATAGAAACCAGTCAATAGAAGCGCTGGGCTTGGGAGGTGGGAAGACCTGAGTTCAAATCTTGGTTCAGGCACTTAGTCATTATGTGACTGTAGGAAAGTCATTTGGCCTCAATTTTCTCTATAAAATGTAAGAAAGAGTTGGACTTCAAGGCCTCTGAGCTCCCTTCTAAATCTAAATTTATGCTCATACAAAACTGGTTGCCAACAATGCCACTGGAGGGAATTCCTGTTATCTTATTTCCTCATCAAACAAATAGATAAGTATCTTTTTTTTTCATGAGGACTGTAGGCATTGTTGAAATGGGACTTATGAATGATGTTCATTCTCTTGTGTCAAGTTTTTTATGGCTCAGTTGAGCAATTTGGTATTTTTATACAAACCCAATGGAAAGGCAAGGGCAGCTTGGTAGTACAATGGATAGAGATCCAGGCCTGGAGTGAGGAAGACTTTCCTGAGTTGAAATCTGGCTTCAGACACTTACTAGCTATATGACCTTGGGCAATTAATTTAATCCTGTTTTTCTCAGTTTCCTCATAGATAAAATGAACTGGAGAAGGAAATGGCAAACTGTTCCATTATCTTTGCCAAGAAAACCCCCATATGGGGTCCTGAAGAGTGGCGTACAACAGAAGAACAATAACAACAAGAGGAAAAAAAAGTTCCTACAAGAAGCCCTTCCCCCTCCAACTTCACACGGCACTTCCATTTATAGCTGTCTAATGCAAGCATAATGTAATGTTGTATGTGTCTATGTTGGTATGTCTGTGTTGATATAATGTCCCTATATATACATATATATGTGTATAGACAGACAGATAGATAGATGATAGATAGATAGGTGATAGATAGATAGATAGATGATAGGTGATAGATAGATAGATAAATAGATAGATAGATAGACAGACAGACAGATAGATAGATAGATGATAGATAGGTGATAGAGAGATAGAGAGATAGGTGATAGATAGATAGATAGATAGATAGATAGATAGATAGATAGACAGATAGATAGAATGATAGATAGGTGATAGCTAGAGAGATAGAGAGATAGGTGATAGATAGATAGAAAGAAAGAAAGAAAGATAGATAGATAGATAGATAGATAGATAGATAGATAGATAGATAGATGGATGGATGGATAGATAGATGATAGATAGGTGATAGATAGATAGATAGACAGACAGATGATAGATAGGTGATAGATAGATAGATAGATAGATAGATAGATAGATAGATAGATAGATAGATAGATAGATAGGTGATAGGTGATAGATAGATAGATAGATAGATAGATAGATAGATAGATAGATAGATAGATAGGCAGATAGGCAGATAGGCAGATAGGCAGATGGATGGATGGATGGATGGATGGATAGATAGATAGATAGATAGATAGATAGATAGATAGATAGATAGATAGGTGATAGATATATAGATACATAGATACATAGATGATAGATACATAGATGATAGATAGATAGAGATAGAGATATATCTGTGTTGGTATAATGTCCCTACTATACACCAAGATCCATGAGGACAATAACATTATCCTAACTAAACTTTTTATACCCTTCAGCATGTAGTACAGTGTTCTTTATTCTGCACACAGCAGATATTTAACTATGCAGAACCCTGCATACTTCTTCAGAGCCTGGGACTCTCTCACCCTGGAAAACTCCCATTTTTGCCAGACCTCTTCTCCTGCTGGTGAGTTCTTCCTAAAGCTTCCACTTTGGGAAGGACCTCAGGAGGGCCGACCTTCCTTCACCACCTGCTGCTCATCTGACTTTCCAGATTCCAACACTGGGTTAGGCACTTTGTAAGCCATACAAAAATAGTTAAGTCTGAGTCTCTGCTTTTAAGGAATTTATAATCAGTAGAGATTATAAGACAGCATAAAATAGCTTTAATATAAAGTAGAATGTGATAAGCAGATGAGAGGCACAAAGCTTAAGCTCTGGGCTGCTTTCAGCTGTGTGGGTCAAATTACAAAACTTTGTTCAGAATAATATATTTAAGTCATTCTGAAATGAACCAAATATTTAGGGTGTAATGAGATAAAATAATAGCTAATAATGGGCAAGCCATTTAAGCTTCTTGAACATAAGTGATGGAGACAAGTTTGTGCTTTTAAGATATTAATTTGACAGCTGAGTAGAAGATGCTATGGAGAAGGGCAAGACTAGATGCAGGGGCACTAGGCAGCTAGATGGCACAGTGGACAGAGCACTGAGCCTGGAGTCAGCAAGACCTGAGTTCAAATCCAGCCTCAGACACTGAGTAACTGCCTGACCCTGGGAACTCACTTAATTTCTGCCTGCCTCAGTTTCTTCAAATGTAAAGTGGGGATCACAATAGCACCTCCCTCCCCAGGTTGTAAGAATCAAATGAGATCATATTTGTAAATTACTTTGCACAGTGCCTGATTTATAACAGGTTCTTAATAAATGTGCCTTCTCTTCCCTAAATGAAAAACGAATTCACACTAAGATGATACTAACCGCATGTTTTATCTGAACTAGACGCGTTTTCATTTTATAAGAGTAACTTTAGAGAGTAAAATGTATAATTTTCAACATAGTAACAACTGTATAGAGATGATATGGGGTCTAGAAAGCCACTCAAGTCACACCAAGTAGGTGAACACATATTCGATGACCCATTCTCTTACCCATCCTTACTTTGATCCTGTATTTCTGTGTCCATGGCCATGTTGCCCTTGTCTAGCATCGTACCTAGCACACAGTAGGCACTCAACAAAAGCTTGACTTTGTAAACTGTAAGCTCCTTGAGGGCAGTGACCATCTCACTCTTCTGTTTGTATCCCTAGCACCCCCTAGACCTTGGAATGTAAGTGGTGCATAATAAATACTTATTGATTAGCTGATTCTCCATTTCTAATTATACCTGAATCTTACCATTTGTCAATTTTAATAGAACTTTTCCTTCAGAATACTCAAAACAATATATAAATATCAAATGATGAACATTAAACATCTGAATTACAAAATTCTCTATTTTTGCTTTCTTCCTGTCCTAAGGGATCGTGGGAGGGGAAAAGAGAAGAGAAAGTATCTAAAAGATACCTTCCAAGTTTCATTATACATTAATATGCAGCCCACCGTGATCTCACCAAATAGACCTCTATTTTCCTCGCTCACAACACTCCAGTCATCTTCTGTACCTGGAATTGGCTCATTCCTCACCTCTATTTCACAGGATCCAACAATTTCTTCAAAACGTAGCTTGAGCATCAGCTTCTACAGGAAGGCTTTCCTGATCTCCCCTCCCTCCCACCAATCTATACCATCCTCTCTCCCTAACTACTTTATATGGAATTACTTCATATTTCTTGTGCATTTACCTTTTATATATTTATAGATTTCCTGCCCCTACCCCTGCTCAAAAAAAGAACATAAAGTCCTTGCTTCATTTTTTGGCTTTGCCAACTGCCAACACATAACACAGTGCTTGACACACAGTAGACAGTTATTAAATGCTTGTTGATTGACTCTTTAGGGGTGTTTATGACCAACTAAAATTGCTGCTGTTCCCACTGCTCTAGTCAGGGATTCTAGTTCCCTTTTGTTTGTGTTATACACATGCACACACACATATATTCTCTTTCTCCCTCTCTCTCTCTCTCTCTTTCACACACACACACACACACACACACACACACACACATTTACTTCTCTCCCAGAAATTAGCAAAGCCTAGGTCCAGGGACCCAAATCAAACATTATACTTCTAGTTCAGTAGTTTTTCAGTCATGTCTGACTCTTCATGACCCCATTTGAGGTTTTCTTGGCAAAGACACTGGAATGGGTTTTCCATTTCCTTCTCCAGCTCATTTTACAGATGAGCAACTGAGGTGACCAGGGTTGAATGGCTTGGCCAGGGTCACACAATTAGTATCAGCATCCAAAAGAACTCCCAGCTTCTATAGAGAGGCCACTATAACATGTAGAAACCACACTAGTGTTAGAGCTGCAAGAATCCAGTTTAAATTCATGCCTCAGACACTTAAAATCCAATTCAACAAGCATATAGTAAGGACCTTCTACCATGCATACAAGAAGTCCTTAACAAGTGCTAGGCTGGTCACCTGATCACACTGAGCCTCAGTTTCCTCATCTGTAAAAGGGGGTAACAATACTTGTACTGCCACCTCAGGGTTGCTGTGAGGAAAGTGTTTTGTAGACCTTAAAGGTATACATAAATTAAAGTTGTTATTATTATACCACTCCAAATTAATTAATTTAAAACATCAAGGGAACAGCACATGGGCATGCAGAGGCACAATTAATGTGTCAGGTTTAGGGCAAACTGGCCAAAGATAAATTACAGCACTACCCCTGTAGCTATGAGTCATTCCTTCCTGCTTGCCTCAAACTGCCACAGACGGCTAAGAAAGATGTGTGGTGATGTCTTCCAACATGTAGAGAAGCTGGGAACATAAGGAAAGGCTAAGAAGAGGATACATAAATGATGCATCCGGACTTGGTAGCTTCTATGGAGGCAACATGGTACAGTAGGATAAGTGTTGTCAGGAGTCACAGGACCTGAATTCAAATTCCAGATCTGGACAAAGCACTTAACCTCTCTGAATCTCAGTTTCCTTCTCTGAAAAAACAAGGGGGACAGATGACAGGGCAGGGCTGGGGAGGCTGAGGCTGCATGTGGCCCTCTAGGTCCTCAAGTGCAGCCCTTTGATTGAATCCAAACTTCACAGAACAAATCCCTTTAATAAAAAGATTTGTTCTGTAAATCAGTCAAAAGGCCACACCCAAGGACCTAGAAGGACACAGGTTCCCCATCAATGATTTAGGTCATCTGGCCAAATCCTGCCAGAGTCTGTTTTTATAGACAAGCTAAGAATGGTTTGGGGTTTTGTTTTTTGGGGATTTTTTATTCTTAAATACATAAAAAATAAACATTCTTAGCTCACTGTCGATATAATTTTGGCTGACCTTTGGACCCAATTTTGCTGACCCTCTAATCTAGACCAATAGCAAAGTAATCTTAACTGATCGTGGGTGATTAGCAATGGAGGTATGGGTGCTCTCCACAAAGCAGGCTCTCTTGACTGAGCTTTTAAGAGTGACCAATTGTCATATTTCTTGCCTTCTCAAAGGGTGGCAGAGAGGTGGAGAATGGAGAGAATTTGGAATTGAAAATAATTTTTAAAACAAAACCATTTTTAAACATTAAAATATAAGAATAGGAAAAAAAAAGTGATCCATCTTCCCTTTCCCCCAAAGTGCAAAAAATTTATGGTACTTCAAGTTGACAGACAGATACTAATTTGCCCCCTGCAGCATCTGACCCCAGAAAGCCTAAGTAAGGTAAGAAGCAAATGTCCCTGGTTAATAAGTGTCACTTCCCTTAACTTAGACTTTTCTTCATGGACTCTATGAGGTGAACTCACCAGGGGAAACAAGAGGAGAGAAAAGGGGGAGGGGAGGACAAGTGTAAACTCAGCCTTCCCAGCAAGCCAAGAAAATAGTCACCATGTTTGTGTTATCCTCAGGCTTTTATTAGCCTGGAAACAGGGATCCCTCCAACAGGAACTTAATGATTTTCTTTTCCTCTGAACTGTTGTATCAAACCACAGTCGTTGTGACTGTAGTTTCACATTGTAAAAGGGGAGCACACGTTACAGTGGGAAAACAATCCCTGGATAGGACCATGTTAGAAACATTAGTTCTGGGGGAAAGGGGGTTGGCCTGGCTGACTCTACCCCAAAGCTCACTCTCTGGTCCCTGGGATTTTCCCTTCAGGGGAAAAAGAAAGGAAATCCAACCTGACTGTACACAGAAAGTCTCTAAGGAGCAGGTAGGTGCCCATGCTTTCAGTACCAAACTCTGAAGAGGAATCCAAGTCTGGGTTTGTTTTGGGGTTTGCTTGGCCCCATGACCTGGCATCAAAGTTGCTTAACCTAATTCTGCTTTAGGCTGCCTATCTACCAAGTGAGCATAATACAAAGTTGTTTATTAATTGTCCTAAGAATTTCTGATTAAATGAATAATTAAGTGCCCAGTATTATCATTGATTCTAATTACTAAAGAGATGCAACCAAATCCATTTATTCCTGTTATATGAATAGGAGGACTCCCTTCTCAGCTCTGATAGAATGTAAACTGCCTGAGGGCAGAGAGTTTTGTTGGGGTTGGGTTTTGTTGTTGTTGTTGTTGTTGTTGTTGTTGTTTTGTCTTGAATACCTAGGACCCAACAAAATGTCTGGCACACATTATGTACTTGATTTGTCATTTTTCAATTGTGTCCAACTCTTTTTGACCGTATTTGGGGTTTTCTTGGCAAAGATACTGGAGTGGTTTGCCTTTTCCTTCTCCAGCTCACTTGTCAGTTGAGGAAACTGAAGGAAGCATGGTTAAGTGACTTGCCCAGGGTCACACAGCTAGTAAGTGTCTGAGCTCACAAAGATGAGTCTTCCTAACTTCAGACCCAGCACTCTCTCCATCTTGTTACCTAGGTGCCTCTGCATTTCCATAGACTTTGTATAAAAATACCAGATTGCTCTATTCACCATGTTACCTAGTTGCCCCTAACGCTTATTAATGGAGTGATTGATACTACCTATGTGACCTTGAACAAGTTACATGAGCATTGCCCGGCACCTAATAAGCACTAGAGAAGTATTAGCTATTATTATTCATCTCTCTGGACCTCTGTTTTCTCATTCATAAGATGAGGGGACTGAATAGTCTGATTTTCAGCTCTAAATCTAGGATAGGATGTCAATAGAATATAAAGTTATTGGCATGCCTGACAAGCCAGAATGGTTCATCCATAGGCTATCTGCAGGACAGCAACTTCTTGACTTCAGCAACATACAAATATTATCTACAAAGAGTTCACGATTTAGTATCACAGTTCTAGAGTTGAAAGGGAGATTAGGGGCCATCTGTTCCAATCCCCTTCATTTTGTAAAAGAAAAAAACTGGAACCTAGAGACTTGCCCAAGGTCCCACAGATAGTAAGTGGCAAGGCAGGGATTTGAACTCATGTCTCATGACTACAAATTCTGTGGGGTTTTGACTGCACTACACTTACCTTCACTGATAGGATCACTGATGCTTGAGGTATTTTCAGCCATGCATGGAATTATGGAATCAAAGAATTAAAATGGCTTTAAGAAAACATCTAGTTTGACCCATATTTAAACACTCAAAGACTAATGTGAAAATATCGACTGAAAATTTATCTTTGTATGACTTTTTGTCCCTGTTCACAAGATCTAGAAATCTAGTTTTGGAAACATGATATCAAATCACCATCCAGGGCGGAGCAAACAAAGCCCAGGATTGAACCATCTCCAATCCAACCCTCTGTTTCAAAGCAGTGGTTTCTACTAGAACAATTCCAAGTCTTCCTAACTTTAAGGCTTTCTTTCCCATGGAATAGTTTGAAACAGTACATCAAATCCATTATAATGCCATATAGTACATCTCTTACCAGAAAACATGGAGGGTACAGGGGCTGGAAGACATATGGTAACTGAAAAAAAAAAAAAACGGAAAATAGTCTGAAGGGGCAGTCAAACCCAGAAGGTGCATCCGTTCCCTCAGAGCACTCATGCCCATCCCCTCAGGGTCCCCAAAGAGGGGTACCACATCAAAAAAAACCCTTAGGTTAGCATATGTTGTTCCATCAATAACTATCACTCCCCTAAATTTAGACATTTTTCTATCATATTTTATGAGATAATCTCACTGGAGCATCATGGTGACAGGGAACAGCGGGTAGTCCAAAGGTGGTTAAACTAGCTAGCACTGACTGATGGGACATCACAAAACAAGGCATCAAAGTAAGGTCACTAACTGTAACCCGGTAACTCACCCTATTGAAGATAAAGTGGTGGGTCAGCTAGGCGGTGCAGTGAACAGAGCCCTGACCCTCGAATCAAGAGGACTTGAGTTCAAATTTGGCCTCAGACGTTGAACACTTACTACCTGTGTGAGACCTTGGGCAAGTCACTTAACCCCAATTTACCCTGCCTTCCCAGTGCAAAGGAAGTGCCAAGGGAAGGAGCCCATTTCTGTGGGTTAGTCCCATTATAGTTATTATTATTCATACTGCACCTATGGGTCCCAATGTTCCCTATGAAAAAAGCATTAATCCAAGTCAACAAGGGATACAAAGTAACAAAAGCATAATCTATACTAGCTAGAAAGGACATTCAAAGACCTCTAGTTCAAACTAACTTAAAACATGAATAACAGCATGGTCTTGGGGTCTGAAGAACTGAATTTATATCTGGTTCTGTATGCTGGGTAAATTACTTAACCTCTCTGATTCTCAGTTTATTCATGTGTAGGAGGGGGGGAATAATAATATTTGAAATCCTACCTTGCTGGGAGGAAATCAATCAACAACACTTAGAAAATCTACAAGCATCCATTAAGAGTTTATTGTACGGGAGGCACTGTTCTTAAGCAGCTGGAGATACAAAGAAAGGCAAATAGACACACATATACATATACACGTGTATGTTTGTGTGTGTGTGTAAAATGTTCAGAGGCAGCCAGGTGGTTCAGTGGATAGAGCACTGGGCCTGCTGTCAGGAAGACCTGAGTTCAAATCCAACCTCAGACACTTAGTAGCTGTGTGATCCTGGGTAAGTTACCTAACCTCTATTTGCCTTAATCCACTGGAGAAGGAAATGGCAAACCACTCCAGTATCATTGCCAAGAAAACCCCATGGACAATATGACCCGTGGGGTCATGAAGAGGCAGACAAGAATGAACAACCATATGTGTATGTGTTGTGCATATATATATATATATATATATATATATATATATACGAGTGTGTTTTGTACATATGTGTATTTGTGTCTATGTATATATGTACACACACACACACACACACACAACTCTGCTATCAAGGACCTCACAGTCTAACATGTACAGTAGAATACACAGAAGGAAATCGAATCAACTAACCAATCAATCAAACAAACATTTATTAAGCACCTACTATTGTAAGAGAAATAGAAAGAGGCCAGGCTCTGCAGGGCTCCAAAAGCTAAATAGAATTTATATTTGACCATGGAGGTAATAGGGAGACACTGAATTTATTGAAGAAAGTAACATGGTCAGACCCATAGTTAAGATCCATTCAGCATCTGGAGTGGGACAGATCAAAGTGGAGAAAGATGAGGCACAGAAATCAATAGAAAGTTTTTACAATACTCCAAGTATGAGATGATGGAATGATAAGGGGTTGCACCAGGGTAGCAGCTGTGTCAGAGAAGAAAAGGAACTTATTCTACAGACTTTTCGAAGGTGGAATCTATAGGAATAAGCAACAAAATGGAGGCGGGGCAGGCTCTCAGGGTGAATGAGGAGATAAAGATACAAAACTGTCAACCTGAGTGACCAGGAGGATGGTAATACCTTCCATGGCAACGGGAAAATTAGAAAGAGGGGAGAGTTTGAAAGGAAAAGTAAAGAATTTTGTTTTACATTGAGATGTCTACATGGCATCTAGCTTGAGATAATCAATGTATAGCTGGTAATACGAGATGAAAGTCCAGGAGAGGTTTAGGATATAGAGAATAGATCTGAAAATTATCTGCATAGAAATGACAACTGAATCCATGGAAGTTGATGGGATCTCCAAGAGAGATGACAAAGAGGACCAGGACAAATGACCAATGAAAGACCTTCATTACAAATGCTTTTGACCAGTAAAGAGAAGGAACAGCCAGGCAAGTAGCAGAAGAACCAGAGGAGAGCAGTGTCACAGAAACCTATAAGCATTTATCAAGTGCCTACTCTGTGTCCAACATTGTGCTAGGCACCAGGGATCATTAGACACAACGAAATACAAAAGTGAGACAGTCCCTGCCCTCACAGTTTATATTCTACAGGGTAGGGGAAAAGAGAATACAACACATCTCAGAAAAGTGA
Organism: Pseudocheirus occidentalis; assembly: GCA_028646575.1. Taxonomy (NCBI): domain Eukaryota; kingdom Metazoa; phylum Chordata; class Mammalia; order Diprotodontia; family Pseudocheiridae; genus Pseudocheirus; species Pseudocheirus occidentalis. Next base: position 137,476,476 of record CM053597.1, read on the forward strand.
ATACAGGAGATACACAAAATAAATACACAATGATTTTAGACAGGGGATACTAACAACTGAGAAGCAGGAAATGTCTCTTAGGTGGCAGCACTTGAGCTAAACCTTGAAGGGAACTAGGGCTTTCCAGAGGTAGACATGAAGAGGGAGAACATTTCAGGCATAGGGGGCCAGACTTTGAAAAGGCACAGAGGTGAGAAATGGAATGATGGGTTCAGAGAACAGCAAAATGACTAGCTTAGCTAGAGCACAGAGTGTGAGGGTGGGCAGGAGGAATACTGTTTAACCAGCCTTGTAGTCAGATCATAGAAACAGAGAAAGAATTCCAGAGCTAAAAGGGATCTCAGAAGGCATCTGTCCCAGGTCCTTTACTTCATAGATTCTAAGAGCCTGAGAGAATTGTATTTTAGCCTATAATCCATGGGGAGCAACCAAAGCTTTCTGAGCAGGGGAGTGAAATGGTCATACTCATGTTTTAGAACTATCAACTTGGCAGTGATTTGGTGAATGGATGGGAGATGTGAGAGGAAGGAAACAAAAAATCAATTAAGAAGCTACTGAAATAGTCTGGGTGAGAGGTGAGGGTTCAAGGTTGTTGATGAGTTTGTTGGGTTTTTTTCCTGAGACTGGGTTTCTCTATCCTACCCAAGGTGGAAGGAAAGCAGATATTCACAGGTCTGATACTAATATTGATCTTTAAAACTTCCTCATTTTTCCAATCTGAGCAGTTCACCCCTCCTTTAGGGAGCCTGGTAGCTCACTTCCCAGGGGCTACACATAATGGTGCTAGATTTAGTTTAGATACTAATCAGCTTTAATCCTGCTACAGCTCAGAACTCCTAAACACCTCAGTCTTTTCAGCAGCAGGAACTCTAGGCATGCACCACCATGCCAATCTGTCTATCATCATCACTACTACTACCACCACCACCGCCGCCACTACCACTACCACCACAACTACCACTACCAAAACAATTTTGTTGTGTGGTCATCATGACAGTCATGTCAGTCATATCCAACGGTCCATGACCCCATTTGCAATTTTCTTGGCAAAGATATTGGGGTGATTTGCCATTTCCTTCTCCGGCTCATTTCATAGATGAGGAATTGAGGCAAACGGGATTAAGTGATTTGTCCAGGGTCACACAAATAATAAGTATTTGAGACCAAATTTGAACTCATGAAGATGAGTCTTCCTGATTCCAAGCCTAGTCCTCTATCCACTGTACCACCTATCTGTCCACTGCTACCACTCCCACTAGTGCCACCACCACCACCAGTGCTACTACTCCTAATACCACAACCACTATTACTACCACTGATACTACTGTCACTACAAATCACTACTATTACTACCACCATCATTACTACTACTACCACTAATGCTGCTGCTGCTGCTGCTACTACTACTACTACTACTACTGCTACTACTACTACTACTACTGCTACTACTACTACTACTACTACTACTACTACTACTACTACTGCTACTACTACTACTACTGTTACTACTACTACTACTACTACTACTACTACTACTACTACTGCTACTACTGCTACTACTACTACTACCATCACCCCCACTACCATTACTTAGTAGTACTCTTGGCACAGACTCCGGACAATTAATTTAACTCAGGTCTATATGTAGGCTAGAGGGAAAAGACAGAGGAAGCAGCTGTGTCACATCTGCCTACGTGTTCCTTGGGAGAGAGTTATCATACCTGAGGAGGGTAAAGAAAAAAAATCCCATCTAGGGTTTGCTCACTAAACATAACTAAAGGCACTAAAAATAATAGTCAATACAAGGATACTGCATTATGATACAAAATCATAGAATCAAAGAATAATAAAGCTGGAGGGAATTTGAAAACAGCATCTGGTCCAGCTGCTTGGCAGAGGTTTGCAATGAGCTGCAGGGAATGATTATGCAATAATTAAATGTGGTGATATTCTACCTCTCTCCCCCCCTTAAAAAAAATATGAACAAAAACAACCAAGTAGGAATTTGGCAGAGTTAATGATAATGCACAATTCTCAGAGATAACTTCCCTTCTATTGAATCTACCTTGGCCTCTTGGAGGAGATGGCCTCTAAAGGAGTGAGGACAGTGAAGAGGCCTGAAGTATAAACAGCAAGGAACCAGAGAAAAAGGTCAAACCCTGTCCTGGGAGAAGGAGGGGGCCTGGCAGAACAGAGAGAAATGCAGGGGCTGCTGCCAAAGAGATGAGGTTTGCTAAATGACTACCACCAGCCCACTACCAAACCCAGAGGAAAAAATGTAAATCCTGTATAAATCCTTTATCACTCAACAGTGTATAAATCAGCAGGCTCGCTTGGCTTAAACTACAATTCTATTTGTCTTTCTACCTGTGAAACTTCTTACTTGACATTTTCAGGTTTGAGTAAAATGGGGTATCAGGTATTGTACAGTATATGGAGTATGATCTAGTTTAGGATAGAATAACATAGGGTAGTCCTAAGGTAAAATGGATCATAAAAGCCCCAGAGGAAAATGGGAGAAAAATCCATAATTTAGGAACTGTGTTCATTCAATACATTAACCACTTTGGTATAAAAATTCATCCCAGCTTTTTGAATATTCCTGTTGGAACAGGTCAGATGAGCATCATTAAGATCAGAACTGGAGCCCTATCACAAAAGGGACCCCAAGTAGTTAATTCAAAAACAGTTTTCCTATTGTTTAAAGTGATTTGCATATTATTTAATATCAAAACGAACAGAAATTTCTCCTCTAACCCCAGGCCTCCCCAAGTTCTATTTCTTTTTTCCTAATTCACAGCCAACCCTTTGATATGCTGAGTACTAATCAAATAGATAAGGCCTTCCTTACTTTAATTAATAAATGATTAGTCTTGATAACTGAAGTGTAAGTAGAGCTGTAATTCATGAATTTGCTAATTGTTTTTCCCTGCTGTGGATATTTCCTAGTATTAGTCTTTAGTCATACTGAAGAAGTAAATTTCACATTGAGCCTAATCAGCAAACCGGTTTTATGCCTTGATAAGCCAAGAAGTTATCTAAATTGTACACCAAGTATTTCATTTTAAACATGTTCCTCTCAGCTATTGCCAGTATCCAGGCCCAGAACCAGACTTTCACAGGAGCCAAGGCTGGGGAGTTTGAGGGTGGGGGGGGAGGGAGGAAGAATTTTTATTATTTCCCAGTAAGAGAAATAGTATTGGTGGAATGAAAACTGGATCCAGCAGGCAGATGATCACAGACTACAACCCAAAGGCATTTGTCCTGACTCAGTCATGTATTGTTTCTGTGACCTTAAAAAAGTTGCTTAACAGAAACTCCATTTCTTCTCCTTTAAAATAGTGATCAAATAAAAAAGTCCTGTCCTGTTTTTCTCACAGAGTTGTTTTGAAAAGTAAATGCTATAATAAATGAGAAAGAAAACTGTAAGATATAATACACCTACAAGGCGTTCAAGGGCCAACAAGGAATAGTGGATACTATGAAAGACTTAGATTGTAAAAGTTGAAATCCTGTCTTTGATACTTACTGACTCTGTGGCCAAAGGCAAGTCACCTAAGCCTCTGGGATTCAGTCTCCTTATTGGTAAAATGGGACTAATAATACCCATAGGAGCTGCCTCAAACGGTTTTTGTGAAGCTTATGAGATAACAATAACTAACATTTACCTAGTGCTTTAAGGTCTGCAAGTGTTTTTACAATTATCATTTCATTTTCTCCTCACAATAATCCTGACAGATAGGAGCTATTATCCCCATTTGACAGGTGAGGACATAAGCTGTTTGACCGGCATCACACAACTAATAAGTGAGCAAAGCAAGATTTGATTCCAGGCCTTTGGATTTCAGAATCCAAGTCTAGCACACAATCCACTTGCTTACTCCCAGCCCCACACTCACTGGATAGCGCCACGTTGATACCTAGAGATAATGAAAATAAAGCATTTCATACTGTAAAGGGCCATGTGTTAGTTATTATGAACATAGGTAAAAGGGAACATGATATAATAAAGGTCAGATCCTCTCTTTATATTCAAGAAAATGAACAATGGTTCATTTAAATGCCCACTACTTCCCATGTCAGAATTAGAGTACATAACCTCCAACCCTTTAAGATTCCCAGTTTGGGGGTTTGTTTGTTTTTTTCTGGGTGAGGGACAATTGAGGAGGAGTAGAGTCCCTGGTTCTTGTTGGGTTGTTGTTGTTGTTGTTTAATATAAAAACTTTTACTATAATTCATTATTGTTCCTTATAACAGAATTAAAATAGCACCATGAAAGAACTTGACATGGTAACACAATTAAGTGACTAGGGGTTAGAAGACAATACAAAGAACGAGGAGATAAATAGTAAAGCTTAGGTTGGGGGCAAAGGGCACATCCCTCATCCCTCCTCAGAACAAATTAGAATGATTCTGCAGATGTCTGACTTTCTAATTCTCCTCCTCCTGGCCCCAGCCAGCCATGCTCAATACACTTCTAAAGAATCTGATAAGTGGATGAGCTCTCCCTCCTCATCACTCTAGAAACCAAGACTTAAAACTACCTTTTCCCAATGACTCAGTTCTAATCTATCTTAATGTTTTATTCATGCATTCATCCAATAAATATTTGTTGAGACCCTCATAAAATAGTGAATAAACTAGATTAGGAATCAAGACCCCTGTTCAAATCTTGCCTTAGGCACTTCCTAGAGATGTGATCCTGGACAAATCATTAACCTCTAGCTTCCTCATTTGTAAAATGAAGGGGTGAGACTTGAAGGTCCAGAATACAGTAAGTGTCCACATAGAGCACAAAGATCAGGTGAGGGGAAGTTTTTGTTTTGTTTTGTTTTATTATTATGGTGGAAGAAGTTCCCACTTTAACTTTTCCTCCTTCCTGCCAGTACCCTTCAAAAAGCACTTGGAAAAGAGAAATGGATTTGTACAAGAAAAGTAAAAAAAATCTGGTTTCTGATATTTATTCATTACAGGGTGTGTTGCAAAAAACATTTATACTTTGAACTTAAATTTGCTCTCCTATGAAAAGATACTTAATAGTGAGAATTTACCTCACTATAGAAAGTAACTAATGAATGTTAAATTCCTTGAGGACACAGACACTTTATGCAACTGTTATTTTTTTTAAACCATCTATTAAGTCCTGTAATAACAGAAGCTTCAATGCCCTTATTTCTTCACATTTGCAGCAACCTTGTATCATACCGTATAATGTTCACTTGTGCAATCATGAATTCAGTCTTCAATATTTTAAAGATATTTTAAAATAAGACCCAACTATGCTGTCGCTGCATGAAGGGACGCATGGAATACAAAGGATGCGGAAATGGCAGGGGTGAATTTTGTGTAGAAAAATGAACAAAATTTAGATGATCAAAGTCCTAGAGTACAAGAGAACTTAAAAATCTGATGGGTTATGAGTTCTTGATCTGAGGTCTATGAACCTTTAAAAAGAATTCTTTTAAATAATATTATTTCAATATAACTAGTTTCCTTTAAAATCCATGTAGTTTATTTTAAAACATTCTGAGATGAGATCCATAGATTTCTCTTGTCTGTCAAAGGAGTCCAGGACATACAAAAAATTTAAGAACCCTGATTTTAAGAACCCTCTGATTTGGGACTATTGTTTCAATACAGGATCCAACTCAAAATTCTTCTAACACTTTAGGGTAGTTTTTAAATTATATTTCCAAAAGTATTACACCTACCAAAATTCTACTCTACTCCCTCCATTTGTCTTAGAGCTAATCATATTTCCAAATGCTGCTATGTATTCCCTTTCCCCAGCTTCTGCTAGTCAGAACTCTGTTTATAGAAGCAGTAGAAACTTGCTTTCATAGAACTCAAGCATGCTGTTTAAAATGCTTAAAAGACTCAAAATATTTGTCATAATCTAACTGATTTTAGGACACCATTTACAAAGTTTTTTTAATATAAACTCAAAGTCACTCTGCCTATGTGATCCTGGGCAAATCACTTAAACTCTCTCAATAAGCTTCCTCATCTATAAAATGAGGTTGAGGAGGTAGCGAGGTGGCGCAGTGAACAGAGCACTGACCCTGGAGTCAGGAGGGCCTGAGTTCAAATTTGCCTCAGTTTGGGCAAGTCACTTAACCCCAACTGCCCTGCCTTCCCCCTCCAAAAAAAAAGCCAAAAGAAAAATTATAAAATGAAGTTGGATTAGATGGCTTCTGAGGCTTCCACCGGCTCTGGATTTTTGTTCCTATAACCCTGTGACCTGACTTTCTCAAGTGAAAAACACATTATGTTATATGTAATATATGATATTATTATATGATATCATAATGCTGGATTCTAAGCTTCTAAATCTTTATTTTAGTATTTCATGTGAAGCTCTTAAGCAACATGAAGAAAAAAAAATGCCATTATAAGTGAATATATGAATAAAAAGCATTTGTTAAGCACTTATGATATTTCCAGTTGTGCTCTGTGATGGGGATACAAATATTAAAATGAGATCATTCCTCCCCTCCAGGAATTTTCTGAAGAAATAAAAAGGCAACATATAAAAGAAGGTGTAACTAAAGAAAGAAATTTGGGTGTGGGGAGTCAGATGGCCCATCAATTGACACTTTCTGGAAGCAATGGTAGTAATAATTAGATTACCCAGAACAAGAAAGAATTTGAGTGGGTTGGAGAGAAGTATGACTATGCATGCAGCCACAGGGCAAAGGACAAGTAAATGGTTGGGTTAGGTGGTTAGATAAGACGTGAAGCATAGCCTAAGACTGCCCAGATATAGTGAATTATCAATTCTGATTTATATTACATTATGAATTGCATTGATTCTGTGCTTTCAAGTTATACAATGACCTTTGTAAGACCTAAAGTGATATGCAAAGTAGAAACAGATAATGGATAAGGAAACTAAAGCCCAAAAAATTTAGTGTCTTCTCCAAGATGATTCAGGAAATGACAGGTATAGGATTTGAACCCAGGTCCTTTGATTCTAAATCCAGCACACTTTCCACTTACCATGAACATTCTATTCCCTTCATACATTCCATTCACTACCCCCCATTTCTCCCTGTTGAAATCCCTTCCATTGTTCAAGACCCATCTCTTCTACTGCCACTCCTTCCATAAATCCTTCTCTAATACAACCAGTTGAAGTGATCTCTCCCTTCTCAAAGCTCTCTCCTTTACACTTATAATCTAAATGGTTTACATGAAATGAAATAATGTATGCAAAGTGCCTTCTAAAGTGATATACAAATATAAGCTATGGCAGGAGGAGGAATAATTGAAAATTTATAGTAATGACAACAATTATCATTGGTATTATAGGTTTAAGCACAAGATCATCAATTTTGGAGAATCTATATACTCATCACAAGGAACAACTAGGGATCCAAATGGATGAATCCATGAATGAGTGAATGAATGATAGCTATTTGGTGTGTCTTATTTCCCTTGCTAAATCGAGAACAAGGACTTTCTATTTCATTGATGTATCTCTAACACCAAGCATAGTATTTTGCATATGGCATGCGCTCAATAAATGACACCTTCCAGGGGTACTTGGTCTCCCATAGCACAGTGGGCAACTATATCCCATTCCCTCTCCTAGCCTTACAACCACCCCCAGGGTCCTGTGACCCAAGGTGCCCACCTTCAGAGGCCTCTTTCTTTATTACCATACCACTCCCATCCCCAGGGGTATTAGATAAACTTCAGGCTTACAGACCAAACTCTCTGTAAGACGCCCTTCTCCTTCCCATCACATTTTTACTGGATAAGAGTAGAACCAAGATCACTCATGAAAGTCACCCATCATGCAACAAAAATGAAAACCCAACAAAAAAATCCCAAATGGGTTTTCTATGGCGGATGCCTTCCCAGCAGTTACCCACAGAGCCATCCTGAGCTGAGGTCTCCCTGTCCCCACCAAAGGATGGCTTTATGTGGTCTCTTTCCCCACAGGATACTGTATCTCAAGATAATAGGTTCCTACACACACACACACACACACACACACACACACACCCCAAGCAAATTTGCCTTAGGTACCCAGATGTCTAGTTACACCTCTTTGGGGAATGGTCATAGACTTCAGTTTTCTAAGTATAAGAGAATGATGGAAAATATCATTCTCACCATTTGTGACAAAATGGAGACATAAGGCTATTAAGTGACTTACCTACAAGGAATCACAATTATGTAGCACTTTAAGGCTTAAAAATAACGCTGTGACATAGAAGCCCATTCAAGGGAACACCTCTTTTTGGCATTTTAAGTGCTTGTCAATGAGGCTTCTTATCCGGATTTACTGTACCTCACTCTCCACACACTATAGAGTCCAGACAAGTGAGCCCAGTTGCTGTTCCTTTCATATGAAATTCTATCTCCCCCCTCCAACCCTCTGCAAAGGCTATCCCATATGCTTAGTCTACAGGAAAACTATCTCCTCACCTCTGCCACATGGTACCCCTAGCATCCTTCAAGGTGAAATCCAAGCAGTGCCTTCTACCCAAAGATGAAATGAATTCCCTACCCTAGGCTGATGCCCTCCCCCATCCGTAGAAATAATGTAATATGTACAGAAGTGTTCCAAAAGTCTTAGTGCAGTTTTAAGCTATTAAAGCTTAAGTCTAAGACTTTAGGGACGTCATCTTGTACGTGGTATTTATCTTTGTTGATGTTGTCCCTGCTCCATCCTCCCACTGAAGGCAAAGTCCTTAAGAGTATGGACTATTCAATCTTTATGTCCTGCGGGCCGAATGTAGTATTGAAAACACTCAATAAATGGTTATTAAGTTGCATCTTCATTTTGCAGATAAGGGCTAAGTAAGCCTCCAAGAAGTTAAAGGACTAGTCCATGGTCATACTGTTAGTAAATAGATTGCTAAGGCTCAAACCTAGTTTCTCTTGATTATCAATACAGCCCTTTTCTACTACAGCATTGTATAAACAGAAAAGAGTGAAAAGCATGCTGGATTAGTGAGAATAGAGCTAGGAAATAATTACTGGGCTAAGTTCACTAGGGAACACTAGGCCTAGAGTCAGGATACCTTGAGTTCAAATCCAACCTGAGACACTTACTAGATATGTGACCCTAGGCAAATCACTTAAGCTCTTTTCCTCCACAGCAAAATGAGGATAATAATTGCATCTCCTTCAGAGAGTTTGCTGTGAGGATCCAATTAAATAACATAAATAATATGATTAGCACCATGCCCGCCTATCCAGGTACTTAATAAATGCTTGTTTGCTTCTACAGTTTGATCAATGCTCTTGAAATTCAAGAGGGACAGGTCCCTTTATTTTTCTGGGACTCAGTTTCTTCATTTGTAAAATGAAACTGCTGGACTTGACCTATAAGTTCTTACCAAGACACATCAGATATATATTAAGTATGTTCTGTGGATATAGCTCTGACTTTTGGCAAAGACTCATATCTCTCCAAGCATGGATCCGCTTCAGTAGGGTAGCATGGCCTAAAATGACATTGAAAGGCTAAATTCATTCTACAGCCCCCAGATAGGATTGTATCAGAACCATTCTAGACAGACACTCCTTTACTCCTGTCCACTTTTAAAATACCCAGAGAGTTTAAACTACATGACTTTGATTTAAAAAAGAAAAGAAAAGTGCTTTACTCTAAATAACTTGGGGGGTGGGGTAAATCTCCAAGATAGGGAGAAAAAAAAAAAGAAACTATAGAGTCAGAGTCATAAGATTAATTGATTTACCTAATTTGTTGAATTATTATGCACCAGATACAGGAAATACTTGTTCAGAATGCTGGACTCCTGGAAAGTAATTTATTTGATAGTACTACAAGCCTCTCTGTTAACAGAAAAGGAACAGCTTCACTTAGAATCATAGAATGGTAAAGCTTGAGGAAACATTCAAGATCATCTAGTCAAATCCTCTCATTTTATAAATAAAAAAAAACTGAGGCCCAGAGAGGTTTACTTCCCTGTAGTCACACAGGAAATAGCAGAGCTAAGATTAAAACCCCAGTCTTCTTAGTGCTCTTTACATTGTGCAACAACATCTACCTCTCCAAAATCTTTTTTTTTAATCTTTAACCAAAATCTTTTAAAATCTTTGAAAGGGTGCATCAAAAAGCATATCCACAAAGGATTTCCCAAGCTTCTATCCAGTCTCCAAATCTGATTACTAAGATTACTGTGAAGAAAAACATATATAAGAAAAAAAAAAGAAATTTAAGTTAAAGGGATTTTCATTCTGCAAACAAGCAACGTAGGTCCATATTGCACAGTTGGCAGAAAAGACAATTTTAATAAGCAGCCATGATTAAGTCAAGTTGTTCCTGGGACTGACCTGACATCTGATTGGCCAGGAGCCATATCACTCTAAATCAGGGCTTGACCAAGGGATAGGAAAGTTGGGCCAAGCAAAGTTAAGCAAAGGGAGTAGGTCTTTTCCAACAACATTGAAGACATTTTTATTGTTATTTGGAATGCATATAGAAAAGAAGGAAGTGCTGAAGCAGACATTCCTAGGTGATTTAAGTATTAGGTGAGAAGCTGCTATCTTTATTCTTTTTCCTATTTTTGACTGTGTGATGATGAAGCTTTATTATTATTAATGCCACTCATGCACTGGTGAACCAACAGTTTGGTCAGTTCCCATATCTACAAACACAACAACATAGTTTAGCCTGATTAGGACAGCCAGCATGCCATGGTTCTTAAGCTATTAAACCTGAGGCCAGATTTGATTTCAGGTCTTCCTGATTTCAGGCCTAGCACTCTAACCACCACTGCATCATCTTCCAGCCTTAGTCAGGTTAACAATTATTTCCTTGCTCTCTTCTCACTAAATCAGCTAGGATGGACCCTAGAGATTATGTAATCCATCTTCTTCACTCCCAATGAGACTCAGAGGGAAGTAATTTAAGAAAGGTCTCACAGGTTGGAATCCAAATCCAAACCTCCAGCCTCCAAATCCACCACTCTTCCCATTAGATCACATTTCCTTCCCCCAATCTTGTGATAAAAACTGAAAAAAATAATAATAATAAATTCTCAGCCTGGGCAATTCTTGTCTTTTTTCCTAGGGCTGTAATTAGAATCCCCAATCAATCAATAAATATTTGTTTAGCACCTACTATATGCCTGGCACTGTAAGTAGAAATAGAACAAAGGAGCATTTATTGAGAGGACCTTTTTACTAGAAATTCTTGCTGCAATCAAAGGCTCTTTCTATAATATTGACAAATCCATCATCTAATGGCACATATTGACCTTCTATAAAGTACTGAATGGCATGAGGGGATAGTCTGAGTTTGTTGTTTTGTTTTGTTTTTTCCTTTGTCTGGAATATCATTGCTTCTCCATCTAATGTTGATTTTAAATGATAAACAAACCTAACATTGGAAAAGAGTTCTACCTGCCCTTCTATGAGCAGAGAGAGTTTTTCTTCTACGGGTGAAATGAAATGAAAAGCATAAAAATAAAATCAAGGATGTAATCTTTTTTTGTCTTTTTTACATATAGTGACAAAGGGAATGAAAAGTGGGCACTGATGGGCTGTCTCATGATATATTGTAGTTTTCTATATGACTTTAGGTTCTACGTTAATCACACATGCACTACCAAATGCATTAATTATTACATCATCACGGATGACCACTATCTCTTAAATATCCCCCCACATATCCATTCTACTATGCAGGATAAAACATGGGCGGGATGAATATGACATTTGGTTTCTAAAAGTTCACATCTGAAGCAGACAGAACACCACAGATATAGACTTTCACAGAATCTCAGAAACTCAGCATTAGAAGGGACCTCAGAAGTAAGAAATCCTTACTGCAATATCACCAGCAGGTAGTCAGACAGTCTTCACTTGAAAATCTCTAGAAAGATTCAACCCATCAGCTCCCCAGGTAGTCTATCCCACTGCTGGATAGCTCTGATTATTAGGAAGCTGACATTTGGGTTTTTTTCTCCCCACATCAAGAATAAATTTACTTCTCTACATCTCTTATCCACTGCTCCCAGTTTTAACTTCTAGAATAAAGCAAAGTCTGATTCTTCCTTTAAATACCTGATGATTATTCTCGGGTTTTCTCTTCTCTTTCACTAAATAATCCCAGTTCATTCAGTTGAATCTCCATGGTCCCTAGTTCCTTCACAATTCTGTTCATTCTCTGCTGGACATGCTGCCCCTTGTCAAAGTCTTTCCTAAAAAATGATAAGCAGAACTGAACACAATACTCCAGATGTGATCTGACCAGGGCAGGGACAGCAGAACTATCACCTCCCTGTTCCTAGACTCTGGCTCTTAATGCAATCTAGGACAACATGATGTTCTTTGGTCTGCCTTATCACAGCACTGACTCATATTAAGCTTTCACACCACTAAAAACCCCAGGTCAGTTTCATATGAACTGTTGGTTAACTGCATCTTCCATATTTTATACATAGGAAGCTGTTTTTTTTTTTAATACAGGAGATTAGTTTTAGTTCATCCCGATTACATTTAATATTATTAAATTCTGCCCATGTTGATATCTTTTTAGATCCGGACTCTGTCATCCAAAGTCTTAGCATCCATTCCCTGATACCTGTCATCTGCAAACTGGATAAGCAAGACATCAAGGCTTTCATCCAAGTCATTGATAAAAATGTTTACACGGTAATACATAAGTTTGAAAGTATCATTACCCTCACCCCATTAAAGCAACTTCAGTGACTCCCTACTGTCCCCAAATATAAAATCTTCATTTGGCTTCCTACCTTTCCAACCTTCCTACGCCTCACACTCCCCTACCTTACCCACTCTGATCCAGTAATGCTGGTACCCTTCACATTCCTCCCACACAACACTCTATCTCCTGTTTTCACTTGCTGTTCCCAATGGCTGGAGGTCTTTATCCTCTTCTCTGCCTCCTGGCTTCCTAACTTCAGTCAAGTTCCAAGGAAAAATCCACCTTCTGCAAAAGAAAGATCTCCCTTAATTCCAGTGCCTTCCCTCTGTTGATTTTTTTTTCCAATTTGCCATATATGCATCTTGTTTGTATACAGCTGTCCACATGTTCTCTGCCTCATCTCATACTATTAATTTTTGAGAGAAGGGACTGTCTTCTTTCTGTCTTTCTTTTTATCCCTAGTGCCTTAGATAGTGTCTCCTATTATCTAAGGAGTACCAAATAGTGTTTAATAAATGCTTGCTGACTTGACAATAACATGAAAAGATCCCTGAGGCACTTGGAACTGTCCTCCAAGTTGAAATTGACCCAATAACAACTACTCTTTGGTATTAATTATGTGACTTTGTAATATAGTGTTACTTTAAATAAAGTATATCTTACACCTCAATTTGTGATAACTTTGTATAAGATCAGGGTTTATGCATAAGCAGATTCCAAGGATGCAGAAATGGCCTTTTCCTCCCAAGTCTCTTCTTCAACTTGGGCCTAGAAGAATATTTTTCACTTAGCACTGTCCTGGAAGCCCTCTTAAAATGCAAATGTGTTTTTTGCCCTAAGAGGAGTAGCCCATTAACTTCTTATCATGTTAACACAGATTAATTTATCAGATTAGCAGAGTAGGCCCTGGAGAAATGCAACAAAAGCTAGGTAAATTTAACAAGGCAGGGGACTAACTGACCAGCCTTCCCCAGAGTAAAGAGGGCATGGGGGAGGGGAAAGCCAGAAGATACTAGGCAGCCTGAGAAGAAACTTTGTGTCAGATTTTTGCTTTAGGGCACCATCAGTTTTCACTGAAAGTTTACCAGATCTCCTTATAGCAAAGCTTAGAGATATGGCAGGAATCTGTCACTAGGTGCAAGCTAAGGCTCATAGGAAGAATCAGTAGTGACAGCCAAATGATGGGGGACGAGTCAAGATCTGAGTTGCCAACAAGAGACTCAGCCAGAATTAAAACCAGACAGGCTAATCTAACTGGCCTCTCTGGCTCTCTTCAGCTGGCACTGATTAAGCGCCGAAGACTCCACGGAGCAGGGCTAAGACAGGACACCACTGTAAGTAGGCCAGAGGCTTATAGCTGGTCTGGGGAGTGGGACATAAAGATTTAGCGGGAACCATTCTGGCATAGACTATGAAACTGGGGTAGGGGGGAGGGCAGCAAGTAGAGGGAGAGACAGGAGAGATCAGCCAAAGAACAATTAGGTGGGTGAGGGGAGCAAGTGTCAAAAGTTGGGGAGCAGGAAGATGGTGAAAAAGAAGACAAACTTCTCTATATCACAATTTTGTTTGTGGTCAACCACATACATCAACATTCTTTTAAAATTTTCATATTTATTCTCATATTAAATCTGTGAGTCAGAAAGGGGGAAACTAAGGGAAATTTTCATTTTACGGACTGATATATAAGGCAAGAAAAGGTCATAAGGTAATGAAATGTTAGAGTTGAAAAGGGCCTTCAAGATCCTCCAATCCAGGTTAACTTTCTTTTTGTATTATGAACTTCTTTGGCAGTCTAGGGAAACCTATGGCCTCCTCTTCTCAGAAAGTTTTCAAATACATAAGATAGGATTACAAAAGAAATCAATTATATTGAAATAGTTATAAAAAAATATGGTTCAAAAAGAAGTTCCTAGACTGTGTAATAGGAACCCCCTCCTCTAAACTAACCTCTTCATTTTACAGATGAGGAATCCAAGGCCTAGAGAGGCAAAGTAACTTGTTCAAGATAATGCCAATATTTAATGCTAAAACATGAATTCAAATTCAGTTTTCTAACTCAAAATCCAGTATTATTTAAACTTGTCTATACACCCAGGCACTTATAGAAAGCCAATGGCAAGGCCATGGGTAGAAACCAACAAGGCTACCATTGTTAGCAAAAATGTGACCTGTCTTTGGGGCCTTCCTATCTATTGTTTCTGCATTCTGTCCCTCCCTACTCCCTCCTCCAATCTCATGTATCTCCTGTCAATTAATCTTATAATCTCATTTTCATTAAGCTCTACCAGGGCAAAGACTATCTCTTATTTATCTTTATTTTTTTCCTCAAAAGACAATGCTTTGCATAACTGGGGAGGGGGAGGGGGACAGATCTGTGATTTTATTGGTGATGGGAACTCTCTGTGAGGAAACTTCCACAAGTAGGCAAGCCAGTTTTCAATTGCAATACTTTAAAGAGTTGAGTGGGACACTGAGAGATTAAATGACTTTCCCAGAGTCAGAGCCAGTATTTATCAGATTCTCAACCTGAGATCAGTTCTTCCTGACTCCAAGAATTCTCTAACCAATGTACTATGTTGCTTCTCTGCTTCAAAAAAAGTAGATACTTAGTAAATGGTGGGTGGATGGGTGGATGGATGGATGGATGGATGGATGGATGAAACAAAATGAAAGTGTTTGGCTTATGTATTGCCCTTATCAAGAAATTTTCCTTTTAGAAAGAAGACTCAGGATGAAGGCAAATCTTAGCCCAAATAAATTGAGTGGTAGAATTTTGGACCTCTATATGGGAACTTTACATAAGCCTCTCAAATCACATCACATAGGCCATGGGGAGAGGCTCTACCCATAAAAAAGTGTACTCCCAAATTCCTGTCTCAAATAGTCTTCTACCAGTGATCTGAAATTCACAAATAGTATGTTATCTGGTGATTACTTAATAACTATTATCCCAATAGCTCCATTTTATGTTTTTATTTGGTTCACTTACTCTTCACAAAACCATAGGACATTATAGAGATGAAAAAAGGAGAAGGGAGCCCAATACAAGGGAAAGAAAGAGCTGTAGTGAAAGATCCTGTTTTTGAAATCCTGGGTTTGCTATTTAATGCCAAGGTCATTTAGTTTCTCTGGGTTTCAGTTTTCTCACTGGTAAGAGGAGGCCAAAAACCAGTTTTGAAGATGGAAAGAACTGAGTTTAAGCCCTGCCTCTGTGATCCTAGAAAAGTCATTTCAGGTGGCCTGAGGCAAGTCTCTAATACTGTTAAGTGCCATCCCTCATCTAGAATCCCCAATAATGACAAAATGTCAATATTATCAAACAACATTTATTTAGAATGATTTATTTGGAGTTAGAAGATTCCTTAGAGGCTTTCTAGTCCAACTTCCTCATTTATAGATGAAGAAACTGAGATCCCCAGGACACTGAGTCACAAGGTCACAAAGGTAATACACATCAGAGTTGTGATGTGTAAGTTCTCCTAATTTCAAAGCCAATGCCTGATCTTAGGAACCAACCTCCAGTTTGCCGAGACAGGAACAAAGTTGCAAAGTAATACTACCCTTAGCTGTCAATTTCTTGAGGTTAAGATACCCGGTGTTAAAGACCTTAGCCCAGAAATTACTATTTCATAAAAGAAAATTATCATTGACCCCTCTCTCCCATCTGTCTCTATTTATGAGAACCTGCCCCGAAAGTTGGTTTAAAAAACAAACAATAGCCTATTTTACCATTGCTTTTCTCCCATCTGTCTCCATACTATAATCCCGAGTGTCCATGCTCATTTAGCAAATTCAAACGCTCCTACCTGACGCTTTTGACACCCAAAGAAAACACAAAAGCATTACTCAAAGTATGAGAACTCCCGGGCTTTTCAAACTTTCTGTTTCACAGCACTCATAGAAAAAAAAAAAAAGTCCACTGAGTTCCTACGCAGCACCCTCCTGACATTTCCAGACTTATTAGCCAGTTTTCACACTGACTTCAATCAACCTCTTTAATCCTCCAAGGAAAGAGCATTTTTAATTCACTGATTGGCTGATAAGCTTGAAGCCCAAAAATGATTTACACGTAGATGAATTGTGCTTACAAGATGGAACTCCGAGCATTAGAAGCGGATCTGAATTTCCTATCTGTCATTTTATTTGCCACATTCATTTTTTCTCTACCATTACCCTTGCTGATTATGATCTTTCAGCGCTATTGGGCCCCTGCTTCCACAGTTTTTAATCTGCCTTTAATCCCATAGATTTTAAATATTCCCGGCACCGAGAGACTGGAGGCAATTAACTGCCCTTCTGATGCTCTCCTTATCAGTTGCCTCCTTGTATCTCTCAGAAGCAGCCTCAAGACACTTCCAGGCTGACAAATACTACCAGCATTTCAGATGAAGCTGCCGCTGCAAATGGGATGTGAAGTCCAGCTGTGTACTCTGATGCTCAGCAATCTAGTCATTGGGGGGAGGGGGAAGAGGACTAGTGGCCGTTAGGGAAAACAGACCGCCAGCTCTGGGGTTCCGGAAACATTTTAACTCCACAAAAACAAATACACTTGCCATATTGGGGAGGTGGGGAGTGGGCTGAGTGGTACTTTTTTGTGCTTTTATATGGATATTTTAATCTATTCAATCTGAACCCCAGTTATTGGAGGGGGGAACAAATCACATTGCTTGCTTCCTAGATTTGTCCTGCCAGTAACAGGGGACAGCAAATGGAGCCATCCGGTAGAAGAAGATATTAGGATCTGGCTCTAATCTCATCTCTGCGGGTTGTCCTTATTGTTTTTCCTCTTTTAAAATATGTAACAGCTAAACTCTGCCCTATCAGTGTTTGCCTACCACTAGCTGATAAATGTCCTACGTGCCCAGGTAATGTCCGCTCTGACTTGATCTAATTTGGGGTTTTCTAACAAACCTCAATGCATCATCCTGATGTATCAAAGCTTCCTCATCTCTGATAGTACATCTGAGGGATCTAATCAGTGTAACCCACCTCTCTCCAGAGAAAAGGGAGAATATCATTCATTAAGACTGTGTTGTTTCAGAACACATGTATTTACATACAGTCTAGTTTGATCCTGCCACATAAAAACACATAGATACATACACATAGGCATACATACGTAGATGTGTGTGCCCATAAAGGCACTCTCCTTTTCATATATGGGTTGAGGGTGTAACAATATTCCTGCTTACTGTACGTTAAATTCTTTAGAAAAGAAAGCACTGATGCTTGAAGCAAGCCTGGCTTTTACATTAACCCCTCCCCTACAGAATTCCAATTATAATATTGAATATAACAACTTCCTGTTAAAGTGACAAAATTATGTTGGAGTTTGAGTCTCCAACTAGAAGGAAGGGGCACAGCCCAGGCCAGAGAATCAGAAGACTTGGGCTCCATTCTAGATAACAACCATGTGCCCTGGTAAGGACATTGGCATAGAACCTACAGGACTCAAGGCCCTTATTAGAAAGATTCACAAATTTGGGCATACATGTATAACTTTCTTTACAATTCATATTCACATACATGCAATACTTCAGATTCCCATTCATTCGCAGGAAACTTATGGTTTTATTTCTTGTCCAGGATTCCTCTTCACCAATCATTTATTCATCAGACATGTTTGTTCAATTAATCCTGGTCTTTCCTAGAAATCACATTTACCATGAGTTGAGTTTGCAGGGGGAGGGGAAGGATATCTACTCCAAGTCTTCAAGTGAAGACATGGGAGGTATCCCTAATTTAAGCTTTGTTCTGCTGGTTAAAGAAAAAAAAAGATAATTGGAGGGAGAGGGGGAGAATCCAGACTTATGATTGGGCAGGGAGGATGAGGGAGGAGGTCTGAGGAGGAAGGATGTAAAGTAGCTTCCAGTTCCTTCACCAATGAAAATCAGCCATTCTTTTATAATTTATGGCCTCTGTTAAGCTAGTCACATAGCTAGCATATATCAAAGAGAAGAACTTGAACCCAGATCTACAAAACCAGACCATGCCTGCCATGCTGCCTCTCAAGGTAAATCATTTCTTTATCATTTACACACACACACACACACACACCATATATGATACAGTCCAACAAGACAACTGTCTTCTGGGAATTGCTACTGTACTTGTAAGTAACAAACATCATAAAGGAAAAAATTTCTCGTGAAGAAAGGAATGGGGATATGGTAGAGGAAGAGGACAATGCATTGAGTGCATGCAGTTAATTGATTGGCTCCACTTTTTGTACTGAAAGGAAAATTGAGCTCTTTCAATCAACCTCTTCAGTGAGCTAAGAAAACAGCAAATGGCCCATTTTTTCAGTGAAGAAGGGATATGTTGGGAAGTTGTTTGTAAACAACACTCAGAGACATAAACAAGGATAGCACCATCCAAGTGACAGAGAACAGCTGGCAGAGGAAGAGACAGAAACTTTGTTATATAACAGGAAAAACCCACAGCACTGCTCTCTCTGGGTGTTGTTTTGCTGTGACTTGCAGCTTTGCTTAAGCATTTGAAAGATTCTTGCAGGTCTTTCTGGGAGCTGCCAGCTCTAGCCTGCGAATTATGGTAATGTGCCACTTCTGAGCCCTCGGCAGGATTTGCAACAGAGAAATCACATCAGCCTATGCTGATTAACAATTCCATTCCATCCAGAGATTTATATAAAAAAACTATCTTACATTTTGCTTTTTAATAAGAATGATCGCTATCTCAAATTGAGTCCCAGCAAATTTTAATAAAGGCCCAAGGTTGAGTGGCATTTTGCATGCTGATTTAGCTGTGATTGCTTGCTTTTGATGAGCACCAGCCTGGCATGTATAGCTCTCCTTAGAGCAGGTTTAAAGACCAATAGTAAGGAAAAGGATAAAAATAAAAACTTCCAACTGAAATTCGAGGTCTTTTCTTTCTATGATTGATTACTGAATAAATACCAACACATATCTTTGGATTCGGCCTAGAAGTGAAATTCCCTACAGCTAAACAGCTGTTTTTTAATGGCTTTTAACATGCCCTCCTGTCAAAATATGTTAAGTTAGATGACTACAATTATTATTTTAAGAGATGATATCAATCTATTTATCTATCTTCTGGTCCACAATGCCTTCATAAACCAAAAAGGGAGGGACACAGAACAAGTGACATTTCCCTCCTGGACAATAAAATATTACAGGGAATATAGGGAAATAAATATTTCTTTGGGGAAGATCTCTCCTTCATTAAGACAGAGGCATAGTAATCACTGTGAACAATGAAGCCATAGGTAAGACATGCTTTTCCAGTTGATGTGAAAAGCTTCCCTCTCAAGGCAAAAGAATAAATGGAGATGTGTAAGCATTTTAGTTTATTTAGGCATGGGCCAGGAACAAATCAGCTGTTATTGTATTTAGGTGATGGGCCTAATGAGTGTTATTTTATGAAATTTGCTTTCATTATCTTTCAACTTCATAGATAAATGAATTTATCATATGAAACCTTGAAAGTCACCCTAAAATAGTGGAGCCAACCTCATAGCCAGGCTTCTCTAGCCTCCTAAGGGTAGGGAAGGATCAACTGCAACTCGAAGAAGCTAAAGAATACAAGTGAGATACCATTCACTGGACTAAAGATGCCCACTCTACCCAAGCCCACAGAGTTCTGACTTTCCAAGACAGAACCCTGACCTGAAACAAGACTTTTGCCAAACCTGGGAAATGATTAATGTCAGGACACACAGCAAGAAGTTTTAAAGTAGAATTTAAACAGAAAGGGGAAAAAAAAACCCTGTCTTCTAAGTAACCAAAACCTGCAATGTTTTAGAAGCTCAAATTACTATGTTATTGCCATGGTCTTTTTTTTTTTTAATAGAGGAAAGAAACAGCAAAAAAATACGAATTCCAAAAAGCAATAGTAAGCATGGAGAAAACTGTATTAAAGTAATACCTTATGTACTTGACATCATCTGGGAATACAGTGTTCTACATAAGTGAATTTTCCTGAGAACTCTAGTGCACTCCTTTAAGTACCAACATTCTGGAAGGTTTTAACCATTTTTGATAGAAATCTGCTCAAATGTATTAAACGTTTTTAAGTAGACTATGCTAAATATAGTCTTTATTCATTTATTCATTCATTTTGGTGCAGGATCATTGTTAGGAACAGGGACCAGACCTACGATTTCATTGCCACAGGCAGGGCGATACCTTCCCACATACCTTTATAATCTTAAAGAGGTGCCAAGGGCACAGAGAGGGTAAGTGATTTGCCTAACCTCATACAGCCAGTATGTGTCAGAGGTTAGATTTGAACCCAGGTCTTTCTAATTATAAAGACAGCCTCACTGTCTTTCCATTACTGTAAATATTAGTTGCCATGCGCTGCTATGACACAGTGATGTCATTAGTAGTTACTGAGGCACAGAGAGGACTTTCACTCTTCACAGAGGATTGTTTCTTGTGCATATTTTTTTGAGTTTCCATACTCTTCTATCATCTCTTCTTGTCAGCATGCCAGTTTCTAGAAGCTCCAAAACCTTCCTAATTGGCTGCTTCTGATCACTAGAGGCAGCTTGGTAGCACAGGGAATAAAGTGTTTGGTCTGGGGTCAGGAAGACCTGAGTTCAAATCCAGAACCCAACACCTACTAGCTACCTGACCCTGGCCAAGTCACTTAACATGTTTGCCTCAGTTTTCTCAACTGTAGATAGGGATAATAATGGCACCTATCTTGCAAGGCTGGTGTGAGGAATAAAGAGATAATATTTGTAGAATTGTGTGTAAGAGTCAATAGGCTTTGGATAAAGGATGAGCATACTAATGTTTTATTGGGGGGGGGGGTTGTACTGTGAATTGGTCCAACCATCCTGGAAGGGAATTTTGAACTGTACCCAAAAAGTCACTACTCTGCACAACTTCTGACCTAATGATACCATTACTAGGCATATATTCCAAAGACATTAAAGAAAGAGAGAAAAGACCCATGCATACAAAAATACTTGGGGCTTTAGAATGCAAGTAGCTTAGCCTTACTGAAGAGATACTTCTTCCTCTGAGACAACAGGGACAGAGGAGAGGATGTCATAGATAAAAACATACTTGGAAGTGCGGAGATGATAGACTTTCTGAAAGGGGAAGCTTCTATTTTCTCAATAAAGCAATAAAAGAACTCATGTTTCCGCAGTAGTTTAAGTTCTTTCCCCTCAACAATTTTGTGAGGTAGGTTTGATAAATACTTCTATCCCGGTTATACAGATGAGAAAACTGAGGCTCTGAGAGGTTGTGACTTAGTTATAAGTTGGTACAGTTTAGCTGTCTGCCAATGCTTAGGGTAGAAGTGGGGCTGGGGAAAGAGACCTGTGAAGGAAGAAATGGAAGATTAAGAAATTTAATTAATTTAAATTAATTAATTTAATTAAGAAAATAAGAAAGCAGGAAAGGAGAAAGTGTCAGGAGTGATTAGCACATAGAAGAAAGTCAAGGTGAGGGAGGGAGTCTGGCTTAGGTGTTAATGAGTATGGGGTCAATGAGACTGACCACAGAAGGAAGTAGCTCTGGAAGGGACCTCAGACATCTTCCAGTACCACCCCCCTCACTTTTATCATCATCATCATTAATAACTGTCGTTTATGTAACTCTTTAAGATTTACAAAGGATTTATAAATATTTTATCCTCACAAAAACCCTGGGAGCTAAATGTTATTATTATCCCCATCTTTCAGATGGGAAAATATGCACAGAGGTTAAGTGACTGGAGGATGGTTACTAATATCTGAGTCTGGTTTTGAACTCAGAACTTCCTTATTCCAGATCCAATGCTCTATCTGTTGTGGCACCTAGCTGCATTTTAGAGAAGGGAAAATCTGAGGCCAAGGAGGTTAACGGATGTGCTTGAGGTCACACAGGTAGCCCTCATCATGGGTAGAATGAAGTCAAATGTAACCCAGGGAGTAAATTGTGAATGGGAGAGCCACTGGAGGGCTCAACAGGTTTAGTGGGGTTATATAGGCAGGAGTCACATGGCCAGTACATCAGAGGTTAGACTTGACTCCAGGTACTCTTAGCCACAAGGCTCACTCTCTAACAGCTGTGCTGTGTCATCTTTCTGTTGCTATGGACATGAATTGCCATACTCTGGTATGATACACTGATATCCTTAGGAACTATTGAGGTGCACAGCACTCGCTTCTTCACAAGGGATTACGCCTTGTGAGGCAGTGAGTTCCATAAATCTGATTCAAAGAAATTAATAACTATTTCAATACAATTGGTTTCTTTTGCAGCCTTATGTATTTTGTTTTATGTATTTAAAAACATTATGAGAAGGGATCCAAAGGCTTCCACAGATTGCCATAGGGGTATATGACAAAGAGAAAGGTAAGAACCTCCAATATAGGAGGATAAAGTCGTGGGTTTAAAAAAAATGGAGGAGAAGGTAGAAAGTATCAACACGAAGAATAAGCACCAAATGGGAGCTCTTGGAAGTGGACTGGTGTCGTATCATACAATAATGACAAGGACAAGGCCTTCCTGATGGGTAGGGAGGGTGTGACCTTGTTCAGAGAAGAAGAAGTCAGCAAGAGTCAAAGAAGGCAAGGAATAATGAGGTTTCAGTTACAAAAATTTGGTAAACAATTCAGACAGTCTCATAAATTCTGAGCTCCAATCCAACATTCCAAAATGAGTTTTCTTACTCTGATAATTACAAAAGAGACTCTTCCTATAATGGATGGGGGTTGGGGAGAACAGAGAGAATTTCAGTAGGCAGCAGGATGTTTGAACGCTTAGTATTTATCATGAACCTACCAGGAACCAGGCCCTGAGTCACTGGAACATACAAAGACTAAAACAATCCACCTCTAAGTTCACATTGTAATGGGGGAGACAATGTGTACAACTTTAAAACGTATACAAATAAAAGCTAACATTTCTATAGCATTTCAAGGTTTACAAAGTGCTTTAAAATGTTCTCTCATTCGAACCGGACAACAATCCTCTAAGGAAGGTTCTATTAGAGCTCCATTTTCCAGGAGACAGGTTGAGTGACTTACAGTTAGTACATATGTGGGCTGACATTTGATCTCAGGTCTTCCGACTCTAAGTCTAGGATTCTCTCCATGGAATCATCTTGCTGGCTGTATAAAGTTAAATACAAACATACATAAAGGAGTTAAGTACAAGCTGTAGCTGAGTGAAGGGGGAGGAGGAGGCACAAACAGGGAGGGAATTCAGGAAAGGCTTTCAGCAGAAGATGGTGCCTGAGCTGTATCTTAAAAGAAGACAGCAATCCTATGAGGCAGAGGTAAGGAGGAAGAACATTTCAGGCATGGGGGATGGACAATAGATGGGAGATGGACTTGAATGAGGAGTATGCAATAATGGTTGATATTACTAATATTATCAATGACTTTATCATTGAAATGAGACCTATAACAAATTTGCTGCCTGAAAAAAGAGATTTGATGAGATGACCTTTTAGGTCCCTTTAAGTTCTAAGACCTATAATTAATGGGATACAAACAAGTACTCATTGGATGACTGTGTATTAAATACTTTTAAATATTATCTCGTTTTATTTTCATCACTATGTGAGGAGGTAAATGCTGTGATCACCATCGTGGAAAGTGAGGCAGGAAGCGGTTAACTGACTATCCAGGGTAACACAGCTAGTAAGTTTCCAAGAATGGATTAGAACTCAGGTCTTCCTGACTTATGCACAATGTACTATGCCACCTAGCTGTGTCCTTGGCTGGGAAGAAGCTCCTGCATTCATAAGTCCTTTCCTTTTGAGAATCCCCTGGGCAGTATATGGACTCCTACTGCTACAAAGCACACATGGTCTTTTAACAGGCCTGAATGGAATGGAGCTTCCTTCCCTTGGTGCTAGAGGGGAATCCTTGGGCTATCCTTGAATTATCTTCCTTTTCAGTAATTTGCAACAAGAAAATTTTCCTTCACTTTTAATTTCTTGTCTTTTGAAGTTCATTTATCATCCTAACTATAAATCGGAATGTTGCAATCTTCTACTATATCACAGGGGCATGAAAATTTAATTTGTATCATATCTTTTTTGTTAGAATAAGAAAGGACCTTGTGTCCCATTGAATCAGTAACTGCTATGAAGGATGGCTAAGTTCAGAATAAAAAGGAACAACAAAGTAGTGTCTGTCATTATGATTTCAAGCAGAAACGTGCCACTTTTGGAAGGGTTTGGGCAATAACGTAACAGAATATGGAAAGCATGAGCCGTGAGGTAGTGTGCTAATTTGTCAAAAACACATTTGAAGGAAGTTGAGGGAGAGTTTTGAAGGAAAAATATCTGGATAAGGGGTGCAAATTTCAAAGTCATCATTTTAAAGAGAAAGATCAAAACTGTATGTGTTAAATATAGTAATATGGATGGAAAATAATTTGTTTTCCCTTTGGGGAAACTCCTCAATGCAAAGGCTGGTACTTCCACAGACTGCAAAACATGGGGGAATGGGGGTCCCCAGAATCAGGGCTGGGGCAAATTGAACCAGAATCTCCCAAAATTTCAGAGTTATCTGAGGGTTAGGGAAAAGTTGTGCGCTATATTCCTGAATCTAGCAAGGTTTGACTCCCCCTTACAGAGACATAATAAGTTCTTCATTTTCAGCCCTTTTCTTCATTCCTCTGCTTCCATCTGGAAGAGAAGGTAGGGGAGACTTTAGAAATGGAAGGATGCCTAAGATACAATACTCACTTTCACATAGCCTTGAAAGCGACCTTTCCATACCCTGAGAGAGGTAATATGGCATAGTGCAAAGAGCATTCACTCTGGAGTCGGGGAACCCAGGGTCAAAGTCTACCTTTCAAGCTTTCAACTCGACCTCTCTGGGCCTCAGTTTTGGGGGGCTTTTTTGCCCTTTTTTTGAGGGGGTAGGGCAGAGCAAGTGGGGTTCAGTGACTTGCCAAAGGTCACACGGCTAGTCCGTGTTAAGTGTTTGAGGTGGGATTTGACCTCAGGTCCTCTTGACTCCAAGACCCACTGTGCCACCTAGCTGCCCCCAGGCCTCAGTTTTTTTTTTTTAAACTGTAAAATAGGTAGTCGGACTAAGCTATACGAAAAGTCTCTTCTGGTCCTAGATCTCACTTCCCAGTCTGGATCTATCTATGGCATTTTTTACTTCTAACAGATCAATTCATAGACTTTCTCTGGCTCTTACTCAAAGTCAGTTGAGAGTAGCCAATAAGATTTCTATACAAATAGCAGGAGACAGAGTCTTGTCTAAGGTTAGGCAAGGCAGGCAGATACCTAGGGCGTGACAACACACATATACATGAAATTATACCAGAAGATTTGACACTTCCTCTCACTTTATTTCACTCAACTAGATGATACGGTGGATAGAGTTCTGGACCTGGAGTCAAGAAGACCTGAGTTCAAATCTAATCTCAGATATTTACTAGCTGTGTGACCCTGGATAAATTGCTCACCAATGTTTGTCTTAGTTTCCTTATCTGCAAGATGGGGGTGATACCACATACCTCCTAGGATTTGTCTGAAGATAAAATGAGATATTTATAAGGTGCTTTGCAAACCTTCAAGCAATATATAAATGCTGGCTACTTTTTATTATTGCTTATGTCATAGGAAGGGGCAGCTCAGTGGCACAGGACAGAGAGTATAAGACCTGGAGTCAGGAAAACTCATCTTTCTGAGCTCAAATCCAGCCTCAGGTACTTACTAGCTGTGTGACCCTGGGCAAGTCACTTAACGGTTGTGTGCCTCAATTTAATTATCTGTAAAATGAGAGTAATAATAGCACATACCTCCCAGGATGGTTCTGAGGATGAAATGAGATAACATTCGTAAAGGGCTTGGCAAACATCCAAGTGATAAATAAATGCTAGCTATTTTTATTGCTACTTAGGTCATAGGAATAGGTATTGAGCTAGAAGGGGTTTTAGAGACCATCTAGTCCATGGTACTCATTGTACAGATGAGGAATCTGAGACTGTGTGCCCAAAGTCACACAGGTGGTAAATAACAGACGTGAGACTGAAGCCAAGATCTCTGACTGCAAATCCAGCTTCCTTTCCACCGCACCCTGCTGCTCCCTCCAAAAGGTACCTCTTCCAGGAGGTCAAGTTGGATGTGTTACAGCAAAGGATTAGGGCACAACTTCTAAACCCGACATCAAGCACAAAAATGCTCTTGTCCCAGCTCTGGTGGGGCATCTGGAGAACAAGGTGGGGAAAAGCACTAACTATCCTCTAACCCTCGATGTGCTCTCTCTAATACACTCTGGAGAAGCAAGGGGTCTGTCTTGCTGCCAACACAGTAATTTGTGTCATTTCCAAAGGCCCTCTGGAGCATGTACAATGCAATACCTAACAAGACTATCTTAAGTGCGAAGCTGACTCCTAGCCTATTTTGTTTCAATGAACCCTTAAAGCTTTTGTGGATGCAAATCTACCCAAGTTCCTACTGAAGGGGGGGGGGGACACTGAGAAGGGGAATAGAGTGGTAGCAAAGGAAAACAGCTGAATCCAAGAGGACTCTCCATTGAGCAAACACAAGCTGCTGCCTGCAGCACCCAAGTACCCTTTGTCAAATTAAATAGCACATTCTGAAAGACCACATTTTTCTTAGAATAGGCCTCAGCTCCTGGATGTTCTTTGACACCACTGCTCTGAGCCCTGATAAGATGCTATCAGCAGGCCCCTCTAAGTACTTGAGAACCACTTTGAGGAGATCACTGGGGTAATTACCATAAAAAGTGAAAGATATGGGACTTTATTGATGGGAGATTAATATTGACCAGTAGGCAATTGATTTTTCCCTGAAATCTTATTTATGATTGTAAACTTGTTTCGTGGCTGTTGAGATTTTCTCTGTTGGGGAGTGGGGTGGGGTGAGGATTCCCGCAGAGAGGGTAGAGAACAGGGATGGAGACAGCAAGGATGTTGTTGGATCAAATTCCTTTCATAATTTTTTTTTTCTGATTTTAACTTACTGGGTACTTAATCTGTTTTCTTATTGAAAATGCAAAGAAAATGCAAAGGGACTAGACAGAGCTAAAATTATTATATTTTACAGTATCTCCATCAACCTCAGATAAGTATGTGCACTTTAAGTATCCTTATATATATTTGGGTAACTATATTTATATCTTATATATACATGTATCTATGAATAGCATGTATTTTCATTGTGCACATGTGTATCTATATAGGTATATGTACAAGTATATGTATGTAGATATATATACACACTCTTAACTTACACATATATGCTTTGCTCTAAAACATAATTGCCCACTGGAATCAGGAAGACTTGGGTTCAGATTCTGCCTCTGATATATACTGACTATGTAACCTAGAGCAAATCATTAAAGCTCTGACTACCCTGGGCAGCTCTCTAAGATTATACTTTGAAGTATAATTGCTCATCTGCATGGTACCAGGAGTTTCCAGATCTATGAGCTGTCTACACTGATGGAATCCCAGGTATGGATTAAAAAAAATAATTAATTAAATTTTAAAAATGTAGAAAATATCGTTGTCAACACTAATGAAATAATGTTTCAAGAAACTTGAAATAATATATTTTACATTAATTTAGGAGGTCAAAAAGAAAAGAAAAATATATTATTTAACAGACTGTGATAGTCATCTATATTGTACTCTGTACCAACATGAGTCCAAACTAATTTTCAAACGCATAGTACAAAATACATTATCACATCACCAAAAGTGAATTAACAACTAATTTGTGCCTGCTCAGTACTGAAAAGAAATGGCTGTTGGAAAGGCATGAGAGAGACATTTTATAACCAGGTCAAGGGAAGATGAATGCATATCTGAACTTATTTTTCCCCTCAGAGTGCCTAGGACAAAAGTACATTTCTTGTTTCACATTCAGTTTCAACAACAAGATCAAAGCATAGAACTTTCAAGGACATGTGAGGAGCTCTACACATTTTCAGTATGCACCACTTATTCAACAATTCAAGTAATTCCAAGTCTAGGATAGAAAAAAAAACCTCTTTACATAAATATGCTATAGTGAAAGCATTGAAGTATATATGTACACTATGCTAAAAATCCATTCACTGGATAATGACTACCAAATTTAGTACAGCATTTGTATAGCTCTCTATCATTCATTCTACAAATATTGATTCAATACCTACTATGTGCAAGGAATAATACTAGTCACTATATTTAAAAGGTGCATAAGATATGATCTGGGACCCTCAGACTTTATATAGTGTAACAGAGGACATATCCCCTATAGATAATGAGTTATAATACAGTATAGAATATGCTAAAGGCCATTTAGCCTTAGAGAAAAGACAAAATTCAGCAGCTACAGAATCAACCCCCCCCCTCCAAAATTTTGAAACCTGGAAAACTAACTCAAATTGTCTTGTATCCAGAAAGTTTTCCAAGATCCTTATGCTTCCTTCACTATTCTAACTTTCCCTCACCCCTCATCCCTCACAAGCATTTTGTTTGATCACCTTCTAATGTACTTACCAAACAATATTTAAAGCATGCTATTTGTTATGGTACTTATCCTCCAACGGCACAGCAAGCTCCATAATATCAGGGATGGCTCTCATATCTAAATTTTATGTCTCCCTCAGTTTTTAGTAAAGTGCTCTTTATGTAGCTTGATAAATTTTTTGTTCAGATAAGTGAGAGAATAGCTCAGGTGAAAGAGCTCAGAGAAAACACTTAAAGGAGATGAAATTGTGGTTGGGCCTCAAAGGATCACAGCAAAGAGGGTATAGAACTGGAAGAAACTTTCAAGATCGCCTAGTCCAACCTTCTCATTTTACAGATGAAGACTTTAAAACTTAGATTTAATCTTCAAACTCAAGATTTCTGGTTCCAAATTTTCAGATCCAAATAGTGGACTTTATATGATATGGGCTTTATATGATACAGAGGTATATTATCATACACCATTTTAATTACCATCCATTCCTAAGTTTTAAAAAACAATCAACAATGGAAAAGGAAGCAGAAGTGGAAACTACCAGTGATAAAAAAAAAGGAAGTCACTGTTGGCAAAATATAAAGGAGCAATAACAGAGACAAACCTGACCACGATGTCATGGGAGAAAGAGGATATAGCGAATAATCAATCAACCAATCAAAAAGCACTTTTAAAAAGCACCTACTGTGTGTCAGGCACTGCACTAGGTATTGGAGGTTCAAAGACCAAAAAGAAACAACAAACACGCATTCTAATGACAAAGACAATAGTTCTGTACAATTTATGTATATATAGTACATATATTATATATTACTGTATATCGTATATATACTATATATTATGTTATATATTATATGTATATGATATATAATCTATTGTTATGTAATTATGTTACATAATATATTGTTATATATTATATAATGACATATTATATAACATGCAACATATATAATATATATAAACATGTTATATATTATATGAGAATTATGATATGGATGTGTTATGTATAACATTATTACACATATCTTATTATATATGTGTAGATATGAAAGCTTTCATAGCTTAAAAAATACTAAGACCTTTCAGGACATTGTTCATGTGTGTACCCATATGTACATAAAAGTACATGTATACATATATCTATAGATATACATGTATAACAAAATCAAGCGAATAAATACAAATATAAATAAATTAAATACAAAGTAGTTTGGAAGGGAGGGAAGGCACTAACATTTGGGAAAATCAGGAAAGGCTTCATGCAAAATATAGTGTTCAAAAGTCATTATTAAAGAAAGAAAGGGATTCTATAAAGTGAAAGTAAAAAAGGAGTATATCCCAGGAATTTGCAATGACCACCTCAAAAGAATGGAAATGTAAGATAGAGTTTTATGCATAAGGAACAGAGAGAAGGTCAGTTTGGCTGTACTGAAGAGTCTGAAAGGGGAAGTAATGAATATAGGATACTGTTGAACACACACACACACACACACACAGAGTAGCTGAGTTAGTTATTTAGAGAGGGAGCATACTCTCAATTTGGGGGAATCAGGAAAAATTTGCAGAAAGTGGTATTTGAGTTGAGTTCTGAAGTGAATGATTCTAGGAGGCAGAGGTGAGGAGAAAGAATACTGACCCTCTCATCAGTTTTAATGATAGGTAGGAGGTAGGAGAGAAAAAGTCATAGTTACTATCTGTAAAACAGTGATAATTAGCCAATGTGAAGGTATTGGACATACAGGCCATCATGAAGACTTATGAGTAATTCTCAAAGACTAGTGATTTGGGGCTGGGGTAGGAGGGGAGAACCGGGGAAGGAAGGCAAGGCAATTGGGGCTAAGTGACTTGCCTGGGGTCACGCAGCTAGTTAAGTGTCAAGTGTCTGAGCCTGGATTTGAACACAGGTCCTCCTGACTTCAGGATCAGTGCTCTATTCACTGTGCCGCCTAGTTGCCCCAAGACTAATGATTTTTAAAGGAATAGCCAGTTAGAACCTAAGAATGTAAGATGTTATTTGCATACATTCACAATGTAGAATTAAATATTATACAGTATGTGTTCTGAAATGTATGTGTGTATGTTATATCTGTAAAGGCTTAAGAGGCTGGGTATGAGTCTTGCTCAGGGCTAGTTCTCGTCGAAGACAACAGAGCAGGAATGAGCTACAGTAATAGCCCTAGAAAGCTATGTACTGTGAGTTTTAGGGATATTCATTTAGCACAAAAGGGGAAGCCAATTTCTATGGGCCATAGATAGCAAACTAAGACTGCTAACTCTTACCAAGGGGAAGAAAGACTCATCCTCTGGAGTGGGTAGAACAGTTATGGGTGAGCTTTTGTGGGGTGCTTTCAGAGAGAAGGAATAAGAGCAAACTATGATTTAACTAGAGACTGAATTCTGCAGAAATTATGTGTTCATTTGTAAATATTTTATCTAGAAGGAAATATTTACTACACCCACTTTCACAGGACGGAAAAATCTAGGACCATATATACTAATTCCGTCCCCTTCCATTGTTCAATAGCAGGAAAGTATGGAAAGGGTTTAGGGAAATAGCAAATAAAATGGTTTAGCTGGAATAGGTGGTGATAAGAAAACTAAAAAGGTTAAGTGGGTATTGAGCATAAAAGATCCTGAATTACAAGCTAAGTATTTATTCAGTAGATACCAAATATTTTGGAGCACGGAACTGACAACTTTTTTTTCATGTAGATAGAACAACACTTAATTTAATTCTTCAAGTATCTTTGCTTTTATTGCTCTGGGTAGTCCCTACTAAAGCAGGCTGCAACCTTTAACAATATGGCAAAGATCACTAAATTTGTTGTTGTTGTTGAGTCTTTTCTGTTGTATCTGGCTCTTCATGACCTCATTTAGGGTTTTTGGTTTTTTTTTTTGCAAAGTTACTGTAGTGGTTTGCATTTCTTCCACTAGCTCATTTTATAGATGAGGAAACTAAGGCAAATAGCATTAAGTGACTTGTCCAAGGTCACACAGCAAGTGAATGTCTGAGGTCACATTTGAACTCATGAAGATGAGTCTTCCTGATTTCAAGCCCAGAGCCAACCTGGTGGTGATGAGCCTCTCCTATTTTATAAGCTGGTCCTCAGACAAGAGAAGCGCAATTCATCACCAGGCTAAATGCAATCTTTGAAGGCTGGTTAGATGTAACAAAGTTTGTATTCCACTTGCACAAACCTTGGAAATCCAGTGTCACCCCTACTCCACAATGAGGTAGCAGAGGCAGACTTGAATGGAAAAGGAATTTTTTAAAGATTATATTCCCTTAAGGTTTTCAACTTTCCTTCCAATGGTCCTTTGAGAAAGATAATAATTATTATGACAGTTATCATCACTACTTTACAAAAGAGAAAATTAAAACCCAAAGAAGGCCACTGCCTCACTCAAGACAACACTGCTAATAAAGAACAGAACCAAGGCTCTTTCTCTAAGCATGGTGTTCTTTTAAACTCTGCTATCTCACAAGAGATGTGGCAGTTATTATAATTCTCCTTTTAAAGACATGGAGACTGAGAAACAAAGAAGGACAGTAACTTACCCAAGGTAATATAGTAAAATGGTGCTAATCAGGGCTGGAACCCAGGTTTCCTATTGCTAGTCAAAAGATTGTGCCCATGTTGATCTATCTGCTCTCAACCAGAAGTTCTGCTTTTCTATCTCCATTAGAAATTGGCTTCATAACAAATTGTTGTTTTTTAAACTAAATAGTAAGTTAAATGTATTACTTAGGAATCTTTTTGTTCCTAAAACTAATTGTTGGTTTGGTAGTAGTTTTTTTTTTTCTTAATACAGTTGATGGAAGTAACAAATTCAAATAAACAAATCTTTACATTAAGACTAGACATATAAATGCATAGATAATACACTTACTAATTTTCAGATTCTTCATAGGTATCAGGTGATTGAT
Organism: Pseudocheirus occidentalis; assembly: GCA_028646575.1. Lineage (NCBI taxonomy): Eukaryota > Metazoa > Chordata > Mammalia > Diprotodontia > Pseudocheiridae > Pseudocheirus > Pseudocheirus occidentalis. The sequence continues at coordinate 137,509,484 of CM053597.1, forward strand.
AGACACAAGATTTTGCCCACTTTTAGGTAGGATACTTCAGGATCTAATTGAGTGAAATAATGTCCACAGCAATGGAAAAAGTAATTGGCGAATTTATGAATAAGAGTTTTGTTTATGCTTCTAGTTCCAAAGCTAATGATTTAAATAACACCTTACAAATTTATTAGGAGTATCAGTATATCGGACCCTGGCATGAAATACAAATTTCTTAAGACTAAAACATGCATGTCAAATCCAAATGCATTTTTTAAAAATAGTCATTAATAACTGAAATCAAATCAGAATCTCTTCATTAAATAAATGTTTTTCTTTGAAAGCCAAGCATACGGGGGCGGCTAGGTGGCTGCAGTGAATAGAGCACTGGCCCTGGAGTCAGGAGGACCAGAGTTCAAATCCGGCCTCAGACACTTGACACAAAAACTAGCTGTGTGACTTTGGGCAAGTCACTTAACCCCAACTGCCCTCCAAAAAGCAAAACAAAAAAACAAAACAACGAAAGCCAAGCATACTCCAGGACTGGCCCTAACAGAACCATCTCTCCTTCAGAAGACTAAGGAGACCAACCAATGGAGATTAGGTAAGTGTGACTAAGTCTTAGAATCCTAGTTTTAAAAAGCCTGAATTTTCAACTGACTGAATACAAAACATTGCTGTAGGCTACTTGCAACTACTCCAGATCCCTCTCTTGACCTGTTGTTGGTTCAGTTAGATACTTTGTTTGATTGTTTGTTTTATCCCCTGTCTTACTGATTTACTCCTTTGGCCCACAAACATTGATTTTCATCTCTGCGCCTGGATCCCATTGTTACCTGGCTCTCCAACTTGTCCTTTTGCCTCTGGCCCTTTCTGACCCTGTTTTGATTGACTCACTGCCAATCTCTTTATTAAAAACAAACTGTGCCCGCACCCACCCACACACACACACACACACACACACACACACGTACTTGCCACCAGTTGGCTGGTACTTATGGAACTGAGGCTTAGGAAACAATGCACTGCAGTATATCAGCAGGTATCTTGGATGACTCCCAGGTATCCCCAAATTCCCAGCCTGTTCCTGATCCCAGATAGGGTCAGGCTGTACAGGGTCCTGGAAAAACTGAAAAACAATAAAGAAGCTACTGACTGTTCTTCAGTACTTCGGATTTTAAGATCTATTTAAATATATTATTGTTATTATTCTTTAGCTATGACACATTTATGTGTAATACACCCCTAGTAATTGTACAACACTAAGTGTACTTCCAGTAATATTTTTTCAGGAAATGTATATTTTCTGTTTGCAAAATTAACAGATTACCAATGAATGCTGGAATCAGAAGATGTTGGTTCAAATCTTCAATCCTCTCTTTACTACCTTCAGCAAGTCAATTAACCATATAAAGCCTTAATTTTTTATATGTAAAATGTGGACTAGATCAGATTATATAGCCTCTAAAGGCTTTTCCAGTTCTAAATCATCTTATGATATTTTCATTTATCCCTCAATACAGGAGATGCTTGTGTCATATACATAGTATACAGGTATATGCTGTGTGCGTGTATATATACTTTTATAAGACACTGGTGTATAAGAGATTCTATGACGTGGTGAATAGAAAGCAGCCTTGGAGTCTGGAAGACTTGGACCAGACTCTGCCTCTGACACATGTCAACTCTGTGAACCTCAGCAAGTCACTTGACATTTCAATTCTTTTTTACAGACAAGTTATCAATTCACAGCTATGAAGAGAGTTTCAACAGGAATTTTCAATACAGATGAATCGTGTATAAACAAACATATGTATATGTGTGCCTGTGTATGTGTATGTGTGTATATATGTGAATATATGTGTATATATACACATAATATATTTATATAAAATTATATTATAAACGGCCTATGGCCTATTAGCAGAGACTGGACAATTAGAGAATATATCTGTCAATGAGGCAAAGGTCCCTGCTTAAATGCAGAAAAAGATTTGGAACAAAGCATGGTAGAGTGAAAAGAGTGTCAATTTTAGTGTAAGAGGCCCTGGGTTCATATCACATTTGATACTTCTAAACTGTGTGAACTTGGCTAAGTCACTAGGCCTCCTTAGGCCTCAGTCTTCTAGTCTGTAAAATAAGAGGTTGAACTAGACAGCCTTTGAATGTTCCTTCCAAAGCTGACTCCACAAACACCATGATCTGGATTTGAATTTTCACTCTGTAGGTAATCTATGTGATCTCAGCCAAATCATTTGATCTCTCTGGAGCTCATTTTACTTTTCCCTAAAATGAGGGGTTTGGACTAGATGACCCATAGAGTCATAAAACTATGATACTAGTCAGTCAGTCAATAAAATGTTAAGTACCAGGCTCCATCCATATAAAATGCTGGAGATACAAAGAAAGTCAAAAGACTGTCCCCACCCTTAAGGAGCTCACATTCTAATTGAGGGAGACAACATACAAACAAGTTATATAGAGTATTATGATTTAACATCATTCAAAATAATCAGCCTTGTTGATTCTCATGACATTTAAGAAGAAGGAGCAAACCACCATCCTTGTAGAATTTAGTTCTGCTTTTTTCTGCCTTCCTAACATAGCCAAACCTGAACTCTCCTAGGTACCCCCTAATGGGCCTCAGTGTATTGTTAATTATGCTTACTATACCAGGCACTGGTCACCTTTGAAATATCAACAGACCCCCTATAGAGTTTGTTGACTTTCTAGCTAGTTTTGAATAGCCTCTAATGAGTTTCTGCATCTTAGCAAGACTATTCAGACTATTTACACATAGTTGCCCAGATCTACAAAAAGGCTGCTTTATAAAGCATTTGGGCCATAACATACATGCTGAGGCATAAATGCAATTACATAAAGTGGTTCTATTCCAAAATTTCATTCCAGCATGGAGATGATCCTGGGTTCATGAGGGTTTTGCCAATGGAATGCAAGTTCTGTCAGGTTTTACCAGCTTAAAGTGTGGGTCTATATATCCATGGTGGACCAGTCTGAATTCCGACAGACTAATAGCCAGAAGGCTTGTTTCTGGGTTGTTATTACTATTATGAGTCGAAGCAACTTCGGAAACCTGTTTCCTAAGGTAATGAATGTGATCAGAATTGGGGTAAGGAATACCTGTACTAATCAAATCACAGGTCTCTGAAGCATTAAAATAGTGTGTGGGGGGGTGTTCTTTTGTACTTATGTGCATTCATTTGTGAATAATACTTCTGCTTGGTCTGTTTATCTTAGTAATGGTATATATTGCCTTAATTAACATTTGTGCTTTAGTTCATAACTCTTCACTCACAGCAGGACAAAGCAGTTGGCTAGAGTAAAAACATCAATCAGCAGGGATTTATGGAGTTCAAGGCACTGTGCTCTGTTTATTTGGTTATCATCAAATTTTGACTACCCAGGACGATAGAGCATTTCCTTGGTGACTTGTGGGCAGGGAGAATAGAATGGGGGGGGTGGTGGTATTATTCTGATTTGAATTCAGTCTACTTTCAGTATTCTGCCTGGCAAACAGTCATTTCCCACGCTGGGAATGCTAGCAGCAGCAGGGAGCTGTCCACAGCTGAAGTTCCTTCACAAATTTTGGTACTAACTCTGTGCACCAGGGCTCAAAAATTACAACAGCAGGATCATACTTCAGTGAGGTGAATTAGAAACATACCTCTCCATTGAAGTTCAAACCTGTTTGAAAAATTAATATCGTCTTTTTTTTGCCAGCTTTGCCCAGAGGGCCACATTGTTGAAATGTACTTCTAGATCTCCAACATGCCCCTTTCCTATAGCTCTGCTTTGTTTATAGAATCATTTATGGTATAACTTCTAAGCTTCAGAGTTAGAATAGAGTTCAGAGATTATTCCATCACACTTATTTTACAGCTAAAAAAAGATGAGGATTCACAAAACTAGTTGGTTTGCCAAATGGCATATAAGTAATAAGTAGCAGAATTGGACTTTGAATTCAGGTCTTTTGACTTCAAGTGCAATGCTAATTCTACAATACGCCATCTCACATTAGCTGCTCTGAAAACTATGTTGGCTACAAATAACTAACCCCTTGTTTCTGACTCTTTAATCACCAAGACAATAATACTGCTCCCCAGTTCTGATCAAGTTATCCTGACTGTATTTTAGTCTGAACCATGGAGGGCTCTCACTGCAGTCCCTGGTTTGACCTGTACCAGACCTCAACATTGGATGGGATCAATGACCTCTGTGTAGGAGAAAAAACTGACTAGAGAACCTTTTGTTTCATTGACCCTTTCTCCGAGGCAAGTGGAAGGAAAGTGGGAGGGCTAATACATGAAGAAAGAAAGAAGCAAATAGTGTCTTCTTTCCCCATCCGAACTCTCAACATTTTTTTTTCCAGGATGAGTCAGGAACAGTGAGACCAATGACCTGAAAACTTTGCTTACAGGTTTAGCATCTTAGGGTTCTGCCTAGCTTTTTTGTGGAGGTTGTCCAACCCCAATTATTGCCTAGCTTACTGTATAACTTTCTAGGATTATATCTTCAATATATCACCAAAGATGAGTATTAGAGTCCACAAAGCAGGAACTGATGACAACTTCCCATATTTTACACATGAAAAGGGAAATTTGGTACTCTTGAACCCATAGCATTATGGCTTTTGGCAATAACTTGCTTCCAATTTTCCCTGGCCATGGGCCAATGAGAAGATTTATGGACATAAGATTTATGGTTGTTTACACAATTTATGATCATAAAGTTGAACCACTTTCAGATGACGTGAAAAGCAGAAGAAATCTGACCTTTTACATTTGCCCTAGGATTCAATGACCTCATTGCTTTCATGGTAATCGTACTTTTGAGAAGAACAGTTTGCTTACCACAGCAGTTTGTACTTTTTAGCGATGGTAGCAAAGTATACATGAAAACCACAGAAAGGCTAGTCACTGATGTCAAATTTATTTTAAGCATATGATTGATTTAAAACATGTATATTGCCCAAAGGTCCCTGGGCTCCTGAAACAAAATAAAAAAATACAAGAATTAGATTAAATCCATTAATTAGTTAAATGAATTAGATCTGCAATCCTTAGCTAATTTGGGAGCAGAATTGAAAGGCACCTCTACAGTTGGCACTTAGAGCTCTTCCCTAATAAAGTATATTCTCTTCATTGCAGCATTGTGTACCCCACCCTCTCTTAAGTGGTTTCAGTTGTTAACATATAGCTCTTAATACTATAAAGCCATTTAGCCTTAGACAACAGTGAAACAGAATTCCAATTGAAAACACCTTACATGTTAGCAAAATACACCATAAAAGCCTGTATAAAACCCAAGGTGGACTTGGGCTTCTGCTGGGGAAACAGTCAATATTACAGAAATTGCAAGACCAATTTTCTCTAGCTTCCCCAATTGTGATTTCATTTGTCTGAAAAATGCAGAGAAAAAGTGTCATTAACTGCCAAATGGTCTCTGGTGACAGGCAGAGTGCATGTGTTGGCCAATGCAAAAAAAATGCCCTCACAGGGCAATGCCACAATACAAGGAGGACAAAAGAAGAGAAAAGGCTTCCTTTGCCAACAGAATTAATGTCTTTGGCTTTTTTTCCCCTCTCTCTGTAAGCACATCTAGAAGCAACTCAAGGTATTTAATAGCAATCTTTCCCCATTTCCATCAATGAACATCCATAAAATAGAAACTAAGACCCTAAAGGGATCAAAGAAAGAGGAAAAGTCTCCTTAAGTATAAAAATCTTTATAGCAGCTCTTTATGTGATGACAAAATCAGGAAACTTCCGATCAATTGGGGAAGATCTGAACAAATTATGGTAAATGAATGTGATATAATATTGCAGGTGAGAAATTATGAAAGGGCCAGTTTCAGAGAAACATTGGAAGATTTGCATGAATTGATGCCCAGAAAAGTGAGCAAAACAAGGAGAATAATTCATACTGTAAGGGTAAGGTTAAAACCTCCTCACCTAATGTAGCCTGATACTCTTAACTAGGTGAAAACACAATCTGATCAAGCAAAAGACCTTAGACTAAGTGCAAAGTCTTTGAAAGTCATGTAACAAGTGAAATGATTCCAGACAAGAGGTCTATTCATTATACCTCTGAGTTTTGTTAAAAAAAAAAAATCAAGCTACTTAGAATAGTGGAATGAGTAGCTTTCTAGCATAATAAAGAGGAAGAATCACCTGGAGATGGATGAGGATAGCCCTTGGTTTTGGCTAGTTAGCACCCCTCTCCTTTCACCAGAAAAAGATCCTACCAGCTTCAGAAAGTCAGGAGAATGCCAAACCTCCCATCTTGCCAGCAGAATCTTATCATTATACTCCCAAAATATCAACAAGTCCCATCTTCCCACTGGTGTTTTAAACAACAGTACAAGATCATCTGGTGACAATGTGAATCACTAGAAGCTAAAAACTGCTGATGTCTAATGGCCTTAGAAGGAGCCCACCAAATAAACCAAACCAAGACTAGAGGGAAATTCCTAAGCAACCCCCATTAGGAAAAAAGAACTTCCAGCAATCAGGAAATGTGAGCTTAAACCCTTTGCCACATGTACTCTCTAACCTCGAGCACACTTTCCTCTGTATTCTTGTACTTGTGGGAAAGTGTCACAAATGTTTGGGAAAATGTTTTGTACAGTAATTCATATTGTACTACCTTTGTCAATAACCCTTTCTAAAAGCTGAGGCTAGCTAACTAAATTATTTTCAGCTGATAATCTTGGGGAGACATGGAGGCACAACAGTAGGGGCTTGAGCCAATGGCATTAGAGAAACATCCTTTATCCCTCAGAGTTATCTCTAGAACTCATCAGTGGAAATGGGAGTTGGGCTAAGAATCCTCACAGCTTATATAAGCTACTTCATAATAACAACATTGTAAGAATAACTTAGAAAGATGTAAGAACTTTGATCAATGCAATGACCTCCCATAATTCCAGTGGAGTAAAGAAACATGCTTCCTACCTCCCAATAGAGAGGTGACAGATTCAAGAGGCAGAATGAGACATATATCTATCTTGGACATAGCAAATGTGTGAATTTGTTTTGCTTAAATATAAAGTTTGTCTCAAAGGTTTTAGTCTTCTTTTTCTTTTTTTCCCCAGAGATGAGAGGGACAGAAAATGAATTTTTGTTCACTGAAATATATTTTAATAAAGTTGCACAGAAATGAAACAGAAATTTAAGAAAATTTGTATTTAAAATATCAGTTATTTAAATAACTAGAGAAATGACCATTTTACCTAAGCTCATTTATATATTCAATGACATTCCCATTAAATGACAACAAATCATTTTACTGAATTAGAAAAAAATAACAAAATTCATCTGGAAGAACAAAAAGTCAAGAATATCAAAGGAACTAATGCAAAAAATATAAAAGAAGAGGTTTAACAGTACCAGATTTTAAACTATATTATAAATCAATTACTATCAAAACTATCTGGTACTGGCTAAGAAATAGAAAATTCGATCAATGGAACAGATCAAACACATGATTTACATCAGCAAATAAATGTAACCATGTATTTGACAAGTTTAAAGACTTAAGACTTGGATATAAGAATTCATTATTTGGTTAAAAAATATATTGTTGGGGAAACTTGAAAGCAGTATGGCAGAAATTGAGCATAGACCTTACACCATTTACCAAGATAAGGTCAAAATGAATATATGACCTAGATATAAAAAGAGATATTACAAGAAAATTTGAAGAATGTGGAACATATTACTTGCCAGACTTATGGACAAATAGACAATTTATGGCCAGGAGATAGAGAGCAGGGCAAGGTGTAAGATGAATACTTTTAATTATATTCAACTAAAAAGATTTTGTGAAACTAAAACAAATGTTGCCAAGATCAGAAGGAAAGCATAAAATTGGGGGGGGGAGGAATTGCAGAGACAATTTTTTATATAAAGGTCTTATATCTCAAATATACAAAGAACTTTAAAATTTCTAAGACTATGAGTCATTCTCCAAATGACAAATGGTCAAAGGATAAAAACAGGCAGTTTTTAGATAAAGAAATGAAAACAGTTTTATAGTCACATGAAAAAATGTTCTAAAACATTATTGATTAGAGAAATGCACATTAAAAGTCTTAAGATATCATTTAACAACTACCAGAATGGCTGAAATGATTGAAGGGGGAAGTGGAAAATGTTGGAGGGGGATGTGAAAAAATTGGGATACTAGTTTGTTATTGGTAGAATTGTGAACTGATCAAACCATTTGGAGAGCAATCTGGAATTATGCCCAAAGAATTACAAAACTGACCCTTTGACACAGCCATAAAACTACTAGGTTAATTTCCAAAGATGACTGGGGAAAAAGAAAAAGAACCGACATGTTTTTAAATATTTACAGCAGCCCTTTTTGATGACAAAGAACTGGAAATTACAGGGATACCTGGTAACTGGGAAATTTCTGAACAAGTTGTGGTATATGACTGTGATGGAATATAACTGTGCTATAAGAAATGATGACATTGATCTTAGAAAAACATGGATAGACTTGCACAAAATAACGAAGAGTGAAATGAGCAGAACCAAGAGAACATTGCATACAGCAAAAACAATATTGTTTTAAAAACAACTTTGAGTGAATAAGGCATTCTGACTATTATAAATGCTCAAATTAACTACAAAGGACATATAAAGGAAGATGCTATCTGCATCCAGAGAAAGAATTGATAAACAGAAGTACTTATAGAATAATTGCATATTTTTGTCTACTTGTAGCCCTCTCTATGGTGAGGGGTTAGGAAGGGAAAGGGAAAAAAAAAGAAAAAAATTTACATGATAACTTTATTACATATTTAAAAGGAAGAGCAAGTTATATATAATAGAGTGGTAGTTTCATGTGCAATCATTTCTTAAATTATACTATTATGAAAATGCTTGTTTTATTCCATAAATTATAAAGAAATCGAGAAAAATAAAAATAAACCAATCAATTAACCAGATCAAATAATGGGAGAAAACTGAAATAATTTCTGTTTTCCTCCATCTTCACCATTTTGTGTCTGAAGAGCAGAGACAGAATGAAAAATATTTCTAAAGAGATGCCATGGAAGGACAAAAAATTGTCTTGCCCTCTGTATATGCATTTGATAATATTTCAAAGCCTCAGTGAACACTCAGGTTACAATCTCAGCCTTCAACACATGGTAACTTAATGTGTGAATCAGAAAACCTGATCCATAAAATCCTCTTAATTCCTTTACAGATCTGTCATTTCATCATGGGTATGCCGTTCAACATAGATTACCACCCCTCCAAGTCTTTAGCAGTGGTTCCCAACCTTCTTAATGCCACGACCCCAACCATAAAATTATTTTTGTTGCTACTTCATATCTGTAATTTTGCTACTGTTATGAATTGTAATGTAAATATCTGATATGCAGGATGTATTTTCATTGTTACAAATTGAACACAACCCTCAGGTTGAGAACCGCTGCTTTATAGAAGGGCTTTGTGAGTTTAAAAAGGATAAGGACTGAACCTGTGCTTTCAGTGGGGAAACACCCTCTATAACTTGTAGTTTCCTAGATCAGTGAATGGTTTTGCCCAGGATCATATGGGCAATGTGTGTCAGAGGTAAAACTTGAACCCAGGACTCCCTGGCTGTGAGGTCAGTCATTTATGTAGCAATGCCTTTCTTTGATCTGCTCTAAATAAAAAATGAATTATCCCTGACACTAGTTTAGGGGATGATAAGCCTCTCTGAAGTTAGGGAGGTTAGTTCTATGACAACAGACATCCAACTCCCCTCTAGGCCTATATCTGAGACCATTTCAGTTCAATGGGAATTGCCAGGGCCTGTACAGCTCTGGCACAATTGTTGAAACATGAGGTCACCTCTACACTACCAGGAGATATTTGTAAAAGAAAATCATAATAGTATTTTCTAGTTCCACAGGTCCTTCATCTATGAGGCTCTTAAGTGTTTTAGAGATAATAAATTAGCTATTTAATCAAGTCTAGAAACATACTGTGAGGAAAGGGATTTTTTTTTTTTTTTTTGCTTTTTGGAGAGGGGAAGGTAGGACAATTGGGGTTAAATGACTTGCCCAAGATCACACGGTTAGTGTGAATTTAGGTCCTCCCCAACCCAGGCCAGTGCTCGATTCCCTGCACCACCTAGCTGCCAGAGGAAAGGGATTCTTAACTCATTTTTTTAAATAATGGTAGGTATAGGGGACTAGAGAAGATTCTGGGGTACACTATTTTATACACACAAAAGGTGGAAATACATTCTATTTTTGGCTATTTCTGATCACCCTATCATCTCTAAATTTCCTGAGCAGGATTCAGTCTAGTCAGTATCTTTATATGTCTTTTCAAAGTAGTTGTAGGAGAGAGTTGACTATCCCATGCTCTCCCCCTCTACCCTCTTGGTTAGTCTCCTTATCCTCTCTGAAAAAAAAGAATTCGGAAAGGAAATAGTAGATACAATCTCTCTTACCATAATGGAAAACACAAGTTTCTTGATACGGTGCAAAGTTTAGGTAAAATACAATTATTACCCTCAAAAGCTTAGGTCTAATAAAATCAGAAACAGAGATTAATTTGTAAAGGTTGGTTCCCAACCCATCTCAATCTAAGCTGAACAACCAGGACTATAAAACAAACCAGGGCTCTAAAACACCCACAGATTAAGAAAAGTATTTTCCCATTGCCTTCTATTTTCCTCTTACTCTCATTGTCAAAAGAAAGCAATAGTGCATGAACACCCATGAAAATTTCACCTACTGTCCTAGTGTCATCATAATGTTCTTTGTGGATATTGTCCATACAAACACAGTAGGAAAGAGCTACTGAATCTTGTCGCGCTGTGCAAAGCCAGAATGACTCTGAACTTTTGTATCCCCCGAGATCTTAGTGTACTCTAAAGTGTAGTCTAGAAATGTGCTTTGGTGCAGTTAAGGGAAGCAGTGGATAGAATGGTGGACCTAAACTCAGGAAGGTCTAAGTTCAAGTTCAGCCTAGTTGTACTAGCTACTATATACGTATTAGGTGTGTGACCCTGGACATGTTACTTTATCCTGATTGTGTCAGTTTCTTATCTGTAAAATGAGCAGCAGAAAGAAATGGCAAATTACTCCAGTATCGTTGCCAAGAAAACCCCAAATGGGGTCACAAAGAGTTGGACACGACTGAAACAACTGAACCACAACAAAAAAGGTGTACTCTAAGGCAGGGAGGGCAAAGGAGAGTCCCTGATAGATATATAAGTAAGGCTTCTCCTGATTGCTGTCCCTCTCCTCCCCCACTCTCCTTCCTTATTAAGCAAGAATTTCTATATGCTGCTAGTTAATTATATTTCTAATTTTTCCTAGCTCAGGGCTGGAAGAGCACATTAGGACAAAAAGGTGTTTCTTTTTTTTTCTATCATCATCAGGACTGGTTTATACCCTAAGATAAATAACCTAAATTTATGTGTTTTCAAGAATAGCTCTCTGAGATTTTTTTCTTGAAAAGTTCTTGCTATTGGTTTGTAAGTATACATTGGTATTTGGGTAAAGGATTACTTCCAGAGGTGGTTGAAGAGAAAATTGAACAATGACATCAAAAAGAAAGGGAATCTAAGGCAGAAAGCATAAACCTAGTAAATGATAATAGTGATAAAAATAGTATTTATATAGTACTTTATGAATTGAAAAGTACTTTAAAAACATTATATGATTTTATACCTTGGGAAATACTATTACCTCCATTTTAAAGATGAGGGAAATTAGGGAGACGGAGGTTAAGTGACTTGTGTAAGATCACACAGCTAGTGGCAGAGGCAGAATCTGAACTCTGGTCTTCCTGACTTAGGTCCAGTTTTCTGTCCATTGAGTGGAGATTAAGAAAAAGCTTGAAAAGATGGAGAAATTGTCTTTAAGTAAATGTCTGTATAAGTGGGCCTTTCTAAATCCACCTCCTCAAACAGCAAAAAGTTCATGAAGTAAGCAAAAATAACAACAACAATAATAATAAATGTGGATAAGGGAAGAAAGCTCTATAAGGAAAAGTCCATAGACAAACTGTAAAGCCCAGCACAAGCAGCTTTCCAGACGACTGATGCTGTGAACATATGATTACATAGTATAGTGAGCTCTCTATTTATTAAATAAAAAATCAGAGCAAAACATTCATAGAAAATAAAAATACAGCATTCACAATGTTACAACTTGTCAGAGAAAATCAAAATACAGCATTCACAATGACATAATAACTAAACAGCTTATCACTAAAATGGCCACATACTATGTGACCATTTTGGTGAAAGCTATTTTTTTGTTGTTTCTTTTTTAAAAAATTTTAATTAATTTGTTTGTTTACTTTTAGTTTACAGCATTCAGTTCCACAATCCCTTGAGTTTCAAATTTTCTCCCCTCCCTCCTCCCTGCCTACCACCAATGGTGGCATGCAATCAAGTATAGCATCCACAAATACTTTTACATTAGACATTAGTCTGGTTGTAAAGAAGCATTGTAACAGATGAAATGAACAATGGAAAAGAGGAAACAAAACCAAATACGGAAAAGAACAAGAGCATATAGTTTGCTTCAGTCTGTGTTTAAACTCTGTTCTTTCTAGATCTTTCTCTGAATGTAGACATCTCCTTCAATCTTGAGGCTTTTAAAATTGTCCCATAACCTTGAATTGCTGAGAAGAGTCCAGTTTATCAAAGTTGGTGGTCACATAGTTTAAACAAAGTACAATCATTTAGTCAATCACAAAATTCTTAATTCAATCACAAAAGTTAAAGTTCTCCACCCCTAGGTCACAGTAAGTCATAATCTTCTCAGTCAGTACACAGTATCCAAATAAAGTCTTCTTTCAGCTTGACTTGAGACTGGTTCTCAGCTTCCATGGTTCTTCTTCCATGGTCCCAGCTCCAACTGTCACCTGGGTTCAAAAGCAGGCAGCTCCCAGTTCCTTGTCCAGCTCCTTGTCCAATTCTTCGTCCAGTTCCTGTTCCATATTGAAGTTCACAGCGTCCAGTCCACCTCAAGTCCTTCACAGTTCCTGTTTCTGGGAAGATAAAGCTTGACAGAGCCAGAATAATATTCACACACATTGCTGGCACCACTATCAATTCACTATCTGCCTGTGAAATCAACACAGACCCGCCAACAAAGTCCAACAGGCCAGCACAAATCATCAACATGGAAATCTACACAGACGCACAAACAAGGTCCAAGAGGTCAGCACATCATCAGTGAAGTCCCAGGACCCCCAAAACCCTCTTCCAGGAATTCTGTAAACAGACAACATGAAAATGCTCTTTCAGAGCTTCCAGTAAGGTCCTAGGGCTTCTGTACAAAGTATCATAAATAAACATCAACACAGACAGAGCAGACATAGTGCCAGGACACCACAAGTTTTCTCCTTGACTCTGCCCCCATGAAAGTCCTCTTTTCAGTTCTGCTCAATTCTCAGTTCAGTCTTCTGGCCAGCTTGTGCTCTTCCTTATCTACAGTATAGCTCCTCCCCTTGCTGTTGCAAGAGTTCATGAGTTCTAGGGTTCACAAGTTGTGGGGTTCACAGTTCTCTTTCTTTCTTTTGCTTTTTTTTTGGAGGGCAATTGGGGTTGTGACTTGTCCAAAGTCACATGGCTAGTAAGTGTGTCAAGTGTCTGAGGCTGGATTTGAACTCAGGTCCTCCTGACTCCAGGGCCTCCTGACTCCAGGGCTCTATTCACTGTGCCACCTTAGCCACCCCACAAGTGTTCTGTTTCTTAACAGACTTGATACAAGGCTCAAAAGAAACTTCAACTGAAACAAGGTGTTAAATTCAATAGCTGAAACAAGATGTCAACTACTTCTCTGCTTGCCATTACACAAACTAGGAAAGAAATTGAGGAAACTGCCTCTTAATACCATAATTAAATACAGTACATAAACTAAATACAATGAATAAATAAGAAATGTAGGCAATTTTGTTGTATATTTGAAAGGAATATGAAGTTGTATATAGTAGATCTGCAGTTCCGTGTATAATCATCTTTTTATTGTACTGTGTCATAGAAATGCTTGTTTTATTCCATAAATTAAAAAAAAACTAAATCCAACAAGATGAAAGTGAGGAAAAATTTCTAGATGAACAGAATACTTCTCTAACAACTAACCACTCCCCCCCACCCCCCAAGAAAATGGAAAGGTGCTATCACAAGAACTCCCAGAGTAGTTAATATAATTTATATTTATTTATCTATATGCATGCTACAACTCCACTAGAGTAGAACACAAGTCCCTTGAAGGCAGGAACTATTCCATTTTGCTTTAGTATCTCCAGGGTCCAGCATAGTTCTTACATGTTGTGTACACTTAATAAGATTTTTTATGTCAAATAACCATTGAACTGAATTGAGAAACATTAAAATATTATAAAAGAAGAAAAGGAATCTGTCAAGAAAAAAATTTGAAAATACGTTCAAGAGGATTGATGATTTAGCATAGAAAGTAAAAATACTGTTAAGATACTGGTCACTGAAAGAGAACAGCAAATAGAGAAAATAAAAATACAGAGTTACAACAAGAAATATTACAGCAAAGTTAAAGACAGAAACATTAGAAGGGCAATTAAGGCTTCTATAACTTAAAGGATATGATATTTAAGACTGAAGGTGAAAGCTGACAAAAAAAAAGAAAACGGCAAATGTTGAAGGACAAGCAGATTAACGCACATTTAATGGAGCTGTGAATTGATTCAGTCATTCTGGGAAGCAATTTGGAATTATGCTTGAAAAGTTCCTCAATTGTGCATACTTTTGACCTAGCAATTCCACTACTGTGCCTATGTCACAAAGAGAACAAAGTAGAGAAGTACTCATATGTTCAAAATTATTTACGTTAGCTTTTTTTGTGGTGACAAATAATTAGAAATTAAAGGGCACCCATCAAAGGGGGAATCAATGAACAGATTGTGTTGTATAATTACAATAGAAAATTACTGCAATATAAGAAATGATAAAAGGGATGGTTTCAGTTAAACCTAGGAAGACTTATATGAACTGATGAAGAGTGAAGTGAGCAGAACCAAGGAAACAATTTATATAATAATAACAAATTTGAAAGAAATAAAAAATGCAATGAAAAACTACAATTTCAGAAGACCAAAGATTAAAAAAAAAATTACTGCCCACCTCCTGACCTAAAAGTGATGGACTCAAGACTTAGAATGGGACACATTTTTACAGGTCAATATGTGGGAATTTGTTTTGCTTGACTATAGATATTTGTTACAAGTATTAGGGGTGGGCAGCATTTCCAATCAGTGAGTGGGGGAAATAGGTGACAAGAGAAAATAAAGGCTTGTTAATTAAAATATAAAAGAAAAGAAGAAGAAACGAATGAGCTATGTGATGAAATCTGAGAGTGATTGGTCTTCCAAAATACTACGAGGAAGCAGAGTGTAAATACCATATTTCAGGAAATTTTTCAATAAAATTTCTTTGAAATTACTGGCATTAGAGGCAAAAATCTAACTTGACATAATGATAGTCATAGAGGAACTCTAAATTTAACTCATGCATAAATGTAGTCACTAACCTCCAGAGTTTGAAGCTTAAAACTTCCTATAATTAGATTTATCCAAAACTGGAGCAAAATGCCTTGGGATGCAGTGGGGTCCCCATTATTGAAGAATTCAAGTAAAGGTCAGGTGATTATATTTTTAGTATGGTGCAGAAAGAATTATTATTTGCATATATGTTGGACTAGATGGCTTTTTAAGTCATGCATCTGTGCAATTTTGGGAAAGCTCATTAAGGAAAGATAGAACCTTTTAAAATAGCATAAAACTCAAAATAAATTTTAGTAAAAATAATAACATTTTCATATAATACTTTAAATTTTGCAAAATGACGCAGGTAGTGAAGGAATTGTTACTATTGCTATTAATATTCTGTCAAATAAAGTTTTGATAATTGCCAGGAAGAAACCACTCACTTAAAAAAAAATTCCAATCTGAATGGCAAAGGACTACTCACCAAGAATTAAAAAAAAAAAGAAAATGTTGGAATATGATATATCAAAGGAAAAAAGGCTTGAACCCAATAATAGCTTATCTAAATCTGAGAATATTCCTACATGAAAAATATGGACTTTAATAGAATCAGTAGCTTCCAAACATTCCTCCTGAGGAGAACAGTGATTAGCTAGCTGCCAGTCTGAGAGAGTGAGTTTCCTTAATGGAATTTATACACACACACACACACACACACACACACACACACACACACACGGAGCAAATTGGAAATGTCATCTTCATTTTGCTGATGAAATAGCCAAGCCAGAAATCAATTCATTTCATTTCATGGATATAGCACTGGATATATATACTAAAATACACAGCTCTACTTTCACAATATCCTAAGTCATTTGGATTCCTTAAATCAGGAGCCCTTACCCTTTTAATAGGGTGATCTACTTTTCATTTTTACCAAGCATTGAAATGGAGGTGTGGAAAAAGAGGCAGCATAATAAAGAAAGTATTAACAGTAAAGTTTTAAGAAAAGCAAGTTGGATATGGTGGTCAATAATGCAGCTCTCCACAATTGAAACATTAAATAACCTCACAGAAAGGGACATGATGGCAGAAGAGCATGGCAGAGCATGAGAGGGTAGCAGAGAAGAAACCTACCGGCTTAGGTATGTTATTACTTTTACGGGAAATTTAAATCACCATCAAAATTCTAGGAGTTGAAGTTTTTATCTTACTTTACATGGAAATGTGCACCTCTCATCTTCAGGATCTTTCCTGAAACTAGGGAAAGTTTAATCTTCCAGTTTAATCTTTAATTTTAAGTTTCCAAAATTCTTAATGTATTGTCAAATTCTCAACCATGAAAACAAATTTGTCCTAGAGAATTTCATTTTGGCTTTCATATTGGTATTCCTCCTGCACTAAGTTCAAAGGACTTTGAAAACCTGACCCCAGTTCCCTATTATTCTTATAAATTTCTGTCATTGGTATATGATTACCTAAATATAGAAACTAATGGGCATACCTCAGCATTTTCACCTCTAGTGCTGTCACTAGGCAAATGTCTTCCATTGCACCAGTTGACATGAAATGTATTTTCATTGAATCATTCTGAAGTCCAGCATGCAAATCAGTTCTCTTAACATTTAACTAAATAAAACCCCAAATAAGCCAAATTTATCCTATTAGGCAAAAAAAAAAACCAAAACCTTACATGGGTAACTGTGCAAAAAATGCTTTCAAGAAGATCTAAGTAAATGAAATATGGTTGGGGTCTTGATATCAGATTCTTCAGAATTTTTTTCCATTATGATGAATTTTAGCAATATATCAAAAGTCTAGAAATGAATTTTTAAAATCCTTTAAAGCCTTTAGGATATAGTCTAAAAATTAAAGGAGCACATTCTGTATAAAATAAACAAATGCAAATGTCTAAATCAAAATAGGGTCATAGTATAAGGTGTTAGAGTCAGTGGATCCAGATCCTAATTCTGTCACTACTTGAGTAACCTTATACAAGTCAGCTTACCTCTGAACCTTAGTTCCCCCCCTCTATAAAATGGAGAACAGACCACTAGATGACCTCGAAGGTCCCTCCCAACTCTGAATCTATGTTCTAATGAATTGGTGATGATGGCTTAGATCATTCCTTGACAATAACAACAGCAATTATAATATTTACTAAGAAATTGTTCATTCTTCTTCATAAAAATAGAATGGGGGACGTTGGTAAAAGCTAAAATCAGTGGCTATACAGATCCATAGGTGATTGGGGTCAAGGTGAAGAGAGCATGCTGAGATCTAGATGAACTAAATTTTCAGACATAGGACATCAAGATGATTGTCCTCTTGTATTCTGCCCTGCTCTGTACTAGTATTATACTCTTTATTTCTAGGAACCACATTTTATTAATGACATTGATAAAATGGAGTGGATACACACATACACATACACACACACACACACACACCATTCCATATGAAGATTAGCTAAGATAATTTAGAATGTTTAGTCCAGAGAAGGAACCATCTGGGCATAGAGAAAAAAGGGGAGAGAATATTATAAAGCTATAGTACTGAAACAAAATTCTTAAATATAATGAATTTCTATCAGTTACTTAATATGATGACACTATGATGACCCTAGTCCCACCCCCATGTCCAAAATTAACTACTTCTGTTTTGATCTCCAGGCTATTTAAAGCCTAAATTAACATATAATGTGAAACTTGTGGAACCAAGGATGTTTCTTGAGTCATGTGAAGAGACAGGACATTTTGATGATACATAGACACTGCATATGATTCAGCTGCTTTATCTAAGGATCATATGGGTGATACTAACAAAGGTAATGACTGTTTCCAACTTCACAAAGATGTTTTGGAGATTAAATAATTAATGATTATAAAGTGTTATGTGTCATTAAGATTATTATAATCATTAAGTTTTTATGATGGAATGATAAATCTTCATGCTTAATATTCAGCAGGTGGCGTTCTTCCCCTTAAATCTATAATGAGACCCACTCACATCCAAGGGGATGTCCCTGGTTCCATTTTGTCTTGAGAATTTGTCTCAATAGCATCCATTAGGATTTTCCTGAGGAACCACCTACTGGTCCATGAAAGATTTAGGAAGGGAAAATATATATTTCCCTATGATTTGTGCATTATTTACATGTATCTTTGGGTACCTAGATAGATAGCATCCTTCAATGATAAATGAATTCCTTAACAGCCTTTTGACTATCTCTACCTGGATTTCAAATCATAAGTTCAAACTGAGTATGTCCAAAGCAGATTTTATCATCTTGTCCCATAAAGCTACCTCAAACCTTCAAACTTATTTATGCTGAGGTCACCAGAATCCTGTCACTCAAGTTCATAACTTTGGAATCATCCATGACTCCTCTCATTCTCTAACTCCCTCACCTTGGCAAAGAAGGAAAAAGTCTTGTTGATTATTCTTTTACAATGCTTCACACATGTCTATACTATACTCACACTGCTACAATCATAACTCAATCCCCTATTACCTCTCATCTGAAATAATTCAGTGCAGGGCAAATAGCAGATACTTAATAAATGCTTGGTGATTGAGATAGTATAAAATTATGTGCATGAAAAATTTATAAAAACAGCCATGTTTTAATATTTAACATTTTCTGTTCAAATTGTCATCTGTTACGATTGTGTATTTTAGACTCCATCCTGAAGCTATCAATTAAGATTACCAAGTTATCATCTCCTACACAAAGTCTATCATGAAGAGAAGTTGCCCATGTCCTACTATCCAGAAAGAATGGGGCATATAATTTGTATATATTTTGCATTTTCTCATTGATATAAGTTCCTTTAAGGCAGATAGTATTTGTTACTGCCTTTGTACCACCAGCACTTAGAGTTGTGCCTGGCAAATATAAGGGAAATATGAATAAATGAGTAAGTGAATATAGCCTCCTAATTTCTTTCTCTGTTTCTGACTTCTCCCTGTCTCCAATCCATCCTTGACTTAGTGACTAAAGGAATCTTCCTGAGGCACAGACCTGACTGTGTTTCTGCCCCGCTCAAGAACTAGTAGTAGCTCTCTTTTGCTTAAGGCTAAAATATATACTCCTCAGCCCTGAAATCAATGCCCTCTATAATCTTGTCCTGATTGATCTTTGCAGCCTAATTTCACATTACTCTTCTTCACACATTCTATGTAATAGTAATAATAAACTCTTTATTTAATATTATATTATATTAATTTTATAATAATATTATATAACATATTGTTATGTAATATTAATTTATATTAACATTATATTTAATAAACAGTAATAATAAACTCTTCTGTCATGTTTTAAGGCTTACAAAGAAGTATTGACTTCCTACACAAAGGAATTTCCTACATACGTGTTATCTTATTGGATTCTTCCAGCAACTCTGTGACTTTGATGCTGTTATCAACTCCATTTGACAGATGAAGAAACTGAACCTGAGAGCAATTAACTGACTTGCCCAGGATCACAAAGCTTGTAAGCATCTAAAGAAGGATTTAAAATCATGTTTTCTTGTCTCCAAGTCTAGTGTTCCACCCACATTTTTTTAATTTTTTTTTTTTTTTTGCTTTTTGGAGGACAGTTGGGGTTAAGTGACTTGCCCAAGGTCACACAGCTAGTTTTTTGTTTTGAGTGTCTGAGGCCGGATTTGAACTCAGGTACTCCTGTCTCCAGGGTCGGTGCTCTATTCACTGTGCCACCTAGCCGCCCCCCCACCCACATTTTAATAATAAAATAATAATAAATAAACAATAAAAGATAGAGAACCAGCTTTTTTCCTGCATTTGGTGTTCCCTCCCTCACTTTGGTGCATTCACACAAGCTATTCCCCATGCCTCCTCAACACCATCTCTCATAATTCCTATCTTCCTTCAAGCCTCAGTTCAGGTGTCGCCTCATCCATTCAGCCTTCCCTACTGCTCCATCTTGTTCTACTTCTTTGCCTCCCTAAATTATACCCATCTTTGTATTTATCTGCATATATGCTTATTTATATATGTTTATAACATATTTGTATATACATTTGTTATCCCATCCTATGACCCCCAAGGAGAATATAAGCACCAAACAAACAGAAAGTATATCATTTTTCACCTTCATGTGCCTAGGATACAACAATTACTTTAAAATCCCATTGCACTGAATATCCTACCCAATGAATAGCTATGAACAAAAATGGCAGTGAAGCCACTATTAGGAAGCAGGGAATATTGACCTGCCTTTGCACAAAGTCCTGAGTATGTTTCTATTTGTGATACTACTTACTTCCTGTAGCATCTTCAGACAGTTTAGTCCAGGGATGGGGAACCTGCAGCCTCAAGGCCACATGTGGCCTTCTGGGTCCTCAGGTGTGTCCTTTTGACTGAGTCCAAGTTTTATAGAACAAATCCTTTAATTAAGAGGATTTGTTATGTGAAGTTTGGATTCAGTCAAAGGGCTATGCATGAGGACGTAGAGAGTCACGTGCGGCCTTGAGGCCACAGGTTCCTCACCCATGGTTTAGTCTGACCAACCGGCCAGATCAGAATCCATCCAATGGTACTACCATCTAGTCATCAACTTTCATCATATACACAAGAATGGTATGAAAAAATTTGTCAAAGAGGATTTCACCACATGGCTCTCAGATTCTGTGATTGTAAGATGCTAGTTTTGCTAAGAAATCTAAGTGAACTATATCCATGACATTCCCTTGGTCCACTGGCCTAGTAACCCCGTCAGAAAAGGAAATGAGATTAGTTTGGCATGACTTATTCTTGATCGAGCCATTCTGAGACCCTTTGTGATCACCATTTCCTTTCCAGGATATTCATTAACAACCCCTTTATTGATATATGCTAGAATTTTACCAGCAACTGAAATTAAATTCATTGGCCTAATTACATTCTTCCCTTTATGGAAAATGGCCATTTGCCATTTCTCTAGGCTCATAAATACCTCTCCTTTTGTCTGACCATGATCTTTCAAAGTTGACCACCAGCTGCAATCACAATAGCTTGTTCTTTCAAAAGCCTTCAGTTGATCTATGCTTTGTGACTTGGAACTCATCAAAGGAAGTTAGATGTGATTTTACCATCTCCCTACTTATCTTTGGTTTCAATACCCTTATTTAGCATTTTTATTCTGACCTTTATAATCCAAAAATGATTCTTCTTTACAAAAAAGACAAATTAAATATGAATTGAACAGTTCTACCTTTTCCCTATCATCCATTAATCAGTTCAACAAATTATTAAGCACCTACTATATACAAGGCACTATGGATCTGAAGGCGAGGAGAAGCAAGAGGATACAAAGACAAAAATGAAACAGTCCCTTGACATAAAGGAACATGCCTTCTGCTAGGAAGTGGGGGTTGAGGAAAAACAATATTTATACAGATAAGTAACCTCAAAAAATTCCAAGATATTTTGAGAGAAGACAGACTGTCCTATATACCCCTAGAATATTTCTATTACCTCTTTAATCCTTTTTGTCTGATTATAGTTTTGTCAATGTGTCTTTTTATTGTTTTTAACATTCCTCACCAATGTTAGCTCATTCGGAGGCAGTTATGACACTATTCCAAAAGAACCATGCCATGTTTTTTTTTAAACATTCACCTTTCATTACCTGCCCTGGTTTCCATATTTTTATTACATCTCTTTTAAATCTAAATCCTCTTTTTCTCCTCATTGTAACTGTTTCTCTTTGTTTCTTTGGATTTTTTTTCTTGGGGTATACCATCCTTTCTGTATTGACTTCCTACACAAATTTTTTGTTCATGGCATTTTTCCTGTCCTTTCACTGAACCTTTGAAATATGACTTCCTGGGGGCAGGTAGGTGGTGCTGTGAATAGAACACCAGACCTGGAGTCAGGAGAACCTGAGTTCAATTCTGGCGTCAGACATTTAACACTAGCTGTGTGATCTTGGGCAAGTTACTTAACCCCAATTGCCCCGCCTTCCCCCTGCAAAAAGACAAAAGAAAGAAATATGACTTCCTTCAACCTACAATGCACATCAAACAGCTCCCTGATTTCCTCCATTATCTGTCACAAATTCCACCAAATTTCCCCAGAGTTCTACTTCAAAGATTCCAGGTCAAAATAATCAGTGTTGGAAGAATTGTGTAAAGACAGGTACAATAATGCATGGCTGGCTAAGCTGTGAATTAGTATAATCATTCTTAAAGGAAATTTGGAATTATGAAAATAAAGTGACTAAAATGTTCATGCCCTTTGACCTGGAAGATTCTAATATACATATACCTCAAGGAAGTCATTGGGAAAAAGAAAGATGCCATATGCACCAAAATATTTATAGAGGCATTTCTTGTGGTACCAAAGAATTTGTTTGACTTTACTAGGTATATTTATCACAAGTTTTGTTTTCTTTTTCAATTGGCAAAGGGAAAAAAATAAATGCTAGTTAAGTGAAAATAAAACAAATTTTAAGCGTATAGAAAAGTGTTTCACAGTTGAGGTCATTTGTAGATTCTTTTAGTATTCTTTTGTTGCCAATTTACCTGTCAGTTAAACTTTTCTGCAGTGGGTACATACCCTATGAAGACAAGAAAAAAGATTTCTACATTATTAAGGTTAAGTTGAAAGATAAGGACCTCAGTACCTCTAAGTAGGTGTACTAACCACAACTACTTGTCTCTTTTTCCTCTGACCCTTACTGGAGGATCTCTCCCCTAAAAAACTAGAAGATCCACAGTATCTGGAAGACAAGAAATCATTTCTTCCACAGAGGTTCTCACTCCCTTCTGTTTGAAAAGAATCTTGTGTCTGTTATCTCCATGAATTCAATGGTCCTTCATTAATTTTTTCTGTGTCATTCTTTCACCTTCTAACCTCCTAACAAATCAGGTTTCCCTCCTCTTTCTCTTCCTTTTCCTCCTCTTCCAACTCCTATTTATTTTTTTTAAGAAACAGAAATTCTTTACCAATTCCCTTTTACTGATCTCTTGTATTCCCACATGCTACAACTATTATCTCTTTGTGGCTGGCTCTTAAATCTATACTGCTAAACCTTAGAGTCTTCTACTTATACCCCAGATTCATATCTTTGATATCCTACTGGGCATCTCTCCCTAGATGTCTGGTTAAACTGAAAACCTCTTCTTATTCCTCCAGACTTCCCTCTTCCTGTTAATGGTACCACTATCTGCTTCATCCATTCTTACTACCATTAAGTGAGTTTTGACCCGTCCCTATTCCCCTCCCTCACATCTAACCATCAAGTCCTTGCTGAGACTATCATCTCAGTATCTCTTGAACTATTTTCACCACCACCACCACCACCTTAGTAGGAGTCTTTATGTCCTTTCAAAGGACTAGTGAAATAGCCCCCTATCTGTTCTCTCTCACTTCCAATCCAATCTAATTCCAGTCAACAAGTATTTCTAAAACACCTACTATGTGTAAGGCACTGGGGATACAAAAACAGAATTGAAAAATGTCCCAGCCTCCAAGGAACTACACATCCATTAATTCAAAAACATCTACTACATAAAAGACACACTCCTAGGTTATGGGAATTCAAAGACAAACATGGAACAGTTCTGAAGCCTAAGAAGTTTAGATTCTACTGGGTCAGAGGTAAATGGATAACATGTACACAGATACATAAATACAAGTATCTACTAAGTAAATGCAAACTTTTTTGGCATGGTGGTGAGGGGGACAAACAACTGGTAAGAGATTAAAGAAAAGTTTCTGGCAGAAGATGATCCTTCAGCTGAGCCTTAAATGAAAGTAGAAATTCTAAGAGGAGGAAGTAAGGATGCAGTACATTCTAGACATGAGGGAGAACCTATTGAAAGTCATGGAGAGGGTGAGGTGAAAGGGAAGCAAGGCAATAAGAAAGTGACCACTTTAACTGGAATGCAGAATATAAAATAGAAAATAATGTGAAATAATTCCACAAAGGTAGACTGGAGCCAAACTGTTAAGGGCTTTAAATGCAAAAGAGAAGAGTCTGTACTTTATCCAAGAGGCAACAGGGAGCTACAATGCTGCCAGGTTAATCTTTCTAATTGACCAGAGAAGCAGGACATCTTTAAACTAACATATTAAATTTATTACATACTTTTGTAAAACCCAATCTGTTCATAATAGAGATTGGCATTTTCACATATAATCCTCTTTTTTTGTTCCATTCTTTATAAGAAAATGTTCTTTTTTCAGTGCTTGTTAAATTCAGAATTTTTTAAAAATTTAAATTTTCATAATTCATAATTTTATTACATCATTTCTCCATTTGAAAACCTTTAATAGTTCTCCTTGTCTACTAAATAAAGTCCAAATCTTTTTGGTCTAGCATTCAAAACCCTCTAACATGCATTTTCAGCCTTATCTCACACTACTAAAAACCTTTCAGGTATCTTAAGCTCCAGCCAAATTAGATTACTTACCATTCCTCAATACATACTATACTTTCTTTGCCTCAGTACTTTTGCTCACAGCATTTCTTGTTCTTTTAATACATTCTCCTCTTCCCCGATCCTCTTGCACTTCTAACCCAATTCAGCTCCTGACTTTCTGGACTTTTCAACTTCCATTCCAGTCTCTTTCTCATGCTAGAGATGCCTCCATCCCTTTCACCTCCCCCAGCTGTTGAGATTCTCCCTAAAACCTCCATTTGAGGAAGTTCCCACACCTGACATGCTCACTTCTAACCTGGCTCAACTGATTTCTTCTCTGAGAGCAGAGCCTGCCTTTCTTTTTGCCTGTATTTGTATCCATCAGACTTAGCACAATGTCTGACACATAGTAAGGACTTAATAAAAGCTTCATCTATCTGTCTATCTATCTATCTATCTGTCTGTCTGTCTGTCTATCTGTCTACTTACTAAATATCCACCTATCTGTTCCCATATCTTCTGGTTGAAATTCTATCAATTCTTAAATGCCTAATTACAACACTGCCTTTTCAATTCCAAAATGATGTTTCATTCCCCTGAATTACTCCAGTATTTTCTTTATTTCTGACCTTTACACCTATCATATTCTACTTTGTAATAATATAAGCACCTTGATGAACAACTATCTCATTTTTGTTCTTGTATTCCAAGTTGCTACCACAGTTGTCTGGCAGTTAATAGGTACTTAATAAATGTTTGTCAAAATGAATTGAATTATATTTATGTCTTAGTTCTTCCTTGTATCCTATTAAATAATGCCATATACTTACTAGGTATGCAATAAATATTTAATAAATGAATGAAAATCACCAAGGATATAGATAGGGTAGGAATGAAACTACCTATTCACCAACATCCACAATATACCCTAAAAGACTGTACAGAAGAAAGAAAACATGTAAATAAACTCTAAAAATGGTTTAAATAAATTCAAACAAACGGATGATAGGCTCTTAATTTGAGGATAGGCTTGCTAACCTTTGTGGTTTGATATTACTGAAAGTAATCTTGTAATGCTTATATTTTCATAAGAATTGTCATCCTTCCTATGACTCTAACCAATAAAGTTATCTCTGTACATATGTGTTTTTAGAATGAAAAAATGTACCATATAAGTGAACTAAGGTAACTATAGTATTATTTTTGAAACTGAATAGTAACCAAATTGTGACAACTACTTAACTCTCCCCAGATGCCATTATGATGGTTTATATTGCTATGATATATGACAGTGTTTTCCTAAAAGATATCTGATACCACTGTACTTTTTTAAAATACAGTTCCTCAAAATGAGGTCAAGTTGACCATAAACAGTCGTCAAACTGGAGTCTGACAAAGCATTTAGGAAAGTTCTGAAGAGGATAAATTTTCACTGGACTGGATAAGCCTGAAAGGTCTTTTTGTCTCTTAATTGTAGGATCCTATGACAAAAGCCTGAATTAATCTACCTATGCTTTTTAGGCACATTTCTAAACCACACAAAGTTTGTTTATACTTTCAGTAGTGATAATAGGTCCTAACAGTAAAAATGAAGGGGGAGAAGCCAAGCAGTAGTATCACTAATCCTAATCCTCCTCTTGATTCTTCTTTAAAAAAAAAGAAGATGAAGAAGTATAAATTCATTACTGGAAAAGGTGTGAGGAATATAAAAGCACTACTATGTCTTAATATTTGATACTCATTCCCTACATAATCTGTTGCCCTGTCCCTTAGTGCCTTCTGAATATTATGAGGGTGAATCAAGGAAGGCCAGTCTTACAACATGTTAAACAGATGGCCAACATAAACATGACAAGATCTGATAGACATCCAACAATATTATCTTTACACTAGCCTGCTAGGGTAGCTGAAATTCCTATACTAATCACTACTACTCTAGGTTGAAGTCTAAAAGATCCTGGTTAGTCAATAATTAATCAATAAATTATTAAACGTTATTAAGTGCTTACTATGTACCAAGAACTGCCTAGGTACTGGGAATACAAAGATAAAAATGAAACAGTCCCTGTCCTCAAGGAGGTTACATTCTAGTATGGGAGACACAATGTACTTTATGTAAGTCCTCCAGGGCTACTTCACAACCCAACCCCCCTTTTAGCAGATCAGTCCCCCAGTGGGCAGCTGACCATTTCTCCTAAATCAGGTTATTATTTGTAGATTCCTGAATAGCTGGGGGAAGGGGGGAGCAAATCTCTAATACTGTTGCTCATGAGCCCCCATTGTTACTCTAGTTCCTGTTGCTTACCTAATTGACATCAATTAGACACAAAGAGTTAACTGACATCAAGTAAGTTTTATTTGGGGATATTTACTAAGGTGGTATAGTAAGAACAATTGGTATAAAATATTCCCCCCTAAAAGTCTGGGATATACTCTCCCACAAGTATATATAGAATTCAGGGGGAAATAGGATCAAGATTAGGGAGCACATGTGGCCACAAAATGACTTACAGCATAGTTCCTGGTTGGACGGAAGTCCTTTTCTACCTTCCTTGAATCTTAAGTAAGATCCCTCTCAGTATGTGATGTTATCTATTGAGTCAAAAAAAAAATGTTGTTTTGACAACATCGGTTCATGGAATCATACATAGTTAACCTCTCAGACTCTAGGAAAGGCTATACTTAAACCATCCAAGACAAACAGATACCCATTTTGCTTTTAGAATCCTCTAGATTAGAGGTATCAAATCTGTGGCCTTCAGGGTCCCTGCAGCACAACACTCCCAAGTACTACCTAAAACTAGAACTATTTAACAAAATAAAATGCCACCTAGATAATGTTAATTTTTTGTTTTCAAAGTTAATGTGTGGCCCACAGGGATCCTGTTCTGACTTTGCTATCACTGCGCTAGACCTTTGCATTTGAAACAAAGAACTGGCCACTGTGCCCAGTCTTTATGAGTATATACAACATGAGTTTGATACAATTCGACATATGGAAGAGTCTGGGGACCTTGCTTTCCTGGAGAGTCATGACTACCTGTAATGGAAGTGACTTGGAGAGACTTTGGAACATACATAAACTAATTCTTGTCTGTTCCATACATACATTTTCAATATATAACCACGTATTGAACAGGAACCTCTTGATTAGTTGTGACTGCAGAATCAGAACTGGGGTAGGGAAGGAAGGATTCAAAAGACCTTACCATGTTCTCTTGGTTAAGACCTCTTCTCTTGGTTTTTGGTTTGTTCCAGAAAGTAATGAGAACACTGTAAGGGAGAGACCTCGGGTCTTTTCCCTATGAGGCAGATACATGGGCCCCAAGAATACAACTCCCCCCCAACTCCCCAGTACTTTGTCTAGATCTTGGTTCTTTCATTTTAGAAGAAGGAAATTGAAGATAGACTTTGAAAGTACAACCCCCCACCCAAGCCCCCAGTTCTCTGTCTAGATCAGTGGTTCTCAACCTTCTTAATGCTGCAACCCTTTAATACAGTTCCTCATGTTGTGGTGCCCCCCAACCACAAAATTATTTTCATTGCTACTTCATAATTGTAATTTTGCTACTGTTATGAATTGTAATGTAAATATCTGATATGCAGGATGTATTTTCATTGTTGCAAATTGAACATAACCCACAGGTTGAAAACCGCTGAGCTAGATCTTGGTTCTTTCATTTTAGAAGAAAGAAGTTGAAGACCAACTTTGCAAGTTTTGAAAGGTCAGGAGAAGGAGCTACCCAAAGCCCAGGAGTTCATATTGGGTCTTGCATCCAACCTAGTATTAATACCCTGAGGACTATCAGACCCAGCACAG
Source organism: Pseudocheirus occidentalis (assembly GCA_028646575.1). NCBI lineage: Eukaryota > Metazoa > Chordata > Mammalia > Diprotodontia > Pseudocheiridae > Pseudocheirus > Pseudocheirus occidentalis. Next base: position 137,538,159 of record CM053597.1, read on the forward strand.
CAATAATTGAGATACAGATTCATCCATCAACAATTCCCCATCTGGATGTAAACTTGGTGGGACCAGTGCTAGGTAGAAACTGTGCTAAGTCTGAGTCTACTTTGCCCAGAGACCATGGTCATATAAGTGGAGAGTTTACCCCCCAGGTGTTCAGGAGAAACATCCATACTTTTGTTTTGTTGTACTTTTGCTTGGAGAAAATTTTTCTTAATAAAGGCTTATTGATATTAAGTAGTTAAGTGGAATTGAGGTTGCTAGTTTCCAGTGGCTAAAGATGGAAGAAACACACCTAGAAAGAATGGTCAAGCTAATAGCATTAGAATAGAAATACTCTACCCTCTCAGAAGAATCCCTAGAAAAAGGAATATGTGTAACCACCAGCTCTCAAGAGGTAAAAATGCACATAAGATACACTTTAAAATTTAACATTCACAGTGAGTAGAGCACCGGCCCTGGAGTCAGGAGGACCTGAGTTCAGATCTGGCCTCAGACATTTGACACACTCTAATGCCATGCACCAGCAGATTCCCAAAAGAATGCTGCTGTAAACAGCTTTTATGGTTCAGATTACACAGTGATAGTGAACACTCTGTTTATTCCATTACAAATCAAGGCAAACATTCATAATATGTTACAATATAATATTCACAACATATCAAGGTACAGTACAACATTCAGTCTTCCATTCATGGGGCAATCATACATCAACTCAATCAATTCATAATACAATAATCAATCTTCCACTCATGGGGTAACCATTCAACAACTCAATCACTAAATACAATCATTTGAAAACCACACAAATCCTCCACCCCTCGGTGTCCAGCAATCCTCAGTTTTGTCCAAGGGGAGGCCTTTTCTTCATCTTGACTCTGGGTAGTCTCTCTGATTCCCTGAATCCCCTTCTATGGTCCCAGCTCCCTCCTGAATCCACAAAACAGTCACCTGGATTCAGAAGCAGACAGCTGCCAGGTCCTTGTCTAGTCCTCAGGGCAATCCCTGGCACGCACTGAAGTTCACAGGGTCCAGCACATCTCAAACCCTTCACCACTTCTCTTGCCTGGAACTCAAGGATTAGCTGGGCCATGAACAAATGAAGTCTTATCCTGGTCATGCTTCTTCAGTCTTCCAGCAGTTCGGCTGGCCCTAGGACCCAGAAGGAATATCAGCCTTCTGTATGGCCTTCACCAGATTCTGGTCTCAGGAAAACTTCATTCAATTCTCAGTCAGCTTCCAGATGGTGGGAAAAAAATTTTCTCCCTCTTCCTCTCCCTCTCCTTCTCCCTCTCTCTCTCTCTCTCTCCTCTCTCAGCTGGCTTTAGTCTCCATGAATCTTCCTTCATGAGAAGCAACATTCCAATTCTGTCTCTCAGTCTCTAGAGTTCTTCTTTATATACAGCACTGGCCTCCTGTCTCAGCCAATAGCCTTCTTCCACCAACAGGGGAGTTCACACCTTTTCAACAGTGGACAGAGCTCACACCTTCCAGACAGGGCTCACACTATCTATACAGAGCCCTAAGTCTGCTAAAAACTGATTGCTGTCACACACACTTACTAGCCATGGGACTTCAGGCAAGTCACTTAACACCAATTGCCCTCCAAAAAGCAGAAAACAAAAACAACATTTCTCCATCGCTTTTTTTTTTCACTTTTTGAAGGGATGAGGGCAGGGCAATTGAAGTTAAATGACTTGCCCAAGGTCACTAAGGCTCGTAAGTGTTAAGTGTCTGAGGTCAAATTTGAACTCAGGTCCTCCTGACTCCAGGGCCTGTGCTCTATTCACTGTACCACCCAGCCATCCCACTCTAACACTTTCTTAAATTTAGTCAACTAACAAACCAATAAACCAACCCCTGATGTGTAGTGTTTGCCGGTTTCTGGGGCATAAAAGTTCACAAAGAAAATTTTAAAATGGGCTGTTAAAATTGAATATAACCCACCCTTGAACCAGGAGCAAGAGACGTAGCTGACCTAGGTGTGGGAGAGTGAGGTCAGACAGAACACTTACTCCATCACCATTATCATCATCAACATCATCATAACAACATTCATATAGTACTCTAAGATTTGTAAAACAGTTTGCACCTATTATCATCTGTGATCTTCCCAGCAGCCCTGTGAGGTAGATGTTGCTATTAGCCCCATCTTACATATGAGGAAACTGGGGCTCTATGAGGTTAATTGATTTGACCAGGGTCACACAACTAGAAACTTTCTGAAGGGGGATTTGAACCCAGTTCTTCCTGACTCCAACTCTAGTGGCCTATCCAACAACACCAATCTGCCTCCCTACATTGGAGTAAGCAAAGATTCTTGGCTATATGATTTTCACTAAGTAAAATAGCTAACTAGAGCAGAAAAAAAATTAGGGATTTTGAAGAATACCCTCTTTCATATGCATTTCATTTAAATTCTTAATTTTCAAATGTCAAACATCATTTTTTTCCTGAGTCAAGTTTGCATGTACGTAAAATTCCATTCTGTCACAAACGTTTGGCATGAACCTTTTCTTGAGGGGGGAAAAGTCTGTAAATGACATTTATCATCTCTGTGACTTTTAGTTCAAATTAGTTCAGTTTTGCAAGTTAAAACACGATTTTCCCAACTGCCAAGACTGCAAATCCAACCCGAGATCTGAAAACCAAGTGGTGTTTTTCTGCCTCTTACATCATTATTACCAGTGAGAAAGATTCTGCAATCCCAAGTTAGTTGACAATTGAGTACAAGACGCTTGAGGCAAAATATCATCCAACTCATTCTCCCACAGCTGCACCTCTCCAGCTCTTCCAAGGCAGAAGTAGAAACTTGTTTCTGGTGGAGAAGTTGGAAGGTGTGACTCAAAGATAACTGAAGTCCCGCTAAAAATCAAAGACACAGTCGCTCGTTTCTGTATGTAGTCTCAACTCATTCTTGTTCCACCTCTGAATTCCTGGACAGCCTTTGCACTACCCCCCCCCCCCAAAAAAAAAATCAATTTAACTGAAGCGTGCTGTCTTAGTGTTCTCATCAGCAAAAGACCCGAGAGATGACAATACAATAGGCAATCCTCAGCCAACATAAGCCCCCAGAAAGTGAGTGATGGAGTCAGCCCCTTGTTAAGGATTCGTTCACCTTCTTTTGACAATGGCCCTGTTGTAGAACGAAAGCATGATGTAATTCTGCTTTACACTGAGTCAAAATGTGTTCTTAATCAGGGCAATTAGGCCTAATTAAACTATGTAAACTGCCACTTTATGTAAATTGAACATTTATGGGGTGTCTACTAGTGATAAGGAAAACTACTCAGAATTTTCAGCTTCAGAAATGTGCAAGCCCTAAAAAAAACTGTCCTAAAATCTTTGGCAGGCTAAGAAAACCCATGGTTTATACTGGCTCCTTTTCTTCCCCAACCCATAAAGTATAAACATCTCATTTAGTCCTTGGCCCTCTGTTCTTTGGTCTTAAAATTCTTTCCTTTGGAGAGCTCATTAATTTGTACCTCAATTTAAATCAACCAGCACTTATTAAGTGCCTACTGTGTGCAAAATTCTCTCTAGCATTACTGATAGAGAGAAAAAGTAGCCTATGCCGTAAAGAAGTATAGAGTCTACAGGAAAGATATCAACTGCGCACAGATAAGTAAATGCAAGATAATTTGAGGAGGGGAAAGGGGAAGAGAGAGAGGGAGAGACAGAGAGAGAATATGAACACGTGGGGACTTCAGTCAGCACCTAACCTGAGTCATGAAGAAAGCAAGGTATTCTAAGAGACATAGGTGAGAAAGAACTAACTATATTCCAGCAATGGAGGACAGTCCACACATGGAAAGGCATGCAAGTTAGAAAGGGACTAGTGGTATGTCAGAAAGATCACTGGGCTGGGCCTGGTTTGGTGGTAGACATCTGGAATCCCTGCTCCTAGGGGAAGCTAAAGTTGGTAGAACTCTTGTACTGGGGAGTTCCGAGCTGAATTAATGCTAAAACCAATCTGGTGTCCTCACTAAAAGTCACAATACAGCGAGCCCCTGGGAGCAAATGAAGGTGGGGCAAACCAGTGCATGTGGGAAACAGAGGGGATCAGAGAACCGTACTGATCAACAGTAGAATCAGGCCCATAAGCGGCTACTGCACTTCAGCCTAGGCAGGACAGAGCTCCAATTTTAAAAAACAAACAAAACACCCCACCACAATAAAAACAAAAACTGGCTTTTTGAGCCAGAGTGCCTGTGTGGGTTCACATTCTGCCTTTCTTCATGTGTAAAATGAGGTAGTTGAACTAGTTGGCCTCTTAGGTCCCTTTCAGCTCCAAATATGTGATCCCAGGCAAATTTGGCTGAAAAGGAACATCTGACAAGGAGTTGTTTCAAATATAACTGGAAAGGCAGGTAGGTGTCAGATAGTGGAGGGTTCTAAATACCAGACTAAGGATTTTGTATCTCAATCTATAGGCAAGCAGAATCAATGAATATATTTGTGTAGTAGAGCTTGTTTTTAGGAATATTGTGATAGTTACATGTGGGATGGATTGGAGAATGGAGAGAGAGAAATCAGAGAAACTCAGTAGAAGGACTTAGTGTCAGACCAGATGAATACTGATAAGTTCCTGAACTATCCAAGTAAATAGATGGTAAGTGTCAAAATGTGAGATTTGGGACTAAGATAGAATTGACAAAACTTGTCCACAGATTAGATATAAGGAGGAGGGAGAGGGAAAAATTAAGGAAGACCCTGAGGCTGTGAACTGGGATGCCTGAAACAAAGGTGGAGCCTTCAACAAAATATGGAAATTTGAAGGAGTGGTAACTTTAGGGGAAATGGTAAATAATAATTCAGCAAAGGATACTGAGGACAAACCTAACAGAAAAAGGAGGAAGCAAGAGCAGTGTCCAATACAACAAGGAAGTGAGAAACATCAGGACAAGAGATAAGGGGGAAAGTGATTAACATGACAAAAGCTTTGGAGACCAAAAGTAGGATGTGTCTTTATAAAAGTTCTATGGTTTTAGCAGTAAGCACCTACTATGTGTCAGGTACCTTGCAGAATGTGGCTTCAGTTAAATGGTAAGGTCCTAAATTAGACTGGGAAAGTTAGAGATGAAATGAAGGTTGGAATAAATCTAACAAACTGAAATTCACTAAAGATAAATACAAAGTCTTGCACTTGGGTACAAAAAAAAAAACTCTTCAAAAATATAAGACGGAGGAACATGGATAGATTGGGATTGTCCTGAAAGGTATCTGAAGGTTTTAGTGGACTTCAAGCAGAACATGAGCCAATTCTGTGATGTAGCATCCAAAAAATTAATGTGATCTTGGGCTGCATCAAGAGGGAAATGGCTTCCTGGAAAATGGAGCTGATTTTCCCATTGCACTGTGCCCTCATTAGACCTTTTCTGGAGCACTGGGCTCAGTCTGAGGCACAGTGGTTTAAAAAGGAACTTAATCAGGAAGACAACCAGGATGGCGAAGGTCCTTGAGTTCATGTCATTTGATAACTGATTAAAGGAACAGGCATGTTTATCCTGGAGAAGAGAAGACTCAAGGGGGACATGATCACTATCTTCAAGTATGTGAAGAAGGGACTAGACTTGTTCCATTCAGCCCCAGAGGGCAGAATCAGGAGCAATGGGCAGATGTTGCAAAGAGGCAAATTTGGGCTTGTTTTCAGGAAATGCTTCCTAACAATGAGAGCTGTCCAAGGGTGGAAGGGGCCCCCTCTTTGAAGGTTTTCAAGCAGAGACTGGATAACCATTTGTCAGCTATGTTATGTTTTTGTTTCTATTTGTGTATGGATTGGACCATATGGCTGCTGAGGTCCCTACCAGTTCTCAAGTTCTATTATTTTGAAAAAAGGTAGGGGACTCCTAGAGTGGTATGTTAGCTTAACCATTTTTATTACAAGAAGAGGCAAGAAAATGGCTGCTATATATTTTTTAAGTATCAAAAATACTTTTTATAAAATTATATACTCTCTTCTATTGGGTCTCAATAATTTATGTGGTATTCCAAAATCCACACAATGACTTGCACCATGCTAAACACACTCACTTGTCAGTTGATTTAAGAATCTTCTAAGATCATAGATTTAGATCTGGAAGGGACCTTGGGATCCTCCCCTCTCATTTCACAGTTAGGAAACTGAAGCCTATTGAGGATAAATGACTTGCCTAAGGTCATACAGTTAGTAAGTGGCTAAGTCAAGTTTGTAACTCAGTTCTGATGACTCCACCTTCAGCAATTTTTTAACTGAGCCACACTGCTTCACCCTGATTTGTCTGACTTGAGGTTCATTCATTATTCCATTGCTTGGCATTGGCGCAATCTAAGCAAAGTCAATTGTTTTGGGGATGGAATTTAAGATAAAAACCACTGTCACCACAGTTGATCCTTGCAAAGTCTCCCAAACAGGCAATGAAATAGGCTAAAGCTGATTCTTAGATGACTAAACCTTCCTAATTAATACCTGATAAATGGCATGTGCCATCTGAACCTGAAACACCCACTCCATTAAAGCCCAGCTAACCCACCACTGCATTCTAGACCCATTGATGAACATCAGTGTTCCTGAGTCGTCCTATAGCACTCTTAAGGATGGAGAAAATTGGAAGGAGGGAGGGACTAGAAGGGAGATAATAGGAATGAGGGAATAGGAGGAGGTATTGTTCCAGGGTAAGATAACTGGGTCCTGAAAGTATAGTATATCCTAAATATCCTGTAAATAAAGGGTTCTCAGATATAAAAGAAAAGCCTAGTGCACCAGGTTCAGTAGGCTACCGATGTAAGAATGAAAGAATGACTAGCCCCACTAAGCATATAATAATAGCATGAGGCTCATGACTTGAGCACTTCATGACTTGAACATTTATAGGAGAGACATAAATCATTAGGTGTTTGCAATTCATTTTACAGCTCACTGCCAGTCACTCAGAATTCTTCTGGACTGCTCCTCCTCAGATGAAAAAAGGTTCCAGAATGGTAGTTTCCCCTGGGTTTCTGCAGAAAGCTAAATGGCTCCACTGGAGAGGGTAGACTGCATGGTTTGTGGTGCCTAGCAATGTGAAATTACAGGAATGCAACCATTTCCTTCTCAACAGCATTGAAAGTGCTTAGGAGATGGGTACCTGCTAGCACCAGTAGAGTAAGGGTTGTGTCTGTTTTCATTTTCAGTTCTTGGACTGTCATGGCCTATGGGCCAATCCTCATTATTTTCTCCCAGTCAAGTTACATCTTGTACACTATTTTTTTTTTCTATTTCATGCAAAACTATTCAGGGAGCTGAACTGCTTTATTAACAAAGTGTGGTTTATTGAGTTTGGAAATATATTGTTCTTCTTCATTTCCCAGCAAGGCTTTAAATTGCCTTTCAGACACACAAAGTTCAATCCCTTCCTTGCACATGCAGCATTCTCACTGAGGAGGTCACTAGAACTAGGAAAAGAAAGTCAGGAATAGAAGTAGAAGAAATCATTAATAGCATTAATATCTTTGGAAAGAACATAGGTATGCCAAGGTCAGTTCTACTTTATTGTTCTTATTTGTTACAAGGGGAGGGTCAATAGAGGGAAGGGGGGGATAAATCAGGGAATTATTACAGTATAAAACCAAATACATCAATTAAAAAAATTTAAAGCATATGTATGTCCCTTTAAGATAAGCAGAAACTGAAACCCTGACCAGTTTAAAAAAAAGAAAGAAAAGATGAATCTAAGAGAGAAGGAGAACTCTAAGGAGAGAAACAGAGATCTCTATAGGCAAAAATGAAGAAACCTTTCTCTTGCCATGGGAGTGAGGGATTACAACTTGAGCCTGCCCTGTGAGAATTAGAGCAAGGCCTGAATCACCTCAAGTTAACAACTCTTTTACCCCAACTAATTTACATACATCTTTAGGAGAACTTGATTAGAAGGTTTCTAAAAGGCACTTTGGGCAAGTAAAGAATTTGGCATAAATTCCCTCAGGGCCAAATGGGATAAAATGAGAAAAAGAGAGTTATAAGAAAATTTTAATTGCCTGCATTAAAACCTTACTCTGTGGCCTCCTTATTAAGTAACAAGTCTTTGTTAAGTGCTCATTATGTGCCAGATACTGATGATACAAAGACAAAAAAAAATGGAAAAAACTCTCTACCCTCAAGGAGTTTACATTCTATTAGGAAATACACGTACACATATAAGTACATAGAAGAGGTTCTCAGATTTGGAGCTATAAGGGACCTAAAAAGCCATCGAATCCAACACGCCATATTTTACAGATGAGGAAATTGGGGCTCAGAGAGTTCAAGTGACCAGCCCAAGGCCACACAGGGAATAGGCGGAAGAACCATTAAAACTCACGTACTTTATCTTTAAACATAGTGTTCATACCATTGTACCACACTTTTTATTGGAGGGGGGGGGAGGAGATAAGGAAAGGCAGAAACAAAGGATGTAGCAAGTGCTGCTTTAGCTAAGCAAGAAAGTGATTGTTTTCTCAAAGTCTATACCAGCAGTACCTACCAAGCTAGAAGGGTTGCTAATAAGAACTCCAAAGCACTCTGTCTATAATCCAAGGATCAGTCAAGCTAAGAATGGAAAAGTTCATCACCACATCACTGATAACCAGGTTATGAATTATTTTTGGCCATACATACATAAAAAACGGCCTGCACAACCCTGCTAAAGTGTGGACAGACTTGGATCTGTGTTCAATGGAAATTAAATCACACATCTTTTACAGAATTATAAATAAAATTATTTTTGTAGAAAGCCTCAGTTACTGGCAGTTCTCAACCTGTGGGTTATGTTCAATTTGGAACAGTGAAAATACATCCTGCATATCAGATATTTACATTACGATTTATAATAGTAGCAAAATTACAGTTATGAAGTAGCAATGAAAATAATTTTGTGGTTGGGGGTCATGAGGAACTGTAGTAAAGGATCATGGCATTAGGAAGGTTGAGAACCACTGATGTAAAGGTAAACTCAGTACATGCCCTTTGCCCTCCTGTAGACATATGAATATGCCATTTGAAAGAGGAGGCTTTCAGGATGGCTAGTCTGAATTTCAGAAATATCTTATTACCCCTGAAGGGTATTATAAGAGTTTAAAACTTCTGACTAGAACATATTTACTGATTTTTTTCTCTTGTTTCTTACAGTTAAGGTAAACCACTAGTTACAGATATGAATGGTAAATCTATATAGTAAATCTAATTCAAGAAAGCTAGATTAGAGGAATTACATACATAACCTCTTAAGGATTATCTCAGAGGGGGTAGCCATGCCTTCTCAAAGTGTGCTTTTTGTGTCAGAGGCAGAAACAAGGAATTGTTATGAATATATCATAGTGGACTTGAGTCTAGGTATGGCAGAGGGTCTTAGCTAGATACAGAGGCTTTAATTATGGGCCCAGTGATGGGCCTATGACTGTTGTTTAAAGACTAGCAAAGACAAAGTCAAGAGACTCAGCAGTAAATGGTTAGAAGTCAGTTCATACATATTCTTAACTGCAACTCATTATGAAAATCAACACTAATGTGTGTACTTACACAGAGGGATCCAGTGTTACTTTTTATTGGTTCAAACATGCCAGTTGGCAGGTCAAGAAACATTTTTTCAAAGATTTTTAAGTTCATCTTGATCATGGTTTTGGCCAAGGAGGAAAAAAAGTAACCTACCCTAGCAGAGATTCCTAAACTGAGGTCTGTGGTTTTTCTAAGTATTTTAATAACTGTATTTTAAGATAATGTGTTTTCTTTGTAATCTCATGTATTTTGTTTTATTATTTAAAAACAGTATTCTGAAAAGAAGTTAATAGAATTTACCGGGTTGCCAAAGGGGTCTACAATACTAAAGATTAGAAAGTCCTATACCATGACAATAGATATTCTTATAACCAAAACGTATTATGGCTCATAAAGGATAGAGATGTTATTCGTGTTTACCCAGCAATTTCGGTAGCAAAATCATTATCAGGTCTCTTCCTTCTCTGTGCTTTAGACACTACCTATAGATAAAGAATATTTTAATCTAGATAGAAAATTCAGCATACATCTTAATATCAGATATCAAAATTCCCCAGTAATAAAATGCTACTGTCACAGCCAAGATAAACTCAGGAAGCTCCCAAAGAATGTCCCCTGACATGTTAATTGGCACATCTGAAGAAACCTAACATCGAGTACTTCTATATACCCTGGAACCAGGTGTTTAATGTTGTTGGTGATATCTGGAAGATGGGTGTACTTTACTAACTACCTGAAAAAGATGAAATGTATGACTATTACACATGCATGCAAGATTATCTATATACATATATTCATTTCTCATGAGATTTATAGCTGTAGCTGCAGTACAAGGTGGAGTGGAAGCCTGCCAGTCATCCCTGCAGATATGAGGTTCTTAACCTATATTGTGAACTGTTTTGGTTTCATTTTGATTTGAATATTTTCCATTTTCTTTGTAATACTATGAATTTTATGTTGTGCATTTAAAAACATTATTTTGTGCAGGGGTACACAGACCTCACCAGACTGTCAAAGAGGATCATGACAGAAAAAAAGGGTAAGAACTCCAACTTGTAGATAATAGTTCCCAAAAGGCAACCCATGGAACAATACTGGTCTCTGAAAGGGATGGTCTCATTCCTTTATATTACTATCTATGAAATGGGAACAACTGTCCTTGTTTCTGACATGATTAATTTATATATTCCAACTTACAAAAAAAACAGGCATTATGCTTCACTATTCTCTCATCAAAAGTGGCACCAGTCATTCCACTAATACCTTTTTTTTCTTTTGTCTAAGTAAAAGGAATGGTTATAAGTTGTCTTTGTCCCATAGAGACCCGCTGTTTTCTGAGGATAACTCTCTTAACTAATGCAATTAGAAAATTCAGTCCTCGACGCTAAGGGGCACCATAGACAGACTGCTGGACCTGGAATCAAAACTATCTGAGTTCTAATATGGATTCAGACAGTTACCAGCTTTGTGACTCTGGGCATATCATTTAATCTCCATTTACCTCAGTTTCTTCATCTGTAAAAATGGGATAATAATAGCACTCTCCTTCTAGAATTATTATGAGAACCATATGAAATAATATGTCAGATGCTTTTTGCAAACCTTAAATCTCTTTAAGTGCAATTACCATTTTTTTGTATGGGCAAGATTTCAAAGGATAGCCAAAAAACAGAAGTTTTAGTCAGTCTGATTTAACCAGTTTAACTGCCATGGATCTAACTAAATGGAACTATAATGGTATCTTACTTCTCTGACTTATAGCAGTATGACCTTGGACGAGTCACTTAACGTTTCTCCACGATTAGATTTTCTCATGTATAAAGTAGGGATAATAATACTTTCATTGCCTACCTCACAGGTGAGAAAGGTGCTAGTTAAGCTTCAGATACAATAACAATATGAGTTATTATATATAAAATACAATATCTTAAATATGAGTCATATCTTAAAATAAACAAAACTTCATCATAGTCATCCACACTTCACTTTTGTGTTATACAGACATGGTTAATATTAGGAAATTTAAAGCCTTCAATGCCCTGAGCCCAATTTCAGTTTACATCTTCTAAGGAGATCACATTAAATTTTTGCCCCTACCCTTCATTCCTCTTAGTCTGTGAAATGTTTGGCTGTCCTCTCTCCACTGTAGCAGCAATCTGAGTTGTAGGGAAAATGAAGTGTTCCATTATAAAAAATGATAGAAAGGTTTTTAATGTAAAAACAAAGAAAAAGCATCTGAAGAAGGAGAGGGGAAATTTAATCCTTGTCAGGACCTTGAAGAATGGCAGACTGTGCCACAGAGAAGAAAGAAGAGAAGAAAAAACACTGAAAATTTTGAGCTACGTCCCAAGGAGGACAGAGCTGGATGCTTTGAGAAGAAAGCATCTCTTTGTCCTCCAAAAGAAAATGTCAATGTGGACACACAGGTATGGTCAGGTGAGAGATCATCCATTAAAGGTCAGAGGGAAAACAGCAGAGTAGTGGCACTTGATGGATGACTCACTGCTGCCGGGGTATTGAGGCAGCTATTTATCAACCTGATAACAGCAAGGAGGAATACTGTCTTCTCAGGGCACAGATCCATTATATAATGGAGACTCTCCCAAGACTTGTAAAACTGAGTAACTAGAACCTGCTTCTGCTGATTGACATGGACACAAATTAGACTGCCAGAAGAAATCTAGAAAGCATTGCTAAAATTTATGATGTTTGTAGCAAGAAACTAAAGACCTTATTAGGATAAGTGATATTTTCATCACTGTTTCCAATTAAAGGGAAGGATTTCAAAAGATAAAGACAGACATGGGAGATGAATTGTTAGTTGAGAATGTGGTGCCTGGACTATGGCTTATAAAATAGCAATCATGGGGGGTTTGGCTTCTAAAGCTGTTTAAAAACAGGATGGGGTTTAGTAGTAAAGGGCTGGGGGAAGGGGAAGGAAGTGACCACCTATTGAGGAATGGCTTTTAAAAATGGTATATGAATGTAATGGAATATTATTGCACTGTAAGAAATAATGAAATGAGAGATTTCAGAGAAACCTGGGAAGACCTGTATGAACTGATACAGAGGGAAGTGAGCAAACCTAGTAAAACAATTTATACGGTAAAAACAATATTATAAACAAAAATAAATTCAAAATCTTAAGAACTCAGATCAATGCAATGATTAACTACAATACCAGATAACTGATGAGATGTAACAGGCTCAAGATGGGGAATAAGACATATATTTTCTGACTCAGCCAATGTGGAATTTATTTTGTTTGACTGCACTTATCTGTTAAAAGGGCTTTATTTTTTCTTTTTTTCTTCAATGAAGGATGGAGATATTTAGAAGAGTGGGGAAAGCATATAGAGTAACAAAAAGAAAGAAAGAAAAGAGGGTCATTGAGAAATGTAGAGAAGAAAACCAGAAGCACAGACAAGTAGGACAACTTTGAAAACTAAGTGTTGGACTTCAGTTTTTCAACAAAAAGCAAAATCCTAAGGAATCAGCAGAGAAACTCGCTGAGACAATTAATATCTTGAGCAAATCTTAAGGTTACAAAACAAAATCCAACAATCAAAAGCATATTTATAATAATAACAACAAAATCCAAGAGGCAATAATAAAAATGGAAATACCATCAAAATAACTGCAAAATACAGAGAATGCTGAAATGGCAGAAGTTATTAATTAAAACAACAGCTTACATTTACATGCTGATTTATTGTTTACAAAATCTTTTCTCACAACAACCCTGTGAGGCAGGTAATACAAGCATTTTTATAGTCATTTTGTAAATGCAAAAAACAATAAAAAGGTTATGTCAGTTATTTTCCAGAGTCAGAGAATAATGCAATGGTAGAACTTGAATGGAGGTCTTCTATCTACAAATCCATTACTCAGCCCAATACCACAATGCCTCCTTAAGCAGGACAAGAAAAAAACAATAAATAAAGCCCTTTTAACAGATAAGTGCAGTCAAACAAAATAAATTCCACATTGGCTGAGTCAGAAAATATATGTCTTATTCCCTATCTTGAGCCTGTTACATCTCATCAGTTCTCTGGAATTGTAGTTAATCATTGCATTGATCTGAGTTCTTAAGACTTTGAAGTTATTTTTGTTTATAATATTGTTTTTACTGTATAAATTGTTTTACTAGGTTTGCTCACTTCCCTCTGTATCAGTTCATACAAGTCTTCCCAGGTTTCTCTGAAATCTCTCATTTCATTATTTCTTACAGCGCAATAATATTCCATTACATGTCAGAGCTTTACCAAATGAGATATTTATTAATTGGAAAAAGATTAAATGATGCTTCATCTCTCCTAGAGAGCCAGAAATAGGCAAACATTAATATTAACCCACGATTACTGGTGAATGTTAAAATTATGCATTTAATATAGAATATGAAGCTATATCTTTATTAACAATATGAGCATGTCATTTTAACTTTAGTTAAGTAATTGCTAAAAGTGTCAAATAGCATAGGTTCAAGTATGAATCCCCGGGGCACTCCACTAAAGGCCTCCTACCAAGCTGACATTGAATTATTAGTTCTCTGAACCTGGACTTGTGATCAGTTCTGAATGTACCGAACTGTATTGTCTTCTAACCTACCTTTCTCCATCTTTTTCACAATAATGCTATGTGTTACTTTATCATGATTTGCTAATATAAGTTATTGCCTTTTAAAGTCACTGTCCTTACCCATATGAATCAGATTAGTAGTGAAAGGGGCAGGAAAACTATCTTTGCATAAAGAAAAATTTATATGAATTAGGGAAAGAATATAAAATATTTCTTATCTCATAGATGAACATTTTTTCTGTCTGAAAGAAATTTTTAAAAGATTTTTGGTTTAATATAATAAATAGTCTTAAAATGTATGTATAAAAACAGTTTTCAGATAGGATTTGAACAGTAAAAAAATGAACTGTGCTATAAATATGAAGACTTAAATCACCTTGTGAAAAATGTAGTTATCCTACATTTGTATGTGAATTTGATGACTGAAAGAGCAAGTCACTTAACCCTGTTTGCCTCAGTTTCCTTATCTGTAAAATATGGATGATAATAGTTACTACCTCCTTCACAGGATTGTTGTGAGGATCAAATGAGATAATAATTGTAAAGCATTTAGCATGGTGCCTAGCACATAGTAACTGCTATATAAATGTTAGCTATTATTATAGTAATATTATTAGTAGTGGTAGCAAAGGGGCAGAGAAAGAACTTTTTATATATTAAAAATTAGAAAAATTGGTATGATTAAAAACAATTTCAAGGACACAAAATGAGGAAGTGTACTATGTTAAGAACTCAGAACTACAGTAAATTATGATTCCCTTGTTCATTTGAATATAACTCATACAAGAATATTTATAGCAGCTCTTTTTGTGGTGGCGAAGAACTAGAAATTGAGGGGATACTCATCAACTGGGGAATGGCTAAACAAGTTGTGTTATATGAATGTAATGGAATACTATTGTTCTACAAGAAATGATAAGTAGGAAAATAATCAGAAAACCTGGAAAGACTTATATGAACTGATGTTGAGTAAACTGAGAACCAGGAAAACATTGTACATAGTAATAGCAACATTGTTGCAATCCAATGATCAAAGACATGATGGAAAATGCTATTCACATCCAGAGAAAGAACTATGGACTCAATGCAGATAGAAGTGTACTATTTTTCCTCTTTTTTTCTTTTTTCTTTTTTTTCTTTCTAATGGTTTTTCCCTTTGGTTCTAATTTTTCTTTACAACATGACTAATGTAAAAATATGTTTAATATGATTGTAGATGGAAGGCCTATATCACACTGTCTTGGGGAGGGAAGGGGAAGAAGGGGGAGAAAATTTAAAATTCAAAATCTTATAAAAGTGAATGTTGAATACACACACACACATATATCAGCAACAACAAAAACTAGGGTCAAGCTTGTTTTTCAAATGAAAAATTACATAACTATTTGGAGACTGAAGGATGATTTAAAAAGTATCTTTTTATTTCATAGGAAAAATTTGGTGATTTGTTATCTTTTAGATGAAAGGTCATTCACTGAGTTCCAGGAGGCTCTGATCTGACACTGAGAGTGAAGACTGAAGACACATCAAGTCAGAAAGGCAGGTGTGTGTGTGTGTGTGTGTGTGTGTGTGTGTGTGTGTGTGTTTGACTGTGAGAGAGAGAGAGAGAGAGAGAGAGAGAGAGAGAGAGAGAGAGCAGTACATGGAGAAGTCAATCAGCAGAGAGTTTCAGCTTCAGATTCCTGATTGTTGGAGAGAAATTGATGGTACAAGAGCACTACATGTTCTTCAGTACCCCCTATAGCTTAAAAGAGGTGAAGCCTCTTACTACTGCTCTTTGCAGCTCTTCTCTTGTTTGAAAGGGAAAAGCAGAAAAGGGAAAGACAGGTTTTGTGACTAGTGTATAGGAGGGGCTAGTGAGATTTAATTGGATACAGAATCCTGCTGAGTGAAGAGTTGGCTATGTTCATTTCCCTTGCTCAGAGTCAACTTTGGCTGTTTTGCTGTGAGGTCTATTTGCCACAATTTTATTGGACAATACAGGATCCTGGTAAATATCTGGCTGGGATTGGTCTGTAGTTACCAGAGAGAGCCAACGTAATGAGCTTCACAGTTCTCCAGCTTAAAAGGGATACTATCCACATAAAAAGGTAACACTTTCTCAATGCCCTCTTAAAGGCATTGTTAAAAAGAGCTTATAAATATTATATCAATGTAAGAATACAAGAGGATTTGCCCAGCTGGAGAGTAGTAAAGATCAACAGACAAGCTGTTGGAGAGGATATATACTTTGTATAGTGCAGATGTTCCTGAATGGACCAATGAGTTACCCAATCGTGTCAGTTTTCTTTCCTATGGTATTTCCCTGTCACACTTTGTAAGCGTGTGCCTATTCTCCCCCATAAACACTGAGTACATTGGTTGGAGAGTGTGAGCCAGGTTTATCTGTAGACTGTGATATATTTTCTTAATCGTGCATTTGCTTTAATATGTTTCTATGATATTATTTCTTTAGCCTTATTACTAAGTAAACTTTTGAATTTAATATCTAAAGGTGTTGACATTTTGACTTACTAGCATGTGTAAATGGAAGAACACCAGTGGGAATTCAAGGGTTAAAATGACAAGTAAAGGAAAAACACAATAGGGTTATCTCTAGAACCCTAAGGAACTAGGTGTCAGCATCTCTTTCTAGGAATCTAAATACACCTATGTGAAGTCACATTAAAGTAAAGGAGAGAATCCAGAAAGTGAGGAAGTATCTATACATCCATGTGAGAGGATGATGTGTAACAAGGGGTGTAGGAACTCCACACAAGCATTACACTAAAACCTCAGAAAACTATAGCCCTCCCCTGCTCTATCAGTTTAGGTTTGGATTTGGTCTATTGAGGAGGTTCACACTGTTGATTTCCTGGTGTAGGGGGCTCTTGGCAAGGAAACACCCTCTACCAATGCAGATCAGCAATTCTTTTGCAATTTCTAATCTTAGAGAGTTACATGGGGGGTTGTTGTTATTCGTCCTTCATTCTGAAGAGGACTAATGACAACACAAGGGTGTCTTGACCGTCATGTGAATTGGATTGAAGTGAGGCAGAGGCAGTGGTCAGCACTGAGAGGTGAAATGACCTGCCCAGGGTCACACATGTCAAAGGCAGAACTTGAATCCAGGTCATACTGTCTCTAATCTCTTTCCCTAGGTGATGCCTCCTCTCACCAGTTAGTAAAACCTGTGGGGGTAAGAAATGAAATAAGGTTAGCGTGGCATGGCCTGTTTTAATAAAGCCATACTCTTACTAGTCATTTCCTCTTCTAGATAAAATGAGATATTTGTAAAGCACTTTGCAAAACTTAATCTGTTACATAAATGCTAGTTGTTGTTTGTCATCATCATTGCTATTATGCTCATTAAGCATTCCTATAATGATCTATCATGAAATTTCCTAGGAATCAATGTCAAGCTCACTGGCTTATGTTGTAAAGGCTCTCTTCCCTTCAGTCCTGTACTATCTCTCCCATTCTCCACTGTCTTTTAGACCTTACTGACAATGTCTCAGCAATCACATCTACCAGGTCTTTCAATATCAGCTAATATAATTCATCTGTACCAGGTGACTTGAATACATCAAGGGCAAAGAAGTGATCTCTTACTTTCTCCTTAGTTATCTTGGGTATCTACTCCTTGTCAGACATTTTTATTGTGAGATTTCCAGTGAAAAAAACATTCTACTTAAAAAAGAAAAGAGATCCAAAATAAAAGCCAAGCCATTCTCCCTCTTCTCTGTTGTCAGTTATCATTGTTCAAAGACTTTAGTACAGAATGAAAAGTACAAGGCAAGATAATTGTTTTAGTATAATTAAATCTTTCTGCCCTTAAGAAACTTACAGTCTAGCCGAATAATAGACGACGAAATCATCTTCAACTTTATATTTTGTGATGAAAGCATAACAGAAAGACTAAAAAGAGATTTACCAGAGATCTCTACCTCTTTCTGAAGTCAAAACAGAGATGTTGCATTTATTTTAATTCTAAAATTCTTTGGTGTAAATTAATATTTACCACTAATGCTACAAGTGGAATTTGGTAATTCCAGGTAATGCTTGGTAATATTTTTAATGGTCAATTTGCCAAAGGAATAAATAAGTTCTAAAAACTAATTTCAAATGCTTTTCCTATGATAGCTTTTTCTACAAAAGATAAAAGCTTTAAAAGCAGAATTCAAAAAGGAATAGGAAGAAAGATAAAAGAACTCTTTGAGGAAAAGGGGATAGTGAGATATGGTATAAGACAAACATGCAAAGTAAAAACTGAAAAGAAAAAGAACTACCTGGGATCCTTCAGTTTTGGGTTTGTTTGTTTTGAGACAGGCTGCTTGCGACTATTTGGCTGCCAGAAAAAAATGGTCAGAAAACTTTAGTTGGAGTTAATTTCAGGTTTATATACTTTATTATGTAAGCATTCAGAATGGTGCATAATATAGTTGTGATATTGATTGGTTAAGTTACACTTATATGGCTGGTTCCATAGACAGATATTCTTGGTATTTTGATCCATTAGACTAGATTAGGAAAGCAAGAAATATTTAGAATAGTCAGGAATGGGGCAGAAGACTATTAAAAAATATAATGCGCAAGAAGCACTTTTCTCTAATCAACTTTAATAAGCCTTACCTATTACTTACTCTTGGATGACTTAGTGTTTATAAATGAATACATACCACATTCATTCTCTACCCCTTACTATATGTACACATACATATTCGTACATACACTGCATTTACAGTATTTCATTTGTTTCCCATGTCATTCCCTTTAAGACAAATTAAAGCTTTTCTTGACACTTTCCCCCCTAGAGTTAATTAGCACTAAGCCCAAGAACTCACTAGTGCCCCACACAAGAAAACTAAATATCACCACCCTTATTCTGTGAATATTGGGCACCCAATCTAACTAGTTCTAGAGAAGCAACACACCTGCCCAACCCAGCCTTGAATGACTTCAGCCCACACAATGACTTCCATCTAAAATCCTATATCTTCAGTGCAAAGCAACACAATATTCTAATGACATAACTAAAGAAAAAAAATTACAGCAAATACTGAAGATACTCATAGGCTCATGAGTATATTTAGGATCAAAGAGAATATTGTTGTTTAGTATTTTATTTATTATCTCTCCAGTTACAAAACCTCAAACCAATATATCAAGCTTACTTCACTCACTCAGGAATTGGAAGGGTTGGGGAAGAAATGAGAAGTAGTAATTATTTTCAGTGTTTCTTGATCATTATTCATTAGAACAAGTATTGTTACCCTTGTTTTACTAGGGAGAAAAATGCAATTTCACAGTAATTCATCTACCATGAGTGACATATCTGTCAAAAGTGATTTATTTATGATAAAGTCATACAAGAAATCAGGAGTATCACTAAGCAAACTCAGAAGTCTGAAAGCCAAACCTACCTTTGGTTCAGCTATATTGGGAGTACCTATTATCTGTGAGCACTAGACAAAATTACAAGCAATATTTTAGAGGGGACTGAGCCCAGATGGCAGAGCAAAAGCAGGAACTTGCTTGAGCTCATTCCCCAGTTAACTCCAACACCTGTAAAAAATTACTCTAAAAAAATTTTAGAGCTACAGAACCCACAAAATTATAGAGTAAACAAGACGCTCACTGAAGACAGGCTGGTAGGCCAACTGGAATGTTCTGTCACAGCCAGTTGTAACACCATGCATGAGCATCTTCCCAAAAGAATGCCACTGTGAACAGCTTTTAAGGTTCTGATTACACAGCATAGTGAACATTCCATTTACTCCATAACAAATCAAGGCAAACATTCACAATAAATCACAATATAATATTCACAACATTACAGGAAATCACAATATAGTGTACACAACAGCTTAACATTAAAATGGTCACATAGTTTTCACCAAAGTGGTCACAGTATTTAGAACAAAGAACAAAAGAACAATCATCTGGTATCCTGAAGGAGGTTTGCCTCCTTACTCAGTCATTCAGTCATCTCAAAATACAATAGTCAATCTTCCACTCATGGGGCAATCATAGGTTAACTTAATCAGTCACTTACCTAGTAATCAGTCACTAAGTATCGTTAATCACTAAATATAATCATTAGAAAATTACACAAACCCTCCACCCCTCTGTGTCTAGTAAACTTCAATTTCATCACTGCATTCAGTATCCAAGGAGAGGCCTTTTCTTCATCTTGCCTCAGGGTGGCCTCTCAGATTCCCTGGATTCTATGGTCTCAGCTCCCACCTGAATCCACCAAACTGTCACCTGGATTCAGAGGCAGACAGCTCCCAGGTTCTTGTCCAGTCCTCCAGGCAGTTCCTGCTACACACTGAAGTTCACAGGGTCCAGCACATCTCAAAACCTTCACAATTCTTGTTCCTTGGAACTCAAGGATCAACCAAGCCACAAACAAACAAAGCCTTATCTCAGTCATGCTTCTTTAGCCCTCTAGCTGTTTGGCTGGCCCAAGGACCCAGAAAAAATCTCAGCCTTCCATGTGGCCTTCTTGGCAGCAACTTCAGCCTTCACCAGCTACTGGTGTCAAGGAAATCTTCTTTCAGTTCTCAGTCAGCTTCCAGATGAGAGAAACTTTCTCTCTCCTCCACCAGAAGCCATCTGGGAGAAAAAATTCTCATTCTGACTGTCTCTCTCTCTCTGGGGCTCTTCTTATATACACATAAAGCATTGGCTTCCTGTTTGAGCCAAATCCTTCCTGTTATGTCAGCAACAGGAGACAGAGTTCCTACCCTCTGCCTCTTAGCTACAAAGATTTGATTAGTTACTAAGTACCTGCTTACTTGACATAACAAAAAGGGGTCTTCAAATTTAAATTAATTACTATTACACCAGTTCCATGGGCTGTACTGGCACAGACCAGCAGGAGCAGACTTCAAGGGACTGAATCACTGACAGCTATGGTAGTTTCCAGACTTCTCCAACAATAAATGTCAAAGAGGGAGTAAAAGGTCAGTGAGGAAACTCTGTTGAACCTGGGTGAGAGAAGAGTGTGGTCTGGCCCCCATCCCTAGGATGGAGGAGGTGGCAGCAGCTGTGTTGGCAGCAGCAGCAGCATCTGCTTCCAGAGCTCCAGGCCCACAAATGGTGGGCGGACAAAGTGGCTGATCAAAGAGCAATTGCAGGAGTCTCTTTGCTGGCACTGAGGCAGCATTCTCTAGCTTTGCCCTGATTGGATCTGGGTTGCAGTATTGGGTGGCAGTCCTAAGGTGAAGAGGAGCACTAGTATGGTAGAGCTTGTGGAGGCTGTGGAGAAGAAGTCCTACTCACAGATGTGAGGCAGATACCTAGAAGCTCTGACAACAGCTGCACAAAACCCCAGAAATTTGGGACATAGCACTCTCTACTCTAGAAGCAAAGTTCTACTGTGGCAAAGAGTTCAAAAGTCAAGTAATTTGCTGGAAATATGAGCAAACAGAGGAAAAGAAATCAGACTGTAGAATCTTTCTTTAGTGACAAAGAAATTCAAAACACAGAATCAGAAGAAAACAACAAAGTCAAAATTCCCACATCAAAAGTCTCCAAGAAAAATATGAACTGGTCGTAGGCCATGGAGATTAAAACAGTTTTGAACATCAAGGGAGAGAAGTAGAGGAAAAATTAGGAAGAGAAATGAGAGTAATGCAAGAAAATTATGAAAAACAAGTCAACAGCTTGCAAAAGGAGACCCCTCAAAAATACTGAAGAAAATGACATCTTAAAAAATAGAGTAATTCAAATGTCGTAAGAGGTCCAAAAAGCCAATGAAGAGAAGAATGCCATAAAAAGAAGAATTGGCCAAATGGAAAAGAAAATTCAAAAGCTTACTGAAGAAAATAATTCCTACAAAATTAGAATGGAGCAAATGCAAGCTAATGATTTTATAAGAAATGAAGATATTATAAAACAGGTCCAAAAGAATGAAAAAAATAGAAGACAATGTGAAATATCTCATAGGAAAAACCACTGACCTGGAAAATAGCTCCAGGAGAGATCATTTTTAAATTATTAGACCACCTGAAAGACATGATCAAAAAAAGAGCTTCAACTATTCATATAGTTGAAGAGAATATATATGTGTATGTGTGTATGTATATATACATATATCTGTATGTATAAGTGTGTATATGTGTGTGCATATATGTATATGTGTGTATATAAATGCATAGACAGAAGGGATAGGGTGAGTTGAATATGAAGGGATGATATCTAAAAAATAAAATTAAGAGATGAGAGGGGAATATATTGGGAGAAGGAGAAAAGGAGAGATAGAATAGAGTAAATTATCTCACATAAAAGAGACAAGAGAAAGCTGTTACAAAGAAGGGGAAAAGCAGGAAGGTGAAAGAGAATGAGCCGACCTTACTCTCACTGAATTTGGCTTAAGGAGGGAATAACATACACACTCAATTGGGTATTTTACCCTACAGGAAAGTAGGGGAGGAAGGGGATAAGAGAGGGGGATGATAGAAGGAGGGCAGATTAGGGGAGGGGTAGTCAGTCAGAAGAAAACACTTTTGAAAAGGGGCAGGATAAAGGGAGAAAAACAGAATAAATGGGAGTGGGATTGGATGTAGGGAAATACAGTTAGTCTTTCACAATATGACTTCAATAGAAATATTTTGCGTAACTACACATATATAACCTTGCTTGTCTTCTCAGTGGGGATGCATGAGGAGGGAAGACAGGAGAGAATCTGGAACTCAAAGTTTTAAAAAAACAAATGTTAAAAAAATTGTCTTTACATGCAATGGGAAATAAGACATACAGGCAATGGGGTATAGAAATCCATCTTGCCTACAAGAAGCACAGAGGAAGTGCGGGTGGGGGAGATATAAGAGAGGGCAGACTGGGGGAAGGGGCCATCTTGGGGTGGGGTTGGGAGAGAGATGGGGAGAAAATTTGGAACTCAAAATCTTGTAAAAATGAATGTTGAAAACTATAAATAAATAAATTCTAAAAACACTCCCAAAAAAAAAAACCACTCCCAAGCAACCTATAAAATCATACAAAATTAGGTATGGGAAGGACTTCCAGAGGTCATTTTTTAGCCTTCCATAATACTGCATTTAAACTATTTAAGATGGATGAACCATTTATATTGTTGTTAAAAATTTCCAAAGTGGAAAAAGCTCACACTATCAGTAACCAAAGTTTCAATTATTATGACTATTCAAGTTCTTTCTTTAAGCTAATCTAAATTCCACTCTAGTTTATATTTATTTCTTTTTGATGGAGAACAGCTGAGCATCACCTGATCTATAATACTCCTGAACGCCTTGAAAATACCGAGGGTATCTTTCCACCTTCTCTTCCTGTGTGTAAAGCACCCTTATTGACTATTGTTTTAATTTCTCTCCAATGATCTTATGATCCCATGATTCTTGAATCATGTTTGCTTCTCTCTAGAATTTCTCCAACTTTTTCACATTTCTCAAGATGAGGAACCTCAAACTTGCCAGAAGTCCTTTTTTTTAATAAAAATTCTTTCAGCCTTAGCCTCGAATTCAAGATTTTATAGATATCAAAGAAATAATGATAATAACAAGTGATACCTATGTGGTACTTTAAGGTTTGCAAAGCATTTTACGTATACTATTTGATTTTATCTTTGCAACAACTCTGTGAAGCCAGTATACTATAGTTGTGACTATCTCCATTTTATAGATGAGGAAACAGAAGATTAAAGCACTTAAATGACTTGCCCAAGGTAACACAACTAATATTTATCAGAGGTCAAGAGTTATTAGTGTCCTCTCATATTTAAGGTAGTCATATTATGGAGAATAGTTGTAGATTGTACAAAAGAAGTGTGTAAGATATCCAAAAATTTAGGACAAGAAAAAGAGGTAGGCTTGTCAATTGGTAAGACTGAGGAATAACAGATAAATAACTAATATGTTACACTGATGCCATGAAATGTTAAGAATTCCAACAGAAGGCCCTTAGCTTGGAGGCTTTATAAGAATATGAGAAAACACAGAAAAGAGTCACACATGATGAGAAGTTGTGAGTGGTTTGAAATCTGCACCACTGAATAAAATACATGCATCCCTGAGAATATACATCCATTGAAGTATAGTGGCAGAGAGCAGTTTGTTGCTAGTCTATAAGTCAGATGGAGAGACCTAAGTCCTGTGTAAACTCCATAGACACCAATATGGCAGAGACATCTCATTCATCATTTGTTTCTCCTCTCCCCATCACCAGAAATAAAATAGTCACATATGTCCCATATGTCCACAAAATAACCCCATTTTTTTTTCTATAACAGCAAGTCTCTTGTGGTGTCACACCTTCTTTAGCACTTTTACACTGAGAAGCTGGCCCATCATGCTAATACAAATAATAATGCATGAACTTGTCTGTTCTATTCTTTTCTAATCTAACTTGGAAAATGTTTTGCCTGCTTCCTGATTCCTCATTCCCCATTTCCAGTTAAGACGGCAAAGTAAAGCATGTTGAAGAGCCTCTCTCTGATTCTCTTGCCTAAAAATCAAAGAATAAACACAAATTTTTAAAAGACATTGAATTGATAAATTATGAACTGTTTTTAATTATTAAACCAAATAAAATAGATAACTTAATCTTATTTTTTAAGAGAAAGGAAAATCAAGTTGCCAAGATTGAAAAGGAAAAAATCACAGCAAATTAAGAGGAAATAAATACATAATGTGAAACTAGTTTGCCTTAAAATATGGCCCCCCAAAAAATTCAGATAAAATTAATGTATATTTACAATAGTATAAAATATGTACATTAACACAACAAGAAATAGGCATTTTAAATAATTAAATATCAGAAAAAGTCACAGAGCAAGCCAAAAAGGAACTTCTAATTTAAGAAAAAAATCTAGGTCAGAAGGATTTACAAGTAAATTCTATCAAACATTCAAAGAAAAAATTGATGCTAATATTACAAAAATGGTATACAAAAATGGGAGAGGGGGATGCTATCACAATCCTTCAATATAGCCTCAATATCTAAAAGAAAAAAAAGGAAGGAATTTAAAAGCATACATTAAGTACTCTTTATGGGTCTATCACTATGCTAAGCACCAAAGAGAAAAAGTGAGACAGTCCCAAAATTATTTATCCCTGACAAAAATCATTAGTCTCTCTGAATATTACCAACAAAACCAAGAAGGAAGATACAGAAAAAAAAAAATCTGTTCAAACACAATGTACAAAATATCATCTGGGACTCCTACCAAAACACACAGGAATTAAATGAATATAAATCCAAAACACTCTCTAAAGAATTTCAGACAAATAATTGGTGAAATTCATTAATCAAGGTTGTATCATAATAATAAACAATTATCATATCCTCTAAATTAATTAGATTCATTCCCATTACAATCAATCTATCATTGTTTCTTAGAAAACCAGGGGGGAAAAAAAAACAACAAAATTTATCTGGAGGAACAAAAAGGTTGAAAATCTCAAGGGAACCAATGAAAAAAAGTAGGAAGGAAAAGGGCCTAGTAGTATCGAATCTCAAACTATATTAGAAAGCAGTAAGCATCAAAACAATTTGATATTGGTCAAAAAAGTAAGAATGCTGATCAATGGAACAGATTAAGTACCCAAGAAGCAATCAAGCACACTTATGTTTGATAAACCTAAAGGTTCCAGCTACTGAGGCAAGAATTCCAACAAAAATTACTTGGAAAACTGGCAAAAACTAAGTTTTGACTAAAATTCAAGCCATGTACCATAGTAAGTTCCAAACGAATACATGACCTAGATCACTTCATAAACAAATTATAGGAGCAGGGGAAGAGATGCCTTTCACAACTATGAAGAGGTGTAGAGTTGGCACTTGGATAAAGAATATGAAGGATCTGAAGAAATAAAATGGCCAGTTTTACTTACTTAAACCTGAAAAGTGTTTGCACAAATGAAAGCAATGTACTATAGTTAGAAGGGAAATAGTTAATTGTGGGAGTTTTTCTCCTGAAGTTTTTCTTGATGAACATCTAATGTCCAAGCTATATATGGAATTGATTCAAATATTATATATTTGAATATACATTTGGACAAAAAAATCCCCAATTAATAAAGGGTCAAAGGTTCTAAGTATGCACTCCCCAAAAGAAGAAAGGAAAGCTATCAACAACAGTATGGAAAAATGTCATAAATCACTAATAATAATAAATTACTCTGAAGTTCCACCTCATTGCCACTAGTTTGGCAAAAAAAACAAAAGAGGAAAATAACAGTTGTTGGAGAGCCTTGGAAAAACAAGTACACTAATATATTGCTGGCAGAGCTATGAATTGGTCCAATCATTTAGGAAAGCAATTTGGTTTGATAACCCCAAAGTTATTAAATAATGCATATATACCCTTTAATCCAGTGAAAGAGGGAAATGACCCATATGCATGACATTATTTTGGTTGCAGAAAAAAAGAAAAGAAAAGAAAAGAAAACACTGGAAACAAAATAGGCACCCATTAACTAGAGAGTGGCTGAAAAATAGTGGTAAATTAATATGTTGCATATCATTTTGCTGAAAGAAATGGTAAAAGCGATTTGTTATTTAGTCATTTTTCAGTCATATCCAAGTCTTCATGACTCCATTTAGGGTTCTCTTAGCAAAGATACTGGAGTGGTTTGTCATTTTCTTCTCCAGTTCATTTTGCAAATGAGATAAACAGGGTTTAGTGCCTTGTCCAGGGTCACACAGCTAGTAAGTTTCTAAGCCCAGATTTGAAATCAGGAAGATAAATCTTCCTGATTCCAGGCCTGGCACTCAATCCACTGCACCACCTTGCTGCCCCTTATAAAAGACACAGCGGATTGTGAAAGAATCACTGAAAAAAGTAGGAATGAATGAACTACAAACTGTTATTAAGGAAAGAGATGCATACATTGGGAAAGATCAAAGATCCACTGAAGTATTTAACTCTGTGGTGTGTGTGTGTGTGTGTGTATGTGTGTGTGTAAACAGTTTTTAACAATTTTTTTTTATTGCTTTTTGGAGGGCAGGGCAATTGGGATTAATTTAACCCCAATTAAGTGTTAAGTATCTGAGGCTAGATTTGGACTCAGGTCCTCCTGACTCCAGGGCCGGTGCTCTATGTACTATGCCACCTAGCCGCCCCCCCTTAACATTTTTTTTTTAAGTTTTGAGTTCCAAATTCTATACCTTCCTCCCTCTCTGCCTCTCTTCCCCAGTCCCTGAGATGGTAATCAACCAAATACAGGTTATACTAGTGCAATCATGTAAAACATTTTCATATTAGTAATTTTGTAAAAGAAGACTCAAGTAAAAGAAAAAGAACGAAAGTGAAAAAAATAGCATGCTTCAGTCTGTACTCAAATAAGATTAGTTTTCCTCTGGGAGTGAATAGTGTGCTTCATCATTAGACCTTTGGAATTCTCTTGGGTCATTGTATTCGTGAGAATAGTTAGGTCATTCACAATTCTTCAGCACACAATATACTGTTACTGTGCACAACATTCTCCTGGTTCTGCTCATTTCACTTTGTATCAGGTCATGTAAATCTTTCCAGGTTTTTCTAAAATCTTTCTGCTTGTCATTTCTTACAACACAGCAATATTGCATCATAATCATACACCACAGCTTGTTAGGTTTATGTCCCAAATACATAAAAAGGTGTGTGGGGGACCTTAAATAGGACCTTAAACATTTATAGCAGCTCTTTTAGTGGTGGTTAAGAATTGAAAATTGAAGGAATTTCCATCAATTTAGCTATGTCTTGAGCTTATTCAGCTTCCAGAAACTGAACTTTAAAGGTTATACTGAGAAGTTACTGTCTTTGAATCCTGAATTGTTAATCATGGCCAATATCACACTTATACTCAACATGAGAAATACACAGAAAGCTAGAGTTTAGATGAGATCTATAACTCCAAGATTTTGACTGACTTTCTCATAACAATTTCCTTATATGTAATGAAATGAAGAGAAAGAAGAAGGGGCAGATGAAAACTTATTTTATTTCATGTCTGAAACATTTGTAGCTAAATAGGAGAGAGAGACAGGGAGAGACCAAGAGGGAGGGGGAAATGTGATAGTGTACTGTCAATAATAAGTAAACGGGAAAATTAATATTATCAAAAAAATAAAGCTTTTCTACTAAAGAAGAAAATGGAATTTGAGGGTCAGAATTATCCAATCTAATTCATGTTTTATATAAATCTAATTCACCAGACAAACGTTCAGTTCTCTACTTCATTCTATCTCCATATTCACAGCCATGTTTATGCTACAAAAAAAAACAATTAAAAATAATCCATCCAATGATTTCCAGTACCTTAAATAATAGTGGATTTCATTCAGACCACAACCTAAAAGTAAAGTGAAATGAATAATTGTCTAATAGTAAGCTACACTCTCTTTTCTAGGGAAAAATATACATATATATAAAACACCATAGATAGGTAGCTTTTTCCTTTCTCTAGACCAGAGACAGCATGGTATAGTGGATGGAGAGCAGATCCAGAGGCTAAGGGAAACTTCATTCACAAAGGTGTACCCCTGACCTAGGCTTACTGTGTGACCCTGTACTAATGAAATTCTCACGTCCTATTCCATCCCTCTTCTTTTCTCTGAGCTGTACATGAACATGCATAAGTCCTGGGGCCGCTCTCAGATTCCAGTCGTTAGTATTTATATATAAAAAAAATAAGAGCAAAAGAAAGTTGAAGAATTAAGAACAACTTTCCCAGTTTTGAACATTTGTATTTGAATGGGGGAAGCAAAGAGAGAGACAGAGACAGAGACACATAGAAAATGTGATAACGTGTAAAGAAAATTGGCTCTTCAATCTGGAATATATATATTTTTTAGCCCAAAGGGCTACAAAAATGTGCATACCCTTTGACCCAGCAATATCATTTCTAAGGCTGTATTCCAAAGAGATCATACAAGTGGGGAAAGGACCCATATGCACAAAAATATTTATAGCTGATCTTTTTCTGGTGGCAAAGAACTGGAAATCAAAAGTATGCCCCTCAATTGGGGAATGGTTAAACAAGTTGTGGCATATGAATGTAATGGAATACTACTGGGCTATAAGAAATGAGGAGTCCCCCAACTGAAAAATGGTCAAAGGATATGAACAGGCAGTTTTCAGAGGATGAAATTAAAGATATCTATAAGCATATGAAAAAATGTTCTAAATCACTATTGATTAGAGAAATACAAATCAAAAAAACTCTGACATATCACAGCTCACCTGTCAGATTGGCTAAGATGATAAAACAGGAAAATGATAAATGCTGGAGAAGATGTGGAAAAATTGGAACACATGCATTGTTGGTAGAGATGTGAACTAATCCAACCATTCTGGAAAGCAATCTGGAACTATGCCCAATGGGCTATAAATTAGTGCATACCCTTTGACCCAGCAATATCACTTCTAGGGTTGTATCCCAAAGAGACCATAGAAGTGGGAAGAGTACTAATTTGTACAAAAATATTTATAGCAGCTCTTTTTGTGGTGGCAAAGAACTGGAAATCAAGGGGAGGCCCATCAGTTGGGGAATGGCTGAAAAAGTTTATGTAATGGAATACTATTACACTATAAGAAATGAGGAGCAGACAGACTTCATAATAACCTTGAGAGACTTAAATAAACTCATGTTGAGTGAGAAGAGAAGAACCAGGAGAAATTTGTACACAATTACAGACACAACGTATGTGTGACAACTAACTTTGATAAACTGGGCTCTTCTCAGCAATGCAAGGTTATAAGACAGCCCCAAAAGACTCATAGTGGAAAGAGATATCCACATCCAGAGAAAGAACTACAGAGTCTGAATGTAGATTGAAGCAAACAACTTGTTCTCTTTCTTTTTCTTGCTTTGTTTTGTTTCCTCTTCCCCATTGTTCATCTTATTGGTTACAATCCTTCTTTACAACCTGAGTAATGTTTAATGTGAAGGTATTTTTAGATCCTATATTTGATTACATGCCGCCATCAGGGAGGACAGGAAGGGGGAGAAAATTTGAAACTGAAGGGACTGTGAGACTGAATGATGTAAACTAAAAGTAAATAAATAAATTAATGGCTCCCACATGATGAAGAGCCAGTGTCTGTCCGAGAGCCAGGAAGACGGATCTCCCGGGCCACTACCATGTCTAGAAGAAATAACAACAAGTTGCCCAGCAACCTGCCACAGTTACAGAACCTGATCAAGTGGGACCCCTCAACTTACATGGAGGAGTTTATGCAGCAGTTTGATTACTACAAGTCCAATGTGGAAATGTTCAAATTACAACCAAATAAACCCAGCAAAGAACTGACTGAATTGGTGATGTTCTTGGCCCAGATTGGCCACTGTTATCCAGAACATCTGGTTGACTTCCCCCAACAGCTGAAGGAGCTTCTTTCTTACAACCACATGGTCTTGGATGCAGGTCTTTGAATGACATTTTGCAAAGCTTTGATGTTGCTGAGAAACAGGAATCTCACAAACCCAAATCTCATCAGTCCCCAATCTCATCAATCCCCAATCTCATCAATTGTTAGAGCTGTTTTTTGAACTCCTGTGTTGCCATGACAAGCTTCTGTGAAAGACTTAGTATACTCATATTGTGACTTATATCAAGAATATTAATGCCAAACACAACAACAATAAAGTGAACATTGTGCTGCAGAACTTCATGTATGCCATGTTAAGAGACAGCAATGCCACAGTGGCCAAAATCTCTCTGGACATGATGATTGAGCTGTACAAGACAAACACGTGGAAAGATACCAAAATTGTGAATGTGATCACAACTGCATGCTTTTCTAAAGTGACTAAGATACTCATTGCCAGTTTAAAATTCTTCCTTGGTAAAGACAAAGATGAGAAGCAAGACAGTGATTCTGAGTCTGAGGATGATGGGCCCACAGCAAGAGATTTGCTTATTAAATATGCCACAGGAAAGAAAATTTCCAAACACAAAAAGAAACTGGAAAAGGCCATGAAAGTCTTGAAAAAACAAAAGAAGAAGCCAGAGGCCTTTAATTTCGCAGACATTCATTTGATTCACAGTCTCCAAGATTTTGCAGAGAACCTCCTGAAGCAGCTGGAAACCTCTAAAGAGAGAGTTGAGGTCAAGATGATGCTCATGGACCTTATCTCCAGATTAGTGGGAATTCATGAGCTCTTCTTTTTAACTTCTATCCCCTCATACAGCGGTTCCTCCAACCCCATCAGAGAGAAGTGATGAGGATTCTTCTCTTTGCTGCCCAAGCTGCCCATCAGCTTGTACCCCCTGAGATTATTGAATCCTTCCTCATAACTGTGGCCAACAATTTTGTCAGTGACAAGAACTCTGGGGAGGTTATCACTGCTGTAATCAGCACCATAAAGGAGATAACGGCCAATGCCCTCTGGCCATGACTGAAGATCTTCTCCAAGATCTGGCCTAGTACAAGTCCCATAAAGACAAGAACATGATGATGTCTGCTAGAACCTTGATTCAGCTCTTCGGAACCCTGAATCCACAGATGTTGCAGAAAAAGTTCAGGGGCAAACCCACAGAGGCTTCAGTGGAAGCAAGGATTCAAGAATACTCTGAGTTAGACGCTAAAGATTACATCCAGTCCAAAATGAAAGTTCCTTCAGAGAAAAACAGTTGATTCTATGGGATGCACTTTTGAAAAAGAGAAAAAAGCTAATGAAATAACCATTACACAGGGTGACAAAGTACTGTTTTTGCAGTATTACATTTGAGTAGCAAGGGATTCTTGTTGGCATAAGGAAGGGGAGCTCTGTATGTTAGAAGGTGTAGACTCACAGAACCTCAGAGCTGAAGTGAGCTGAGGATCCAGCCAGCCAGCCCACATCCTCCCCATCCTGACAGCTGGTCACTATGCCCATACTTCATGGTCACCATGGAGAGGATGCCCTCTCCAACTGCACAGAATGGTGCATTAGTTAAAAGTATTTTTATTGTGAAGATGGAAAATTATCAATATCTGTAAAAATTTAGAAAAAAGAAATAATGCATTTGTCCAGTAGACATCTGTTTCATTGGTCAGCCCAGAAGAGTGTAGAGCTGATGACAATGCAGGGGTAAGCCCTAACGCTGCCTTGTGTTTACCCAATGAGTCTGGTGACTAGTCTATATACATATGGGCAGATTATTATAATTCATTTTTAATAAGCATAAGAAAATAATTGGTGAACATCTTTCTTTTAAAAAATAAACCGAATTTTACATAAAAATTAATTAATCAATTAATTTAAAATTACAAAAAAAGAAATGAGGAGCAGACAGACTTCATAATAGCCTGGAGAGACATATAAACTGATGATTAGTGAGGGGAGCAGAACCCGGAGAACTTCGTACCCAATTACAGACATAATGTATGTGTGACAACTAACTTTGATAGGCTGGGCTCCTCTCAGCAATGCAAGGTTATAAGACAACTCCAAGGGACTCATGATGGAGAAGGCCATCCACATCCAGAGAAAAGCACTACAGAGGAAATTTGGAATTCTAAAACTTCTGGAACTAAATGTTATAAACTAAAATAAACAAATTTTTAAAAAAGAACACTGGCTGGGACGGCTAGGTGGTGCAGTGAGTAGAGCATTGGCTCTGGAGTTGAAAGGAAGGACTTGAGTTCAAATCCGGCCTCAGACATTTGACACACTAACTAGCCATGTAACTTTCGGCAAGTCAACCCCAATTGCCCTCCAAAAAGCAATAACAAACAACAAAACAAAACAAAAAAATAATAATACTGGCTCTTGCAGTCAGAGGATTTGGGTTAAAATCACACTTGTTTTACTTAACACTCATGTGACCTTGGGTAAGTCACTTAACTGAACTTCAGTTTTCTAATCTGTAAGATGAGGGGGTTGAATTAGATGGCCTCTGGGGTCCCTTCTTGTTCTAGAGCCAAGATGCTATGAAATTGTTGTTCATTTCAGTCATGTCTGACTCTTCAGGACCCGTTTGGGGTTTTTTTGGGAAAGAAACTGCAGTGGTTTGCTATTTTCTTTTCCAGTTCATTTTACAGATGAGGAAATTGAGGCAAACAGGATTAAGTGATTTGCCCAGGGTCACAACTAGTAAGTGTCTGAAGGCGGGTTTGATTTCAGGGAGATTAATCCTCCTGAGTCCAGTCCCAGCGCTCTACCCACTGCGTCAACGGATCCTGCGAAATACATGTATTTGAGTTCTGGCCCACAACGCCAGGCCTGAAGTTTAGAAAGCAAGCCGAACTAAAGAGAAGAGAAAGAAAAAGGCAGTGGCTGGGAGAGCAAGAGGCAGTTAGGAATCAAAAGCACAGCGGCACCCACCAGAGCAAGTAACGGCTCTAACCGCTGAAGAAATACGGCTCTAGACTTCCTTGCTGCTACCAGAAAGAGAGAGAAGCAGGCTAAACTAGGAAGTCGTACAGCTGAACAAGAAAGGCTTAAGAGGAAAGGGAGCTTGAATTGTAGTCTCTTAGTGGTCAGGATCAAACTAGGAGGTATATCATCCCACAGTAACTTCAAATAAAGCTGGGTTGAAGAAATGTCTTGAACTGGTCAACATACAGATCAAATCTACGTTACCATTCAGGATTTTACTGCAGAAAAACCACAATTAGAAGTTATATTGTGTTATTATAGATTTCGGTTGCACCACACTGAAAAAAAATACCCACTGTAAGCTATGCTTGCTTGCTTTTTCTCAGGTAAATGTTGTAATTCCTGAATAGTAGATTATAATGGAAAATTAATTTTAAAATCTGCTCGAGGAAGAAAAATCAAAATAACTTGAAAGGTTTTCCAATTTTTTAGTTACTGCAAAGTTTATATAACTTGATTTTTATGAGAAGAGTTGAGTGATCTCATACTTAGTTATATTTCTCATGTTAGGATTTTGAAATTCCAGCTAGATTCATACAAGTAAAATGAAAGAACCATGAGAAGGTTGGACTAGTCATTTCAAGTCATATTCAGATCACCACAAGATAAATCAAGTAATCTCCATCAGTCACTGAGATAAGTCCTAGGATTAGATAAGCTGTGTGGCAATCCAATTTGGTGGCCATACATTGACATAGTATCATCTGAAGAACTAAAATTTCACAAAACAAATGGAACAGTATGAGAGGTGAGGGAGAAGAAATAATGAATAAGAATATAAGAATGGCCACAGTGAATCAGTCAAGAGTGCATCCATTGTCTCTACTTGACCTCCAAAAATGGCACTGTGAGATGTTGTTGGGACATGTGATTCCTATTTTCTCTGTATAAAGTTGTCTTAAAGGGTTAAGGATGACAAAAGGAATAGTTTCATAAAAAAGGAAGTTTCACAGGAAGGCACATACAAACTGATGCCAAATGAAGTAAGCAGAACCAGAAGAATAATTTACACAATAACAACACAGTAAAAACAAACAATTTTGAAAGACTTAAGAACTCTGCTCAACATAATGACTAACCATGATTCCAGGGAATTGATGATGAAATCTAATACTACCTGCCTCCTGACAGAGAGGTGGTAGATTCAGGATATAGAATGAGATACATGTTTTGGATATGGCCTGTGTGGGAATATGGTTTTACTGAGCTACGCATATTTGTTACAAAGGCTTTATTTTTATTTTTTTCTTTTCAGTGAATGATAGGGTAATAGTGAGAGAAAATAAATGTCTGCAAATGAAAAATAAAATAAAATTTAAATAAACAAAAGTTTAATGAAATATTCCTACATTTCTGTTCTTCAAAACTCTTGTTCTTTCTGGATATTGCAGCTAAGCATGCTGGGTGTGGCAGTAGATGCCTATAATCCTTGCTATTAGAGAGACTGAGGCTACTGGATCACTTGAGCTCAGGAGTTCTAAGCTGCAATGGGCTAAGCCAATGGAATGTCCGTGCTAAGTCTGATACAATATGGTAAGCCTCCAGGAGCCCCCAAATATGTAAAGAGGGTTCAACTAGGCCAGGTGAAAAACAAAGCAAGTCAAAGTTCCTATGCCAATTAATAACAGGATCAGGGACATGATGGGTCAATGTAGTTCTTGTCTGGGGTGGGGGAGAGAAGGGGATAAGAAAAGGAAGAAAGTAGAGAAAAGAGAAACTTATAGGCTAAAAGCACAATCCTGGGAAAACTGGGCAACTGAGCAGAAAGCCAAATCAGAGAGGAAGGAACCAATAAACAAAGTAGTGATATAGTTATTAGAACTAGAATATAAGGCAAACTTTCTGTTTTGTTTTTTTAACATCTCTTGTTTTTATATAACCTTTATATTTGAATATTCTTTCTTCCCAACTCATAAGGTATCTCCTGAAATTAAAAAAAAATTTTAAGAGGAAAAAAAAAGTTCAGCATAACCAACATGTTGATGGCATATATGATGTTGTACCTCCACAATCCCCCACCCCTGTAAATAAAAGAGGGAACTATATTTTCTCAATGTTTCCCCTAAGTCTAAGCTTTTTGGTTATTTAATTATGTAGCATTCAGTTTGGGGTTTTGTGGTTGTTGTTCTTTCCATTTATTTTAGCATAATTATCATATATATTGTTCTTCTAGTTCTTTTTTATTTGACTTTGCATCAATTCACATTTCTTCCTATGATGCTCTATCATAGGTTCCCAGAGTGAGTGATACCACCTTTGTGGGGTGCTGCAACAATCCAGGGGGATGGTAGTAGTCTCAGGTGCAATTGGAGGGACGTTGAATAAAACAAGGAGGAGATGGGAAAATAAGGAAAGAAGAGAACAAAATTTTGAAAAACCATTCATACATGTTTCATCAGTTATATAGCAGAGTTAAAGTCATAGTGATTATATTATTTTCCAAATAAACACCAAAAAATGCAAATTATAACTCATCATTGGTCAAGTCCACCAACAGGTCTTAACAAGCAAGTGTTGGCAGATAAGCGGCCTGTGTATTGTCAGGAAGTCCAGCATACATTGGCAGGAATATGTGTGTGTAATGACCTGTTTATAATACAATACTATACAGCTACATGACATAATATTGAGTCACCAAAATTTCAATGCAAGAAAAAAATCCACAAATTTACAATAAATTATTAAATTTAAGGTGTCATTTTAAAAAATTATTTATATATGTTTGAAATTATGCAAATTTCAAAAAGAAAATGTTAAAGGGTTAAAGAAAGTAGATTTCTAAGGAGTGCTGAGTAATTTTTTTGAAAAGGGAGTGGCAGGACAAATGAGTTTAGGAACTTCTACTCTAAATTCTTGATATTCATCATTTCTTCCAGCACAGTAATATTTTATTATACCTTTGTCCTACAGTTTGTTTAATAATTCCTCAATTGGTAGGCATCTACTTTGTTTTCAGTTATTTGCCACCACAAAAAGTCTCTCTTTGAATGTTTCAGCTTACATGGAATATTTGAGCAAGGCTTGGTTTTAAGGAATAAGGCAAGAGCCCATCTATAGCAAGAAATCAGCAACGAGGTAAACTTGATACTGAGATCTCCAGACCTATTAACTGATGATGTGTTTCCCTTTTGGGGGGCCTAAATTGTTCCCTGAGAACCTCATCTGTAGGAACAAAAGAGCTGTGGGGAATAGGGAGTCAAGGCAGTCATTAGCCCTTTACTCATGCTCCAGATACTGACGTAACTAGTATATGGGCTAGAGAACAGGACTGGAAGTTACTTCAGATGCTTGATACCTGTGCAGCCATAGGTAAACCACTTAACTGCTTTGTCCCTCAGTTTAATTATCTATAAAATGTGAGGGTTGGAACTGATGGCCTCTAAGGTTTTTCCCAGCTTCAAATGCAATGCATGTTCCTGTGATTCTCCCCACCAGGTGATACCATGCATGCCCTTCCTGAAGGGAAAATTACCAGCATCCTGTACTTTTACAATATAAACCACTGAACTAGAAAAAATGCTCTCTTTTAACAATCATCATGAAAGCCTATATTTCTAGAATATTTAGTTACAGAAGACTTTCTTCACAGCTATTCTATGGGGTAGTTTTTTTTTCAGTCATTTTCAGATGTATCTGACTCTTTGTGACCCCATTTGAGGTTTTGTTTGGCAGAGATATTGGAGTGGTTTGCCATTTCCTTCTCCAGCTCATTTTGCAAATGAAGAAACTGAGGCAAACAGGGTTAAGTGATTTGCCCTGAATCACACAGCTAGCAAGTGTCTAAGGCTGGATATTCAACCTTATTTACAATCATTCCTGTAACAATGAGTATTATTATGCTTTTCCCTCAAGAGAACATGTGGGATAAGCACTAGTTTTAAAGTCAAAAGATATGTTCAGATTCTATTTCTGATGCTTAAGGCCTGAGTGACCCTGGGTAAGTCATTTAATCTTACCACACCTCAGTTTCCTGAAGGGACTGGATGAGGGGACTTCTTAGGTGGCTTCCAACTCTAAATTTATGATATTTGAATAGGTAAAGAAGCAAAGACTTAAAAATTTAAGTAAGTTTTTCCATAGCCAACCATTAGTATAATCACAATAAGAATACAGAATAATTTTCAATAGAGTATCAGTTAACAAAATTAAAGGGAAAAGGGGCAGAGTGATTTATTGAACAGGGGCCTTGAGTTCATCAGTTTCAAGGCTTAGCAAGTTTTAACACTGATTGAACCGGTTGCATCCAGGCAGCATGTATGTAAACAAACTAGAGATGCCATATTTGCAGAAATCACTGCCATTTTCCCTAGAGTAGAAATTCAAACTCCAAGCTATGACTACTGTCATGCCCACAAAACTTGTTGAAAAGTGAACATTTGAATAATCAAACTAGGCAGTAATTTTTCCAAATATTTTTATTCTAGTGAAAATATTTTAACTGAATGAATCATGTGTTTATTTTGGTATCA
Organism: Pseudocheirus occidentalis; assembly: GCA_028646575.1. Classification (NCBI taxonomy): domain Eukaryota; kingdom Metazoa; phylum Chordata; class Mammalia; order Diprotodontia; family Pseudocheiridae; genus Pseudocheirus; species Pseudocheirus occidentalis. The sequence continues at coordinate 137,575,997 of CM053597.1, forward strand.
TACAGACCTAACCTATTGTCTCTCAATGTCCCTGAAATTTTCATAGTTCATCTTATTATAAGGAAATATCACAGTTTGAAAGTAGTTCCAATGCTAATCAGCTACAATTCCACATTATTACTATCATTATATTAATAATTAATAAAAATAATTATGATAATGGTGATGATAACCATCATAATAACGAATTATAGAGTACTTCATATTTGCAAGGTTCTTTACAATCAGTTTTATTAGGGCAGGTCTGGGCAAACTTTTACATCCACTTTTGCCAGAACACTGAGGTAAAAAAGAGATCTTAATTTACCAGGATTTTTCCACAATCCCACAACCTAGAATGTTAGCAAAATACCACATGGCAATAACCCAGAAAGCTCCCTACTTTTTTCCTTAGGGTGGCAGCAGACACACCAGCTGCATGGGTGGCGTCACCCTAAGCAACCAACTGCCTGAACCTGCCAAGAAATGCTAAACTGTCTCAACTGAACAGGAAAAAGAATTGTTACTCAGATTTAAAGGTTGTTATGGGAAGAACAACAGCAGCCAGCAGATCCCCGACCTTAAAAAAAAAAAAAAACAAAACAAACCATCATCCCTATAGCCAAAGGAGCATTTGAGTCTGTTCATGGGTCAAAGAAAATCCAGTTGACAATTTAATTTCATCAGCAGTAGATGTCCTAATTCTATGAAATTAACCACAGTTTGGGCTGTTGCTTTTTCCATCTTATAAAAATGCAGGTGTTCCACATCAGGAAGTTAGAAGTGTTTTAAGGTAAATTTCAAAAGAGCTGCCTATGAGAAAGATTCACTGCCAAATCCTGGAGCAGAAAAACAAACAAACAAAAAAAAGACACAAATTACCTGCTCACCCACGTCACTGTATAGATTTTGAAGTCATAGACTTAAAACTGAAGAGACCATAATAGTCATGTACTCCAACTTTATTTTACAGATTAAGAAACTCAGTCCCACATATGCTAAGTGGCTTGGGCAAGGTCTAAGGCTGAATTCAAACACAGGTCCTCTAACTCCAAAGACCTTGTTCTTTCCATCCCACCAAGATGGACTCTATACTTAACTTCATTGAACATATTTGTATAACCTTCCTATGCACCATCAACATCAAAGATTCATGGAACATTTGGTGTGTGCTAGACACTGGAAAATCAAAGAAGAAGACAAGGTCCACACACTTGATACATTCTCAATCATCTCAGGAACCAGTACATATCTACAATTTGTAGAAGAAAGAACACTACACTTTGGAGTGAGAGGACTTGGGTTTGCATCTGAGCCTTATTCTTTACTCCTTAATAGGGCATCCTGGGCTTTTAGTCCTGGTTCTGACATGGACTAGCTGTGATCCAAAACACTTCACCCTTGTCAGTTCAGAATCCCTGTTCCATGAGATGTGGCTAGGAGACCAGTTAAAATCTCATTCAACTATCCCATTCTATGAATATGATCAGTAGATAGAGGATAGATAGCTTGAAAATGTTTGTGTATTTAGCTGTTTAACTGTATCAATAGTATTTTGTAATAATAGATAAAGGATAGAATGAAGTTTTCAGTTATTTACCTGTTCTAGGGCCCTTAATTCACATGCAATAATCTCACTAAGAATTCAAAATCAGAATGATGCATGTCATTATTAAGCTTCAGATTACATAGAAATAGAAGATGGTATCATTCAAATGCATCTATTAGGGGATAGAAAGTCCATGTCAAAATCAGTGTGGAGATTCTATCTAAACAGATGTTTGGACACTAAGAGAAACTAACCAGAAGGCATTTATTGAGTGCCTGCTATGGACTCAGCACCACACTAGTCACAGGGAGAGTGGGAGAAATTTACAAGGGGATAAATAAAAATATTCAAAAAAATTATAAGACATGGTCTCTATTCTCAAGTAATATGCAGTAAAATGAAATAGATTGTTTTATAAAATAAACTTAACTGATGCCTTTTACTTGACACAATATCAAAGAATCATAGGTTTAGAGCTGGAAGGACCTCACAGGTCATTGACTCTGGCCCTCTCCTTTTATATATGAAGTCCCCGAGGCTGACAGAAGTGAAGTGGCTTGCCCAAAGATCATACAAAGTAAGAGTCTGAGGCAAGATTTTAAGTTGTCTTCCCATTCCATGTTCAGCACTCTGAACTGCTATGCCACACTGATATTAGTCATTTCTAGATTCAGTCCCAACCCAGCACCCAGAATTTAACTCTCTCTTGGAACAAAGAAAATTCATTAAACCAAACCAACAAATATAATAAACACATCTGACAATGCATGTAACAGTCTGTCTCTATACTCCTCTATGTCAATGCCAATAGGGGTAAGGTATATTTCATTTTCTATTCTCGGGGACCAAGGCTAATCTTTCTTTTATTCTTCCCATTTACATTATCATAGTTATTGTATATGTTGTTCTTATAGGTCAGTATATTTTGCTATTTACTAGTTCATAAAAATCTTTTCATGTTTTTCTTAATTCTTCATAGTTACCATATTTTACTGCACAATAATAATCTATTATTTTTATAGAACACCATTTATTCAGCAATTCATTAATCTATGATCATCCACATTTACCATCTATATTTAAGAGAAGATCTGTTACTCTTAGAAAGTAATGAATGATGGCAGTTTTCAAAGGAAGAAATCTAAGGTATTAATAATCATATAAAAAATCTCCAAATCATTAAAAATTAAAGAAATCCTATTTAAAACAATTCTGATGTTTCACTTCACATACATCAAATTAACAAAGCTGACCCCCCCAAAAAAAAATGAGAAATACTGGAGGAGCTACAAGAAAACAGATTAATGCACTGTTGGTACAGCTATGAATTGATCCAACCATTCTGGAAAGCCACTTAAAATTCTACTTTAAAAGTTACTAAATTGTGTATACCCTTCAACCTAGAAATACTAGGTCAACACTCCCAAAGAAAACAAAGAAAGAAGAAAAGAACCTATACATAGAAAAATATGTATTACAGCTTTTATTATTATGGCAAAGAAAAGGAAACTAATAGGGCTCCCATCCATAAGGAGATGGATGAACAAATCATGATACATTACTATAATGAAACACTATTGTGCCATAAGAAATAATGAAAAGGATAGTTTTAGAGAAACCTGAAAAAACATATAAACTGGTACAGAATGAAGAAAGCAGAACCAGAATGATATATGTGTGTGTGTGTGTGTATATAATTGTAAAGATCATTGTGAAGAAAACCACTTTGAAAGACTTAAGAACTTTGATCAGTCTAATGACCAACCATGATTTCAGATGAAACATGCAACTCACTTCCTGACAGAGAAGTGATAGACTCAAGATGAATAATGAGACATTAATTTTGTAACATGGACCATTTAGAATTTTTTGTTGTTGTTGTTTAACTATGGATATTTGTGCCAAGGGCTTTCTTTTTCTTTTTTCTTTTTTTTACTCTTTTTTATTGAGTGAGGAGGTAAGAGAAAGGGAAAATAAATGCTTATAATTGAAAAAAAAATCTTAAATTATAACATATACTTTTAAGTTTAAATGTTCTAAATCAATTGTTACAGAGCAATATTAATTGCCATTCAGATAAAGTACTGCAGGTATAATCCAGAAATGCATTTTTCTGTGTCTATTAGGGCATATGACTATTGGTCCAATGTGGAACATACCACAACCACTCCAGGTACGATTATTTTTCTTCATACCAAAATGTGAATGATCATATCTTATTCTTCTTAAGAAAAATACCCACAATGTTCTGGGCACGGGCAATTCAAAGGAATTCCAATATAATAGGAACTGGTCCAAATAAGCTCCCTTCTCACTGTCTAATGGAGTCCCATAGAAAATCAATAAGAAATGCATCTTTCATGGACCAAAGACATTAGAAAAAGACTAAAATCATACCTGTTAACTACAGAGACTTTGGATCCAGAAGACTTGACAAGGATGAAAATTTCACTTTGATTATATTTCTTCTATAAATATTTCTTCCACATTTAAATTGCTCAACAATTATTTACACAGGGCCTTGTATTAACAGACCTTAGAAATAAAGGCCTACCAAAAATATCCAGTAGGCTCAAGGGTATGCTAGAGCCAGCTTGGACAGGCTTGAGAGCTGATTGTAAAATTTTCAGTATGAGTATTTACACTTTAGAAATCAACAAAAACTACAAATCAGGGCTTGATTTATTGTCCTGATTATCTAAATGGAGAAAATGTTAATAATGCTGATTAAACTTTAAAATGTGTCATACATACCTTTTTTCATAGAGTTGGTTGTTCGCATTTAGCAGCATACCTGTATGCTTTAGAATATACTGTATGCTTTAGAAATTTCATGCATACTGATGTCAAATTTGACACCTCAAAATGTACATTAGTATTTCTGAGTATTTATGTCAGATACCTTAATCCTCCTACTTTGCCTGATTCCCAGTTTAAAAAAATAAGTAGGAGCAGTGTAGAAGATGGGAACAGGAACAAACCCTTTCTGCCAGGTTCACAGTTTCAGGAGAAATACGGTGGACCCCCAAAAGCAAGGAACTCTAAGTCAAGAGAGTTGGGTTTGAATCATAATTACTTTCATCTTTCTTGGCCTCAGTTTCTTTACCCACAAAATGAAGAGGCTGGACCAGGGACCTAGTCTAAGGGACCTCCCAACTTAGAATTAATTATCAAGCACATAATATCTGTGGGATCACATGTAACTCTGTGAGCCTCTCTGAGTCTTGATCTGAAATTTTTGGTTAATAATATTTACACTAGCTATCTCATGGGACTTGTGAGGAAACTAAAGGGCTACACAAATGCTGGTTATTATCATGGCAGGACAGACCATTTATAAATAAGGGAAAGAATGAAAGTTCACCTTGGAGAAGTAGGTTTATGTGGTGCTTAAAGAAGAATCTGAGAATAGGATATTCTGGAGAGACAGATAAACATAAAAACAGATGTATGATAGGTTACATTTAAATCCTGCACAAATTAGTTTGGGTTATCTTGGATCAGGAGTCGGAAAGACCCAAATATAAAGTCCACCTCAAATATTTACTAGCTGTGTGACCCTGAGAAATTCACTTAACCTCTCTTTGCCTCAGTTTCCTCAACAATAAAATGGGGAAAATAATAGCACACACTACTCAAGTTTGTTATGAGGAACAAATGAAATAATATTTGTACAGTGCTTGGCTAACTTCAAAGCACTATGTGAATTCAAGTTATTATTATTATTTTATTAATATTACCTTGTCCAAACCCAGAATCACAGAATCTTGGCAAAATGTGGTTGTTTCTCCACTATTAAAGGACTGTAAGCACTATCAGCACATTAAATTTCTATGCCCTTGTGCAGAGTTCCAATCCTTGTCGCAGTTCTGCTTCTCGGCTTTGCCTTCTGGTATCAAGTAGAACAAATCTAATCCATCTTGCACATGGAAGAAGCCAAAATAAATCAGCCAGGACACAAGTGAAATTAGAAACTAAAGAAAATCTCCCTTGAAATTGTGTCTCTTTCTCAGATCTTTTTCACTGTATTTTGTTAGCATTTTATGTAACTGGAGAAAGTCTCATACTGACTACATTCAGGTTAGTATTTATGTTCTCTCCTCAATACTACTGGGCTACTATAGCTATAAATGGTGGAACAGATAGGTTATATCTGTTTTAAAGACAGAAGAGGAACCGCTTGGTTAAACATGGATGAGGCCAACACAGAAAACGTTTTGTAGTCCAGTCCCCCCCGCCCCGCCCCCAAAAAATCGATCTGTAAGACTTGGATTAGCAGATAAATACCTGGGAGTCCAAGGAGGGGAGCAGAGGAAGAAAGAGATAAGAAAGGGGGAGTCAATTCAGTGGGAACTGGAAGCTAAACACAGAGGCTTCTCATTAAAAGTTTTTAAACTAATGATTGCTGTTAAAATCTACACAAGAGAATTATGAGAAGCACTTTGTGATTTCTGAAGGAGAGTCCGAATATCATGGCCTCCTGGTGCCTGGCGTACAGTAGATAAAACCACAGCTCTTAGTAATACCGCTGGGATTAGAAAACAGATCCCTTCAAAAATAGCCCAAGGGTCTATCCACAGGGCAACACTGTCCCTCTTGAGATAATATGGTTTGCAACTTATGCATATCTATGTAAATGACTGCACAAATGAAAATGAGTAGGGGGGACTTGTCATTGCAATTGCTCCCAGGCTATCAATTACATCAGACTCATGTACCTCACCAGGAAAATTCTCAAACTATAAAGAGTGCTGAACAGGTAGTTGGCAGATTGGGATTCTAATCCTGTTTCTGCCAGAAACTTGCTGAGTGACCTTGGGCAAGTTAGTTTGGGGACTTGGGTTTTTTTGTATCTATATACTGAATGGATTGGATTATATAATGAGTCTCTCAGGTTCCATCCAGACTGGAATTCCCTGATCCTGTGATATGAATTGAAGATATCTCTCTTTAATCTCCTGGTGCCTTAGTCACTTCTCTTGCAAAATGAGATTAGAAATTTTTTAAAATATTTTTTTAAAAGCATAATTTATGTTTGAAGGTGAGAGTACATATAGCATCATTGCTAGAGCAAGAACTAATATGCCTCTTTACATATAAAAGTTACTGCTACAGAGTGACAAACATTGGAGTAAATTGGGAGCGACTATGAGTGCTATTGATTGCATTTCTAATGTGCCACCCACTCATCTTCCTGTTTAGTTGCAAGTCAATTCAATAAGTATTTATTATGTACCTACTGTGTGTGAAGTAATTATGTGTAAAGTATTGTGCTTGGGTCTATAATTGTCAAAACAAAGAATGGTACCTGCTCCCAAGGAGCTTATATTCCTAAATATGAACAGAGAAAAAGAAATACAAAATGTATACAATTTCTGGGGAGAGGAAGAAGATTTAATTTTAAGGGTGCTTTTTTTTTTTACATTGCTAAATGTTTACTTTCCAAAATGCCTATTTTCAGATACAGGCAGAATCACAGCATCATATGCTGGAAGGTGAACCACTGGCACCAACTTGCCTGGTATAGTTGTCCTAATGGCAAAGTACAGAGAGAACAGGGAGCTGGGGAAAGCAGGATGGCTTCCATACTCTGATTTTTACCCTTTGGAAAGAGATATCTGTTTTAAGAAATATACATTTCCAGGGGACTACAGGGTATACTTTCATCCTGTCATAAAGAACAAAGCCACAGGGTGGTCAAGGCATTGGCTCTTCCTTGCCTGAGTGGTAAGGTGCAGAAGTATACTTCCCTTCTTTCGTTAGCTTCTCCTCCTTCATGATTATTCCCAAGTGTTCTACCATTTTCCACCTATGTAGACATTCAATGAAATCTTCATATTCTAGTCTGTATTTTTTCTTGGCTCGTGTCATTTCAATTCCATATGCACACTCAACAAATTCCTTCTCAAAAGCATGGCATCAGGCTGGCATTTTGTAAGGTTGTTCAGCACTTGTAATTGTCATCCATTTGTCAATACTGAGACGCAGCCAGTTTTGAATATCTAAGAATTGCATGACTGCCGCCTAGTCCAAACGCCATGTCCCCTTCCTTCACACAAGTCTCTGTCATCTTAGAGTCTCTTCCTTAAGGGCACTTCCTTAATTCAATAAGTATTTATTATCTACCTACTATGTGTTGAGCACTGTGCAAGGTTGTGTATTTACAAAGACAAAAAAACGGCCCCTGTTCCCAAAGAGCTTATATTTCTAAATAGGAACATAGAAAAAGAAAAAATGTACACAATTTCTAGGTAGAGGATGAGTGTTTAATATTAAGGGCACTTTTTAAGTCAGAGAATAGAGGTTTCAAGGAGCACAATGAAAATGGAGAGCAGAGTGGGATAAAGATAAGGAAGGGATGGGGATGAACAGTGGGGAAAAAAAGCTAAGTATCTAGGAAAGGAGCTTGGGCCTAGGAAATCAATAACTCAAAACCACAAGGATTCCAAGTAGATCCATAAAGCAATGAATGTAGGGCAATAAATATTTAACAATTGGTGAGGAGGTGGGGAATGTAAGCCCATACACTTTTAAGTTTCTCATAGTTTCTCCATCACTTTCATTAGTCTTGATAATGAACAATTGATAATAAATCAATCCCTAATTTGTAGCTTTTGCAGATTCCTGAACAGTGAATGCTCACACTGAAAATTTAACAACAGACTCTCGGGAGCTGGTCCAACCTGGCTCTGATGTGCCCCTGAATAAAGGACAAGGCTCTAGGATAGCAGTTTAGCAGGCAAAGGCAGGATGTCAGAGGGAGAGTCTCCATGCACCATACACAGAACACTAACCTCTGCTCTACCCCATCTAGTTGAGACACCACTAATGAATGTGGCTTGTTTTCCACCATAATGACCTTTGGGGTTTGGTCTGCACACCAAAGAAAACAAGCAAGAACAATAACACTGATAAAAAAAATATTTCACATTTATAAAGCAATGAGTAGTTTATAATCTTTTTTTGTCTCACACCAACCCTGTGAGTGAGGGAATGAAAGTAAAAGAAAGAGTCAGGCTCCAACAAGAGGGTTCATTGTTGCTGTTATCGTTTAACACACTTTTTATTCCATTGGTCTGGTGAGAAACTTTGTTTACCCATGCTCCTCAGTACCTTATCTGAAATTTATAACCACAGAGAGTAGTCCGAGGCACTGAAGGGTTAAACAGCTTGCCCAGCATCACTCAGTCAGAGGTGAGATTAGAACTCAAGTCTTCCTAAGTCTGAGACCAGCGCTGTATAAGAAATGGAAAACAAGAAGAGACAGATATTGGGAGAGCAAGATAGAGAAAGCCAACTGAACGGAATGTGAAACAGATGGCAAGGAAAAGCAGGACAGGAGTCTCATTTCTAATGCTTCCTGGCTGTGTGACTGATGGGCACTTCTTTCAGCCTCAGCTTCTTCTGCTATAAAAGTGATGGAGGAAGGGGGAGGTGTCAAATGATGTCTAAGGACTTTTCAACTGTGACTTCTGAACTTTTGCAACTTTGTGAGAGAAAAGGAAAAGGAAAGCAAAAGGAAATATACAGTAGAAAACCCTGAAATGGCAGGGAGTCAAGGGAGCTAAGTTCTAGTTCTAGCTTTTACACTAGCCCTACTTCTCATTCTAGTGCTAGTTCTAACTCTAGCTCTAGTCCTATTCTTCTAGTTCTAGCTCTAGTTCTGGTAGTAACTCTAGATTTAGCTTTAATTCTAGTTCTAATTGTAGCTCTATTTCTGGTTTTAGCTTCAGTTCTAGATTTACTTCCAGTTGTATCTCTAGGTCTAGCTTTAATTCTAGTCCTAACTCTAGTTCTAGTTTAGCTTTGGCTCTATCTCTAGTTCTAATTCTAACTCTAGCTCCAGTATTAATTCTGGCTTTAGCTATACTTCTAGCTCTAACTTTGGTTCTAGCTCTAGCTACAGTTGTAGATCTAATTCTAATTCTAGCTATAGCTATTATTCTAGTTTTAACACTTGTTCTAGTTCTAGTTCTAGTTCTAGTTTTAGGTCTAGCTGTAGTTCTAGTTCTATCTGCCAGATGTATAACTTGTAAAAGTCACTTAAGTCTCATGCCTTCATTTTCCCAAACTTTAAAAGAAGAAATTATTAATGACTTCAATAAAGACCTAGAAAGAATACTTATTGAACTTGTGGAGGACATAATGGAGAAAAAACATATAACATGCTGGATGTCAGAATCAGGATCTAAAAAGATCAAGACAGGCCAGAACACTAAAATGAATCTAATAGGATGAAAGAAATAAAGGTGGGAAGGAAGAGAAGGAAAGAAAGAAGGAAGGAAGGAAGGAAGGAAGGAAGGAAGGAAGGAAGGAAGGAAGGAAGGAAGGAAGGAAAGAAGGAAGGAAGGAAGGAAAAAAGGAAGGTAGGTCTTACATTTGGTTTCAACAAATCAACTTCACAAATACAAGGTGGGTAAGATATGCTTAGACCTCAATTCATCTGAAAAAATCTGGGAGTAGTAGTAAGCTAGATCAATATGGGTCACCAATGTGAGGTGGTAACTCAAAAAAAATTAATGTGGTTTGGGGCTACATTATATGGGGCAGAGTATCCTGGCAAAAAGAGGATGCGTAGCATAATTCACTGCACTCACTGTACTATTCCCTAAAGCACAGGTCTGACCGTGCCTCAACTACTGTGTTCTATAGTGGGTTGTTGTTCTTTGTTCCTGAAAAGGACCAATGACATCACAAGGGTGATGTTTTGACTTGTGTATGAATTGGATATGAGTGGGGAAGACCTGGGCAAAGTTACCAACCTCACTGTCTCCTCCAGTGTCATCAAAGTCTAGAGGCAAGACAAAGGTCAAGATGGCTGGTGATAGCCTGTGATGCACAGAATATATGTTATGAAGTGTCCAAAGGGCCTAAAAGGCAATGGCTATATGATCTCATTAAAGTGATCATATATCTTTCTAGTAAAAAACTTTCCAGCATCTAATCCTGATCCTATTGACTCTTGTCAGTGACATTTGGAAAATCCTCCAAAGGGGACATGCTAAAAGCAATGGAGGTCTTCCTACGGTTCTTGGGAAGGACTTTAATAATAAACTGAAGATTATCCAGAGAAGGAAGGACAACCAATATTGTAAAAGGTCTCAAGTATATATAGGACAGATTGAAGGAACTGGAGATATTTAACCTGAAGAAGACTCAGGAACAATATAATAGCTCCCTTCAGGTAATGAAGGGTTGTTATTGGAAAGAAGGATTATACTTATTCTGTTTGGCCCTGAAGACAGAAGTAGGGAAAATTACAAAGCAGCAAAGTTAGACTTGATGTCAAGGAAAAAAACAAAAAAAAACTTTCTAACACAAACATTCATAGATAGAATACCTTCAGAGGTTTCACTGAAGTTTTTTGAACAGAGGTGTTGAGGTTCCTTGCAGTTTTATAGATATGTGAGTATGTGTGTAGGGGAATAAGGAAAAAGCCAATTAAGTAAAGGCTGAATAGGAGAGAGGGATAGAATGACTGAGTAAGCACCTACCTTCCAGAGTTGATGAGAGAGACAAATGGGATAGTAGCAAAGCATTTTGCAAACCTTAAAGCACTATTGATGGTGATGATGGTAATGATGATGATGATGATGACAACCACTGTGTAGGCTAAATGACAGAAGTGAACAACTTCAATTCTAGATGAAGTTGGAACTGGTTGAATGGCCAAACTTGAAAAGTCTGATCATTAATGTTCTTATATCAATTTGAAATCTGTTCTTGAACCTGTGCTGTTTTATATTTTTATCAATGACTTGGATAAAAGCATAGATAGCATACTTATAAATTAGAAGATGGTACAAAGCTAGGTAGGATAGCTAACACAGTGGACAATATGGTCAGAATATTTTATATATACATATATATGTATATATGTGTATATATATACATACACATATATGTACATATATACACACATATACATACACAAATATGTGTATATATACATATATAACTCTGACCATGTTATCCATTGTATCAGCTATCTTACCTAGCTATATACATATATATGTATATGTATATAGGTAAGTATGCATACATGCATGCATGTAGTATGTATGTATGTATGAATGTATGTATGTGTGTGTATGTAGAGAGAGACAGACAGACTAGAGCTTTAGGCCATACCTAATGAAACGAAATTAGTAGAAATAAATGTAAAGTGCTACAGTTAGGTTAGAAAAATTAAATTTGCAAGTAGAGGATGGTGGAACCATAGCCAGGTAGAAATTTATCCCAAAAGTATCCAAGAGCTTTAGTGACCTATAAGCTTAATAAGAGACAAGAACCAAACACACTATTGTGATATTAGACTGCAGTGAGAGCTATAAAATCCAGAATTTGGGAGATGATTGTCCTGTTGTAATCTGGTCAGATCACATCTACAGAACTGGGTTCAGATCCGAGTGAAACATTTTTAAAAGGACACTAATAAAGTAGACAGTGACCAGAGGAGAATGACCAAAGTAGCAAAAGTCCTTGAGATCGTACCAGAGAAAAGACAAAAGCATCTGTGGATATGTAGGTAGCTGGTAAGTGCTTACTGTGCTAAATGTTCAGGACAGAAAGACAAGGCAAAATATCATCCCTACTTTCAAGGATCTCACAGTCTAGTAGGAGAGACAATGTGAAAACAGCATACGTACAGACTGAAAATAATTAATAGAAGGGAAACACTAGCATTGGGGGAGTTCAGGAAAAACTTCTTGTAGAAAATGGGGATTTTAATTGGAACTTGAAGAAAGCCAAAGAATTCAGAAAAGCTGAATTAAGAAGTAGAGATAAGGAGGAAAGGAATCCCAGCAATAGCCAGTCAAAATGCCCAGAATCTGGAGATGGAATGACTTGCATGAGAAGCAGGAGATACATGATAACTGTCATCAAATATCTAAAGAGCTGTAGAAAGGGGATTGGATTTGCTCCATTTGGTACCAGAAGGAAGGAACTAGGAACAGTGGCTCAAGTTGCAGAGGGATTTATATAGGCTTTAAAACTTCCTAATTCTTGGAGTTATTTAAAAGTGGAATGAGCTGAATAGAGGGGTAGTGCTTCTCCCCACCCCTTACCAAAGGAAAAGAAAAACAATGGATGATCATTGTCTGGTATGTTATTAAGGGGATTATTCATCTGAAACATACTGATCTAGATGGCCTCTTAAGAGTTCTGATTCCATGTAACCTGATTCGATCTAGGTCATCTACAGGTTTCCAATCCACCACAAAGATTTGAAGTTTGTGAAGAAGGAAATTTGATTTTGCTAAGGACAAGAGAAGATCATGGCTTTAGAGTTGGAAGGGACCTTAGAATCCAAACCCTCTTCTTAAAGCTGAAGAAACAGAAGCCCAGAAAAAAATGGAATGTCTTCCCCAGAATCACAGAGTCAGGATTTGGGCATCAGTCTTTTGAATCCAAAGTCAGAACCCTTTCCACTGTGTTGCACTCCATTTCCCAAGAGGACTACAAGGCTGGCCTACAAAAGGCAAACAAGGCTTTCCTGCAGCCCTATAGACAAACTAACCACCTCAAGGTTATGGTGAACAGCGGGCGTACAAAGAGCAGTGAAAGCACTGAGCAAATCCCAAAATGGCATTCTCCTGATGGCTTTTTACTTATAAATACAGACATAATAAAAATAACTGGCCCCTTCCTTTTTTTCCCCTCAAAATTGTCAATTCCCAATCAGTTTGCATGAATCCCCTTGTCTCCTCCTTCAGCAGTCCCTACTCAGGGGTAGTCTGATTATCTCACTGTATGGACAAGAGTCCTAAATTATAAGTGATTGAAATAATTAATTATATTTATTTCTCATTTAACCAATGCATCCCAGTGTCTTTGCTGCAGCATATCAGTGTGATCAAATAAATTTATATCACATGCAATTAAACAGGAGTGTCAGTCAGGTGTTGCTTTTAGAGGAGTTTGAAGATGGTAGTGGTTTAACCACCAACGGAAGCTCAAACTTGAACAGGCTTTATTAACTCTGCAAAGGTTTCTAACCACAGCCATCAGGATAAAGCAAGAGAACTTCCTTCTTTTCCGGCTTCCTTGGCCTCTTGGCAGTTGGGAGAATCTCTCCCGTGTTGCGACCTCTTGGGCCACACTCTGCCCTTCGTCCTGTTGCCACCGCCATGCCCCGAAAAATTGAGGAAATAAAAGACTTCTTGCTCACAGCCAGGTGAAAAGATGCCAAATCTGTCAAGATCAAGAAAAACAAGGACAATGTGAAGTTTAAGGTTCGCTGCAGCCGGTACCTGTACACATTGGTTATCACAGACAAAGAGAAGGCAGAGAAACTTAAACAGTCCCTGCCTCCTGGTTTGGCTGTAAAGGAGCTGAAGTGAAGCAATCATTCATTGTTACGCCTATATTAAAACGTGGGGGGGAAATAAAAAAAAAGAGAACTTCCTTAAAGAAACTTTCCATTAGTTTCTCTTGGACTCCAGAGCTAGTATTTAGGAAGTAAAAACTGTTAGTGCACCTGTGTACCTCTTAAGTGGCTTCCACTATCTACCATTGTAACTTCTTTTTCCTTGACCCTTTTTTCTTCTGCCAGAGGTAAATGATTTCTCCTGTGTGTGTATAATTTCCAACAGCAAGTACAGATTTTTTTTTTAATAACTGTACTTTCTCTTTGAGACTCATTTCTTTGTCTGAAAATGTGAAGGTTGGACCAGATGATGTCTTATGTCACCTTATGACTATACACAAATCACATCCCTTCTCTGGGTCTCAGTATCTGTAATATAAGGGGGTCCTCCAAGGTCTCTTCAGTGTTTATAAGGTCTGCTCCATTTGTAAATGTTGTAAGAGTTATCCTGGTCCTCCTAGCCATTTCAGCCTTCTCCTCAAAAGTTACCATCCTCCCATTCTGTATGAAGATTATGTACACCTAACTACTTACATGTTGTCTCCCCCATTTGAATGTAAGCTCCTTGAGGGTAGGGACTATTTTTCCCTTTCTTTGTATCCTCGGTGCTTAACACAGTTGCTGGCACCAAATAAGCTTTAATAGATGTTAATTGATTTATTCTCATTCTATCTAGAAATCTTTTAAGTATGTGATACATGAGTCCAGTGCAATATAATAGAAAGAAGACCAGAATGAGAAGTAGTTCTGAGCAAATTCTAGTTCTAGGCCTAGTATTTAATTAGTTTTATAACTGTTCCAGTGCTCTGCAGTCTGGACAAGATGTTTCCTAAGCTGTATTCAAACTCTGAAATTCCAGGATTCTGTGAATTTCCACGTGCCTAATAGACATCTGAATATCTCTGACACTTCAAACCTGACAGGTCTGGATCTGGACTTACCCCTTTCCCCAAAATCTGTCTTCCCTCCTTCACTTCCCTATTTATTACCTTGATATTACCTATTACTCTTTTCACCCAGTTACCCACCCACACTTAAAATCTTGTAGCTAACTGAAACTTTGACTTTTCCCTTCCCATCCCATCCACCACATCTATTTAATCATTCAGCAAGTCTTATCCATTGTACTTGTACAATATCTCTCACATTCATCCCTTTCCTACCACTCCCATTGCCAAAGCCTAATTCTGGCTTCCATAACCAATCTGCAAAATTACTCTTAATCATCTGGATTCTTCTAAATGGTCTTCTGGTCTCCAGTTTCTCTTTCCAATCTATTCTTCACACAGAATACAAACTAATCTTATTAAGGCATAGGTCTGATCAAGTCAGTCCCTTACTAATAATAACTCACCACAACCTATGGAATAAAATAAAAACTCCTTTGCCTGGCATTCAAGGCTGTACACAGTTTTACCCCTTCTCTTCATGTATCCTCTATGCCGACTCAACTGTATTACTTGATGATCTCTAATTTTATCCTGCTCTTTCTTTTTCCTTGTATCTAAACATGACATCTCTCTACAAGAGAATTTTTATGAATCCCTGCCTGCTGTTTTTATAATATAGCACATTAAGTTTTATAAAGTACTTTCCTCCCAAGAACCTTGCACTATGTAGTGCAGATATCATCATTCTTATGGCACAACTGAGCAAAAAGAGACTCAAGAGAATCTAAATGAATTGCCAAGGTCACATATAACTAGTGTCAGAACTAGGATTAGAATATAAGTCCCTCAGAATTAAAAATCCATTGTTTTTTATACTGTGCCATGTTGCTATACACATTAATAGAAATAATAATAGATTACATTTATTCAGTGATTTGTTTTACAAAGGGTTTTCTTCACAACAACATTGTGTGATAGGTAATATTATTATCTTTATTTTATAGAAGGGAAACCAAGGCATAGGGAGGGGTTTTGTTTGTTTAGTTTTCTATTTTGTTAAAATTATGAAGTGTCATAGAAAGGAATCAAACCCAAGTGTCTTGATTTGAAATGCTATGAACTTTTCATTATACCATGTTTTAGTTCGGCTTCAAAATGAGTCAGTGGTCCTGAAAGGCAGAGATGAGATAAAGATGGAATGTATCCTAAGCATGGGGGGATAGCTTGTACAAAATCAAAGAATGGGTGACATGATGGCATTAGAAAAATATTGGTTTTATTGGTCTGAAGGGTACATGAAGGGGACTATTGCATACTAATACTGGAAAGGTAGACTGAAGCGAGGTTGTGAAGAATTTGTATTTGATCCCAGAGGTAATTGGTAGCTACTAAAGTTTAATGAATCGTGGCATGGTCAGATCTATGTTTTTGGAATATCATTTTGGAAGCTACATAGGAAGTATGTTGGAGAAAGGAGTGAGTTGTATCACAGAACCAATTAATATGCCATTATGATAAGAGGAAATGAGATTCTGACCATATGAGTATAGAGAAGGGACAGGATGCTTAAGATGTTATAGAGGTAGAATCAGGAGTGTGTTGAGCATAGTTTGAACCAGTTGAGCCAATTGGGAAATTTTCAGTGTGACAATTTATACCTTGGAAACTGGCAAATGCTACAGATCCAGGCTTGATTTATTGTTTTGTTGATTATCTCAACTTAAGTAAGTGATAGAGAAAATAATTATGTTAATTCAATTTACAAGTAAGTGACGCATACTTTTTTTTTGGAGAGCTTGTAGTCAAACATTTATTAACATACCGACAGATAGAACCAGCAATACTTAGTCATTTATTGAATTAGGGAGGGAGGAGAGAAACAAGAGTCAAGACTAACTCCAAGATTCCCTTTCTGGGTCTCAGTTTCTTCATTTGAAAAATGAAAGGGTTGCAATACATGACTTCTAAATCCCCATTTTCCTCTAAATCTGTAATTGTACGATCCCTCTTTCACAGAACCACACAGAATTTCAGAGCTGGAACAGATCTCAGCAAACATCTGGTCTGCCTGTGCCTAGAAAAGAATCCTCACTATAACATGCCCAACAATTGGCCATCTAACCTTGCTCGATGACCCCCATGAGGGGAGACACTCTACTTCTTGGGACAGGCCATTTCACTTTTGCTCTTGTTCAGTCGTTTCAGTCGTGTCTAACTCTTCACAACTCCATTTGGCATTTTTTGGCAAATATACCATTTTCTTCTCCAGCTCATTTTACAGATGAGGAAACTGAGGCAAACAGGATAAAGTGACATGCCTAGGTTCAAACAGCTTCAAATCTGAATCCAGATTTGAACTCAGGTCTTCCTGACTCTAGGCCTAGCACTCTACCCACTGACCAACCTAGCTGTGCCCTTAATTTCACTTTTAGGTAGTTTTAATGGTTGGGAAGTTTGTTTTTTGTGTTTTCCTAACATCTTCAACAATCACATACTTCATCTCCTATATTATGCAATTGTTGAAAAAAACATTTAACATCTATTTAGCCCATGCCATGTATAATGCACTGTAAGGAATGGGAATCATAGACTCCTTAACAGTAGGCAGTCTTTTTTCATTTTTATATCCCAAGCATTGAATCCCAAGAATTTAGCTGAATCTTCTCATGGATTATTAAAGCCTCCTCATTGATCTTCTTGACTTCTGTCTCTTCACTCCAATCCAACCTTGAGACCACTGCCAAAATAATCTTACCAATGCCTAAATCTCTTCATGGTTCAAAAACCTCCTGTGATACCCAATTGATTTTTGTATCAAATATAAATGCCTTATTCTATCATTAAAGATACCCTAGAATCTTGCTACACTTCCCAGCTTATGTTATACTATTTACTTCTCTCACAAATTCCATGTTCTAGTCACGTTGAACTATTAATCACTGCCCAATCTTGTCCCACATACTACTGCCTCCTCACATTTGTGCATATCATTGCTCACACCCAAAATGTACTTCCCGCACACTTTTCTGTGTTACAATCCTTCCCTCCCTCCAAGGCCCAGCTTTCAAATGCCACCTTTTCCATAAAGACTAATCACACGCCCAAAAATAAAGTTGATCCTTCCCTCTCTGAATCTTTCATGCCTTTCTTTTTGAGTTCTCTTATTCACTTACATTAGTCTAGCATTATAATTGTTTAGTTATATGCCTTAATTATACTGCAAGTTCCTTTAAGATTGGAACTAAGATTCTTTGGGTTCTCTCTCTGATATGGTAATACTTTACAGAATCTAAGAACTCACAGACTTGGATTATTTACTGGAAACAATTACCACTCATCCATAATGTCTCGTCTCATGCAATTCTTCTCCATGTTTTCCCATAAATCCTCCTCAGTGGATGCACCCAAAATCCTCAGGCATTCACTCTAGGACTTTACGTCACTTCTCCTGTATAATTCTTAATTATGATGGTTTTTCAGTCTATGCACATACAATATGCACCTTGCTATTGCCCCTATGGCAGACCTTCAACCTCAGTTCTTCAAAGGCTGTGGTATATAATGTCTTGCAGCCATCTAGTATGACCAGAATTTTTTTTAAGATTGATCTTTGCTTCAGGAAAAAAGTTTTAAATGATTTTTAAAAAACCAAAACACTATTTGACTTCTCAGAGGAAATCCAGATGGCTTCTCTCCTATTCAGTTCTGAGATCAGTTCATTGTCCATCCACTGTGTCTGTCAAAGATGTATGTACAGATTGATCAGCCATATTGGCTGTCTGTCCAACTGCCTATATTAGTCCAGGTGAAAGATATTCTTTATCCATTTGGCTTTGCCTGCATGAAGACTTAAACTGAACTCTTGTGAGTAATTACAAATCTCATTTAGGAAGCTCTACAGTGTCCCAGAAGTTGAGGTAATCGATACAATGCCCTCTGCAAACAGGAACATCAAGATGGCTTCACAACCCATATGTACAAAAATATTTATAGCAGCTCTTTTTGTGGTAGCAATTGGAATTGGAATTGGAAATCAAGGGGATGCCCATGAATTGTGGAATGGCTAAACAAGTTCTGGTATATGAATGTAATGAAATACTATTGTGCTATAAGAAATGAGGAGCAGACAGACTTCGTAACAGCCTAGAGAGACTTATATAAACTAATGCTGAGTGAGGGAAGGAGAACCAGGAGAACTTTGTACACAATTACAGACACAACATATGTGTGACAACTAACTTTGATAGACTGGGCTCCTCTCAGCAATGCAAGGTTATAAGACGACTCCAAGAGACTCATCATGGCAAGGGCCATCCACATCCAGAGAAAAAGAACTACGGAGTCTGAATACAGATTGAAGCAAATTACTTGCTCTCTCTTTTTTGTTTTGTTTTGTTCCTTCTTTTTCATTCATTCTATTGGTTATAATCCTTCTTTACAACTTGACTAATGTTTAGTGTGAAGGTATTTATAGGGTCTATATTGGATTAAATGCCAGTGGGGGGCGGGGGGAAGAGAAGAGAGTAGGGGGAGAAAATTTGGAACTCAATGGATTATGGAACTGAATGTTATAAACTAAAAGTAAATAATTTTTTTAAAGATGACTTCACAATCCTTTCTCCATTTAGACCTTACATTGAACATCCTCTACAATAAGTGGAAAGCATCCCTGTTTTCTGCTTCACCTAACATGAATAAGCAAAGGCTTGTCAAAGTTATCTCTGCTGTTATCATTTATTAAAGGCTTCTATCCAAGGTGGGATTTGAACTCAGGTCCTCTGACTCCAGTACCAGTATTTTTTCTCTTATACTATGCTACCTCTCTCATTTCTTTGTATTATACTGAGATTCAACTCCACAGCACCTCAAAACCGGATCACCTCCAACACCATCTATGAATTCTGGTCATATAGCATACTTAGACTTATGAATTAGAGTCCACTTAAGATAATTCCACTATTATTGATGAAGAATAGAGTTTGCAAAAGAAATACTGGCCAGTCTTTCTATTTTTCCATCTGTCTGTTGTCCTCCTTATAGTTTAATCCTTAACTACCCTCATGATCTGGTTTAGTTGGGTCCTTCACCATGTTTTCTGTAAACTTGTTTTTTTTTTTCCATTGCTTTTCATTGTTTTATGAAGGATACTGCTTGTAATCTTCTACCACCCTCTTTCTTAGGATTTTGAGTGAATTTAAACTCTAAAGCAGTGTTGCCCTTGGCTGCCATGGCTCTCTTCTTGGCAAAGAGATCAAATGTTGTGCCAAATATAAGAAAACAGGCAAAGGACAACCAGACCTTCACATGATTGACCTTTACTATTAAAAGACTACTCTGTACAAAACCCCATTGGAACATATAATTATAGGAATTCAAAAGTAATAAAATACTAATGGCAATACAAAATGAATTTAAAACTCTAGCAGTGCACATCCTGGAATACATAAATAATATTCCTCCCAGTTTCATTAATAATCTTTTCATCAACAAGAGAACCCTAGCTAAAGCCATCTCTATGTTGTACTAATGAATACTTCTACTTCAGCAGTGGTGGTGGCCAGGTTTCACTTCTGCCATTTTCTTGCTTCTTGTTTACTCTCAAGCCTCTGCCATTCCATCTGGCTTTCACCCACACCATCCAAGTGAAACTGCTGACTACAAGGTTACCAGTTGTCTCTTTATTGATAAATCCAATAGCCTTTTCTCAGGCCTTTTTGAATTCTCTGTGATATTAGACATTGTCAATTATCTTTTCTTCCTAGACAATCTCTCCCCTGTAGATTTTCATGACTCTGTTGTGGATTTCCTCCTACCTGTCTGACAAATTTGTATTTCCTTTCCAGATCTTCACCCATATCCTAACCCCTTTGTATGAGGGTATCTATCCCAGTTCTTCTTTTCTACCTTATATTTCTTTACTGATCTCATCAGGTCCCTTTAGTTCATCTATATAATTTCTAATAATAGTAATAGCTAATATTTATTAATTGTTTTCAATATTTAAAAAGCACTTTACACAAATGAATCAAATGATGATGCATTTTCAGAATTAAAAATGTGTGTAGGAATAAGTGGAGCAGAGCTGTGGATTTGAGATGGCCTTAGTACTTTCAGCCATTTTCAGAAAGATTCTACCACAACCCAGAAGAACTACTGAGTTATTAATGTCAATTATCATTGAAAAATTATGGGATATGAGAGGTACCACAAGATTGGAGACAGGAAAATGTGGCCTCAATTTTGGAAAAGTAAAATAGGTGGATTCTTTAAACTGGATTTTTCTCTGGCTCATGGAAAATCCTAGAATATATTCTTAAAGGGATGGTTAGAATGGGGAATAACAATCACTAAAAGCTAGCATGGCCCCACAATTCAAATACTGCCTTCATGACTGTGGTATTATCATGTGAGCATTAGTCAAAGAAATTGGAAATATTTAGTGGGGGGGGGGGAAGAAATGTTTGACAATTGTCTTAATGTATCTAAAGGTTTTTATGTGGAATCAATTAAACTTTTATTGAATACTTACTCTATGTCAGCTACCGGGATATAAAGAAAAAGCAAAAAAAAAGTTACTTCCCTCAAGGAGTTTACATTCTAATGGGGAAACAATATACAAGAATCATAATAAAGGCTAACATTCATACAGCACTTACTATGCACCAGGTTATACTAAGTACTTTACAATTATTATTTCATTTAATCCTCATAATAACTCTGGGATTTGGGTGCTATTATCCCCATTTTACAGATGAGGCCACTGGAATAAATAGAGGTTAAGTGACTTGCTCAGGGTCATACATTAGTAGGTATCTGAGACCAGATTTGAACATAGGTCTACCTCAATCTAAGTCTGACAATCTAACTACTGTACCACTTAGTTGCCAATACATATAGAATGGATGGAAGGTAGGGAAGGAAGAGAGGAAGGTTCTAGAAAGCAGTAGGGCTAGGGAAACCTTTCTGCAGAAGGAATTGTTTAATCTGGGTCCTAAAGGAAACCAGGGATTCTGGATGAGGTTGTAACAGCAAACACCCTAGGATATCCAGGATGGCTGCTAGCACAGGTTGTTTGATCTGCTTTTCTAAAGGAAAGCAACTCAAAAAGGGTTAAAAATCTTACTTTAATCAAACATAGATATCATTCACTTAGTTCAGGAGAAAAAGTCAGCACACTGAACTTCAGAGAATACAAACAAACAAAAATACAGACAGAATATAACACAATTCAACAGATCAACAGACAGGGCTTCTTGCTGTCTGACCATTATATACTTGCCAGAGAGAGAAGCACCAATGTCTGAGTTTTCAAAGCCAGGGAGCTCAACAGCCACCCAGAGTCTCATCTAGCCAAATCACACAATTCTTCCCATAAGTGAGCCCCAAAACAAAATCTTACCTCAGAGTATGCATATACTAGACAGATAGATACATATACATATAGATAGATAGATAGATAGATAGATAGATAGATAGATAGATAGATAGATACACATACATATATAGAAATATATACCCATACACAGACAGACAGACACACACACACACACACAAACACACACACACACATACACCCTTCTTCAGCGTCAGAGAACCTTACAAACTTCATGACCCCCTGCCTAATTACAAAGTAACAAAAGGTGTGGGCCTTCCTGAAAAACAAGCTTCCCCTAAGCAAGCTTCTTTTGTTGGGCTCCAAGTGAGGTCTATCAAGAGGCAGGGAAAACCTTCAAATTTCCTTACCACTACAGAGGTCTACAACTTATTTCGTTTAGACCCAAAAGATACAAGTAGGGGTTGAGGGGAGGGGGTTCAGGAAGGCAGACTTCAGATTATAGTAAGAAAAGATTTACAATTAGAACTAGCCATACTTGAATGGGCTGACTCATAAGGTACCAAGTTTCCCATGACTAGAGATTGTCCACTGGAAATTGGATGACCACTTGCTGGGAATGCTATAGAAAAGAGTTCTAGTCAGTGATACATGGTGCACTAAGAGACCTCTCCATAAGTGAACTTTCAATGATCCCGCAAATTCATCAAAATTTAATACTGAATGAAACAAGGCCAATGAGAAATCTTGATTGTAGTACCACAGACTGTCAGGAGCACCAAATAAAGAAGTTCAAGGACTTCTCTTTTGTTTAATTCAAGGGAGGAGGATAGTTTGCATATGAATCCCAGGAAGAAAGTTAATTAACATCAAATCTTTCTGCAGATTCCAGATCAGTTATTTTAAGCACAGGGTACCAATGCTCAGATTATATGATGGAAGCCACAGACAATTACTTAACGATAGAACGTGACTCAAAATATGCTTCCGGTGCTTCTCCAGCATATTAATAATCTTATCTTTGCCTCTGGAAAAGATGTTATTTTGGATATTAAGAATAAGCAATAGATGAGCGGGCTTTCACATGACTCGCTTTTCTTGTGGTAAAAACAAAAAAAAACCTACTCTGGACAAAAATCCATCCTAGAAATCACTTCAGGATATATTTATTAAAATATAAAAATAACAAATTTCACTATGCTTCCTGGTACAAAAACATAGCTCTTCCCCTTGTCAAATCTCCCTTTCATGTGAATTTCAGAGGTGAGCTCTAGACTTATGACTGAAAGTTTAGGAATCAGAAAATAAGAAAAATAAGAAAGAATCCTCACCAAGAATAAGGGAATCATGGGGAACACTTATAATACATATGAATACTTATGTTTGTAATCAGAGGACTTGATCTTGAAGAATCTCAACATTATCTGACAAATCACTTAATCTCTACATCCTCATCTATAAAATAAGGATATTGAGCTGGAATGCTGAAGTCCCTTTCACATCTTGATCCCACACTCTTATAGTAAATAATTAGAAAAGCAGGATGAAAATTTAGGGAGTTTGTAGGAAAGGCAGAATGGGAACAAAGTCAAGGACTAATATCTGGGCCTGTCTGTAAATATCAGGTGTGTCTAATCTGACAGAGTGATAGACATACAGGGGCTGAGAGGTCTTGGCAGCAGATATTTGGGTGGGGGAGCTTATGCAGCCACCATTCCCATTAACCTGACATGCCAAAGTGATTAGTCTCTCTTTTCCAGAAGTCCTGGACTTGCCTGTAAAATTCAGCATTCAACACCTGAAAAAAAAAAAATCCTATCGGCAAGGGCTGCTTTTAACAGTGGGAGACTCCCAGCGATGCTGCCAGTATCCTGGGGCCCAATACCTATTTGACTTTGCAATAACTCCCAAGTTAAACAAATTGCCAAAGACTTATAAGCTCCTAAATAGTTGGATGGAGTTCTCCATTTGAATCTATTGGCTCCACATTCACTGTGCACACATTGGTGAGTTCCATCAATAATTCATGTGCCTGCAAGTTTGCTCAGCGACTGAAACACGCTGGCATTTCTGGGTTAGCATCTGTACTGTGATCTATGATCTATGATCTTACACTCCCTTTGCCTTGACTTTGAACTGAAGTGCTTTATTAAGCAACCCCACTACCCACTAACTAACATGCTGAGACGTGAGGCTTCATTAGTGTTACAACATTTGAATCCTATCCCAGCCTAACCAGTAACACCAGTATTCAAACTACAGCAGGATGATATCCATAGCCACCTGAACAAGATTCCCCATCAGTAATGTCAGGGGGACAGTATACGACATTGGAAGTCCTGATCCCATATAGTTTTAGAGCTGGGAGGAAACTGAGAAATCATCAGGAAAACTCTCTTCACAGATAATAGGTTTTAAAGCTAGATGAAATCTTAGAGTTGATTTAGTTCAACCCCTTCATTTTACATATAAGAAAGCTAAGGCCCAGAGGTTAAGTAACTGACTACCCAACATCACATAAGTGGAGAGTAGCAGAGCAAAGGATTTAAACTCAAAGTTTTCTGATTCCAACTCCTGTACTATTTCTGCCATGGCAGACAGCCTCCTAAAGTAAGACACCAGAAATCATACTGCAAGGCTTGCACTACATAATGGAAAGTGAACTAGAAACCTAATAATTTGTTGTTGTTCAGTCATGTCCAACTCTTCATGACCCCATTTGGAATTTTCTTGGCAAAGATACTGAAGTAGTTTACCATTTCCTTCTCCAGCTCATTTTACAGATGAAGAAACTGAAGCAAACAAGGTCAAATGATTTCACCAGGGTCACACAGCCAGTAAGCAACTGAGGCAGGATTTGAATTCAGGTCTTCCTTACTCCAGGCCCAGCATTTTATTCATTGAGTCATCTAGCCACCCTCAGCAATTATCTAGTGAATTTAACCAGCTGAGAGAGTCAAATGGATATTTCAGGACTAAAATCCAGTGCAAGGACCAAACTGTCCAGTTGTTTACAATTCAAATTCACCAGATAGTTGTCAGCTAGCTATTTCATTTTGTGCGGTGTAAACATGGCCTGTAACAACACAATTCAAAACTGTCTTTAGGTCAACATGACATATGAACTGTTAAAGGAGTTATTATAAGACATAAAAAAATTAAAAGCCATAACAAAGAATCCTGTTTACATAGTGCCACAAGATTATGAAGCACTTCCACCATAACACCCCTCTTCGGCAGGTAATAGAACTTTTATTCTCTTCATTTTACAGATGAACTGACAGGCTCAGGCTAAATGTTCTGCCCATGTGAAATAGTCTCAAAACCAAACCATGAGCCTAAGTCTCCTGACCCCAGAGCCAATGCTCTTTCCACCCCAGCATGTGTAGTCTCTGAAACCAGAAAGTTTCTATCATTACTTTCTAAAAGAAATGGTCTTATTTAAATGCATTTATGGAATTCAATTCTTTTGAAAAAAAATTTTTGTCCCCTATTAGGTTTCCTAAGAAGAATACATACTATATTAGAAGAACTTAGATTTAGGACAGGAAGGGAACTGTCCCAGGTCTCTTCTCCCAACTCATTTTACAGATGAGGAAACTGAGGCAGAGCCTCTTATTCCAATCCAGTACTTTTAACATACATAATTCTGCCCCTCTAATTCATGTTCTTAAAACACTTGAAAGGCCTCTACTAGGAACTAGTTACAACATAAACCCATTTATACAAATAATTGTGACTGATATTTGGGGCAATAACTTCCAGCAATTCGACGGAAAAAAAATGTTTTTACAAAATCAAAAGAGCATTAGTACTGTGGGATAGCTACATGGTCACAAAAACAGCTTTGTTATATCCAATTTTTCTCAGTAACAGTAATCATTAAAATGTAACCTCCTCTGTATAGCACATCACACATTTTGAGTACTATTGTCTCTAAAACACTTGTTCATTTTTATATTGTGATCTGGTTTATGTAGAAAAATCACATGGTATACTAGGTACCTAGAGATGAAGCCTACCACCCATCATTAGGAAAAGCAACTGTGCTGTTTAAGAGAAAAGAAAGGAATCCAAGTTCCCATGAGGCCCATCACTCCATTTTTCATCTGAACCCCACCAACCACCTCTAACTCCTGAACAAGATTAGGTTCTAAAGACCTATTACAGAAAGAAGTTAGTGTCTTGGATAGATATACAAAAATCTAGTTAAATTTAACAGTTTCACTTTATTTTTACCTAGACTTTCCCTTCCCTTCCCTTCCCTTCCCTTCCCTTCCCTTCCCTTCCCTTCCCTTCCCTTCCCTTCCTCCATGATCAACAATAACAAAACAAACAAAAAAGCTAAGAGACTAAATGGAAAGACAGGTATTCGTGACTGTGCAAAAGTCCCATACAACCTTCTCTACTGCCCAGAACTCCATTCTGAAATATGGGATGATACCATTGAACTGTAATAACATCTGTGGTTCAACTACTGGAACAGTTTATATTTACCTCCTTGGAAGCTTTGTCTTCATAGGAGAACATACTTTTCAAGTGACCAACTACTTCTACACTACACTATTATTTCTACTGCTTTCCTTTTTGCCAAATAACCTTTTCCCCTAAGAAGAGATAGAGTCCTTTTCAGAGGACCTGTAGAGTTCTTTCCAAACTGAGTGTTCTCTACCTATACCAAATCTGTAAATGTCTATTATTTTATTTTTTCCATAAAATCCTATGGGATTTTACTAGGAGGTTGCTTGCTTAATCTTCCACATCCAAAAAGACATGCTGGCAAAGCAACTCTTGGTTCAAAAAGAATTTACTAAGTATCTCATATATGTCAGGCATACAGGACATAAACACAACCTTCTACAGTATCCTTACACTGGAATCATAGCTCCTAAGCTGGAAAGGAACTACAAGACCATCTAGTCCAACCTTTTCATCTTCCAGATGAGGAAACTCAGGGTCCCAAGGAGATTAAATTATTTGCCCAAGGTCATATAGGTGGTAAGCAAGTGAGGTGGGATCTGCACTGAGAACCTCTGTCTTCAGAGTCAGGGATCTTTCTAGTGTAAAAGAGTCTCCCTCTGTTAGTACTCAATCAAACTTTTTCACCCCTACTCCAGACTTCTTTCACTCTCACCCTATTGCTAAGTCCTTTGATGAAAAAGAAGTTTTTGTTTTCTTTTGTTTTTTACCTTATGAAGTTCATCCACCCACTTGTTATCCTTAAAAATGTGCAGCTGACACAGAGGAGGCAACATGAAAGGGAGGAGCTGGGATGGCACCAAGAGAAAGATGCTGTGATTCAGGATTATAAATAGTCCAAGATGTGTTCTAACCCATGAATATCACTAAACTCCAAAGGCAGATGGAAGGGATTGAGCCAAGGTCTAATTCCTGCTCCATGACTGACATGTCACAGTACTCAGGAAGTCTTTTCTACCTTCATCTGCAAAATGGGTACAATATAAACAGTCCTGCCTTTGGAAGTAATTTGTGATAGAGCTAAATGGAAGATATCAATGCAAAAGGCTAAATGGAAAGCATGCCATCTGTTCTAAAGTATTACTGTTAGAGAGGCAGTGGAGTCTAATGGAGTCATAGAAACTGAGGTTGGATCCTGCTAGAGCTATTTACTGGCTGGATGACGTTGGGCAAGTCTAATATTTCTCTAGGCCTAAGTTTCCTCATCTGTAAAATTAAGGGTAGGGTGACATTTAAAGCCCTTTTCAGCTAAAAATCTATGATCTGAGTTATCGGTACAGGTTAGTGCCTTTTTGTGAAGTTCATTCCTCTGAAACCTTCTGATATGGGAAGGAGAGAAGTGAATAAATATTTATATAGTGCCTACTGTATGACAGGTACCAAGCTAAGCACCTTACAAATATTATCTCATTTGATTCTAGAAACAACCCTGAACAATAGGTACTGTTTAAAGTTGGGGAAACTGATAGAAAACAAACTATTAAAATGAGGAATGGCAGGAGTAGAGGGTAAATTTAGAGCAGCAAGAGCATGAATAGGTTTCAAATTTGTGGTCTTAAACACCAAGTAATAACCAGAGGAAACTATACCTGAGATCAGCTGAGGACCTGTCACATCAGCAATAGAGAAGTAAAAAGTGAGATCCCTAATACCTCTACCAGGCAAGAAGGGCTTGAATAATTCTCTATAGGGTACCTTGCCTTTGCAATCCTCCACATGGAATATTATCCCAGATTTTTTTCATTCACTCATCAAGTATTTTTCCCAGTTTCCTTTCCCCCCATTCTCATGTACATATAGGCACACACATTAAACAGAGGCACAAACTCATTCTTTCTAACACTGTAACAACTCCAGCGTGGAGTTGATTTCCCAAAGTTACTTGGGCAAGGATGCCCAGAATATTCAAATTCTCTATATTTTCTTTATCTGATATTTAAATTGTAAAACTCTTCTAAAGAGATTAATAAGTAAGGGAGGAGGAGAAAACTGTTCTAGCCTGTGCTGTGCAAACAAAGTTAAATGTGGCTTTAAGCAAACCAAGATTAAATGTGATTAAGTGCTTCTGTATTAAAAAAAGAAAGAAAGAAAGAAAAAGAAAAATAGAAAACCACAGTCCTTAGCCATCCTTAAAATAACTGCCATTGTGTTGGATTTAAAAGGCATTTGCTAAAGATTTTGTGAAGAATTAAGAGTATTTGTTATTCTTTTAAGACAGAAACAAGAATAAAGGGAAAGCTGTTAGTCAACATTGCCTTAGAAGATAAAGGTTTCAAGATAGCAGGGTATCTGGGTCAGTGGGAAGCTTCAGCAAATATCTCTCTTGATTGACAGCTCTCTTGAGAATTTCTGCTTGGGGCTTAATGTCACCTTCTTTTCCTTTCCCCTTTCTTTAAACCAGACATTCTGTAATAGTGGTTTGTAACATACGAAAGAAACATGGATGAGAAGTGTCATTTATCAAAGGGTTAAAACATTTCCTCACTGATGCAGTAATTCTAACCCTTTACATTATAAGTTCATTCTCTGTGGAAGGTAGTAGGTTCCCTGGGTCAGAGAGAAAATAGGCTCCAGAACACATACTCTGTTCTCTTGTCCTCCCCTCAGTTATTCTATGACCACAGGAATATTTCCAGAATTCCTTTTAAGGGAATTCTCCCCAACCTATTACACCAGAATCCAGAACAGAGATGAAGTACTTTCTGCCTATCCAATTGTCAAAGACTCTTTTGGGGACCTGGTGGTGGTGGAGCTGTCCACAACTGCAACCTATTCCCCCAAACACAGTGGTTCTCAATCTTCCTAATGCCACGACCCTTTAATACAGTTCCTCATGTTGTGTTGCCCCCCCCCCAGCCATAAAATTATTTTCATTGCTTCTTCATAACTGTAATTTTGCTGCTGTTATGAATCGCAATGTAAATATCTGATATGCAGGATGTATTTTCATTGCTACAAATTGAACATAACCCACAGGTTGAGAACCACTGCCCTAACACTAAATTGACTCTTAGGATTGTGGATATGCAATTCTCCCTCTTACCCACAGAACCCCAGAAGAAAAGAGGTCACTGTTGTCATTGTTTTCCAGTTGTCAGTGATGTCAGCTCTCCATGACCCTATTTGGAGTTTTGTTTTCTTGGCAAAAATACTGGAATAGTTTGTCATTTCCTTCTCATTTTCCAGATGAGAAAACTAAGGTAAACAGAGTCAAAAGACTTACCAAGAGCCACAAAGTTGGTAAGGGTCTGAGACCAGATTTGAAGTCAGGTCTTTCTGACTCCAGGCTCAGAGCTCTATGCCACCTAGCTGCCCTTGAGAAGACCATTGCTTTTTATTATCATCATCATTAAAATAATAATGAACATCTATAATACTTTATATTATATATTATAATTTATGTTGATATTATAATAACAATAGTATCTTAAAGATTGCAAAGAATTTTATAAATATCATATCATTTTATCCTCACAAGAACCATAGGAGGTCAAAGCTATTATTATGCCCCCTTTACAGATAAGGAAACTGGGGCAGGAAAAGGTCAAGTGGCTTACCAAGGGTCACAGGCTGAAGTGAGGTGATTAAGATTCATTTAACCAATGAGCCTTTTCAAAAGAGTATCAGTGGTCTCAAAGCACTCCCCTCCAACCCTACAAAAAAAGTCCCTTATTCCTTTCTTTCTGATTAATTCTATAAAATAGAGAACTGAGTCAATTTCGTCTATAATTCTAGTCTCACACACGAAAAGCCTGGTGTAATTCACAAATTAAACAAATATATCAACAAGTAGTCACTTAACTTCATACTTCATGCCGTATGGGATCATTGAGAGAAATTCTTAGTTCTCCACTTGATTTTCAATGTCAATTTGACTTTAAGGCCTTAGTGAATATTAACACTTGCATGTTCTTTCCTCATATATTCTTAAAACAACAACAGTAGACTTTTGGGAATATACAAGAGATTTTCCTAGTACTGTAAGCTACCTCAACTCTGCCACCCTGTCTGGCCTACTCGTGCCTTTGTAAACCTTTCAAGAAGTAGGATTAGCAGATTTTGACAAGTGGCAGGGTACAGAGCTTCTGACAATGTGATACAAGTCCTACAAGTCTCCAGAAACATGGTGCAAGAGCTTTCAATTCACAAACGTTTATTGAGTGACTGCTAATACATGGGACTATGCTGGACACAGTGGAGGACACAAGGTATAAGATAATAGCTCCTGTCTTCAAGCAATTTCCAATCCAATGGAGAAAGAAAACATACATGAAATTTAAAAAAACAACAACAACAACACTAGAAGAGTCTTCAAAAAATTGGGGGGGTGTGAATCCTGATTAAAATTAAATTTAGCCATCTCTAAAATTAACTAGGACTAAGTTACAAGTTAGCTAGTTAAACTTAAGTTAAATGGAGATGACTAGTTTTAACCAATTGATCACTTGACCTCCCAAGGGCCTCATCTGTTAAAAATGAGGACGTTCAATTACATGGCATTGGAGGTCTTTCCCAGCTCGGGATCTGTAATCCTGTGATCAGTGACTGATTAAAAGTTAAGTTGGTTCATATGGGAAACATGGACAGAGTCTCATTAGCTCTACTTATTTTTCATCATATTTCAGATATAATGAATGAGAACTCTTTTTCAGGAGTCTTGTTCTGAACTCCCTTATCTCACCAAAAAACAAGGTCCTACCGTTTTCAAAACAAAAAACTTGTCAATGGCCCCGCTACATTCTTCACTTTATAGAAGTCAAAACACACAAAGGCACAAAAATAATCAGAAGGAAGGCATTTGGAGTGAGGTAACAAATGAATGCTATTACCACAGAAGACCTCTATGCCTTTTTTTTCTCCTCAAAAGGTAACAAGAGAAGATAGCTGGATAAGAAAAAAATGAAATTACTTGAACAACAAAATTAGGCTGTAATTTAAAAAAATCTGTTTGAATAAGCAAACAAATATTCAGTAACCTAATAAAAATTGTTTAAGCCAAATGGTTGAACTCTGACAAAAGCTACATTTTAAAAGTTACACCTGAATTTTCCTATTGCCTTGAAAAACAAAATGTGATTACCAAACCATCCTGCTAAGCCCTGCCGAAGAGGAAGGTTTCCAGCAGCTGTGTGGCACAGATGTACTGTCAACCTCTAGTTTCCCTTATGGGAAAATAAGCCTTTGAACAGGTAGACACAGGCAAGGGTGAAAGGAAGGAAGGAGGGAAGAGCCCCAGGAATGCACTGGTGATGCTGGGAAATTTGATTAGGGTACTCATCCTTGTTTATGTCATGATCCCCTTGGGCAGCCCTAGTGAATCCTAGAGACCTCTTCTCAGAATAACATTTTTAAAGGAATAAAATAAAATACCCAGG
Organism: Pseudocheirus occidentalis; assembly: GCA_028646575.1. Classification (NCBI taxonomy): domain Eukaryota; kingdom Metazoa; phylum Chordata; class Mammalia; order Diprotodontia; family Pseudocheiridae; genus Pseudocheirus; species Pseudocheirus occidentalis. The sequence goes on from CM053597.1 coordinate 137,607,972, forward strand.
GTTACAAAATAAACCAATTATATGGAAATTAAGTTATCAATTTTTTTCTTAATCAAGTTCACGGACCCCAGTAGTCAACACGAAGGAGGACATTTCAAAGTTCAGTAGAGGGCGACAATAGCAACGAGACCTGCAGAGTTTTGCACAGAGTTCATAGTTCTCTCTGCCCTGATGCCCAGCTGGATGGGAGACCATGTAGAAAACCCAAGCAGCCCTGAAACCAGAATTATAGGCAATTGCACAAGGAGCAAACACATTAAGAGTGCTCCAGAGTCTTGCAGAAAGGAGAGAAATAAAGAACTGGTGATTTTTTTCAACAGAGGCTATTCATGCTTGATGAAGCAATTTGGAGGAGCTAAGGAGTACTTTGCCTTAGGTAAGGGCTGATTTTTTTTTTTTTTGGTCTTTCTAGCTGACTGCAACTAGTCCAAGTTGGGACATTCCTGGCTTTATTATGCATACCTGCAAAGGTGCCATCAAATGGGTAGATGACAGGTTTCATTTCAATGCTAGCTGGCACAAGGCTATTTCTTGTTTGGAAATTTCCACTCCTCCAAAACATGTGCAAAGAGCAGTGTGAAATTTGAAAACAATAGAAATTACCTGATTGGTTTTTTTTTTTTTTTGGAGGAAGGCAGGGCAATTGAGGTTGTCATTTGCCCAAGGTCACACAGCTAGTGTTAAGTGTCTGAGGGTCAAGATTTGAACTCAGGTCCTCCTGACTCCAGGGCTAGCACTCTATTCACTGCACCACCTACCCACCCCAAAATTACCTGATTTCTTACCAAGTATTTCTAATAGCAGTGCTTTTTCATTTGTCTCTCTTGGACTGACATAATTTAAGAAAAGATGAATACCTGAATCAAAAAGTTGGAGGGAATCTTAAAGATACACAAAGCTCCTCTATCATGTACTCAACAAATGGTCATTGCACCAATGGAGAACTTGCCATCCCTTGAGGTATTCCACTTGAGAACAGTTCTGATTGCTCAAAGGTTCCTTATATGTCAAGAACTCTACTTATATTGATACCATAACATTCTTTTGAGGAAGGTTGGGTCCCTAAACAGGAACTCAGCAACCCTTGAACTTATAATCAATCAACAAATATTAAGTGCCTACTATGTGCCAGGCACCATACTAAATGTATGTCACAGTCTGACATCGTTTCATCACTCAAGAAATTCCTTAGAACTTAAATTTTTTTAAGTATTGTTCTTCATAGAGGCCTGGTAACTGGTTATATCAGGAAAAAACTTTGAAAAAGTTGGTTTTCAAAAAGTATTAAGCTTGTACTTTGAAAAAAAGTTGAACACTTTTTTCTTATAATCCAAAATAACCCAATTTTAATGATCAAGCTTAAAGATGAGAAAACAAATCTCTATTCCTTGGAGAAGTGATATGAAATGTGTGTGCTATTAGACAAAGGTGATTCAGGCTGGTTTTACTAAACTGTTTTTTAAAAAATTTTTAATATAACACCCCTACCCCAAGCGTTTGGAGCAATTCACTGAAGAATAGACCACCAATGCTACATGCTATATGTGCAGTAGGGAGATATATAACTCTTGATTGGCTGGGAGATCTATGACACCACAAGCATACACCACAGGTGAGAGAGATAAGACTTCAAGGAAAGAAAGAAACAAAGAATCTGAGAGGGAGAAAGGTGAGAAACAAGGGATTCGCTTTAAATGCATGATGGAGAACGCTCCCAAACCTGCAGGCATGTGTAGAAAGCTGGCCCCATGTGTTTCTTTATTTCTAGCACCTGCATCCCCAAAGACTGCTAAAAATGGACTTTTCAAGTGATGTCATTTTCTCCTTGATCGAGGTATTTTATCTCAGACGTCAGTAAAAGAACCCTGACTCTTGTGCACTTTTTTATATAATCTAACCTGTATAACATCCCCAATCATTTTTTTTCCTTCTTGCTCTGATAAATGTTTGTTTGCTATCTGTGATTGTCTTTTGTGTAATATGTATTTGGTGAGAAGTAAGCTGGCCAGGAGGAAGATTGCCCTCCCCCTTTCAACAACTGGGGAAAGCAGCTTTTATCCTGAACTCATCGAAAAGCATCCTATTCTTAGATTTAAAATATCCGGTGTGTGATAGGTAGATAGTCAGACAGATAGATATTCTGATCCTGGAATGCTCTCCTTCCTCATCTCCACCTACTGCTTTTTCTGGTTCCCATTAAGTCCTTACCAAAGACCCATCTTCTACATGAAGACTTTCCCAAGATCTCTTAATTGTGGTGCCTTCCATCTGTGAAGTATTTCCTATTTATACTGCATATAGCTTGCTCTCTCTACATACTTGTTTGTTGCCTCTCCCATTAATTTCTGAGGCTCTTCATGGAAAGGACTGTCTTTTCTCTCTTTTTGTATCCTCAACACTTAACACAGTATCTGACACATAGTAAGCACTTAATAAATGTTTATTAATTGATTGATATAACCCAAGCACAATACTCCCTTACAGATAAAAAAAACAAAGAAACAAGCACCACCCACGGCCCTCCTTCTGCTCCCCACAAAAGTGAAAATGGCAGTCTCCCAGAAAAGGGGGTAGTCTAAATCCCAGATCAGATCTAGATATAAACCCCTACTATACAGGGGCGTCTCCATTTCCCTGTGTTAGATTAACAAGGGAAGGTTTCCTTTATTGGGGAAAGAGGAGGTTGGAAGGGGGGAAGGTGTATTGAGAAATGACTATATAAAAGCAAAATGTATTAACAAATTATTTTAGAAAAAGATTTGTTGTGAAATTTAGATAGTTTGAAGTGATTTCTTTTTTTAACAAAATAACTAGTTCATTATCTTATCTCTATAAAGCAATACTGTCATTTGTTTTGAGAAGAGATAGCAAAGAAAAGACTAAATAGCAAATGTTTGAAATAGAGAATGTGTTATGAAAGAGGGAGCTCACTGTGGCCAAAACTGGAAAGGTTTAATGGAAGCAGAAAGATCTGGGTCTAGAAGGATGGTTAGCAAAACTGCATAGTCTTTCTTATATTGCCATTTACAGTCCTTAAAGTAGATGTTTGGTTAAAAAAAAAAGTTCCCTCCCTTCAATGTTTCAGAAGCACATGAGCTGCAAATCAATACTAAGTTTTTAAAATAAATTTTATTTTTCTATCATCTAAATTTCCCAATGCATGCCTCTACTAACCCCTTTATGAGAGAACCATCCCTATCACAAAGAATACAGAAGGGGAAAAACCAGCAAAACTGACACTTGAGAAAGTCTGACATTACATTCCATGTTCTATATCCATAGTCTCCCTCCTCTGTTGAACATGGAAAGAGAGGAGGAATAAGGTAGGAAAGAACCTGCTCTCATCTCTTTGGGGCCAAGCAGGGTCACTTGAATTATACAAGATTTTATCTACTAAGCATTTATTACCATTAACAGGGAAAATGCTTTGGATTATTTTATTATGCTGAGGATGCTTTTACAGTGATTCAATTTAATTCAACTAAACAAGAATCTGGTAGGCACCTACTATGTGCTAGGCACTATGCTCAGCACTGGGAGAAAAAAAAACATTCCTGTCCTCAAGGAGTTTACATTATACTGGGAGAAAGAGGGAGAAAACAAGTAAAAAAAAATTACATTTTTAAAAATGATAATTGGGTGAAGGGGAATGCTAACAGAGACATCAAAAAAGGCTTCAATTCATTTAGATTAGATTAGAAGGTGACACATGAACAGAGCCTTGAATTAGATTAGGAATTCAAAGAGATGGAAGTGAAGCAGGAAAATATAACAGGCAGGGGGTCAGTTGTAATGGTAATGGTAATTTGAAGATCTTCCCAGCCCCACAATAAGCCTAAAGGAAATTTGAAGAACTTCCTTGATTTGAAGATTTTCCCTGCAACCTAATAGGCTGAATATAATCACATGGAAGCTGTGGTGGGAGGGGTTTACTGAAGGGTGAAGTAGGGCCCACAGGAAACTGGGAATCAGAGCCCTTAGAGCTGGAGGGAGGAGAGGACACACCCAGGCAGATAGCAAGGCTTATGAGTGTTAGTTTGTGGAAAGGCTAAAGGATGGTGTGACTCTCTGTGCTGTTATGTTGTATTAATTTTTTTGCTACTATGATGAATTTGGTTTTCTAGTTTTGGGATTCAGTTTTCTGGTATATGAATAAATATTTTGCTTCTGTCTTCTACATGTAGAGTCTGTTATATTTTGTGATTGAGCACTATGTCAGCCATTGGCACTGTGAATATTGTGTTAGCGCTACAACAGTTTGTACAATGGGAGAGAAGTAGGAGATCAAATGCCATTCACAATGAAAACTAAATGGTTCATTTGAGCTGGAGTGTAGAAAATATGAGGGGAAATAATATGAAATGTCTAGAAAGATAGGTTAGAGTCGAGGGTAAAGGGCTTTAAATGACAGAGAAGATGTTTTGTTGTGTTTTTTTTTTCATCCTGGAGGCAATAGGGAGCCACTAAAGCTTCCTGGGCAGTGATATCATATGATTAGACATAATTAAGAATATCAGTTGGACAACTAGGTAAAGGACAGATTGAAGAAGGAAGAGCCTGGATGCAGGGAGACAAGTAAGGAGGTCATTACAATATTGGAAGCAATAGGGTGGTTGTAATGTCTATAGAAAGAAGAGGTCAGGCATTGGCAGAGACAAAATTCAACAGGACTTGGAAATGAACTGAATATGGGGGGTAGGGGTTGAGGATGACACTGAGGCTGTGATCCTGGATGACTGAAGGATGGTGGTGATGTAAGTGAATGCCATCTATGTTCTCAGGCATGATGAATTGTCAAAGTGAAAGGTTTTGTATACCACAAAACAGACTCAAAAGAATCAGACCTGTATTCTTGACTTCATACTGGGATCATAAGCAAAATGAGCATCTATGATCATGAGCAAGGAAAAAAGATATGCTTTACAATGCTTTTAATAACATTTTGAAGAGCTGTTCTGTTGGTCAGTTTTGCTCCTGGGGATAGGAGCTGGACCTTCCAGATGAGGAAACTCCCTTTATCAACGCAAGTTGGCATTCTCTCTGCTACTTAAGAGTCTTAGAGAGTTAGGCTACTTTAGAGCCTTGAAAGGTGAAGTAATTTGCCTACAGTCACACAGCCAGTCAGAAGCAGAACTTGAACCCAAGTCTTCCTAGCCCTGAGACCTGGTCTCTCCACTACACCATGAATCATGTTTGACTGATCTCATTTTCCCCCTTCTTTTTTATTTTTTGTTATAAGGGATGACTTTCTGGGGGAAGTAGAAGGAAGAGATGAATTGGGAAATATAAGTGATTTAAATACAAAAAATAAACTAAAAAATTATTTTTAAAAATAATACACTGAAAAGTACTAAATAGAGAGTGGATTTAGCCATTCAGCACCCCAGGTAAGTAGTAGTAGTGCACAAAGGTGTGTGTATATATCCGTGGGACATTGGTTGCCTAAAGCGAATCACCTCCAATTATCGCCAGAATTGAGGTAAAAGTTCCGATGATGTAGTCAGTTCAGAGCCTCATTACCAAGGCTGCTCACTGCCTTTCCTAATACACGTGTTTGCTGGGAACTGGGGATTTTTTTAGATCCCAGTCGGGTTAGGATGGGTTGCTTGCTGAGACCTGCCAAGAACAACCTTCAAAGCTCACCCAGAATCACGAACAACTCATAAACAATAGTTTGTTTGGAGATAAGAACAAAGTCCTATGGATACAACGGGTTTAAAAAAAAACAGAGAAAATAAACTGATTACATATAATCACATATGTTGAACTGTTTCTAGCCTAGATATAATCTTGAAATAACGAGTATTGTTATGAGATAAAAATAATCATAATAATTGTATTTATGAACCATCTCCTCCCCCCTTCCCCCATGTGCTTAAGGTACTGCTTAATCATATGCAGTGATTAAAGCCCTATTAACAAATATTCAAAAAGCAATACAAAAATTATTCTCTCAACCTAAAACAAAATAAGGAAGAAGGAATAGGGGATCTGACAGGTTTAGAGGAAATGGGCATGAAAGTGACATCATAAAACAACAACCAGATGATGAACTAAAATGAGAAAGAAATTTGAGTGTCATTCTTAGTTTCTGAGGTTCAGACAACAACTGAAAAACTGCCACTGGAGAGTGATGGTGAAGTGCATTCAAAGGCAGTTGGTGGCTAAAATACAAATACTTTCCAGGAAGATGAACTTGCTAGAATTCTGGCTTTGAAAGTCAAAGGACTTGCGTTCAAATTCTAACTCTTTAACTATCAGCATTTGTTGTTCAGTTCTTTTTCAGTCGTGTTCAACTCTTCATGATCCCATCTGGGTTTTTTTTGTTGTTGTTTTGTTTTATTTTGGCAAAAGACACCGGTGTGCTTTGCTATTTTCGTCCCTAGTTCATTTTACAGATGAAGAAACTGAGGCAAGTGACTTGCCATGAGTTCAAAGCTAGTTTCTTAGGTCAGATTTGAACTTGGGAGGCCCCTAACTCTATTCACTGTACTTCACAGCTGCCCCCCAAACTATCATCATGGCTTTGGGCAAATTACTTCTCTCTCTAGGACTCAGTTTCCTCATCTCTAAAATGAGGGGAATGGACTAGCTCACTTCTAATGTCCACCTCTAAATCTGTCAGATTATGAAAGGAGTATATCATTATTTGTTACAAGGAAGGGTTGGGGGTGGAGAGAAGGAATCAGTGGGAAATGATGGAGATGCTTTAAGAAAAAAAGATACTTAAATTAATTTACATATTTAGTGCCATATCAATCAATATACCAAAAAATTATTTTATAGAGCTAGAAAAAACAGTAACAAAATTCATACGGAAGAACAAAAGGTCCAGAATATCAAGGGAACTAATGAAAAGAAATGCTAAGGAAGGTGGCCTAGCCTTACCAGATTTGGATCTGTATTATAAAGCAGCAGTCATCAAAACTACTTAGTACTGGCTAAGGAATGAAGTAGTGGATCAGTGGAATAGATTAAGTATACAGTTGTGTACAGCAGTCAATGACTACAGTAATTTATAGTAATCAAACTCACTATTTGACAAAAACTTCTAGGAAAACTGGAAAATAGCATGGAAGAAACTGGATATAGATCAATTATCTTACACTGTATACCAAAATCAAGTCTAAATGGATGCATGATCTAGGTATAAAGGCTGATACTGTAAGCAATCTGGGAGAGCAAGGAATAGTTTACCTGTCAGATTTAATGGAGAGAGAAGTTTTATGATGAAACAAGAATTAGAGAGCATTACAAAATGCAAAATGGAAAATTTTGATTACATTAAATTGAAACATTTTTGTACAAATAAAGTAAATGTAACAAAGATTAGGAGGGAAGAGGAAAACTGGGAAAGAATTTTTACAACCAGTGTTTTTTTTGTTTTTTTTTTTTTGCTTTTTTTTTGGAGGGCAGTTGGGGTTAAGTGACTTGCCCAAGGTCACACGGCTAGTTTTTGTGTTAAGTGTCTGAGGCCGGAGTTGAACTCAGGTACTCCTGACTCCAGGGCCG
>CM053597.1:137615583-137666859 GCA_028646575.1 Pseudocheirus occidentalis
GAAATTAAACATATCCATAAGCATATGAAAAAATGCTCTAAATCACTACTGATTAGAGAAATGCAAATTAAAACAACTCTGAGGTGCCACATCTCACCTGTCAGATTGGCTAAGGAGACAAAACAGGAAAATTATAAATGCTGGAGAGGATGTGGAAAAATTAGAACACTAATGCATTGCTGGTGGAGTTGTGAACCGATCCAACCATTCTGGTGAGCAATCTGGAACTATGTCCAAAGGGCTATTAAAAAAAAAAGTACATACCCTTTGACCCAGCGATACCACTTCTTGGGTTGTACCCCAAAGAAATCACAGAAGTGCAAAAAGAACCCATATGTACAAAAATATTTATAGCACTTCTATTTGTGGTGGCAAAGAATTAGAAATCAAAGAGATGCCCATCAACTCGGGGAATGGGTTAAACAAGTCATGGTATATTAATGTAATGGAATACTATTGTGCCATAAGAAATGATGAGCAGATGGACTTCATAATAACCTGGAGAGACTTATGTAAACTGATGCTGAGGGAGAAGAGGAGAACCAGGAGGACTTTGTACACAATTACAGACACATCATATGTGTGAGACTGACTCTGATAGACCGGGCTCCTCTCAGCAATGCAAGGTTAGAAGACAGCTCCAAAAGACTCATGATGGAAAGGGATATCCTCATCCAGAGAAAAAGCTACAGTCCACAGATTGAAACAAACTATTTGCTCTCTTTTGTTTGTTTTGTTTTGTTTTATCCCTTCTTTCTTATTGTTCACCCCATTGATTATAATCCTTCTTTACAACATGACTAATGTTCAACGTGGAGGTATTTGTAGGACCTATATTTGATTTACATGCCTCAATGTGGGGAAAGGGGAGAAAATTTGAAACACAAGGGATTGTGGAACTGAATGTTGTAAACTAAAAGTAAGTAAATGAATTTAAATTTAAAAAAAAGAAAAAAAAGAGAGCATCAAAAGAACTTTTTAAAGAGTGTTTCCAGGATATTTGAAAATTAAAATCAGTTCATACCTTTGAAGAAAGTTTTTTAAATTTCATGACACTTTCTGAGATAACTGAATGGACTCTGCAGTGTTGCCAAACTAGGGCTGGGAATCACTAACTATAGTACAAGAGATTGCTTCCTGGATTTCTACAGTTAGCTAAATCACTGACAGGGAAAAACCTTCTCATTACCACTGTCCCTAGTGAAGGTATGGAGATAAATGTCTGTTTGCTATGTGGTGTGGGATCCATAGCTGAATTACTCTATAATTGTGAGGGACTTTATTTAAACATAATCTAAACTAGCTGTATGACCCTAGGAAACTCTCTTACTTCTCTCAGACTCAGTTTCCCCATCTGTAACAATGAGGATGGTAATAGCACCTACTTCCCAGCATTGTTTCAAGGATCCAAAGGAGACACACACATAAAAGCATTTTGCAAACCTTAAAGTAGTGTATAAATGCTGTCCAGCTGAACAAACTGACATACTCAGTGTCACACACACACACACACACACACACACACACACACAGGAACACACAGAATCACTCCCCATCTCTGTACCTTTGCACAAAGGTTATCTCATACTAGAAATGCATTCTTTCCACACATCCAGAGACTGTTTCATCTTTGTTTTATGGTCCCACCTAGTGCCTAGCACACAGTAGGCTCTTAATTGTCTTTCTAATGACTGACCACTTCAGTGAGAAACTATATTGTGGAAGAAAAAAACCACTGGACTTGGAACCAAGAGACCTGGGACTCTCTGGCTGTGTCTGTCAGTAAGTAGCTGTGCAGCCTCAGAGTAAGTTCCACAACTCTAAAATGGGATAATAATAATAATACCTTCCCTACAAATCTCAGAGAAGTTGTTAGGAAAGTGATTTGTAAACCAAAAAGCTCCAAAAATCCAAAAAGTAGAACAGTAGAGAGAAAGCAGTGCTGCCTTTCACAAGTCACACTTACCAGCTTCCTGATCCTGAGCAAATCAATTGACCTCTCAATGCCTTGGGTGACTAACACAATCAGTAGAAGCAGTAGAAGAGTGGCTGCAAATCTCCATTGGTAAAGGGAGTTTCCATCAAATTGGGGCTTCATTTCCTACGTCCACATAACACCCTACTCCCCTCAAAAAAAATTTTACTCCCTAAAACCTGAACAGATATGGTCAATAAAAAAAAAAAAAGAAACAAAAATGGCCCACAATCCACTAGGAAATACCATTTTGACTCCTGGTTAACCTATATCCAGGCCAGGTTTACCCAATATTTAGATCACTGACACATTCATTTAACCCCATGGATGCAGCTGGACTGGTAGATGGAGATCTTACACAGTCTAAAGGACCTCCTGGCACCCAGAACTTGCCGCCTCTGGGGCTCTCTAGTTGGCATTCATGGTCACCCAACCATAATTGGTTGTGAATGACTGCTTTGTCTTCAGGATCCTGTTTGTAAACTGGGGCTCCAACAAAGGTATACATCCTCCTCATCTACATGAGCCCTGCCCCTACAGTTATTTGAAAGACTAGAGAACAAACAAATCACCACACACAGAATGGGAAGGGGGAGGGGGGCAGAAGGTAGACATTCAAGCAAACCCCCTGCTAGTGTCTCCTCAAAGTCTAGCCCTATTGACAAAAGGGGAACACTCCCATCACAGTCTCCAACAGCAGAATATTCAAACACACACCCTGTTCTAATACTGGGGTTGTGTTTAGACCAGAGATCAAAACTGATTGCATTTTGGCTAGATCTGCCCGCAAGGCAGCTTTAAAAATCTGCCCAGTGAGTTGGTAGATTTTTGAAATCTTTACTACTAGTTGTGTTATTGACTAAACAAAGAATAATTACTATAGCAACTCCCAGGGTCAGTTGTCAAAAAATCACTTAAATTAACTGCTCCCACCTGAAAAGAAGAAACCTACATTTAAAAAACACTAAATCCAACCTGTTTTACTTCTGGTTATTTTCACCAGCCAGCAGAGAAAAAAGAAGACAAAGTCAGCCAGACAGCAAAATAAACATGTTTGGGTCCTGTTGATTCCAGGGCGTTAAGATTGCCTCCCTGAAGCAGACTGAGCAATTTCACAAAGCCATCTGGAGTATAAGAAGCATGTAAGGCTGGGTGTAAAGCTTTGAGCACAGCTGCTTCTAAATGACCTAAAAAATCATCCTTTAAAAATGAAAATCTACCTTTGTATATACCAGTGTGCCAATATTGTTTTTCCCTATTAAATATAAGTACAGGGACTGTTATATTTTTGTTTTTGTCTACCTAGCACCTACATACTAGTACATGTGCCTGGCACATAACAGCCTCTTAATAAATACCTGTTGACTGATCAAGCAACTCTCCTTTACTCCAGCCAAAGATCTCTGAGAACATTACTGACATTTGGGAAGTTGTTCACCTTTACTTATTTTTTTTTTAATTAACAAAAGTCTACTTTTTCTTTTTCTTCCACCTCCTCCCCCATCAAAGAAAAGAGAGTATGTCTGTGTGTCTGTGTGTGTGTGCTGAGGTGGGGAATAAATTCCTTGTAAAAAAAATAGGCATCAAGGGGGCAGCTATTTGGTGAAGTGAATAGAGCACTGGCCCTGGAGTCAGGAGAACCTGGCCTCAGCCTTATAACATTTACTAGCCATGTGATCTTGGGCAAGTCACTTTCTTTGCATTAATCACCAGAGGCCAATCTAGGGACATAAATGAATTCAAGAAACCAATTCTTCTATTAGATTTAAATTTATTAAACATTCATGCCTACTATGTTCAAAAAACAGCACTGCTCTCATCTGCTCCACAAGAGCAGCAAGCCCCCTAATTAAAAAAACAAACTTTTAGATTCTCACTTTTCAGTACCTACCATAGCCCTTTTATTCTAACTCTTTAACTACACACTCTGCCAAAACCAAACCAAAGTGCAATCTCTCCAGACTGTCAGCAGTAGATAGGGCATTAAGAAGACCTGAGTTTGAAATTCATGTCAGGTATTTATTAGTTCTATGAGCCTCCACTTCCTTTTCTTTTTTCTTTTCTTTTTGGAGGGCAATAGGGGGTAAGTGACTTGCCCAAGGTCATACAGCTAGTTTTGGGGGGGGGAGGGGTTGTCTTCTTCCTTTTCTATAAAATGGGGATAAAGTCTGTATTACCTACCTTACAAGGTGATTGCGAAGCTCAAATAAGATAAAGTATGTAACACAATGGATAGAGCAAGTATTAGACCTGAAGTCAGGAAAACCCGAGTTCAAATCGTATCTTACTACTAAGAAGTGTGAACCTGAACAAGGCACTTGACCTTTGTCTGCCTCAGTTAACTCATGTGTAAAATGGAGATAATAACAGCACTTCACAGGGTTGTTTCTAGGATAAGATAATATTTACAAAGTGCTTTATAAACCTTAAAGCACTATGTAAATACTAGCTATATAACTATCAGTTATTGTTATTGTTTAGTACTTCTCTTTTGTTCAATGAAGACCAGATCCACACAGTCTTAGGACAAGTTCTTCTCCATATTGTTCCTTTATGTTTAATATCCATGTATTTGTAAAGTGTTTTGCAAACTTAAAAGCTAAATATAGACACTAGCTATCATTGTTTTTGTTACATAAGTTAAAAAATGTTTTCTGAGGACTGGTGGATAAGTTATGGCATATGAAGAAATACTGTAGTGCGGCAAGAAATGACATAAGAATAAATGAGTTCAAAGACTTGAAAAAACTTACAGGAATTGATGCAGAGTGAAATGAACAGAATCAGGAGAATAAGTTATGCTCTGATGTCACTATTATAAAAATGTACTATTTTGAAGATTTTTATAAACTGATGAATAATGAACTGGGCAGGACCAGGAGGAAAATGTATATAATTAACAGCAACTATAAAGACAACTTTGAAAACTGTGATTATTATGATCAATACAATAACCAGCCATGATTCTAAAATAAGGTTAATGAAACAGTCTTCACCTCATGACAAGAGTAGAGATAGATTCAGAACATTTTTTTTGCATATAGCCAATGAGTGAATTTGTTTTTCTTGACCAGGCATATTTGTTACAAGGAATTCATTTTTCTTTTTTCTTTCTTTTTTTTTAATGGGATGGGGCAGGAGGGAAATAAAATACTATGACAGAAAAGAAAAATGTAAACGTTAGAGGGGATATGGGGAAATTAGGACACTAATGCACTGCTGGTAGAATTGTGAACTGATTCAACCATTCTGGAGAGCAGTTTGGAACTATGCCCAAAGGATAATCAAACTGTTCATATTCTTTAACCCAGCAAAACCACTACTAGGTGTGTATTCCCAAAAAGGCAAGAAAAAAAAAGGAAAATGTCCTACTTACTATAAAAATTTTATAGTAGCTCTTTTTGCAACAGCAAAAAAAAAAATATATATATATATATATAAATTGAAGGGATACTACATCAACTGGGGAATGGCTGAATAAGTTGTGCTATATGAATGTAATGGAATACTATTATGCTATAAAAAATTATGAGCAGGCAGATTTCAGAAAAACCTGGATAGACTTATATGAACTGATGTTTGCATCAATTAGGGAAATGAGCAGGACCAGGAGAACATTGTACACAATAACAGTAACATCGTATGATCATCAACTATGAATTAATTAGCTTTTCTCAACAATACATGAGTCAAGACAATTCCAAAGGACTCATGATGAAAAATACTATTCATATCCATAGAAAGAACTGGTGGAGTATGAATGCAAATTGCAGCATACTTTTTTTTGCTTTTTTTGTGTGTATGTTTTTTTCTTTTGCTGTTTCATCTTTCACAACCTAACTAATATGGAAATATGTTTTATGCGATTGCACATATATAACCTATATCAAATAGCTTACCATCTTAAGGAGAATGAGAGATGAGGGAGGTAGAAAATTCAGAACTCAAAAAATTTTTGTAATGAATGTTAAAATTTGTCATTACATATAATTGGAAAAAATATTATTTAAAAAATAAAAGGAATTGAATAACAATGTAAGGATGCAGTTTCATCTTCTGTAAATTCACTAAAACATCTTCAGGATGATATATACTTCATACTGTTCCCATAAAGCTGATTTCTTATTCAAATTTTCTATATTTTTGCAAGCTTATAAGTATTCAGTAGGATCCTAACTATTAAAAAAAATCTTAAATTTCAATGGGTCAACGTTATGTTCTGAGGATTGTGCACAACATTTTGTCTATGATAATATTATACTTCTAGTACATATTATTGGTTAAATTCTCAAGGATATTGTAGGATTCGTATCTGTAGTATACTTCCTTTAGGAAGTGTTGTATAATGGTTAGAGAGCTGGGCTCAAAGCCAAGAAGAGCTGAGGTCAAGTATCAGCCCTGACATACACTGACTTTTCCACCTTAGGCAAGTTACAACCTCTCAGTACTTTAAGCAACCTTCCAAAGACATTGGGAGAGAGAGTCTCCTCACTCAAGAATTTCCTAAACCAGTGAGATCAGAGGTACAGTCCAAGCACCATTTATCATAAAGGCATTTGTCATCTGTCACTTCATGAAAGATAAAGAGCTTCTATTTTCTAATTCTGGACATTTGGTGGGGATGATGAGGATGAGGATGATGTCATTCTTATGTCATTTAATGGAATTCAGGTAGGAAAAGTCCTGGGACAAGTCACTATCCTTTTATTCTTTAAGATATAATGTTCTGTGGACTATTATACAAGTTGATAAAAGAACTATTATTGTTATTCCCCTTGTAGCATTCCAAAATGCTCCAGGTAGTAAAAAGTCAATCAGAAGAACTTCCCTCACTTTGTAAGATTCAGAATTTTTCATCCCTATTTTGTACCTTCCCCTCCCCACTCCCAACCTCCACTCCCATGGCAAGTAGGTAGATAAAAATAAAAATAGTGATAGTAAATATTAGGTGGGTACCATGACAATTCCATGTACTTTATATATCGTTGATGATATACGTGAACAATGACACTATTATAATAAGTATATCTTGGTGAAATGTTTATGTGGTTAGAATTTAGTATGAATAAAGCAGTGCTAATCATTTTATTAACTTCATTAGTTATCTAAATACCTTTTCATCTTGAACTCATTCCATAAAAGAGATCTAATTTCTGTTTTAGATTCATGGTGTTCTGGATGAGAACTAATAAAAATCATGCCATGACAGTCTGAAACAATGAAATAAGAATTAATTGGTTTCATTTTCACTTTAAGCATATCCTAGTTTGATGTATAAATCAAATTTAGCCTAGTTCCTGGCACAGAATAAGCTATTAATAAATGCTTAGCTCTCTATCTATCTAATAAATGCTTTATCTACCTATAAATAGATATTTTTTTTCAGGGAAAGAGTAGGTTAGATGGCAAGGAGTGGGGAAGTACAGGTGAGGGGGGCAGAGATTCAAATTATTCAGATATGCCAAGGCAGCATCATATGGATCTTCAAAATATTTTCCTCTCTGTTACTTCATCTCATACTTTTAAAAAAATTTTAAATGATGGAATTTACCTATGACATACCTATGAAGGTAGATTGGAGATGAGTAAAGATCTTTTGCCCCTGAGGGAGTTTCCCCAGTTTCTTCCCTAGCCTGACTAGGAAGCCAATTGGGAAGCCAAAATCAGCACCCAGAAATTCACCTCTGTATTCTGAAGTTCCTTGGTATGAAGAACCTTTTATCTGAGATGTATCTCAATCTCATGTTGGTGTCAATGTTCACCCCACCTCCTTCCCCAAGTTGATCTCTTGGACTCAAGACTCAGGCCACTGAGATGCTACTGAGTCTACACTAATAGTTAGCACAGGGCTTCACATGTAATAGGAGCTTAGTAAATGTGTGTTGAATCGAATTAAGTCTGGAAGGTAGATCTGAGCTGAGTACTGGTTCTGACAATATTGATTCAATGTGCCCTTACTTAATTAACTTAACCTCTCAATGTTGTAGTTTTTCCATCTGTCAAACAAGAAAAATAATCCCTCTGCCTATGTCTTTTACAGAAGTGTGAGTATTATTTAAATGATTTTCATGTGAAAAGTATTTTTTTAAGTCTGAGGAAGATTTTGTATATGAATTCTAGTTAGATTTGTTTTTGCTGAGCATGGGGAATTTGTAAGTACTATATATATATATATTTTTTTGGAGAGGATGGATAAAGAAGTTCACTTTTTTCTTTTTAGCACTCAAATTCTCAAAAGCCTTAATTTTAGTACAGTGGAAGGAGCACTGAAATTAGAGTGAGAAGACTTAGCTTCAAATCCTAGTTGAACCAACTTGTTGTCTATGCAACCTTTGGCCAATCACTTAACCTTTCTGGGACCCAACTGTATCATCAATAAAATTACAGGGTCAGATCCTTGGACCTGCAGGATCTCTTCCAGCTCTGATTCTGGATTTATTAGGACATTAAAAAAAAATCAGAGGATTTAGAACTAGAAGACCTTAGAGATCATCTGTCTAGTCAATTATTCGGTCAACAAGAATTTATTAAGTACTGACTGACTGTTAGGTACTATACTAAGTACATGGGATATGAAGAAAAGCAAAAACAATCCCTGCCCTCAAAGAGCATATACTCTAATGGGGGATATTATATGCAAGTAATTAGAGGCTTACAAGATATATAGAGAGTAGATGGAAGCTTCACCCTTTGTTTTCAAAGAGAAGCAATGACATCACAGGTGATATCTTCACTTGCATGTGAATTGGACTTAAAGGAGGCACAAAATCACAAAAATTATCACCCTCAGTCTCTCTTCCAGAGTCATTGAAGTTCAGGGGCAGAACAAAAGTCAAAACAACTGGTACCAGCCCAGAATTCAGTGGATGACCTTGTTGTCTTCTATGTCTGACCAAGCTCTAAGAGCTTTGCAGCATCTGCTTCATTCACCTACATGGCCACTGGAACAAATTGTTCTCATCCACCCATTCCCTGGGCGTATGTCTTCAGACACTTGAGGTGGACATTCCCCTAATTCACCAATGGGTTTGAGGCCTGTTGGCTACCCTCAACCTGGTTTAGCCCATTTGTCAAGACAGTTTTACCAGGGTTTAGTCACTGCTCATGCTACAGTTTCAGATGAAAGGTAAGCTCAAAAGAGAAGGGCATTAGTAGCTGGGGGAAATGGGAAAGGCCTTCTGCAGAAGGTGGTACTTGATCTGAGTCTTGAAAGAAGGCGGGAAAACCAAGAAGCAATGGTTAAGGGACCATTCCAGACACGAGGGACAGCTAGTTTAAAGACAAAAGAGATTGTAGGTGAATTGTCATGTCTGAGGAACTGCACATATGCCACTGTAACTGGATTGTAGATTTTGTGCAAGGGAGTAAGGTCTAAGGCTGGAACAGCATGGAGGATACAAATTATAAAAAGCTTGAAATTCCAAATAAAGGAATTTATATTTCATAGGCGTTTGACACCATCAGACCTTCGCTTTAAACAAATCATCTTGGCAGCTGAGTCAAAGATGCATTAGAATGGGGAGAGACTTGGTCAGGCAGACCAGTTAGAAAGAAGTGATCGTGAGCTAGATGAGGCTGTACAAGGGAAGAGACAGAGGAACATGTCAAAAGATGCTATGGAGGTAGAAATGACAAGATTAGCAAATGGATTGGTTATACAGGGTTGGAGAAAGTCAAGAGTTTAGGATAACACCAAGGTCGCAAGCCTAGGTAATTAGGAGGAAGGTGATATTTTCAAGAGTAATTCTTAAAATTCTGAAATTTGAGAGGGGTTGGGTAGAAAGATAATGAATTCTGTTTTGTACATGTTGAGTTTGAGATGATTATAGGACATCCAGTTTGAGGTGTCCAAGAAGCAGCCATTAATATATTATTATAGCTCAGGGAACAGCCTAGGGCTGGATATATAGATCTGGGAATCATCCACATAGAGATGATATAGAGAATTCATGAGAGCTGATGAGATCAACAAGTGAGATAATATAGAATGAGAAGAAAAATGGGCCCAGGATAGAGCCTTGGGAGACACACATAATTAATGGTCAAACCCCCTCACTTTAGAGAGTTACTGGTCCTCTGACTCCAAATCTAGTGGTTTTTCCATTACCCCCAACTGCCTCATGTTTTATTTTGTGCAAATATCTCCCACTGCCAAGGTGATCAAAAATGATAGCACAACCACAAAATTAGTACGAATCACAGGGAGCAGAGAAAATATACACAGTCAAGAATTTAGACTCTGAAATGAAACATTTATTATGAAAAACAAAACAGAAAGGAGGAGTAGCTTTAGGTACATAGAAAGGGTCTCTTTAATCTTGTTTGACTTCAAACGAAACATGTTGTTTGCAGGGACTATATTCCCTAGAAGTTGTGTTCCTCAGTATCATAACTGAGAACCCACAAATGAAGTGGTCTACAAAATGGAAAGTGAAACTTTCCGATGGAGTTTTATTGAGTTACTTGGAGCAACAATGAAAGTAAAATGGTTTTTTAAAGCTATGGGAAAGAATTTAAATTCTTAAACCCCAAAGGAGGGAGGTGGGGTGGCACAATAGAAAGGCCTCTAGGTCTAGAGTCAGAGCACTGGGGTTTGAAACTCAGGTTACTACAACATTTACTCTGTGGTGTTGTTTCCTCTGTGAAAGGAAGGTGTTAGGACAGAATCCTAGAATTCATGCTGAGAAGGGGCTCAGAGGCTATAAAGTCCAACCTCTTCATTTTACCAATAGTGGAACTGAGGCACAGAGCTACTGGGAGACTTGCCTAAGACAGTGTATAAGGTTCCTACTACCTCTAAATCCATGATCCTAGGAGTAACAGGGATAAGAATTCTTCAGAATTTAACTGGAGTTTCTAAGGTTTCTTGAACACTTTTGACATTTTTCATTTTAGAGAATTTGGAAATGAAAATTAAAAATTGAATTAAAAAAGAAAATCTGAGTTATATTTGGAAGTTAAAAAAACAAAACTGTGAAATACAGTTCTTCTAGGTTATTCACTGTCCTTCAAATAAATTTCATTCCTCACCAAAGGTTCAGGCATGACAACGCAGGTAATAAAATCATTGTGTTCTTCATAGAACACACACACACCAGGTAGGTCATTACCTACTAGTGTGTTGCACCACAAAACTAGTGCTTTGAGGTGGATTCTTTATCCTCTCTGACTTTCAGAGTAGTTTGGTGTGGTTCAGTCTCCTTGAGTAAGGCATCAACGGGCAATTTAATGGGTAGGATGGGGTCTAAGCCCCCCAAATGGCTGCAGATCTTCTTCTGGTCACAGGTCACCCTAAATCTGAAGCAGAGTATGCAAATTCATTTTGCACTCCATATTCATTATTATTGACTGAACTAAGTTAAGAAAAAGGTATCTAGGGAAAAGGGGAAAGACTGGAATAATAATAATAATAATAATATCCAGCATTTATGTATCATTTTAAGGTTCTCATTTTAGCCTCACAACAATGCTAGGAGGTATATGCTATTATTCCTCCCCTCATCTAATTTTACAGATACAAAACTGAGGCAGGCAGAGGTTGGGGTTTATTTTTTTTTTCTAGTGACTTGCCTAGGACCACACGGTTAATAAATGTCAAAGACTTGATTTCAACACACATTTTCTTGTTTCTACCCACTGGACCACTTAGCAACCATTGGAAAGGGAAAGTTTAGCAAGGCCAGAAAAAGAGAACATTCATTTATCTAGTAATGTGCCAGAAGGAAAATTAAGAAATTCTGATGCCATGGTCTGCCTCCACTGATCTGGGCAAATCTCTGCACCTTTCCAGCCCCAGTTTCCACTTGAATAAGTAAAATTGAGATCAACAGCCTAGGCAATCACTCTAGTCCCTTCTAATTCTAAATTCTCCAGCTCCTCATGGGATCACCTTTTTTGCCTCAGATGAGTTGTCCATTCACTACAGGTGAATGGAAGTGCTGATTGATTGGACCACTGGATCCTGTCCCAAGCCTGAAGCCTTGCATTCCAGCCTGGACCTCCCCCATGTACCCTTGAGCTAAACTGGAACCGACAGTGGAGGAATGAAGTGACACTAATCCTGGGCCACTAAAGCTTTGTTCTACCACTTCAACAAACAAGTAATCAACCCTAAGGTAAATACAAAGAGATGCCATAGATTATAGGGAGTAGTTCCTTGGGAGGAGTAAATAAGTAGCTACAGGGTTGTAGGTAGCTTGCAGCGTGGTTGTAGGTCTCCAGATTGCTGGGTGGGTGGAGCTGATTGAGGTTTGAGTTCTTTGGCCAGGGCTGGGTCTTCAAATGGCACTTAAAGGAGAGTAACTTGGAATGGCCAAGAGGTAAAATTGTTTCTGCATCTGGGAACAAAAGGTCAGGCAAGAAAGGCCTGGATGCAGGAGAACCCAAGAAACAAAAAGAACAAAGGATCAGAGGGTCATTGTGTTGTGGCCATGTTTTCAGTGGGTTATAAGCCCCCAATGCTCAATTTATATACAGGGAGGTCGGTTTAAGCTGGTATTATTCCCAAAAAGTCATCTGTCAAATTGGTAGTAATTTTCACCTTTAAGGATTTACAAGCATTTTTAAGGGGGGAAAAACCTTTTATATCTGTGCCATTTAGAAAGATTTTATATTGTAGATGAGAAACTCTACACGTGAGATCAGAAAACCTGGGCTTCTTTCTTGACAATTTGCTATTCAGCCTTTGAGAAGTCACAAGTCTCATTTCTTCATTTGCAAAAAGATGGCAAATTTCTACCTGGCTAAGATTAATGAGATCACACCTATAAAGTGCTTTGAGTTCCTTAGTAATATGTCTCACAAGCTAAGTAAGAAAAAGCGTTATCATTGAAGCTACTCTAATCCAATGAGCTTCACTGAAGTATCTTCTTTCTCTTCTCCAATCTTTCTTCCCCATAACTTAAATATTGGCATGACTGATTCATCTTACTTTAGAGAAAGCAGACAACAAAACAGAAAAGAAGAGCTTTATGAAAATCCTCCAGTATTTCTGTTTAAGAGGTTTGGCAGAACAAAGAGTATATTACAAGTATTATTGACCCCATTTTACAGATGAGGCTTAGAAAGGTTAAGGGACTTGCCTATGATCACACAGCTGGTAAGTTTTGGATATAGGATATGGATCCAGTTCTTTCAGATTCCAGGTCCAAAACTTACTCATTATTATAGGCTGCCTCTCTATTCACAAACTTTCAATCATCATATATATGTCAGCCATAATTACTAGTTTCATATTCTATTTCCATTATTCAATTTAACAATTCAGTAAACATTTATTAAGTATCTATTATGTTCAAGGCATGATTCCTATTCCAGGGAATAAAAAAAAAATTAAGAAAACAACACTTTTCCTGCCTTCAACAAGCTTACAATCTAGAAGGGGAGGGGGGGTAAGATATGTTCACAATAAATGTAATGCAGTTTTAAAATGACCACTCCCCAGCATCTCCCTCCAGGGTGAAGGGAGGAAAAACCTGTGTTTTTCAAATATATTCACAGCCCTGGCTCCCAGGCAGTCCTATAGATGGGCACCAGGGACTTCATACTGGCTCTAGGACACTGACCTCCAATGCCCCACTACTTAGTTCAACCCTTTCATTTTTATAACTGAGGAAACTAGAGAAGCAAAACCCAAGGTCCCACAGCTAGTCACAAAGATTTGATCCAAACCCAAATGCACTGACTCTAAATCACATGTTATTTCAATAATGATGATGATGATGGTAGCTAGCATTTACATAGCACTTTAAGGTTTGAAAAGTGCTTTACAAATAGAATCTCCTTTAATCTTCTGGGAGGCAGGCACTATTATAATTCCCATTTTACATATGAGGCTAATTTTGAACTCAAATCTTCCTAACTGGAGGTCAAGTTCTCTCTCCATTGTGCCTCAATGCTCTCGCAATCACTTCTGGAGAAAGATCACACGGATGGAGGAATATATTCAAAATGCACTATAAATACACATTCTGTAGCAAATAAGTGGATGTATATAACTGGAGAGGAGTAGGGTTAGGGAAGAATGGGGCACTGAACTTTCTGTTAGCAAATCAATTGATTAAATTATAATCACATGTTGATTTATCAAGTACAAAGGCAATGGAAGACACAAAAGAAAGGAGGTTTGACACCTCTCTGTTCCCAGGGAGTTACATAGTCTAGTGGAATGAGTACTAAGAGATCAGGGTAGCCCTACAGAATTTCCCAGTAATAATAGCTGACATTTATATAGCATTGTAAGATTTACAAAAACCTACTGCACCTATCTCATCTCAATCTTATCCTATAGGGAAGAGAAGGAAAGGGAAGTTCAGAGAAAGAGCTAAGTCTGTCAGGGTTTGAACCCACATCTCTGCTGACTCACAACCATGTTTCTTCATTGCACAGTGCTAGAGTCACCTTGTTTTAAAGAATTCAATTAAACAAACATTTACCAAGTACCCAGACATAAGCAAGAGTCCTTGGTAATAGCAGATATACTCAGAAAACTTTCAGGATTACAAAATGTTTATATGTGTGTGTGTATGTGTGTGTATATACATATATACATATATATATATATGTAATAGCAGATATACTCAGAAAACTTTCAGGATTACAAAATGTTTATATGTGTGTGTGTATGTGTGTGTATATACATATATACATATATATATATATATATATATATATATATATATATATATATATAAAATCTCTTTTGACCCTCACTACAACCTATTACCACATTGCAGACCAGAAAATTGAGGCTTAAAGAGGTTACTGGACTTGCCTAGGATGACGGTATTTGAGGGAGTATTCGTACTATAGGTGAAACTCGATCTTCTCGATCCAGAGATGTTAAACTCAAAGAGAAATGGATCTCACTGCATACACATATTGACTTATAAAGCCACAAATGATCATTATCTATGTTGTATTGTAATTTTATTTATTTTTTTAAACATTTTCCAAATATATTTTAATCTGGTTCATGTTACAGGAACTCCAGTTTTGCAGGGTGCTTGGGTGTTTGTGATATTCAAAGAGAATTAGCACCTCTGGTGTGAGGACTCACCAAGCCCCTTTCAGAGCTGTTCATCCACCTTCAGTATCTGTTACTCAGCTCTCACCTGTGGCTCCAAGAAATCATAGCATGCACAGAAGCCACATCCTGGTAAAACAACAACAACAACAACGACAAAAAAAAAAAAAACATCTCTGCAGACAGGCTAAACCAGGTTGAGGGTAACCAACAAGGCCCAAATCTGTCACTGAGTTAGGGGAATATCTACCCCAACCATGTGAAGACTTCTCCCAGCCCAATAGGCAAATGAGAACACTTTGTCCCAATCCCATGAAAGTAGCTGAGCTTGGTCAGGCATCAAAAATGACAAGATTATCCATTGCATCCTGGACTATTACCAGTCCTCTTGACTTTCATCTTGCCACTGGACTTTGATGACTCTGGAAGAGAGAGTAAGGCTGACAAATCTGTGCAACTCTTCCTTGCTTAAGTCCAAATCACACAGGAGTCAAGTCATCATCCTGTGATGACACTTGTCCTCTTGGAAAACAAAGCACAAAGTAACCAACCTTTGTTAGATGCTAGAGATACAAAGATGAAAAAACAACACAGTATCTGTCCTCAGGATCCATCCAGTCTAATAAATTATGCATATGAGTGACTCTTTCTTGACCTGAAGGTCATGTCATTCTGGCTGAATCATTGATACAGTGACCCTCTTTTGTGTGGGGGATATCTGGAATCTCTGAGAGCTCAAAGTGCATATTCATTCTACAGTCACATTTAAGTCCAAATTCCATATCTTTCTCCCGCCCCCTATTATGGATCTGTGCAGCTAAAAACATGTTCGTAAATTCATTCTTTTCATGCTATGAATTCTCACATCCAAGACGGTTTTGCAGGTTAAGTATACAGAATGTTCATAACCACAGCCTATTTGATCAAATAAATTCTTCAAGTGAGTCAAAAGACATATCAAACAAGTCATATCAAAATTGGGTAGATGCCTAAAGAAGTATCAGGATTTTTTTTTAATGAAAAAGTTATCTTTCAATGGACATCAAGGTGAGGTTGTCATACTTTAAGAAAGATGAAGGCTTTGAACTATTTTTATAGTGGTAATGGGTTGCCTTGAGTAACTGACCTTCTCTCACCACTTGAGAATCATAGTATATAATTATGGCATAACTGGCCAAGTTAGGAGATTCAGGTTTGTTATAAAGTGCTCTGTCCATTTGGCAAATTCAATCAATGAATCAACAAACTTTTTTATGTGTCTACTATGTGCCTTCAATTTAAGAAAATCACTTTAGTGACTGAATAAAGAATGGAATGGGAAGACACCTGAGGTAGGCAGATCTAGCAGGCTATTGTAGTAATACAGGCGTGAGGTTATAAGGGTCTCTACTAGGTAACGGTGTCAGGAGAAAGGGGGCATATTACAGAGAAGGTGCAAAAGTAAAAGCAGCAGGCCTTGGCAAGAGATTAGATATGGGGAAGGTGGAGGTTGGAAAAGAATGATAGATTGTGGAAAATCTAGGATGAATCCTAGGTTGTGAACTTGAGTGTCTGGGAGGATGCAGTTTCCCTCCACAGCAATAGGGAAGGCTGGAGGAAGGCTTAGGGAAAAATAAAATTAATTCTGTTTTGGACAATTTGAGTTTAAGATGTCTACTAACCTCCAGTTTGAGATGTCTGAAAGGCAATTGGAGATGCTAGATTGGAGGTCAGCAGGGAAATTGGGACAGGAAAATTATATTTGAGAATCATCGGTATGGGAATGGTCATCAAGTCTACAGAAGCTGATGAAATTCTAAGTAGTATAGAGGGAGACGAGAAGAGGTACCAGGACAGAACCCTGGGGGACACCTGTGATTATAGGGTATGGTCTGGAAAAGAATCCAGCAAAGGAGAAACAGAAGCAGTCGGATAGGTAAGAAGAGAATCAGGAGGGAGTGGTATCCCAAAAACCTAAAGAGAAGCAAGTACCAAAGAGGGGAGAGTTATCAACAGCATCAAAGGCTTCAGAGAGGTCAAGAAGAATGAGGATTAAGAAAAGGTCCTTTGGTTTGTCAACTAAAAGATCATTAGTAACTTTGAAAAAAAGTAGTTACAATGGAATGATTAGGTCAGGTGCCA
Source organism: Pseudocheirus occidentalis (assembly GCA_028646575.1). NCBI lineage: Eukaryota > Metazoa > Chordata > Mammalia > Diprotodontia > Pseudocheiridae > Pseudocheirus > Pseudocheirus occidentalis. The sequence goes on from CM053597.1 coordinate 137,632,704, forward strand.
GATTGTAAGAGGTTAATGAGTGAGAGAAGAGAAAATGGAAGCACCCATTGAAGATTATCTATTCTAGGAGGTTAGACACAAAGGGTAAAAGAAATATGGGATGATAATTAGTGAGAATGGAGGGGTCAAGTAAAAGTTTTTTTCAGGATAGGGCAGAAGTGCATGCTTGTAGGCAGTTGGAGGGGGGAAAGTGAAAGAACGAGGATGACAGAGAGGGCAGTCTGTTGGAGGAGATAGGATGGAATGGGATCATTGCAACAAGTAGAGGGGTTAGCCTTGGTAAGGAATAAGGACAGGTCACTATGTGAAACAGGGTGAAGGAGGACAGTGGCAGAAGGCACCTGAGTGATAGGAGATGACGAAAAGGGGAGAAGAGGGAGTTCATGGAAAATGGTCTCAATTTTTTTCTGTGAAAGAAGAGAAAAAGGTTTCAGCTTGGGGTAGGGAGGGGAAGAAGAGTCACAGGAGTTCTGGGTAGAAAGATTTAGAAGGATTTCTATGGAGATAGTAGGTTAGTGAGATAGGGAGATCTGTAAGATAGTGAGTTGATAAAAGGCAGACTAAGGTCACCTGTCAGCACTTGGAAAATACAAGGTCCTCTAGGGGGAGAAAAAGCAAACTAAAAATATGAACTCTTCTCATTCAATTTATTAACTTTAAACAAAATAAATAAATTATTCATAGCTTCTGAGTCAAAGTGGTGCTGTGTTATTTGTTATCCAACTTTATTTCTCCCAACTAAGAACAGGAACTCTCTATTCCAACTGATTTTCTCAGTATCCCTTATTCTGTCTTCTTCAATTAATCAGATGAAAGATCCTCTTCACAAGACCAGTTCAAGTATTATCTACTTTAGGAAATCATCCTAATGTGTTCTCACCATCCTTTCTGCCCATCTAAATCTGACTGGGGTGTCCCACCTGCTTGTTAAAAACCTTTCTGGACTTCCCCACCCAGTGTTAAATTTTTTTCTCTCAAATCCCATAAGCCACTTATTGTCTCACTGTTTGCCCACTTATTTGGCATTTAGTTTATACACCTTGGATAAAATATATGATCAGCTAGATGGTGCAGTGGATAGAGCACTCAGTCTAGAATCAGGAAGACTCATCCTCCTGAGTTCAAATATGACCTTGGCCTTCCTAGCTGTGTGATGCTGAGAAAGCCATTTAACCTTGTTTGCCACAGCTGCCCATCTGTAAAATAAGCTGGAGAAGGAAATGGCAAACCCCAAATAGGGTCACAAAGAGTCAGAAAAGACTGAATAACAACAATAAAACTTGGATATATATGTATGTATACATGTGTACACATATATGAATTGTACATATATAAGTGTATACATAGATATATGTGTATACACATGTGCATATATCTATGCATATATATATATATATATACGGATGAATATAAATAAATGAGCATTCTGTATATATTCATATATATATCCAGCAAGTTTGCAACCTTCTTGACAGAAGCACCAAGCACAGTGCCTTGCACCCCAAAAAGAGAGCCCAATAAATTAAATTCAATAATACCAAGTATAATATTAAGCACCTGCTAGGTGTCAGATGCTGTGCTAAAAACTGGGGACACAAAAAGAGACAAGTTAGTCCCTTCCCTCAAGGAACTTATAATCTATTTACTGTTTATACTAAATGTACAATGTGTATGAAACAAAACAGATACTTGAAAGAGCCTCATTTTCATTTAAACAAAGAGCTATCTATGGGCTGAAGGATACCATGTAGCATCAAAGGTTGATTCCATCTCATGCTGTGGGGTTTTCAACATGGCAGGTTTCAACCAGACCAAATTACAGAGTTTACCTAATTCAGTTTCTCTAATTCAGAAATTTCCCCTTATTTCCCCACCACCACCACCACCACCACCACCACCTTAGGGAGTGGAGGCTCATTTACATAACAAAAATGTTTAGAGTACAAGATTCCTGTACTCTAAATCAACCAACATAAATGTGCAGAAATTAAATTGTTTTTCAAACGGTACAATCATTCAGAATGCCTTTCCGCTCTATCTTTTTTTTGTCCTCTAGAGGAGACGTTAGCTAAGCATTTTATTTACCTCTTACTACTAAGCCCTAAGGACTACAAAAGAGGGAAATCAGTCACTGTCTCCCAAACCACTGCCCAAGAGCAAGCAAGCATTTTCCTGAGGACCCTGGATGGCTCAGCAATCTTGTAATTCATCCTAGGAACACTGGGACTTATCTTCTCAACAGCTCCAGACAAAGCTCCAATTCCCAGAAAACTGACATGCCCTTTGTACTTTGGTATAAATCTCTGCCTCCTTCCCTGTACCCATTACGCTTCTCCTGCCCTAAATAACATTTCTTATAGCAAGGTCTAAATTGCAAATCTAGCTTCACCACACTAATCTCTTGTATGACTAACTGTTGGTTACTAAAAATAAAAATAAAAATAAAAAAACCAATTCAAATGGATTCTAACATTTGGTACCATGATTGTTTTTAAGGTAGGTAGAATAAAAGTAAAGGTCATTTTTTAAAAATTATGAATCATATCACTATTGTTTTGGTGAATGATTTAGCTTAACCAGCCTGGCATGAAGGAAGGTGCTTACTCTCTTTGAGTCTATTAATGATGTGAAGTAAAATAGCCTAGAAGAGATACTAAAACCTGAAGACTGAATCAAATTCTGAACTGACTTGCTGTTATGACAAGAGACCACCACCATAACACCTGTTCCGTTATCCTGTTTACAACAAAATTTTATAATTCTTACCCGATTTCCTATCACTACACCTGCAAAGGGAGTACCAATTTTAGACAATTAGTTTTGCTTCCTTCATTATCTGATGGGCAGCTAGATGATGGTAGGCCAGTCTTCCTGAGTTCAAATCTAGTCTCAGACACTTTCTAGATATATGACCCTGGAAATTCACTTAACCCTGTTTGCCTCAGTTTCCTCATCTATAAAAAGAGCTGGAAAAGGAAATGGTAAACTTTTAATCCTTGGCAAACCTCATCATCCTTACCCAGAAAACCTCAAATGGGGTCATGAAGAGTCAGATATGAATGAACAACAATCTTCATTATCTGAACCTTTTAGGAGAAAGTGGAGTTAGGGGCCTGAATTATCAGAATAACTGATTCAATTATTAATTCAAGGACCATTTATTGTATCTATTATGCACATTGTAATATATCCTAGGAGAAATAAAAAAAATAAATAGGAAATGAGTAAAATTCAGTTCCTCCCCTCAAGAAGTTTATAGTCTGGTAAAGGAGATAAGATTTTTCATAAATAAACATACTACAAATTATGTGCTATATCTAAGAGGAGTAACAATAATAAACATTTATATATAAAGTTTGAAAAGTGCTTCATATCTCATTTGAATACAAAGTTTTATGAGATTGGATGAAGGAAAGTGAGGTCATATTTTTATATTTTTTTATCTAATTTCTTGAGCTTACTTGCTGTGAGCTGTTGATAGTCATTCACTGTCAACAGGACAAAAAAAATGAAAAGACTTGAAGATAGTCCATATATCAACTTTGGTTTTTAATTGGCAAAGCAATTTGTTATGTATCAAATAGAAAGGTCAAAAGAAAACTGAATTAAGTCCCAGTCAATATCTGGCACAGTAGAGAAATAATTAGAAAAATAATACCTAAGTTTCCCACATCAAGTGATATAAAACTAATTTATCACCCCACACCCTAGTATCCTTGTCCTGGTCTTAATTATTGAAATATTTGATGACCTTGTAAGTTCTCCATTTCTCTATAAGACATTTTGACTTTGTTACAACTTCTGCTTCTCTGCATCACTCCAACTGCTCAGAAGGATACTGCATATAACTAAATCCTGATTATCTTATAATTATATTGTCAAACTGTGTCACATCAAGCTTGGTAGTTCATGTTGCTTCAACATGTCCAAAATTTCTACTGAAATCTCCATCTCTGTACCACATGGTTTAGGCTTAAAATGCCAACAAAAGGCCAACAGTTGAAAGGTGTCAAAGCCTTATTATTGCCTACATCTGTTAGTTATCATTCAAGTTATTCAGGAAGCATAAATGTTGGTGTTAGAGAAGATTTGGTAGTAGAAATGAACCCTTAAGTATTGAAATCAGTGAGCAAAACAAGTTCCTGAGTGGGTGCAGGGTCAGGAAACTCTAAAATAGGAACAGTGAGTATGAGCATAGAAGACATGTTTGATTTGAAAGTAGTAGACTTGGAAAGAGTCAGTGCTAGGACAGGTGCGGAAGTTAGCAGACAGCTATGCCTATTGAGGCAGCTAGGTGGCTCAGTGGATAGAGCACTGGGCCTGCCCTTAGAAAGATGTGAGTTCTAATACAGCCTTAGATATTTACTAGCTGTGTGACCCTGGAAAAGTCACTTAACCTCTGTCTTTATCCATTGGAGAAGAAAGTGGTAAATCACTCTAGTATCTTTGCCAAGAAATCCCCATGGATAGTATTGAAGAGATATAGTCTTCAAGAGTCTTATAGAGTTGAACACAACTGAATGACTGAAACATTCACTGAATCCTGAGATAATCCATTCATGGTTCAGTATCCTAAGGGCTCAGTGTACACTGCAATATGCCTCTTAACTATATTTTATTATCTAAAAGCTCAACTTCTTATCATCAACTTTAGTTTGAAGAAAGGTTTATATAAAGAGGTGAACTAGATCATCCCCTAAGCTTCTTCTAATCCTAATCTAACAGGGGATGGGGATTGGTTAAATTAAACTGAAGAAGTACCCTGGCTTCTCCCACTTCTCTCTCTGTCACCCCCCATGGAGACAGAATCATTTTTTTTTCCTCTCCTCTCTTCAAGGTCCCTGTGAATGTGACTTTTCACTTCATCAATGACCTCACTCCATCCATCTGGGGAGAAAGTAGTTTCCTTCTTAGGAGAAAACAACAGGGGAAGGAGAAAGATGCCTGGGACCACTGAGACAACCATCTCAGAGGCAAAGGAATTCAGCACCCTTAATAAAACTTTTCCCACTTAACACCACTGTTTAGTTCATGTTTTGTCTAGAAGAATCCATGATAACCTAGTTTCAAATGGTTTAATTTTTTCCTTGCTTTTGGGGAGTTAAAATATTGTTTTATTTGTAAAAATAACAACAGCAACAAAAACTCTTTGGCTTGCTTTGAGCTCCTCTTAGAAAAATTTTTTAAAAAAGAAATGACACTGATTTAGAAAGAGAATTCTCTCTGTGTATGCATCCCAGGGAAATCCAGCGTCCTGCTCTACTGGTTCTTTTACTCTCCCCAAAGATACACACACACACACACACACACACACACACACACACACACACATCCCTTAGGGAAACTAGTTTCTTTTTGAAAACACATGGCCAACATGGAAAACAAACAGATTTTTTTAAGAAAATAAGGAATGTAAGTTAACTTAGTGGATCAAGAGCAGAGCAGAAGACAGATAGTAGTTTCAGCACTGCAGCTCATCAATTAAGTAAAGAAGAGCTACAGTGTCTCCTCTGTTTCTCTTGTATTCTCTCTGCTACAAGTTTATGATGGTGACAAGAGCTTCTCAGAGATGACCACAAGCTAGTTCTACCATTCTTTTTCTCCCTCTCCCTCTTCCCTCCCCCTTCTTTTCTTTCTCCTCCGATTCCCCCTCTCTTGTTCTCTTTTATTCTCTCTCCCTCTTTTTCTACCTGTCTTATCCTCTCTCATTCTCTCTCCCCCCTTTTCCTTCTCCCTAGCTCCCCTTCTCCCTCTCTCTCTCTCTCTCTCTCTCTCTCTCTCTCTCTCTCTCTCTCTTTCTCTCTCTCTCTCTCTCCCCTTCTTCTGTCTTTCTGTGTGCACCTCTCTTATATCTGTCTCTTGTTCTCTCTCTCTCTTTTTCTCTCTGCTTATGTCTCTGTCTCTGTCTCTCTGTCTCTGTCTCTGTGTCCCTCTGTCTCTGTGTCTCTCTCTCTGTCTCTGTCTCTCTCTGTCTCTGTCTCTCTGTCTCCGTCTCCCTCTCCCTCTCCGTCTCCCTCTCCCTCTCCGTCTCCCTCTCCGTCTCCCTCTCCCTTTCCCTCTCTCTTTCTCTCTCTCTCTCTCTCTCTCTCTCTCTCTCTCTCTCTCTCTGTCTATCTCTCTCTAGCTCTCTCTTACTTCCACTTCCCTTTTCTCTCAGGATAAGAATTCTTACCTGTCACTTACCCTTTGCTTGTATCAGTCAGTATGAGGGCCAACCACTTGAGAGTCAAGAAGAGAAACACAATGAGAATTTCCATCTTGGTCAGCAGGTGTCCATTTCCAGTGTATATACTTCCTTGGCATCAGAAAGGTTGCTACACTAAGATTCTATCATTCTCTAATTCATAATTCACACGCTACCAAATTGCAAAGTGAAGTATAATAGTCTTCTGGCCACTCTCCAGCTCAACACAGTGTAACCACAGTATATGAGGCATCATAGTTTAACAATAAAGCACTGGCCTCAGAGTTAGGAAGACCTGAGCCCATGTCCTCCCGGGGTCACATACAAGCTGTGTGACCCTCTCAAGTCACTTAACCTTTCACTGCCCCCAACAACCCTCTAATAATCTAAGTTGCAGAGCACGGAAAAATCTACATTGACAGAGGAAGTTTTCCTCATCGGGGAAGAATTTACACTAATGAAATCATAAGTTTGGACAAAAAAAATCACGGCATGGATGACTTTTTTTTTTTTTTAAAAACCCTCTTTATTTGCCTTTGGAATTCACTGATACAATTTTCTTTACTTTCTTTTTTAGATTTTCCTGACTCCAAGTCCAATACTCCTTTGACTATATTAACAAATAGCAAAACATGATTTTAAGTATGAAAAATAATGATGGCAAACAGGATCCGTGGTTACTCTGTTTCTCTTTCCTTTTTTAATTGCACTTTGAAGCCTAGGTCCATTCCTTACTCCTTAGCTTTTTTTTTCCCACCCTTTCCCATGGAGACAACATAGCATAGCCAGGGGTGTGAGGGTGAATGTTTGTCTCTCATGGAAGAAAAAAAAGTACACTTGACACACTTTAAGTTTAATTTGTATAATTAATATTTTCTCCATCACTTTCTTAAATCTAGACAACCAACAAAATAATAAATCAAGCTCTAATTTGTAATGTTTGCCAAATTCTGAAGTCTAATTGCCCATACTGAAATTTTAACAATTGGTTTTAGACACAATTCAGTCAGCACATGAGAAAAAGCAGAAAAAGCACTAGATTTGGAGCCAAAGGACTCAGGTTTGAATCCTGATTCTACCAATGACTTCCAGTGACATTGGCCAAATTACATGATCTCATGTAACCCAGTTTCCTCATCTACAAAATAGAATCTACTGACTCTTTCATCTCCAAATCTATACTCCTATTCATCTCTCAGCCCCTTTTCTTTTCTTTCTCCTCATCCCAATTTTTTTTCTATTTTGCCTACTTCTTGTATTTCAGCCCCCAACTTCTATTCCTTACTTTCATATGGTAAGTCTCTGGCTCTGCTGCTTACTAGAGATATCACTTGGGCACTTGGGATTAATCATGAATGTGCAAGAAGCTACCAGGATTATAGATAGAGCTAGGGAGGGTGTTGGAGCTGAGATGACAGCTTGACCTTTGGATTTTAGGAGTTTGGGGGTTGGTTTCCTTCCCCCTTAAATCAAAGTTTGTTTACTTAACATTGGTTCTGGGGAAGCTGTTTGTCTTTGTTGTGTAAACACTATCCTCAGAGTTGCTTGTGGCTACTCTTTGGGGAAGCCAGTCTTGACTGACTTGAACTACCAGGGAAAATGAAAAATAGGCATGACAAGGATCTGTTGGTTGCTTTCAAGTTAAAAAAAATCAACCAATATATAATTATTAAATGCCTATTATATGCCAGGCACTGTGTGCTAAGTGCTGGGGATACAAAAAGAAGCAAAAGACAGTCCCTGCCTTCAAGGAGCTTACAATTACAATATAACAAAGGAGACTGTGTGTGTGTGTGTGTGTGTGTGTGTGTGAGTGAGTGAGAGAGAGAGAGAAAGAGAGAAAGAGAGACAGAGACTGAGAGACAGAGAGAGAACACACAATACAGAATAAATAGGAAAGAATTAACAGAGAGAAAGCACTAGAATTAAGAGGGGTTGGGAAGGGTTTCCTATAGAAGGTATAATTTTAGTTGAGACTAAAAAGAAGCCTGGGAGGGTCACTAGTTTTTGCAGAGGAGGGATAGTGTTTCAGGCATGGAGTCAACCAGAAAAAATCCTCAGGGATAGAGGAGTGTGGCATTCATGGAACAGCCAGTAAGCCAGTGTCACTGAACTGAAGAATATGTATTGAGGAATAAGATGCAAAAACAGTGGAAAGGAAGAAGGGGTCTAGGTTATGAAGGGCTTTGAATACCAAATACAGAATTTTCTCAAGGTTTTTCTCACTAATAACCTCTTATTTTTTCAATCTGATTGCATGGTAACTACCACTTATCAATATTAACAATAACAATATCAACTTGCATTGGTCTGATGCTTAGTATATTTTAAAGCAATGAAACTATAATTATAGAGTAACTGTTATTGTTGCTGTTGAGTCCTTTCAGTTACATCCAACTCTCTGTGACCCCATTTGGGTTTTTCTTGGCAAAGTTACTAGAGTGGTTTGCCATTTCCTCCTCAGCTCATACAACAAGGTTAAGTGACTTGCCCAGGGTCACACAGCTAGTAAGTGCCTGAGGCTGGATTTGAACTCATGAAGATTTTTCCTAACTCCATGTTCAGTACTCTATCCACTGCACTGCCTAGCTGCCCCATATTCCCCAAAACTATCAGACACATAGAAAATATGTTCTCAGGTGGCAAAGTTTTGACAGAACTTTTGATCAGCTTCTAATAAAGTCATACAGACAGAGTAACAAGTAGCCTAAACTGATCATTGGTTAGGCAAAATGGAGGCAGATTAAACTGCTAGTAACCAGAAAATGCCAAGATTGCCACTTTGAATCTTTCCCATAAGTCAAATAAGTTGTTTCATTGGACAAACCACAGATTAGAAGAATCTAATAATGTAAAAAGATTTGATTCATGAGTCAGTAAGAAGAAAGATTTAGTAAAGAGTAAATTTTTACATCCTATTTGTATTACTGCTCCTTATAGCATTATTCTCCAAGCAATTCAAGTGTGTTTAACTTAGGGCAATAATAACCATTTTTCAAACTGTCAAACCCTGGACAGAGCTTTTTAAAATCTTGACTCCACAAATGTCCAGACTAGACCCATGATGTTCTTTAGCTATGACTCTATTTTTAATGTCTGCACACAGGTGCAAGAGAAGTATAAGTTTTAAAACTAGCCCCATTCCTCAATCTCATTGTTCAGGTTTTAACTTTAAATAAAATTATGTGACTTAATGAGAACAAATCTCTCCCGTTTAGTTGGGAAGTTAATTTTTTCATTAAAGATATTTTAAAAGACTTTGCTATAAAGAGGGAGGGTACACTATTTAAAAAGTGACCAAAGTTCCATAATTTCTAAAGATACTGAAGAGGAAGATGAGCATTTGGGGTTGCCCTTGGCCCCCAGGAAGAGGACCTAACACTAAGGGAAAAAAACCCCAACAATTCCTTGCCTTGGATTTCCCAGCAAACAATAGCTGTCCAGCAGCCCCCCTGCCTCCTTTTATCTCTGTTAGGTCTAATCCTTCGATAAACCTCTTGTTTCCTATACTTGATGCGTCACTCTTTTACTAGTCCTGAATCCATCAGACATACTGTGGTTGGTTCATTGTGAACAAACAGAACTGACAGTTTCCTTCCTCAAAGTAAACAGTTCTGGTACTTAGACACAGCTCAAAGACTTTATCACTCCCAACATGGCTATTAGCCTTTAGGTGGTCAAGTAGGACCAGCCCAAACTTCTAATGAAGCTCTTTTCCACCTTTCATTTTAACTAGCAGTAAAATATTGCATAATTACCAAACTGATGGCCTGCTTTCACAGCCCCAATTTCCATCTTTTCCTCAATAGCTGATAGCTGAAGTGCCCATTAACTTCCTTTCCTTGTTTACCTCAACCAATCTTTACAAGAATGGTCTTGCAGTTAAAGAAATAAGAGGTTCCATTTATGACATATAGTGACCTTAGAATTCTCTTAGCCACAAACCTGGATGAATTTCTCTGAATCCAGTAAATATGATGTTCATTTTGGCTTCTCTTTCAATACTTCAACATCCTGAGTCCCTCTCCACTTATTATGTACATTGTTAACATTATAACATGCCTCTGTACATTGTTAACATCATCTTAACAGGGAGGGTGTTCTTTCTGAAGGAAGGAGGAAAATGATAGAGTCACTTTGTGGAAAAAACACTGAGGCTGTATGAGGTCATGCCAAATAGGATGGAAAGTAAAGACTGTGGGAACACAATGCCATGCCAGCAAGGGGGAGGGGGCAGTTAGTGTTTTCTATGACTCCTAAAGTGAAGAAAAGTTCTCATGTACTCCAGAAGACAAACTCATTCCTACCTTCCATTGTTTCTGTAGGGGCCCACTTCCTTTTGTTTATTCCAACTTGATAAAGGAGACAGTGAGTAAAATCAATCAATTGGTAGTCCCTGTGAATTCTCTCCCTAAGTAACAGAGAGTGACGAACCAGATTAGAGCCCTAAACCAAACCACTGAGGAAGCCAGAGCAGGACCTTGGGCTATGGTTTATCCTATGGTTTCTTCTATCAGCTAGTGCATATAGCAAGGGCTTCTAGTATCTTTGCCACTTCCTTACTGGGAGACCACTTAGAACCATTGAACCAAATCCCTCTCACCTGTCTCAGGACTTTTAGAAACATGTTAGGGGCATCATTAACTAAGAATTCTTTTACACTGCTGGGGGGAATTCTCTTAACCCAGCAAATATTTTTAAATTGGCCCTAAACATCCTTTAGATAAGTGATACAAAAAGCCCAAAGGGTAGGTGGACATTTTCTAAGAAATTGTCTAACACAGAACTTGATACCCGGAGGACCTGAGCAACTGAGATGTGTAACAGGCAGCTCAGCATGAACAATGACACAGTGCTAGCTGAGTGGCCACAGAGTACTTTAAGGGAACAGTTGCTGGTGTCATACAAAGGTGAAACAAACTTCCATCAGTTCAGAAAGGACTTCCAATTTTGCTGGGGTCTTTTCAGTCACATTTATCTGAAAAGGAAGTCATCTGGCAGGCAGAAGTAGAAGAAAAAGCAAATCGGTATTGTAATCTATTTTTCCTATCAATTGATTAGTCAACAATAATTTATCAGTCCCCTACTGTGTGCAAGGCACTGTACAGGGGACTAGAGATCTAGTACAAAGAATGAAACAATCTTTACCTGCAATCCTTACTTACTCCTCTAATAGAGGAGGTGCCAAATACAAATAAAAATATACGCATCACAAAAGTTAATACATCATTAGAGCTAATAAAGATAAACCTATACAAAGTAATCAAATATAAGGTAGTTTGGGGAGAAAGAGCACTAGCATTTGGGGGGGGGGGAATCAGGAAAAGTTTCATGCTGAAGGTAGTGCCTGAGCTGTGTCTTAAAAGGAAAGAATCTATGAGGCTGGGGTAAAGAGGGTATCAATTCTAGGCTTGCAGGACAGTGTAAGGCACTGGCATGAGAGATGGACTGTTGTGATTGAGGAACGTATATGCTGTGTATCTAATGACCAGCCAATTACGTCTTTATTCTTTTCCAGGCATCCCTCCTGACTCTCCTTGGTTATTTATCTACCATGCCTCATTACCCTGGAAGCTCACTTCCCAACTCTGCACCCCCCCTTCCACCCCCAATTAATTCTCACGTTGGAAATACCATATACATACGGCTTCTTCCTCCAGTTGTGAGATCCTTGAGAGATAGAACTGTCTTTTGCCTTTTTTCATATCCCCAGCATTTAGCAAAGTACCTGGTCCATAGTAGGTGCTTAATGAGTGCTTACTGACTGACTGATTGGCTAGTTCCTCCCAGAACCTCCCTCCATCTTAAGACAACTATGTCCTCATTGCTCTTCAGGATGTTCTCCTGACTCTCTAGATTTTCTCTACCATCCCCCAGTCCCCTGCCTTTATGCTCCTTCCCCTCTTTCCACTTCCTTTTATGTGTTGCCTTACTCAATTAGAGACTAAGCTCCTTGAGGGCAGGGATGCCTTTCTTTCTGCTTGCATTTGTATCCCCCTGCTTAGCACAGTGCATGGCTCATAGCAAGTAATGCTTGTTACCTTGATTTGACTAGGGTAAGATCAACAACTCTCTTAACCAGCTTTCAGATATTATTCAGAATAACTTGTGCTCACCAAGCCTATAACTCTAATTACTGGGTTTATTTCCTGGGAATGACTAAATTGAAGCATTCTTACTGGTTTCAACTTCTCTTTGTGGAAGGAGTTCAGAAGAAGCAGGAGCAGATTTTAACTGGCCTGGAGCAAACTGGACCCTGAATCCAACTCTTAATAGTGTTGGATCACATTGTAACCATTACACTTTGGAATAGAATGTCTTCTGCTTTCAACCACAAAGACAGAAAGAAGGAAACTCTATGTGGGAACAGAGTTCCTAGAAATAGTACACCCAGCTCTTGAGAAGCAGCATGTTCTAATGGGAAGAATGCTGAGTTGAGGGTCTGATCTTTGTTCACATGCTAGCTCTGCCACTTACTATTTGTGTGACATTAGACAAGTCCCTTCCTCTCTGGGCCTCGTTTTCCTCATCTGTAAAATGAGGGGGCTGGCCTAGATGGCCTCTGAGTTCTTTCTGGCTCGAACTCTATGATCCTGTGGAGATCAGATGCACAGATCTTGGGCTAATTCTATATGCCCATATTTTTCTCAAATTTTATTTTTTTTAATTTATGGAATAAAACAAGCATTTCCATGTCATAGTATAATTTTAGAAAAAGACGATAGCACATGAAACTGCAATCCTGTTTTGTACAAATTGGTATTCCTTTTAAATAGATAATAAAAATATTGTGAAAATTTCTTTTTTTTCCTTCCCTCTCCCCAGCTTAGAAATGGCTACCATTAGACACAAATAGACACATACACACACACAAATTATTTTATACATACTTCTATTTACCAGTTCTTTCCCTGGATGCAGCATTTAGATTTTTGATGATATATTTGGAAAATCCCAAAAACCTATATGCTTTTTCACCACTGTATATTCTGGCTTCAGAACAACACAGGACTCAAATTGTGGGTAGGTACCCTGGGGAACACCTTCCAGCTCAGCAAACAGGACCATCAAATACAAGCAGAGAAGAAAGGGAAGGAAACCCCTGTCCTCAGCCAAGTTGCCACAAGCCTCCAGAGGCTTACCTGGATTTTCATTCATTCCAATGCTCTGCATTGCTCATTTCACAAAAGACAGGCCCCTTGGACAACTAAACCTAGTACTGAAAGCACTCTGAACACCACTTCTTCCTTAACAGAAGAGCAGGTGGTACTCCTCACCAGAATATGACCCCATTTGAATTTCTCTGACCCTGAATCCACTGTTAAACCTTGAGTGAAAAATTTAATTTAATTTCTAAGCATTTGGGACATTAAAAAAATATATTAATTTTGTCAAAGCATATATAACAGGTCCCACTGGGCACCTGCTGTATCTACTAAGTGCACTTGGGTGTTGTTATTCAGTCATTTCAGTGCTGTCTGACTCTTCATGACTCCATGTGGCATTTTCTTGGTAGAGATACTGGAGTTGTTTGCTATTTCCTACTCTAGTTAATTTTACAGATGAGGAAACTGAGGCAAAAAGGGTTAAATGACTTACCCAGGGTTACACAGCTAGTTAAGTGCCTAATGTCAGATTTGAACTCAAGGGGATGAGTCTTCCTAATAACAGGCCCAGCACTTTCTCCATTGAGTCACTTAGCTGCCCCATGGACTTGGGTAGTAGAACTAAATTATGATTTTCATATGGACTCTACCATCCCTCAACAACATTATGGTGATCAGAGTCTTTATCTCCTACTACGAGTGCCCATTCCAGGATACGTAATCAGGCTGTATCTGGGGATGATTAATCCGCTGATCAATTAACAAGTATTTAGCAAGTGCCTCCTATGTTCCAGGCACTGTACTAGGTGCTGAGGATGCAAGTACAAAGAATAAAACAATACAGCACCTGCTTAAAATGAACTTACACTTTAATAGGGGAGACAAATACATATAAAAATGTATACAGTATAATTCTAAAGTGAATAAATACAAGGTAATTTGCAAGGAAGGACACAACCATTTAAAGAGATCAGGAAAAGCTTTCTTGCTAAGACGGTGTCTAAGCTCCCTTGTAAACAAGGAGAGGAATTCTATGATCTGGACATAAGGAAGGAGATGAAGTGTTATACATGAGGAACTTTCAGAAGGCCAGTTTGACAGGATCACAGAAGGAAAGACAATCCAGTGATGCTGAAAAGATAGGTTAGGGCTAGGTTGTGTAGAGCTTTCAATGGTAAACAAATTTACATTTTATCCTACAGGCAATTGGAAACCACTTGAATTGACTGAGTAGGAGTGAGAATCACATGGTCAGCTCTGCTCTTAGTGAAAATTACATTTGTAGCACTGTGTGGGATGGAGTGGTGTGGGGAGAGACTTGAGGAAGGGAGATCACTTTGGAGGGTATTTAGTCATCTAGATGAGAGATAATGATAAGTAGTAGCTGCTCAAGTGGAGAGAAGGGGTCAGATGCCGAAGAGGTTGTGAAGGACATTCTGATAACTCAATGAATATGTGCAATGAAGGAGAGAGTAAGGAGTCCAGGAAAATCCTGAGACTAGAAACCTGAGACCCTAGAAGAATGGGAGTACCTTGGATGGAAACACAAATTTTTGGAAGAAGAGTAGATTTATAGGAAAATGTCTAAAAATTAACTCAGACTCTGCTATTATAAGCTGATTTGGAGATGGGTCTAAGACACTAATAGGAAAACGGCAAGTCCAAAATCCTCCGAACTCTTCAAAGCTCATGAAATCCTCCTCTGATAACAGGTGGGGGAGGAGGACAGAAGACCCAGGGAAAAGCCAAAGCTGACCACGCCTTCCCCGTTGATGGACCCATGTCATACCTGCTCAGTGTGGCCGTTGCCCAGGGCTCTTTTCTAGGTCATCTTCTCTTCCTCTACATTATTTCACTTGGCAAGCTCATCAGTTCTGCTGGATTCAATTACAATCCCTATGCAAATGATGCTCAGATCTACTAATTCAGAACCAACCTCTCTTCTGACTTCCAGTCTCACATCTCCAAGTACCATCTCAAATGGACAGACATATTAAACTCAATATGTCCCACAATGACCCCATTATCTTTTCCCCCCAAAACCCTCCTCTCGACTTCCCTTACCTATCCTACTGTTGAGGGCACCACCATCATCCCAGTAACCCAGGTTTGCCACCTAAATGTTGGCCTTCATTTCTCACTCTCTCTTACTTTCCATATCGAATCTATTTCCCTATCCTGTCATTTCTTTGCCTCTCTGCACCATTTCTTGTTATATACCCTCTTCCCCCCTCGGACACTGCCACTACCCTCATACAGACCCTCATCGTCTCACACTTGGACTATTTCAAGAGCTTTCTTGTTGGTTTCCCTGCTTCAAGTCTCTCCTCACCATGATCCATCCCTCCAACCCCACAACTGCCAAACCAATATTCCTAAAGCACAAGTCTGAACATGGCACTTTATTCAAAATTCCAATGGCTCCTTATCACCTCCAAGGTTAAATGGAAAATTCTGTTTGACTTTCAAGGCCCTTCACAACCTGACCCATTCCTACCTTTCCAGTTTTCTTACTTCTTATCTCCTCTCCCCAGCCCATTCACTCTAGGATCCAGGAGTACTTGCCTCCCTGTTATGCCACACACATCTCTCAACTCTATGCATTTTTACTGTTTGTATCTATACTTGGTATGCCTTCTCATCTTAGTCTCCTGGCTTCCCTGGCCTCCTTCAAGTTTCAGCTAAATCAACCAATCAATAAACATTTGTAAAGTGCCCTCTATGTGCCAGGCACCATGCTAAACACTGTAAATACAAAAACACCGTAGAGGCCAAAGATAATTCCTGCTCTCAAGGAACTCACAACCTAATTAAACTAATATCCTACTTTCTGTAAAAAGCCTTCCACAGTCCCCCTAAATGCTAATGCCTTCCCTCTGAAATTATCTCCACTTACTATGTATACATCTTATATGTACATATTTGTTTGCATGTTGTCTTGTCCACTGGAATATGAACTCCTTAAGAGAAGGTACTGTCTTTTGCCTTTCTTTGTGTCTCCAGGGCTTAAGAACAAATACTTGAGGGCGGCTAGGTGGTGCAGTGAATAGAGCACTGACCCTGGAGTCAGGAGGACCTGAGTTCAAATCCGGCCTCAGACACTTAACACAAAAACTAGCCATGTGACCTTGGGCAAGTCACTTAACACCAACTGCCCTCCAAAAAAAAAAAAGAACAAATACTTGACTTGACAAGAGGGGATGGCATCAAATGTACTAGAGGAAGTATCTCTGCACTTTTTTTTTAATTTAAGTTTATACCACTGGGTTCCAGCTTATCAATTATCTATGACCTAAGTATTTGGGTAAATATGGGAGAGGGAGGCACAAGTCTTTCTTGGCGTCTATTCCATTTGAAATGAAACAAAAGAAAAGCAGAAAAGAAGTGTAAAGAAAAAGATCAGGAGTTAAGAGATTTACAATGTTTGAGCAAAAAAAATAGAAAAAATTAAGGAGATTTTAAAGAAAAATTAAAGGAGATGTTAGAGAAAAAGTTATTATACTTCTCATAAGCTATTTTCTTGGACTACTGGTACCTGATAGGTATGAGGAGCAGAATGAAATGAAGGTTCCTGAGGTTCTCATTAGTGGGACCTGAACATCTACATAGACCTAACATTCCTACTAATTTCATAAATTCAGTCACACTTTACCCTCATTCTTCTCCCTTTTTGTGACTTTCTGAAACACACACACACACACACACACACAATTAAATGTCGATTCAGTTCTTTGCTTTATTGAAGCTTTCTTATGGCAGTTACCAGGACTTAAACCACTCCCACCAGAGGACCTTCCTTTAGATAAGCAAAACCACTTGACATGGTAAATGCATCTGATAATGTAGGCAACATTCTACACCCTCAGTTCATCATTTTGATACCAAACAATATCATAACTAATATGGAATCAATGGAGTATTGATATAGGGTAAAGAAATTTAGAAGACTATACTTTTGCACCTTCAATAGTCAGAAACAACTGATCTTAGCACCCAATTCACAAAAATAATCAGGTAAATTAGGCTCCTGTATGGTGAGAGAATAGTGCACTTTCCCCTCCCAAAACTGCCCCTATCTCTAGCCCTGCCTTACCCTTATCTGTTCTCTATTTTATCTGTAAAGTAAGGAGGTTAGCTCCAAAGCTATACTCCTGCAATTAGGATATATCTGAGATCTGAAATCCTATGTTCTTATGACTGATTATTTTTCAACATTAGTTCACTTCTTTGCATCTCAATGTTGGGATTTCCATTCCATAATTCATTCTTGAGCCAAGGCTGTTGGTTGTGTCTTCACAGTAATTGTTGAGAGATACAACCGTATGCAATATGTTCTAAGGACCTGTGGACCTAGCTCACTCTCTATTGAGATGGCTAATAAGACATGGAAATCTTAACCTTTATTGATCATGAAAAAGCAATGATAATAATAAGAGCTTATGATATATGTCATGATGGTCTATTCATCACCACATATGGCTAGAGAGTCCATCAGTAAATTCCCTTCCTAAGCCAGAGGTTCCATAATTGCCAAAGGGAGTTCTGCCTTCTGCACTTCCTGATGGCTTCCTGCTTCCTGAAGAAATAATCAAACAAGTCTTTGGAGGGGAATTCCTGAAAGGGGGCAAATAAAAGCCAGCATGCACAGATCCCAAGCCTTTGGAGTACATGCTCTTTCAGCTTCGCTCTTGCTGGTTGTGCTGGCTGCTTGGACAGCTGCTGTGGTTTCATATGATTTTGTTTCCTATTAAACTAAACCTCAATTGAAAACAATGGCCTCCAGAGACAACTAATTATTCCTTTAGTTTCAGATGTCTTCCTGGGAGTTTTTCCATTGCTTTGTGCCTGCATTCCTCAATGTTATCCTTTCAATTATTATTACTTAAAAAAAAAAACATTATTCTGTCCCATCTCTCTTTTTCCTAGGTTCTTGGCATTCTCTTCCTCTATGGAAACCATGCCTTCCAGTGCTGTGTGCTTCAGTGGGCCTCATCTTTTCAACTAAGTGTTCTTCTCTAACCAATTAAGGATGGTAGGTGAGTCAGGAGAACAAGGTCTCAAAATATTTTTACTCCTGAAATATCCCTGGAATCCATTCCCTCCTGTTTATTCTCACCATACTGGTATAGGTCCACATTGCCACCCACCTGGGTTACTGTAATAAGGCATCTCCTTACAGGTCTTCCCACCTCTTCTCTACCTTTCTACAAAGCTGCCAGATTAAACCTCTTTAAGCAAAGACTTAATCAAATCAATCCTCTGCTGAAAATCTTTACTGCCCAGCAAATAAGGGTAATCTCCCGGAGGGCCAGGCTATTTCACATTTGCATCCCCAACACCACATGACGCCTTGTTCAGTGGAGTTGTTTAATGTTATTTGTTTAAATGAACTGGTATTTGTAAACAATAGTAATAGATGGTAATTCTATATAGCCCTTTAAAAAAGTGTATAAGGCTCTGTACATTTATGATCTCATTTGAGCCAAGGACCCTCCACAATATGGTACCATCTTGCTTCTCTGGGTTTATTTCATACTGCTCCCTCTATCCTCTGTATGTTGCCAGTCAAACTGGACAATTCACATCCCCAGTAATGTCTGGTTCTGCCTCATCTCTATGCTTTCTTCATTTTATTTCCTTTTCTTGAACCCCTCTACTTCCTATCCACTAAGCCCTATTCAACCTTCAAAGCTGTTTAAAAGTTGTCTCCTTTACCGAGACTTCCTTAATTACTCTTTCCCCTCCTTCATCCATTCCTACTGGGAATTACCTTTCCTAAGACTATAGGATCATAGTTCTAGAGCTAGAATAGCCTCAGAAGCCTTCTAGTCCAAACCCTACATGTTATCAATTAGGAACCTGAGGCCCCGAGGAGGTGAGTTAAATGATTTGTTCAAGAAACGTCAGATCAGATGGTCAGAGGAAGCACCTGAACCAAGGCTTGCTGACTCCAGAGTCCATTTATTTCCCACCATTTCCGTTTAGTTTGTACTCTCTAACACAATGAGCAAGTTTTATTTTGTACTCTAATTACCGGTACATGTGACACGTTCCCCTCTGCCCACTCCAGGAGAGCAGAGGACCATTTTTGACTTGATGTTTGTATGTTCCCTAGAATGTAATACAGTATCTTGAATATTAGTGTGTTCAACTGCTGGTTGAAGGTTAGGATTTCGAGACCTTTCAGGCCTATGCATTAGATTTGGTCCTTTATCCTAGAATGTCTTACCTCCAGATCTTAAAGACAGTGAAAGTAGGGATTTACTTTTATCCTTCAGTTTATTAGCAGCCTCTCTATGAGATTAAGTGGAAATCACATCTGCAATCACACCTGGAGAGTTCTAGTCTCCCTTACTTTGAGGAAGACCTTCATACACACACACCCCATTCACAGGGGATCCCCAAGTAACTGAAGAATCTGAACTGTTCTGAAAATAAACTGTCTTCTCTTCTGCCTGCAATGCTCCAGAGAACTCAGAAACACACTGAGGGCTTCAGAAACACTTTGTTTCGCTACCCTAAGGCCAGAGGGCTGTTCTCTTACACATTCCAGGGCCTCATAAAAGCTGTCAGGATCATCCAGATCAGAGCCTGTTCAGAAAAACACCCATTAAATATCATCAGCTTGGGTTTTAGTGCTCCCAATAACTTCTCCCTTTGAGTTTGCCCAGGCCTCTGCACTTAATAGGTTTAAAAAAAATTTACATCTGGTTTGCTGTGTGACCTCAGGAAAGTCACTTAACCTCTCTGAAATAAAATTTCTTCTTCTGTGAAAGGAAAGTGTTATTAAAGCCTTAGCAGATAAGAATGTAGAACTCAGTGGTAAAACAGGTCTTATTATTACCAATGAGCTGTTGAAAATCAATCACTCACACATACCCAAACCCAACCCCCATCTCAGGTTTAAAAGAACAAAGCTGGCTTTTTCAGTGGGAATATTTACATTTCAGAAAATGGCAAATACTGCAGATAGAGGTTTGACTTACTGTTTTCCTGATTTCTAGGTTTATGAAAATGATAGAGAAAATGTTAAAAACAAATGTAGATTAAACTCAAACATGCATCCTGAGTATGGTATTCCCCTTCTTCTGAAGAGGCAGCTGTTAAACATTTACCAGCATGCCCTCAACTGGATCCCCAATATTCCTGTGGCTATTATTCCTCCTGAAGATTCCAATGGTTTGCATCCACCACTTGGGGAGACTCTCTACTGACCTACAATTGCACTGACAGCTCTGTATCTCTCTCCAAGGCATTTCACTCCTGTGTTTTCAAGGAACTAATCTGAGAAAAACACTAATCATTGGCCAACCCAGCCCATTCTGAAGGTCCAAAGGAGCTGAGCAGAAGGCCTGCATTTCTGTTCAAGAGTTCATTGGTCCAAAGATTTTTCAACAGCCTACAGAAATAGTACCAAGGTGAATTAGGAGAATTCAGAAATAAAAGGGAAAATGTCTATTTTAAGGGTCTCTGAAGAGCTACCAATCATTCTGTTGACAAAATAAATACTGTAATATGAAGTTTTATTATATCCAGTATATCAATAACACTTAAGCTCTGACCCAGAAAACTTTCCATCATGTCCCCTCAGGGACCTCATTTTCTCAGCATAATTTATCTGGCTTTTATCCAATAAAAATAGTACCATTTAGAAACATTGCTGTCCCAGGCTTCTGAAGTTTTACGGTTCTGTTCCCAAATGCCCGAGTATGATTTTTTTTCTTTTAACTTATCTTTTTTAAGAATTTTGATAAATATCTTGCCACCTTTTTTATTAGTAAAATGTGGAACATTCCCCCTCTTCACAGAATCATCCTTTGGATAGCTATTATTTCTGAATCTGTGAAAAGGCATCTACAAGGAAAGAACACTGGGCATGGAATCAGAAGAAATGAGTTCTTGTTGCACATCCAATACTTACTGCTCACATTCACCAAACTTCTTGGGGACTCAATGCCTTTATCTAAAAAATTAGGGGATTGGAGTAAGCGATTTCCACTGTCTTTTCTAGCTCTGAATCCTACAGTCCTCAGAAAAATAATATACACTATTAATAACTATATGTTAAGAAAATAATAGTTCAGTGGATAGAACATTGGGCCTGGAGACAGGAAGACCTGAGGTCACATGCAGACTCAGACACTTACTAGCTGTATGACCCTGGGCAAGTCACTTAACCTGTTTGCCTTCATCCACTGGAGAGGGATATGACAAACCACTCCAGTATCTCTACCAAGGAATCCCCATGGACAGTAATGGAGTGCTATGGTCCACAGGGTCACAGAGTCAAACATGAATGAATGACTGAAGGACCAGAAAATTATAGCATCTAGGGAGCTGGATTTGGAGACAGCAGGGAAGAGTGGAATCAGCACAGGAAAGGGAGTCAAAGGACCCAGGTTCCTGTCCCAGATCTGCCATGTAACACCAGGAGGCCCTAGTTAAGTCACCATCCTTCTAAGTCACCACCCTTCACTACCCTCAGTTTCCTCACCCACAAAATAAAGGTTTTGACTAGTTGGTCTTTGACCAGCTTATCCTTCCTAGATCCTGACCACAGTGAGTCTGTGGGACTATGGACCTGCATTTAAATCACACTGCAGACCCTTTACTGCCTCCACGATTACCAGCAAGTAATTTAACTTTTCTCTAAACCTCAGTTCCCTCATCTGCAAAATGGGGGTGATACAAGCACCTTCCTCATAGAAATGTTGTGTGGGTCAAATGACATAATAGACAGAAAGTGACTCCCACAAACCATAAGCACTATAGAAAATGTCAGCTGCTATTATTATTTATTCTCCTCCACACATTCTACATCTCCAGCCATAATGGCCTACCTGTCACTCCTCACCTAAGACACTCTATCTTCCATTTACAGGGACTTTACACTGTTGTGACCCAGGATATTCTGCCTTATAGAATCCCTGGTTCCTTAAAGACTTATCTCAGACTCTGGGGGGAGGTACATTGAGGGAGCTAGACAAAATTACTAACTCTCATTCTGCCTTCTTGACTCCTTGTATTTTGTATGTTCCTAATCATTTATGGCAGTGGTTCTCAACCTTCCTAATGCCCATGCTGCGACCCTTTAATACTCATATGTGGGTGTATCTGCATGTGGGTAGACCCGCCTGGAGACATATAGAGGAGCTGTGTCTCAGTTCCTAAGACCATTGGAAATATGTGTTTTCCAATGGTTTTAGGCAACCCCTGTGAAAGGGTCGTTCAACCCCCAAAAGGGTTGCAACCCACAGGTTGAAAACCGCTGATTTATGGGTTATCTCTCCCACTACATGTAAGTTCCTTGAGAGAAGGAACTATGTTTTGCTTTCTTTATACCCTAAGTGTTCAGTGTAGAGCCTGGAATTTTGTACTTAGCAAATATTTATTAATTGATTTCTTGATTACTTAATAACACCTACAGAATCCCTAATGGTATCTCCTAAATACCCAGTCAAGACCTCAGAAGTTCTCTATGTTTCATAGACTGACAGAAAACGTATCTTCGTATTGTTACCGCAAAAACTAACAAGACCATTTCTATCTAAATCCCATCCAAAAAGATGAGGAAAATAAGAGTAATTATAATATGCAGCTGGACATAATGCATAGAAAGCTGCCATTAGAATCAGAAGGTTCTGAGCTTGTCCTCCTGAAACGTACTGTCTGTAAATCATAGACAAGTCCTTTAATCTATCAGTGTCCCTAAGAAACTAAGACTGGAAGTTTTAGGATGGATTCTGAACTGCCTTAGTAGACAGATTATGCCCGAATACATTTGTGTATTGTATGTATATATTTGTATTTATTATCTCAACCCTGCCCATAGTGACACTGCCCCAAGAAATAGTTACTACTGTAGTTGTGTGACTATGATTGTTATCATTGTGATTATCATTGTTATATAGGAGAAAAGGTGATTATAAGGTGATTCCCCCCAAAATCTGTTATATAAGTTCATATTATAATAGGCATTCTTTTTATTCAACCTGCAAATAATTTGGTGTTTATGGCTTTACGTATGGCTCTATTTATGTTGTTAATTTTTAATGTATAACACAAATTATGTGATCATGGAAATGGCATTCTCCATTTGGTCATCTCATTTATATCCATACTCTTTGGTTAAATTCCCTAGCCCTTATTCCTACAATCAGCTTAACAGAAGGTAGTTAACGGACCTCAACAGACATATCTAACTCATTTGCCTTTTGTTTTGTTTTAGGTTGTTTTTTTTTTCAGAAACAAAATACATCAGTTGCATTTTATAAATAGAGACTTTGAAACCTTAAATTCTAAGTAACTAGGTTACTTCCATCTATTTTCAAAAGCAAGGCACAATATTTTATCTTGTAGTTACAGTAACATAAATAACAATGTTCTGGAGAAAAAAGTTTTTGCTAACATTTAAAGCCAATGGGACAGGCTGGGTCCTTTCTAAAGTCCAAAAGAGAATCAGGGGAAAGTCTGATGTTTCCTGTCTTTGTAATGAGTTTACTAATTAAATCTTAATTGTAAACCAAGCTGAACAAAATTTAAATGAACCTCTGGTGCCAGGAGCCAGGTTATTATGGTAGAATTGTTTATAAGGACAGGAAAGTGACTTTCTAAACATTAAATTCCTGTGCATTAGCCAAGACCTAGAGGAAGTCCCCATGTGGAGAAGTACAGAATGCATCAGGATAAATGTGATTTGGGCTTCAAGACTGGACCTGAATACATCACATTCAGCTATTGCCAGGGTCCACAGTCTATCAGTTTTGTTGCTATGAAAATATCTCCTGTAATTACTGACACATTTTCCCCATTTTACAACCCATTATCTGACTAGCAATTTCAGTACAGATTAAGGTGCTGATATTATATTATCAGCGATGGAAAGAGAAATTCTTCACTCTGGGGAACTTGCCTAAGCTACTGACAAACCAGGCTTGCAGCTAGCCAGAGACCCAGGTACTCAGGGGAAGAAAAAAAACTTTCTGTACAAGTAGAAAAGAAATCTATTTTCATTTCCTTTCTAAGGATAAAGACAAGCTGGTGAAAACAAATCAAATACAGATATAAAAATATACATATGGCCTCAAATAAAGTGCTTATTATTAGATGACTGGATGGTGGGACTGGATAGCCCTTAAGTACTCTCTCTCTCTCCTCCCCCCTCTCTCTTCCTTCTCTCTCTCTTCTTTTAAAAGTTTTTATTAATGATTTTTTTTATTTATTTCAATACCACTCAACACAGCCTCTGAGGCTGAGATGCAACAACGTATGGAATCAATTCCTTCTGCTTGTGCTAATTTTGGCCTAACAATTAACACCAAGAAAACAGGTGCTCCACCAATCAATACCACACTATCCAAAAGTGGAAACCATCAGTTATAGCAAATAAAGAAATTCTGAGTGCTATGGATAAGTTCACTTATCCTGGCAATATATTTTCCAGGGATATATACAAACATGATGAGGCTGACACATGCATTACCCGAGCTAGTTCAGTGTTTGGGATGCTCTGAAAGGATGTAAGGGAGAGAAGAGGTATTAGGATGCTTACCAAACTAAAAGTCTACAGCTCCATTGTGTTTACCTTATTGTTGTATGCCTGTGGAAGCTGAACAATCTACCAGTGCCATGACAGAAAATTTAACTACTTCTATTTGAACTGTCTTAGGAAGATTTTGAAGATTGCCTGCTAAGATAAAGCCCAGGACACTGATGTCCTTTCTCAAACCGAACTGCCAAGCATTTGAATTCTATCACAGAGAGCATAACTTCGATGAACTGGCCCTGTTGTTTGAATGCCAAATGTACATTTGCCTAAAAGACTATTTTACAGAGAACTCACACAAGGCAGGTACATACAGGGTGGTCAGAAAAAGCAATACAAGAACACTCGCAGGGTCTCTCTAAAGAACTCTGGTATCAATTGTTAGACATGGAAGACACTGGCACAGGATCATCCAGCATCTCATGCTGTAACAACAATCAGTTTAGCAAATACTTAGCACTTAATAACTTGGGGCTAAGCATGGAAGGTGTGAACTCTGTCCCACTGTTGAGAAGGCATGAACTCCTGTTTACATGGAAGAAGGGGATTGGCTGAGACAGGAGGCCAGTGTGTGTATATAAGCAAGAATTCCAGAGACAGAGAGACAGAACTGGAATGTTGCTCCTGGTGAAGGAAGAATCGTGAAGACTGAAGCTGGCTGTGAGAGAGGGAGAGAGAGGGAGAGAGAGAGAAAGAGAGAGAAAGAAAGAGAGAGGGAGAGAAAGAGAGAGAGAGAGAGAGGGAGAGACAGAGAAACAGAGAAAGAGAGAGAGGGAGAGAAAGAGAGAGAGAGACAGAGAGAGACAGAGACAGAGAGAGACAGAGACAGAGAGAGACAGAGAGAAAGAGACAGAGAGAGAGAGAGAGAGAAAGAGAGAGAAATAGAGAGAAAGTTTCTCTCCCAGCATCTGGAAGCTGACTGAGAACTGAGACAGAGTTTTCCTGAGACCAGAATCTGGTGAAGGCCACCTGGAAGGCTGAGAGGGCTTGCCTGGAAGCGCGATATTCCTTCTGGGTCCTAGTGCCATATGAACTCTTGGAGGACTAAAGAAGCATGACCAGGATAAGACTTTGTCATGGCCTGACTGATTCTTGAGTTCCAGGCAAGAGAAGTGGGGAAGGGTTTGAGATGTGCTGGACCCTGTGAACTTCAGTGTGTGCCAGGGACTACCCTGAGGACTGGACAAGGACCTGGGAGCTGTCTACCTCTGAGGACTGGACAAGGACCTGGGAGCTGTCTACCTCTGAGGACGAGGACCTGGGAGCTATCTGCTTCTGAATCCAGGTGATGGTTTGGTGGATTCAGGAGGGAGCTGGAACCATGGAAGGGGATCCAGGGAATCAGAGAGACCACCCGGAGTCAAGATGAAGAAAAGGCCTCCCCTTGGAAGAAATTGAGGTTTGCTAGACACCAAGGGGTGCAGGGTTTGTGTAGTTTTCTAATGATTATACTAGTGATTAATGATAGTAACTGGGAATCTAGATTAGTGACTGATTAAGTTAATGGTTGCCCCATGAGTGGAAGATTGATTATTGTATAGTGGATTGATTGAATGATTAAGTATTAATGGTTGCCCCATGAGTGGAAGACTGATTATTGTATTACAAATTGATTGAATGATTGAATGTTGATTACCATATCATTAATTGATTGAATGCTTTGTTCTAAATATTGTGGCCACTGTAGTGAAAACTGTGTGGCCATTCTAATGTTAAGCTGTTATGAACACTTTATCATGATTTTCTGTGATAAGATGTAATGTTGCAAATGTTATATTGTTATATATTGTGAATGTTTGCCTTGATTTGTAATGGAATAGAGTATTCACTATACTGTGTAATCTGAACCTTAAAAGCTGTTCACAGTAGCATTCTTTTGGGAATCTGCTGGTACATGGTATTACACATGCCCACATCAAAGGAGTTACTATACTCCATGAGCAAAGCAGAATTGTGGTAATTCTAAAGCAGCAGTTCTCAACCTGTGGATCGCAACCCCTTTGGGGATCAAATGACCCTTTCACAGGGATTGCCTAAGACCATCAGAAAACACACATTTCCTATGGTCTTAGGAACTGAGACACCGCTCCTCTATCCGTCTCCAGGTGGGTCTGCCCACATGCAGATATGCCTACATACAAATACTAAAGAGTCAAACCACTGCTCCAAAGATAAGTGAGATATGCAGATTTAGAGACATCTCTCTCCCAAATGGTCACATGAACTGTTTGTGTCTGACCTGTGGTAGAACCTTCTAAACTCATATTAGTTTCATCAGCCACAGACTATACACACTATATTCATATACTGACCTGACATCATGATGTCATTTTGGTACTCTTCAAGCACAAAGGACAAACAACAATCAATCAATATCACTTCTCAATGACTCTTTTTCCCTTCCTTCACCTAGATTTTTCCCTTATAACAAATAAATACTGTCACAGGATTATAAATTTAAAGCTAGAAGGATACATAGAGATAACCCCTTTATTTTATAGATGAGAAAACTGAGGTCTAGTAAGATTAAATTTTTCCCTTCAGGTCACACAGGTAGTTCAGTGTCTGAGATGGGACTCAAAACCATTTCCTTGACTACAAACCCACCACTCTAATGACTATATCACGCTGCCCCTTTGCTAGTCAAACAAAGGAAATCAACATGTCTAAAAACATCTGGATCCTTCCCTTATGAGAGTTAAGAGGCATGCTTCACCACCAATCCCCTCAAGTCACAGGATCATATATTTAGTACTATAAAATATGTTAGATGTTTATTGACTGACAGCTCAATTCCAAGCCTTCACTTTACCAACAAGAAAACTGAAGGTCAAAAAAGTTAAATGACTTCCTTAAAGTTACTTTAACTCCAAATATAATTCTCTCTCCATTACATCACACTGATTTTATATACTAAGCAGAATCCATCCCTACATATATGCTCTTCTCATTTGTGGAGACCCCAAGGTTGAATCACACACAATCTGCTATACTTTTAGAAGCAGTGACTCTTAAAAGAGCCCTGCAAAGTTATGGGTGTCCACAATGAAAGAAAGACTATAAATGTGCTGATTGATGACCTTAGTCAAAGATTATCTTAATCCTCAAATTCAGCCTAGATGTTTTCTATGGATACCTGGTCTACTACTTACAATCTCACCTTGTTCCTAAATTCCCAGCATACCAGATATGGACCTGGTACCCAGCCCTTCTCCTCTGATTAGAGAGCAAAGCAGCTCTAAATATTAATATTGCTGAAAGTACTTTTGGAGATCCCACCTCCTTACCCTGTTGTGAAACTTGAAGGTTAAACTGAATGGAATGTAAAGGAAAAAATCCCAGAATGAGCGTCAGAGTGGAAGAAACATATCTATCTATATGACTGGAATAGATGTCACAATTATGAAATGATGGTTTTAGATAAGGTTAAATCTATTTTTGAGCCTCTATCTCTTTTCAGCTATCCCAAATTCTTACATATGCAAAGGAATTGATTAGTCACTTAAAAAATTTTCCCTTTAACAACTTCAGGCATGAACTAGTTTTCTCCTACTAATGTTATGACTGTCTTGGATCACTTTTTCCTTTACCACAAAAGGACAGTAATTTGCATTACTTGGATTCAATGTTGAATTACAAAAGTATGTTCTTAATGTAATTTGAGGCACTCCCTCTTGAATTCCTTGCAAAGTGCTTTTACTTACTAAAAGATATACCATCTTTGTCAGACTATGCCCTTCCTCCTCAGTTCCACATACTGATCTCCCTGGCTTCCTTTAAGTCCCAACTTAAAATCTTACCTTTCACAGGAAGGCCTCTTAATTCTAGTGCCTTCCCTCCGCTAATTATTTACTATCTATCCTGTACATAGTGTGCTTTCCATACATTTGTCTGGATGCTGTCTCCCTCACTATATTTTAAGCTTCTTGAGAGCAGAAATGGGGGGGGGGGTGGGTAGAGCCAAGATGACAGAATAAAGGCAGAAACTTGTCTGAGCTCTCCAAAATTCCCTTCCAAATAACTTTAAAATAATACCTCCAAAAAAATTCTGGAGCAGCAGAACCAACAAAGAATGAAACAGTTTTCTAGACTAAGATAATTTAAAAGGTATCATTGGGGTGAGAGTGGAACATGGTCTAGCATAGGCCATGCTCCAAAAAGCCAGAAGCAGGATGCTCCAGGAAGCCAACAGCAGGCCTTGTGGGTGGCTGAATTTGCAATGGTGAATTCTGGAGCTCTCAGTCCATAGATGGTCAGAAGATTCCTGGGGATACTTTGCTGGCACTGGGCGCAGAACTCTGATTCGTTGCCCATACAAGGATCCAGGAGACAGGCCTGGGTCATATTCCCAAGAAGAGGCAGAGCATCAGCATACTAGGCATAGAATATCTTACACCATATATATATACACATACATACATACATACACACATATGTATATATACCAAGTTAAGATAAAAATAATACATGGTTTAGACATAAAGGATGATACCATAAGCAAATCATGGGAGCATAAAATGGTTTGCTTATGAGATTTATGGGTAAAGGAAGAATTTATGACCAAAGAAGTTTCAGAAAGCATTATGGAATATAAAATGGATAATTTGATTATATTAAATTAAAAAGATTTTGCACAAACACAAGCAATGTAGCCAAAATTAAAAGGAAAGAAGAAAACTCACAAATTTTTCTGATAAAAGTTTTTTTGATTTTGCGAGTATATACAGAACTGAGTCAAATTTATAAATGGTCAAAGGACATGAACAGGCAGTTTTCAGATGAAGAAATCAAAGCCACAGTCATATAAAATGCTCTAAATCACTATTGATTACAGAAGTACAAATTAAAACAACCTTGAGATAACTCTTCATGCCTATCAGATTAGCTAATATGATAGAAAAGGAAAATGACAAATGTTGGAGAGGATGTGAGAAAATTGAGACACTAACACATTGTTGGCTAAATTGTGAACTGATCCAACCATTCTGGAGAGCAATTTGTCCTAAAGATCTATAATACCATGTTTACCCTTTGACCCAGTAATACCACTAGTAGGTCTGCATCCCAAAGAAATATTTCCTTAAAAATGAAAAAAAAAACAGAAAAGGACATATATGTGATGGAATACTACTGTGCTATAAGAAAAGTGAGGTGCTTTTAGAAAAACCTAGGAAGACATGGACTGATGCAAAGTCAAGTAAGCAGAACCAGAACATATATGTAGAAAAATACTTATAGCAGCCCTTTTTGCGGTAGCAAAGAATTGGAAATTGAGGGGGCACCCATCAACTGGTGAACAGCCGAACAAGTTGTGGTATATGATTGTGATGGAATACTACTGTGCTATAAGAAAAGCGGGGTGATTTTAGAAAAACCTAGGAAGACACAGACTGATGGAAAGTCAGGTAAGTAGAACCAGGAGACCACCTGGTTCTAACAGCAATATTGTATGATGTTCCATTGTGAATGATTTAGCTATTCTCAGAAATACAAAGATTCAAGACACTTCTGAAGAACTTAGGGTGAAAAATGCTATTCACCACCAGAGAAAGAACTGGTGCAATCCAAATGCAAATCAAAGCATACTAGTATTTTTTTAGTTTTTTGAGTGTGCTTTTCTATGTGATTTCTTTTACAATGTGACTAATATGAAAATACGCTTTGCATGGCTGCACACGTATAACTATATCAAATTGTTTGCCTTCTCATTAAGGGGGGAAGGAGAGAAGAAGGAAAATAAAGAGGGAGGGGAGGAGGAAGGGAGAAATTTGGAACTCAACATTAAAAAAAATAAAAGTTGTTTTTACATGTAATTGGAAAAAAGTAATTATTTTAATTTTTAAAAAGAGAAAAGCAGGAATTTTCTTTTGCCTTTTTTTGTATGCCAACACATACTAGGTGCTTAATAAATGTTTATTGACTGACCACCCTGTCAATTATTGCAAGGTGTAGAATTAAGAAAAAGATTGTTTCCTGAGACTTGCATGTCAGAGGCTATAGAGTCTTCTAGAGTGTATTAACTGGCATAGCTACTACCCAGTCTTCCCTCTGCCATTCTGGTGGACCCAAGAAATAATAATGAGTCAAAATTCTATCTAAATCTATTAAGGTTTTAAAAGGCACTTTCTTCATAGCAATCTTGTGATGTAGGTAATAGAATAGTATGATTCCCATTTTACAGAGGAGGATATTAAAGCTTAGTGAGGTTTTCTAAGGTCACACAGATAGTAAGGAGACAGAGCTGAGACTCAGACCAAGATCCTCTGATTCCAAATCCTGGACTCTCTCTACTTTGCCATGATGATTCACAAAAGAAAGGGTGTTGAAAGAGTGAGGAAGCAAGAACAGAACTCTTCCTGAATTTTTCCTGGGGAGGAGATAAGGTAGATTTCATTTTTCTGTAGTAGAGCTCTTTAGAGTGAACATTGGAAAATAGGTATCATTTCATTTTTTTTTATATTTGCATTCCTAAAGCCTGACACATGAGGAAAAGGATTGAGAGTGAACTTCTGATTTCAGTGGTGCATAGAACACTCAGCTAAGTAAATTTCCTCAACCAATGTAGATAGGCTCCTTCTCTACGGAGCTCTTATTGTTTTAGGAAGTTGCCTAGTAAACTAAGAGTTAAATGGCTTTTCCAGAAGCACAGAGATAGTACAAATCAGAAGTGAGATTTGAATACAAGTTTTCTTATATTCTAGGTCCCCTCTCTACTGACTACAACATACTAGGTAGATGAGGCCTGACATGCAGTATATGCAATAAATGGTTGGTAATTGACTGGTTAATTGATTGGAGGGTGTCATTTAGGATGACAAGACTATAGTAAAGAATAATCTCTAGCCTATTAGTCTATATATTCAATAAACATAAAAGGATTACAAAATTCTATTTATATCCCCATCACCCCATTCCCAATGCCCTATCTTTCTTAATTTGGCCTTCTCTTAGAAAAGACACTTAATGGGCTCTACCTAGCTTAGAAAGGCACATGATACAATAGACTTCAGTTTCCCAGTGTAAGAGGCCAAGATGGCGGCGGCATAGAAGCAGCAAGGTTTCACAGCTCCCACATAGCCACCTCAAATACTCATAAAATATGACTCTAAACAAATCTTGAGGCTCCAAAACTCACAAAAATACAGAAAACAAGTCTCTTGCTGAAGGCAGCTTGGCAGGTGGGGCTCATCTCAGCAGGCTGGGAGCTGAAACCAGCCCACCCTGAAATGGAAGCCTGGCCTCAGCACAGTCAGGAGGAGCCGCAGCTGGAGTCTTCAGGAGAGTGGATCAGCAGCAGCTGTGGCAGTTTCCAGACTTATCAAGCCAGGAGAAATATGGACTAAGAGAAAAGTCAGTGGAATTCAGCTAAATTTGAGGGAGAAAAGCAAGTCCAGCCAAACTGCCCCCAGGGCAAGGAAGCAGTAGAAGGGGAAGTAATGGCAAAAATGGCAGCAGCAGCCTCCACCCAGCTGCTTCAGAACTCCCAGCCTGCAGATTGCAGGGGGCCAAGCAATTGATCAGAGGCCAAGTACTCTTGCATTCAACAGCCTGGATCCAGAGCATGGTCTTGTGTGGTGGTCCTGGGGTGCACTTTCAGTGAGTCAAAGCTAGTGGGGGCTGCAGCAGCCCCCTAATAGCTCCAGCATCTGTGAAAACCCCAACAATTTGGGACAGAGCTTTCCCCCCTGGGAGCAGAGTTCCACAGAGCTAAAAAAAAAAAATCAAGCAATTAATTGACTGGCCAATATGAGTAGGAAAAGGAAGCAAAGTAAAAACAGTAATCTAACTCTAGAATCCTTTTTGGGGGACAAAAAGGATCAAAGCATGGAACGGGAAGAAGACAACATAATCAGAACTCCCATACCAAATGCTTCCAAAAAACAAGAAGATTGCCTACAAGCCATAGATCAACTTAAAAAGGACTTTGAAAACCAAATAAGAAAAGTGGAGGAAAAATTGGGAAGAGAAATGAGAGTGATGTGAGAAAATCATGAAAAGAGAGTCAACAAACTGACTGAAGAAAACAATACCTTAAAGAACAAATTAACTCAAATGATATAAGAGGCCTAAAAAGTCAATGAGGAGAAGAATGTCTTAAAAAGTCGAATTTTCCAGATGGAAAAAGAATCTCAAAAGCATTCTGAAGAGAATAATTCCTTCAGAATCAGAGAGGAGCAAATGGAAGCAAATGACTTTATGAGAAATTAAGATACTATTAAACAGATACAAACAAATGAAAAAATAGGAGGCAATATGAAATATCTCCTTGGGAAAAAAAAACACTGATCTAGAAAATAGATCCAGGAGAGACAATTTAAAAATTATTGGACTACCTGAAAGCCATGATCAAAAAAAGAACTTAGAAAGCATCCTTCAAGAAATTCTCAAGGAAAATTGCCCTGATATTTTAGGTTCAGAGGGCAAAATAGAACTTGAAAGAATTCACCAATCACCTCTTCAAAAAGATCCCCAAAAGAAAACTCCTAGAAATGTTATAGCCAGGTTCCAGAGTCCCCAGATCAGGGACTAAATATTACAGGCTGCCAAGAGGAAGCAATTTGAATACTGTGGAAACACAATTAGGATAACCCAGGATCTGGCAGCTTCCACACTGAGGGATGAAAGGGCCTAGAATATGATATTCCAGAGATCAAGGGAGTGAGGATTAAAACCAAGAATCACCTACCCAGAAAAATTGAGTATAATGCACCAGGGGAAAATATGGTCATTCAGTGAGTAGAGGACTTTCAAGCATTCTTGCTGAAAAAAAAAAGAACTGAACAAAAAATCTGACATTCAAACACAAGAAGCATGAGAAGGTAAACATGGGAAAGAAATCATAAGGAGCTTATCAAAGTTAAACTATTTACATGCCAAGATGGAAAAACGATAATAGTAACTTATGAAACTTTTCTTAGCATGAGAATAGGTGAAGGCAATACAAATGTATATACACATATACCTATACATGTCTATACAGGAGGGTATATATGCGTATGAATAGATATCTGAGTATGTGTGTATATGAGTTCATAGAGGGCACAGGATCAATTGACTAGGAAGGGATGATACTTTAAAAGGTGAAATTCTGAGGTGGGAGAGGACTAGAATGAGAAGAGATAGGGAGAGACAGAATGGGGTTAATCATTCCATACAGAAGAGGCAAGGGATAACTGTTACAACTTTACTTTCATTTACTCTCATTGAATTTGGCTTAGGTAAGGAATGACATAAACTCTAAACTGGGTATCTTGCCACACAGGAGAGTAGGGGGGGATGGGGATGAGAGGCACGATGATGAAGGAGAAGGCAGAGTTGGGG
>CM053597.1:137666959-137707048 GCA_028646575.1 Pseudocheirus occidentalis
AAAGAATCTAGAATTTAAAGTTCTACCATCAAATGTTAAAAATATATATAAAATAATAATTATTATTATT
Source organism: Pseudocheirus occidentalis (assembly GCA_028646575.1). Classification (NCBI taxonomy): domain Eukaryota; kingdom Metazoa; phylum Chordata; class Mammalia; order Diprotodontia; family Pseudocheiridae; genus Pseudocheirus; species Pseudocheirus occidentalis. The sequence continues at coordinate 137,667,030 of CM053597.1, forward strand.
AACTACATGCATGGGAATAAAGATATACAGGCACTGGTTTTGGGAGACCCACCCTTTCCCTACCAGAAAGTTAGAGGGGTGTTGGAGGACATAAAAGAAAGCAGGTTGGGGGAGGGGCTTTACAGTGGGATAGGGCTGTCCTGGGATTGTGGGTAGGAGAAAGACAGGGAGAAAATTTACAACTCAAAATCTTGTGGAAATGAATGATGTAAACAAGAAAATAGATAAAATAATTAATTTTTAAAAATAAAACAAACGGACTAAAAAAATTTAATGTAATTGGGGATTCTATTCACTTGCCTCAGTCTTCTATTCTCCACAAAGACATCTTAGTGCCTAAAGGCAGGGATCTTGTGGAAAGATACTGTGTATAATTTTTAAAATTATTATTATAATTTTGGCCTTTAAATCTGGCCTAAACAAAACACTAGAAAAGTATCCATTGGGAATGTTCTAATAAACCAAGCTTCTTCCATTCCTATTTTCTATGATTCACTTTCTTAACTCCCCCCCACAGAGAGTTTTAAACTGCCTACTATTTATTTACTCTGTAAACTCAAATGGTTTTTATGGAACTGTTCCAGAACTCCTGGTTGTTGTCATTAAGAAGAAAAAAAAAAAAGAGCCAGAGTCCAAATGTAGATTTACATAATAAAATCTCGTTTCATCTTCAAAATCTTTTGAGGTTGTTTTGGAATACTGAGCAAGCAATTTCAGAAATGGTACTTCTTTTTCCACTTTTCCTCTCTTCCAGGTAAATGCCATGTTAATCAACAGATAAAAATTGGAAGCCTTTCAAACTGTCTGCTTACATGAGCTATGGCCATAGATGCCTCCTAAAGGAACAGCTTAAGTTGGTCCCATTGATTTCTACAGCAAGATTCTTTGAAGCAGGAAAGTTGGAAATCTTTTTAATTTTTGTAGTGAATCGGAGCGAGATTTGCTACTTTGAAGACAGGTGGTGGCACTTTGGTTCTGGGGGTTGTTTATATGTTTATTTGTTTGTTTGTTCTTAAATCACTACAGAGCAAAACCTTTTCCTAGCCCTTTCTACTCATTTTACCAATGGCCACTGCAATAAGGAAGCAGATAGTTGTGAGCATAAGCTCATGGTAGTAGAATTCTACTTCTGCCAGGTGCATATTTCAGTTGTCAATCAGTCTCATTCATTTTAAAGCCCAGCCAAACTTCGTTCCATCTCTGGTCTTGAGGGGCTTTTTTAATATGCAGGACCATGTTTAACCCCTGCTTTTGCTAAAGATTATTTCATATTTTGGGGTGACTAGGTGGCACAATGAATAGAGTACCAGCCCTGGAGTCAGGAGGACCTGAGTTCAAATACAACCTCAGACACTTAACACTTGCTAGCCATATGACCTTGGGCAAGTCATTTAATTCCAATTGCCCTGCCTTCCCCCCTCCAAAAAGCAGGAATTTAAAAAAAGATTTTTTTTCATATTCCATGCTGGTAAGACTGGCAGTACATAAGGCTAATTTCATGGAAGTGGATAGGATGGAGTCCAGTTACCTTCAGAATGTAGGTTAGTTCTACCGAAGGGACACTAAGCTAAAAACCCTCTCCCACTCTTGTTTATGGATAAGGTGTCTTCCTACTGACCAAAAGCAAAGAGAATAAGCCAAACAAATCTTTCTCTTCACTTGGCAGATTACATCCATGTTCACAGGTCAGCACAAGCAAAGGCACTGAAATTTGACCCAGAAAGTTTTGAGGAAACTTTGTTTCATTGAAAAGTGATGTTTCCCAATTAGCCTTCCATTTTACTTCAGAAATGGATTTCAGCCAAGCCTCATGATAACCTAAGCTGCACAAAAAGGTGCTATTAGGTTGAGAAAACTGCAATGTTAAGCAATCCCAGCTTACCAGTTAAAGGTCAGATAAGTCCTAATGACAAGCTTCACAGCAGAATGTAATGCTCCCTTGCCAAATTGGCCCCAAGCTGAATTATCTTATGATTGGCCACCAAGTCCAGCCCAAGTGTATGTGCTTACCTGCCTGCAAAGTCTAATTTGATTTCAGACACTATATTGAGCAGTCTCAGAAAACCCAACTGCTTCCTCCATACTCTGTGACAAGGAAATCGTAGCTTTGGGATATGCATTTAGAGATAATGTTCTCCCCACAAATATCCATTTGGAGTCTGAGTTCAGATTTAGTACAGACGTATGCAAGTCACAGAAAAGTCTGGGTGACAGGGCCCATAGACATCTGTACAAGTTAGGGGAAATCTGAAGGTGACCTCTGTGCTTTGTTCTGCCAAAACTAATGTTCTGTCAATGGAATAGCAACCCTGGGTAACTCCTCCAACATCAGTTCCTTATAATCTCTGTCACCCTAAGGGATGCAGGCTAAGACAAGGGAAGACCTCAATTAATTCCATTTTTAAAATTGCTCTATTCATCTGAAGAGTCGATAAACATTTAATACGTTCTGCTATGCATCAAGGAATATAATAGGCATTAAGGTTAAAAGACAAAGAACTAAGGATGAAGATATGAGTAAAAAGAAGATAATGATAACTATAAGGAATTATTGTAGATCCAGAAATAGTGCAAAATATAGTAGTATCCTGGTAAATGTTTAACAACCAGCTTTCCAGAAAAAATTTTTCACATTAAACACTTTTAGGCTTAATCTGCATTAACATTTTGTCAATCACATTCTTAAATCTAGAAAAACAACTAGCATTCACGCCTTGATTTTTAGCATTTGCTGATTTCTAATACACCCCTGCCAAAATCTAATCTAAAAGAGAGGGTAGCATAATAACAACAACAAGCTGAAACTCTAAGGGGGAAAAAATGAATTTTCCATAAGAACTACCACAAACTATACAAATAACCTGGGGGGAAATGAAACAAGAGATTGTTTTAAAATGAAATGGAAATAAAAGCTCCGGAAGAAAGAATTGGGAGGAGAATAAATGGCACGAGAAAGTGGCAAGCCTAACCTAAGTAATAGATTCCCTGAAAATTAAACAGACCAAATAATTCAATGACTCAATGAAATAGGAAATATTAAAAACAAAATCAAAAGTTTGAAAAAAATAGAAAGAAATGAAAGGTAATTGCTATCAAAACCAACCTAAAAACGGATCAAGTAAAAATATTTTAATAATCTTTGGACTCCATGAAAATGACTATCAAAAGAAAGGAAGTTTGTACATTATAAGAAATTATTTATGAAAAATTGCCCAAATTTATTAGAACTAATAGGTAAAGGAAAGTAGCATCCATCAATCACCTCCAGAAAGAAACTCCAAGAATGTCATAACCAAAATCTAGAGCTTCAACGTTCAAGAAAAAAAATACTGTAAGTAACCAGAAAGAGTTAAAGTACCAAAGAACTATAGCCAAGATCATTCAAAACCTGGCAAATTCTATTATAAATGAGAGGAAATCTTAGACCTTAAAAATGCAAACACAAGAGTCAAAAATCTCAAAAGTCCATTTACAGGGACAATTAGAAGGGGCTATAGGGGCAAATAGATGGCAAAGCCCTAGAATCAGAAGGATTTTGAGTTCAAATCTGACCTAAGACACTATTGGTGTGACCCTAGACAAGTCACTTAACCCAGACGCCCTCCAAAAAAGGTGGGAAGAAGGGGGAAGGCTATAAAATGATGAAATGCTAACATATTATTAGAAGAAGGAAGAAACAAGTACCCCTTAAGAACCATAATGTCTTCAAAGTGTATTGAGGGAGTTAAGTAAGACAAATAAGTTGATTTTTTTTTCCTGTTCTAAGGATTTTAGGAGGGAAAAGAAAAGGGAAGATAAAAGGAAGGCAGTGGGATAGAAAATATGAAAAATGAGGTACATATAAAAGTATATAAAAGTGTGGAGGAAGGGATGGGATGGGCATTAAATGCAAATCATTCTTGTTTGACTAGACAAAAAAGAGTTGGACTCACACACACAGGTGTACACACATGGAGAGTGTGTTGTTGAGATACATCCTATTCAACAGGGCAGGGGGGAGGTCAAGAGGAAGTGTAATAGTGGAGAACAAAATAATATGCCTGAAGTAAGGATTAAAAGGAAAAGAAAAGAACTAGACATTAAGGGGGTTGCCTATCAATTGAGAATGACTGAAGAAACTATGATATATGAAGGTAAATAGAATATTACTTATCTCTAAGATATAATGTAAGAGATTTCAGAGAACTCTGGGGAGACTTATAAGAACTGAAGCAGAGGGAAAAGAGCAGAACCAGAAAAAACACTTAGAGAATGACAACAATATTGGAAATAAAAACAACCGAAAATTTTTACAATTCTGATCAATGCAGTGAACAATCACACCCCCAGAAGAGACCTATGATGTAGGATATTAATCTTCTCCTGACAAGATGACTTAAGGTGTAGAAAGAGGCATGACTACTGTGAGTATTTGTTTTGCTTGACACTGCTTCATAAATATAAAAGGGGTTTTTTTTCTTATTAAGGAAGGATTTGCAAAGAAATGGGGATTAGCAATAGTGATGACAATAAAGAAAAAAAAAGAGGATCATTGAAATGCACTTTTTAAAAAAATGAACAGAAAAAAGGAAGTTCAGAAGGAAACACAGACAATCAGGACAGCTTTGAAATAATATAATGAATTTATTATATACTTTTTATAAGCAAATAGTATCCAATAGACATTCATGGTTTTTCACAGACAATTCTCTTTTTTTGTTCTACTTTGTACATGGAAATGCTTATGGGTTGGGGCTTTTTTGTGCATTTAAGATAAAAAAACCCTGCCCCCCACTCCATACCTCTGAAGAAAAAGTAAAATTAATAAGTTCCAGTACATGTTTAATTTTAGATACCTTTGGGACAACTACATGGAGCTGTCCAATAGGAAGTTGGTGACTTTAGACCAGAGCTTAAGCTAGAAATTAGAGATGGATATGTAGAATTATGAGTCATTTGCATAAAGATAATAATTGAATTTAAGGAAGCTTATGAGATCATTAAGATAATTAAGTGAGAAGAGGACCCAGTACAAAGACTTGGCATACATCCAGGTAAAGGAGTCAGAAGGAAATCAATCTCATGAAACTGCAAAGGGAGAGCATCCAAGAGAAGGGGGTAGTTAATAGTAGTACTCATTGTAGAGAGGAAAAGAAGGATAAGAACTATGAAAAGTACATCAGATTTAATCATTAGCAGGTTGTTAGTTACCTTGGAAAAAATAGGTTTCATCAAGTGGTAAGCACTGAAGCCAAGGGGTTGAGAAGTGAGTGGTAGGTGAGAGACAGCTTCTTCTAGGAATTTGACTGGCACAGAGTAAGTAGTGGTATAAAGTAATAATTTGAGAGAGTGCTAGGGTCAGGTGGAGTTTTTTTTAAGGATGTCAGACAGCTGTATATACTTTTAGACATGAGGGAAGTAACCAACAGATAGAGAAGGAAGATGGTGGGGAGAGTAAACAAAAGGGGCAAACACCCAGAGGAGATGGGTCAGAATAGGATCAAAGGCAAAGGTCAAACAGCTGGCCTTTTCCATGAGGACAACCCTACCTCAGAGACTGGAGCAAAGAATGAGCAAATGAGAGGTGATGTTGAGGGAAAATGGTCTGTCTTCATTTTTATATTCAAATCCCCAAGGCTTAGTAGAGTGTTTGGTGCTCGTTATTTTTTTATTTGTTCATTCATTCATTTATCCATTCATTGCCTTTCAAAGTTATTACAGTCTACTTGGGGAGATAAAATACATATGCATAACAAGCTCTCCAAAACAATATTAAGCAATATATGCAAATTATATAAACCAGTGGTAGAAGAAATAGGCAACAGAGTAGTTAAAAGAAAGGAGAGGGATGAAGGAAACCATCATAGTGTGAGATCTGAATTGGGCCTTAACAAATGAGTCTAACTGTAGTAACTATAGCTGAACAGGGAAATGGTCACTATGTGTTCATGACAGAATACACTGTATGAAGCCCACAGGAGGGGTTCACAGCATTGGTTACTACTGTCACTATGTAATAGTGCAACTCAACAAACATTTATTGAGTACATTCTGGATACCCTCAAACTGCTAGGGAATATGGAGAAAAGAAAAGAGGTTTTTAAAAAATAAATTACAGATCCTGCCTTCCTTCCCTGAGTTTATCAGCTAATTGAAAAGCCTAAAATCTAATTATGGAGTCAGGTAGAAGCTGACAGGCAATGCAGTTTAATAGAAAGAAAGCTATATTTTTAATCTTAATCCTACTTCCACTGCTTACTATCTGGGTGAATTTGGGAAACCGTATCGCTCTGGGCCTCAGTTTTTGAATCTGTAAAACTTGAGAATCAAACTTCAGTCCCTTAGAAGTACTTTCCACCTTGAGATCTCTGATCCTGTGACTCAGAAAAGGAATTAAACTCTTCATTGAGGGAGCTAAAAATGGTCCTACATTTCTTTGCTATTATCTTTGCCCAGGCACTCAACATTATATACTTGGGTCTAGAAAACAATGGTTTTCTAATTCACACCCTTCTTCTACTGATTGCTGATCAAACCTACACAACACTACCCAATTAATTTTCCTAGAATATGGCTTTCATCATATTGTTCTTCCTCTTGAAAGCCTTTACTGGCTCCCCATTGCCTATGGATAAATTCTAGACTCCACCTTCTGTCATGTCTCACTCACGCAAATTTACCTGCCTACATCCTCCACCAAGAATCCAACACTATGTCTCACAAACACATCAATCTCATATCTCTCCATATGCCTTCATTCACATTATTCCCCCCTCCCATCTTTCGGGTGGACTACATTTATTGCACTACATTTATTCTATATATATTCTTCAAGTCCCATCCCTCTTCCTCTATAATGTCTTTCCTTATCAGCCCACTTATTAGCCCATTTCAACCTCTTTCATCACTAAACTTTTAGCACTTACATACTGACACCTGTTTTGATAATCATTCATTTATTGACTCATAATCATTTTATGTATGTGTTTCTTATCTCCCTCACTAAATGGTAATCTTCTTTAAGGGAAACACCAGGTCCAATGTAATCTTTTTGAGGCTAGGTATTTCCTATTTTCTTCTAAGGTTTAAGGGAATAAATTTGATGCTCAAGGAAATTGGACCACTACACATTTCTATTTGAAAATGTGGCCCTGTTTAATAGGAAGGAAGAAATATTCCTAAGGTCTGGTTAGAAAGCTCTATTTTAAAAGAATAGATCTAGTTTGCAAAACTAAAAAAAAAAAAAAGCTCTCAAGACTAAGAACAGCTTGGAGACATAAGGTAATAGGTCATCTAATCTAACTTCTTGCCTATAGGCAGGACCACACCTAAGATATCTCATACAGATGGATATCTATCCTGTTCTTAGAGGTCCCCAAGCAATTTATTTTTTCAGCCTCCTTTGGAAATCTATTCCTGTACCCTGCAACTCCCAAAGTGAGGCCATTCTTTAATATACCCAGAGGAATGAAAGCTGTCTTTAGTATATTAACTCTAGATTAAAAAGTTAGAGTGGAGGCTACTTCTTGAATGGAACAAATATTAACTAGAGAGTAAAAAAACTAGATTAGATTCCCAATATTTCCTTTTCTCCTCTTTTTTGCTTCTCCTTTTTTCTTTTCTTCCTCTTCCTCTTTTTTCTACAACTTTTTCCTTCTCTTTATTCCTCTTCTTCCTCCTTCTCTTTCTCCTCCAGGAATATGCTGAACAAATGACTAGTAGTCCAGCAACTAGATTATAAACTCTGTATCTTACATTTTTTGGTACCCTCCTAAGTACCAAGCAGAGTCTAATATACATTATTGGTACACAACAAGCACTTAGCAATAAACATTTTAGGTGTTTTAGTTTCTCCAGTGATTTTTAAGTGCATCTAGGAACATTTAGAGCTCTTCAAATAACTGAAGGGTTATTAGAAAAAGAAGATGATGGCCAAGTGATTCTATTTATACGGAAAAAAAGAAAAAAGCAAACAACTGAACTTCAGTTTGAGGAATGTGGGTTAACTCTAAAGAGAGTGGAGTGCAGTGGAAAGACTCTGAATGTGGGCTCAGAACACCTGAATTCAGGTCCTGGCTCCTCCAGATAACTTTGACCAAGTAAATTAACCCTTCTGATCTTTAATTCTTTCATTTACAATTAGAAATAATCATAATTGCATTAACTAACACACATGACTTCTATGAGATACTGAATGTCAGTCAATAAAGCATTATAAAGTACCTACTATATACTAGGCACTATTCTAAGTGCCGGGGACAAAGAGAAAAGCAAAAGACAGCCTCTGCTCTCAGGAAGTACACAAGGAAGGCCCTTGTATTATAGGGGATTGGGAAAGGCTTTCAATAGAAGGTGGGATTTCATGTGGGACTTGAAGGAAGCCAGGACACAGAGATGAGGCAAAAGAATATTCCAGGCATGGTGGACAGGCAGTGAAAACACCTAGACACAAGAGATGGAGTGTTTTTATCCAGGAAACGATAAAGAGGTCAGTGTCACTGGATTGCAGGGTGCATTTTGGGGAAAGGAGGAGGAGAGAAGGCATAAGAAAATTGGAAAGGTGGGGGAGAAGGTAGGTGTGAAAGGCTCTGGACTCCAGGAGATTTTATATTTTATCCTGGAAGTGATCCGCAGTCACTGGAATTACTTATGGGAGCTGGGGTTGGGGTGGGGGTAGGGATGTGACATGGTCAGTCCTGTGCTTTAGGAAGATTGCTTAGACAGCTGAGTGGAGGATGAAGCTTAGTGGGGAATGACTTTGTGGCAGACACTCAACAACAGGCTATTGCAACAATGATGAAGGCCTGCACCAGGTTGGTGGCAGTGTGAGAGAGAACGTGATAGTACTTTGTAAAGTATAAGGCATGGTCTATATGTAAGTTAATATTCCTGATAGGAAGACTGATGAAATGCTAAATGAATAGCTGATGGGACACAGGAGAATCTCCTTCTGTACCAATTCTTATTAATAAAATGATCTGCAAGGTGGTCGCTACTGCATAATTTAAACTGTTCTCCCAACCAAGAGCTGATCTAGTTCTGGTCTGGATTCCCTTTCAAGGGTTAAAAGAAATGTTTTGGCCTATGTAAACTGGGGAGAGGAGTGCTCAAGGGTCAGGAGGAAAGGATAGTGAGGCATTCTCAAGGAATCCCAGCCTCTAGTCTTTCCAAACCAGGCCCAAACAGGTTTCTGAACCCTATGGCTAAACGAGTGGGCAGGAAGGAGCTCTGCTCCCAGAGCTTTGCAAAAGGCTGAAGTATGCCTGGACAGCCCTTGCCCTGCAGAAACTAACCAATTGGTTTATGAATCATGCAAATGGATGTTTAGCATCTTCTCACCCATATTTTAAAGACTTTTCCTGAGACTCATGGCACCGATTAAATGCATAAATTTTAATGGAGCTTCATGGCTGAAGAAACGAAATGCTATAAAAACTAGATGTAGAAAGGAAAAGAGATGGAAAATTAGGCCCTGTTGGAGTTGCGGTTAAGGATTAACCACATATAATATACCTATTTCTAGGCATTGTGCAGTGAATCATAATAGGTACAACTAGTACATATTATTAATAAGTCTAGATTTTTTTAAACTTTGCAGCCACCCTCAAATTCCTGCTCCTCTGAAGTTAGAGATATGAAATCCCTCCTCAAATTCACAAGCAGAATTGGCCAGTTTCCAGATGAACTGGGATTTTATTCTCAGTTTGGGTTTTTAGTATAATAGGTACCATAGGATCTTCAGTTGTGCATGCCTCGTATGGAAAAGAAAACTAAGTTATAAAGAAGTGCCCAGTGACTTGATTTGTTTGTAGGGTATCTATATGTGATTCATATGGTTATGGTAACACAGGAGATAATAAATTATTTGTTTTAAACTAGCTCCAAACTCTCCAAGGAATACAGAAGTGGCAGGATAAGTTTACTATATTGTACCTTTCCAGACTTATTAAACATTATCCCTCTTTATGTACTCTATTTTTTCAGCCAAACAGGCCTACTTGCTGCTCCTCTTACACAACAGTCCATATCCTGGATGGCAAAGTGGAGTCAGAAAGAACTGAGTTCAAATCCCACCTCAGACACTCAGTATGACCTGGGCTTGCCATTTAACCTCAGCTTCCTCAACTGTAGAGTGGGGATAATAATAATAATAATATATACTTCCCAGGGTTCTTGTGAGGGTCAAATGAGATAATATTTGTAAAGAGCTTAGCACAGCACCTGACCTATAATAGGAACTTTATAAATGCAAGCTATTTTAATTATTATTATAATTGTGGTTGTTTTTCTGGTGGAGGCCATCCTCCATGCCTTGAATGCACTCCTTCACTTCTAACTTTCAGGAGTTTGCTCCATCTCCCTTCAAGAACTCAACCCAACTCGGGTATCACCTTCTGTATAAACGCCTTTCTTGTTAGTCCCCCTCCCTAACCCTCACCCTCCCCCCAGACATTACTCTCTATCTACTGCATAGGCTTTATTTTTACATTTAGATGTATGTGTTTTCCCCAATAGAATGTAAGCTCCTCAAGGGAAAGGACTATTCCACTTTTGTCTTTTTATATTTAGTGCCTGGCTCATAGACACTGATTAATTGCTTCATAATTAATTGGTTGTAAGCTCACTGGGGACAAAGACTGAATATTTTTTATATCTTTGTAGTTCTCACTGTTCCTAAAAGAGTACATTGCACAAAGTCAGTCTTTAATAAATGTTTATTGAATTATTGATGCAAATGAAATAGAAAAAGCATGGAGCCCGAAGTCAAAAGACCTTGTTCCCAGACTTGGTTCTGACATTCACTAATTCTGTGAGCTCTGAGAAGGTGCTGAAGTTGTCTAAGCCAGATCCTCCTCATCTATAAAATGTTACCTACATCACAGAGTTGTCATGAAGATCGAATGAAAGTATATGAATGTATTTTATAACCCTAAAGTACTACAGAATGTCAGCCAGTTTGATTAGAGTAGTTTTTCATAAATCTAAACAGGATTTTCCCTTTTAAAAAACATATGGAAAAAAGTTAGAGAGAATTTTTTTCACATGTGTATTCATTTTTTTTTTTGCTTCTCTTACTACATAAAGTAATGAAATAAGCTAGATAAACTAGAATGGAAAGAGTAGGAGAGAGACCTTACAGGCTGTTATCACAAAAGTATTGGTAATTATAAACAAAAATAAGCATTCTAGTTATCATTTGCTTAAAAAGAAATGCAACACCAAATCATGAAATCATACAATGTTAGAGCTGAAAGGAACTTAGCACTTAATCCAAACCCTTAATTTTGCAGATAAAAATACTGGGGCAAAGAAAAGCTAAGTGATTTCCCCAAGCACAAAACTTTCAATATTTTGAGAAGGAATACATTGCCAAGACAGATATTTAGGAATAGAAAACTATATAATTTGTTGTGGACCATGTTTGGTCCCCATTCTGAGGATCTCTGTCTCTAGGAACATCTGAATTCAGTGCAATTTTAGCTCTCCCCTAAGAGAATTTGAATGTGTTTGTCTGCTACCAATCAAAGCTATCAATAAAAATTTAGTGCATAAGGCTTATTTTTAATGAGCATACAGCAGGACAGGAACTTGACTTGTGATTTAATTCATATATGGAACTCTTAGATAAAGAACTTCTCTTTACTGATGCAAGTTGGTACTTTCTTTGCAACTTTTAATTTAGAGAGCTGCCCAATGCACTGTGAGGTTTAAGTATGGTGGACCATATCCCTGTCATTTAAGGACCTAGCGAAATTCCACCTTGCCAAGGGCACACAGCCAGTATCCCATAGAGAGTCACAACTGGAATACAGATCTTCCTGATTGCCGGGCCAGCTCTATGACATACAGCCTCTCCACAGCAAGCACACGAAGAGTTAATGGGCCTTGTCCCCAGAGTAAGCAGTAAGGGACCATCTCCCCTACTTTCCAAAGAGATTAGACCACTATCCTCATAGCATCCACCAACAGAGAACGCCTTAGTAACATGTGTGGAATTGAAGGACTTTGTAGAAATACAGTGTCTACATCCCTTTAATGGTCTGCTCCCCTTGAAGTCTCAACCTCTTACATGATAAGTGCATCTATCTGAGTTCTGTTACTATCTTCCTCTGTCATTGTTATAGTTGCTGTTTACTATTATAACTTTGTGTTGTAGTCTTTTAAAAAGACACTTATTAAGCTCCTACTGTGCTATAGGCACTGTGCTCCATACTGGGAAGACAAAACCAAAAGGAAAAACAAATAGTTCATGTCTTTAAGGTGCACAAGTATTTATTGTCATTCAGTCATTTTTTAGTCATGTCCAACTCTTTGTGATCCCATTTGCAGTTCTCTTGGCAAAGATACTGGGATGATTTGCCACTTCCTTCCACAGCTCATTTTACAGATGAGGAATTGAGGTAAAGAAGGTCATGTGACTTGCCCAGGGTTACACAGATAGTAAGTGTCCAAGGCCAGATTTGAACTCAGGAAGATGTGTTTCCTGACTCCAGGCACAGCATTCTATCCACTGTGACACCTAGATGTCCCCTCAAATATTATTAGGGGTATGGTTGTTGTCCTTCATTCTCGAAGAGGAACATGACGTCAGGGAGGTAATGCCATGACATGCAAGTAAATTGGATTTAAGCGAGAGAGGGTTGCACAAAGTCACAACCCTCACTTTCTCCCCCAAAGCCTTCTGGATCCAATGACAATATATAGATAAGGACGATGGTCCTGAATGTAGTGGGAGACTTTGGCCTTTTTAAGCTAAGGTCTTTAATATTAGTTTGACTAAGGCAACACCCATTCAGTTATTAAGAGTAGGTAAGAAATGAGGTAGATAATGGCCTCTTTACCTAATTAAAGCAACGAAAAAATTCTGTTGCCTGAGACAAAGTCCTAGTTTGATCATGGTATAAAGGTCAGCCCAGAACCTCAAAGACTGTGCAAGTGGAGCCAATCCTACCAAACTAGAAAGGAGGACCAATTTAGCTGAAATGTGTAAAAAGGCTATCACTGAAAGGTCAATTGTTTCAGCCCCAGCAACTCCTCAAACTATTTACTAAAGGAATTTTGAGCTACAGCTGTGGAGAACATACTCCCATTGATATAATCACAAGTCTTTTAAAGTCCTGAAAATTTGATTCAGGATAGGTAATACATCAGCTAGAAATGTTCACCTGATTAAAGCCCATGCAACTTTGCTCCATTGTTGAGCAGTCCTGTCCTCTGGAGACAAGCAAATGAAATCAAGATCATTTCTACGTTTTTTTAGCTCTATCAGTGTCCCCTAGGAGAGAGCATAGGCCCAAAGAATGGGGACACAGAATAAGTACATCAGGATGAGTGCAAGGACATAGGAAAAGTTTCAGAGATCAGGTACTTCTAAGATCACACAAAACAGTGAAGTGAGAGGCCTTGGGCATTTAAGAACAGCCCTAGAGCTCAGGTTACAGAACACTTTATGGCCTGAGTATGGAGGTGATGAAATAAGGAATGATAAAGACACAGTTTGCTTCCTTCACTAATTTTGTTGTGAGTTGACCCTGTTCCTCAAGCCCAGACAGAGCTGAATAACCAGATCCCAAATTACAAATAAGAGAATCTCAGAGCTGGAAGGTACCCCAGAAGACATCACATTGGACACATAGAGAGAGAAGAATTTTCTCTATAAGAACTGTAACAATTAGTCATCCAATCTTCCCTTGAAGACCTCCAGGGAGGGGGAAACTACTACCTCCCAAGGCAACCCACTCCATTTTTAGAAAGCTCTACCTAGTAGGAACTTCTTCCTTATGTAAAAGCTATATTTTCCTCTCTGAAATTTCCATTCATTGTTCAATTGTTCTGTCCTCTAGGGCCCATCAAAATAAATCTAATTTCTCTTCCATAGGGCAGTCTTTTAAATATACCATTCCCAACCTCTTAGATCCTTCACTGTCCTCATCTTGGGCTGTCCTGATGTTATTTTCAAAAACGAACAAAGGAATAAACAGATGGATGCCAGCCAGAAAGAAATCCCCAAGACCCTTAATTCTAACTCTAGAAATGACTTCTGGATGCTGTGATCATAACCTTGAGAGGATATCCTTTCTGATTTGAATCAAAAGTTCCTATTTTCATCTCCAGGTTTCAATAATTTTCTTTACACTGAGATACACTGAGCTGCCTTTCAGTTAAAATACAGCCATAACACCCAAACTATCTTTTACCATTCCTCTACAACTGTCTGACTCCTCTACCTGCTTGGAAAATTTTATGGCTTGAATCTTTGTATTTGGGTAGGAAATGCTGGTTTTAACAAGTGTTCTATCCCCCAGACTCTTTAATTGCTTATTTCCCATCTTTTCAGGTAAGACTAGTTACTATTCTATTGGATGTAATCATTTTATCCATACTCATTTGTCACTTAGCATTAAGCGAAATGATAAAGCAAAGTATTCCAGAGAAAAAGTATGGAATCAATGGTTGTGAAGCCAGTCATTTAGGAGAGCCAGTATGTTTGAGTGGAAAAAGTACTGGACTTGGAGCCATAAGGTCTGGGTTTAGATCTTGGATTTGCCACTTGCTATATGTGACTTACATAAATTATATGACAGAAGATTATCCATATCAAATAAGACTTGGTAGATGTGAGCTCCTGCTCCAGGCAATGACCTCCATGTTAAAGGAGTGCTACCAACTTACTTAATAAAGCCAGCTAATTGTGCAATACTGTTCTAGGTGAGGAAAATTTCTTCCTGACTCCTCTAAGTGATTGTCATATGGCCTGGAGCATAGCAGCTTACCACTTAATGTTATCACAGTTTACCTAGCTACACATGTGGTTGGTGATTATTTACCAGCAAGGTGGAATTTCTTCATGATTTATCTATCACATACCCTGGTTAAATATAAAGTAGATGTGTCACATCAATTAGTCAATTAAGACACTTGGGTGGTCTATCTACATAATTATTTTCTTCTTAAGACCTTCAAGTCACAAGCTGGATTCCTTTTGAATACCATCAGATTTCTGGCTGATCTTTGACAATTCAATTCAACAAATAATTTTTTGCCAGGCATGGTGGTAAACACCTGTAATCCCTGCTACCTGGGAGGCTGAGATTGGTAAATCACTTGCATTTGGGAATTCTGAGCTGCAGTGCACTAAACTAATGGTGGTGCCCACCCAATTAGGTATCAAAATGGTGTCTCCAAGAGCAAAGGATAACCAGGATGCCCAGGGAGGAAGGAACTAGCCAAGGTGGGAAACAGAATCAGTGAAAGCTCCCATGCTCTTCAGCAGTGGAATGGGACCCATGAGTTGCCTGGGCTAGATAAAGAGATCCAGTTTTCTCCTCCATTCAAAAAATGATTATGAATCTTTATGGGTAAAGTACTACTGTACTAAAGTGGTTTCTTTGATTTACTCATAGGGTATATTCACTCATTGCCTTAAAAAGTTTCAAAGTAAAAATGTCAGCAATTGAAAACGCAGAAAAACTTTATCCTGGTTGTAGTTGAAGTAACTGATTTCTCAAAATGGAAATAATTTCAGAAAATATTTAAGGTCTGAATGTGGCCCAACACAAAGAAAAATTAAATAATAATAAGTTTCATACTTGAATAACAAAAATAGGAAATTAGTACATGCTGACCTCTAGAAGAGAGTAGGTCAACTTAAAACAGCAATTCTCAACCTGTGGGTCACGACTCCTTTGGGGGTCAAATGACCCTTTCATAAAGATCACCTAAGACCATCAGAAAACACATATTTCCAATGGTCTTAGGAACCAAGACACCACTCCTCTATCCATCTCAAGGCAGGTCCACCCACAGCAGACACACCCACATACAAGTATTAAAGGGTGGAGGCACTAGGAAGGTTGAGAACCACTGACTTAAAAGGAAACCAGACAAAGGTACTATAAGAAATTAAATAAATTACAACAGCAATCAATATACTGTAATATATACCACAACATACAATGTCAGGATATATATTATTTACATTGTGATATATATTTTAGATGTATGCTAAAATTTACACATAGATGTGTGTATATGTGTGTAATGTATGGGGAGACAGCATGTTACAGTGAACAGAACATTAGACTTAGAAGGAATAAATTGGTTCAAATCCTACCTTGGAATTGATTAGCTGTGTGACCTTGGGCAAGTCATTTAACCTCTGAACTGCAGTTTCTTTACCTTTAAAATGGGGGTAGTAATAGGATCTCTCCCATAGAATTGTTAGAAGGACCAAACAAAAATGATGTATGTAAAGTGTTTTGGAACCTTAAAATGCTATATAAATATGAGTTCTTTTATGGATTAATATAAGTTTAAAACATACCAGTGAAATAGGCAGGGTTAACTATTATTGTCATTATCCTCATCTTACAGATGAGGAAGCTGCTCCCTAGGGAGGTTGAAATGACTTGCCCAAAGTCACATAGGTAAAGAAGTAGAAGAGTTAGGGCTAGAATCTTCATCTTCTCATTTCCATGCCTTTCTAATAAAAATATTGCTGAATTTTTTAGAATTGTATTAGAGGAGCAGTTAGGTGATGCAGTGAATAGAGCACTTGCCCTGGAGCCAGGAGGACCCGAGTTCAAATCCAGCCTCAGACACTTGAGACTTAACTAGCCCTGTGACCTTGGGCACTTAATCCCAATTGCCTTGCTTCCCCATTCCAAAAATAATAATAATAATTGTATTAGAGGTGATTTATTTGTGTGCAGTATCTACAAACGTACTGTATACAAGTGCCTCATTTATCTCACTTTGTTGGAATATAAGGTTTTTCCACATAAGTGAATTTTCAAAAAAAACCACCAATTTTAAAAAATTTTAACCATGTTAATGAAATTTTCTACAAAGGGTATTTTGTACTTCCCTGCATTTTTAAACAGAGAATATGGAAAACAATTTAGCTTTGTGTTACTGACTCAAGGTCATCATTCATTACTATTGATATTAACTATTACAATGGATGTTGAAACAGTTCAGTGCTTTTTAGTTTTTCTGTCTTCTCTGTCTAGGTCAAGTCAACAACTGTCTCTTCTACTGTCATTTTTCTTGAGTCTTACAAACACCCACCATCTTCATTCCCCTTTTAATCTGCTTTAGGTTAAGAAACCAGATAACCAAGATTGTTAAGGATTGTCTGTTAAGTAGGAGTCAATAAACCTCTGAATGTGGGGTAAGAAATTAAATACCTGGTGCTTTTTGACAGCTATTTCAGGCACCCAAGGGATTCTTTGCCCCTGTCTTAATTTACCCTAAGGCTTTGTTCTACAGGTTGAAGAAGTATGACTTCAAAATAAATGTGGTGTCATTTGCTATATTTGCATTCTTTTAGTCTATGATAAAGGAAAGAGTAATAAGAGGCTGCATCCACCAAAGAAAAAGAATTGGGATATTCAAGTATCTGGAGATCATATACAAATGAAGGCTATCTAGTGAAAAAATGTTAAAGTTCCAAAGAATTATTGTATTTGAATTTCTCTGCCCAGTGGGTATTGACTACATTTGGGATAATTGTCAGCAACAGGAAAACTAACTCCACAGTAAATTTCACCAGTGATGCTGCAACTAGATTATAATCCTGAGGGGAATTTATTTGAAAAAACTGCAACAAAAGTTGCCAGTCTTTCAAAGAACACCCAGATACTTTAATGTAGCATAACTGATTCCTCCCTGCCCTCTCAGATGCTTTATACAAACATAAGGTAATTTGTGGTCCACTGAATTTGAAACAATTACTCCCACAAACAGACCAACAGAAAGCAAAAATAGACCAATGTGTATTTTTCAGTTTGTGGTCTCTTCTGTGTTTAAATACAAAGCGAGTTTAAAAAAATGAATGACTACATTACACCTGAAGAAGATGAGGAAGCCAGATAATCTACTCCAGTGTTTATCTTTGACAGCCATTACAACACATCTACCCAGAAATATAATTCAATCAGTTTTCATGACATGGGTTTTTTTTTCCCTCCTGGTGTTGCTACAATTAAAACCGTTAGCTCAAATGCCATAAAATCTTTACCCCTAGACTGAAACCATGGCAGCATGTGTGTTCATGACTCTGTGTGTGTGTGTGTGTGTGTGTGTGTGTGTGTGTGTGTGGTTTGTCAACTGAGCTGCATTTGCTGTCTATCTTCCAATGGGTAAGCTGTAACTTGACTAGAATAACTTTCCTTTGAATGGTCACAGATCAACATAGAGCTGCTATTACAATACACTGGAGGAGATGGCCATTATGTTTATAGCTTCTTAAAACTTGGAGGGCTTGATGCCAAAGAAAGAAGAAAGGAGCTTATCTGTTCAGTTATTCTGGATTCCGGAGTAATTTGCCATTCTTATTGCTATGTATCAAGAAAGTAGCAAATTCAAAAGCTGTCATTTATTCCACTAATGGAATTAAAAAATGAACGTGGTCCAGAGAAGTAATCAATGCCTTGCTCATTGTGATGAATTATGGTTTGGCTAAGTAGTATGACCTTTAATTATCTGGAAAAAATGCAATTTTCCAATGTCTTCCCTGTTTTCTATGTGATTTTCCCCCACAAGTACAACGTGCCATGCACTATTTTTATTTAGCTCAAATGAATTTAGTTCTCATGAAAGGTGTTGGATTAACAACCCTGGACTGAAATTCTTTATCCCCTTAGTTCTTTATTATTAAGCACTTTTAGAGTACTTTGTTCTTTCCTGAGCTGTATGCAGTCGTTTCTGATGGCTATTCTTCACAATAGCCTTGTCGTCAGTTGGCATTGCTATTCCTACTTTATAGAAAAGGACCCTGAAGCCCAGAATTTAAGGAATGTGTCCTTGGTCACAGAGTAGTTAAAGACTCGACTGGTTGTAGAACTTCCCATTCTTTGTTCTGCCTGTCTGCTCTGTAGCCCATCAAAATATCCTGCTTCTACTTTAAGTAGTGTGGTTGAACTGTGATTAGCAAGCTTTCTTATCCACCCAGATCCTGGTCTTCTCCTTTTTCCCAGCCATGTCCATGCCATGTCTTTCCTACAGAAGCTGTCATTTCTACCTCCTCACTGGAATCTTGGTCTTTCACCTCTGGGACCACTGAAAGTTCCAACTGACTAGCTTGTGTTTTATGTGCCCAGATCCAGACCTCCATTTCACTTCACGGCTGTCTCCAAGTCATGTCACCATCATACTCCACCTCTTTTTCTCCCCACTCTCCCGCTTTCTCTATCAGAATATAAGAACGAGGAGGAAGGGACTGAGCGCTTGCTCATATCTGTATCCCCAGTGCCCCACATACTCTTTGAATTTTATGAAATATTTATCAGAAAGAGATATGATGAGAGTACTATAATGATAAAGGGAAAATTAAGGAATGGAAGTCATAAAAACTTTGGAAACATGAGCAGAAAACATTTATAGAATGAATCATATTTCCTGTACAGAATTTGTAATTCTTTGTCAGCCACTAAGCCACCTGGAGAAAATAGCATTTCAGCACATTGGAAGGCCTAGAGCAGTGTATTGAACATAGCAGTAAGGAAAGGCCTTGAGAAGATTTTTAATATGACAATAAAATGTATGCATACTTTGTGATATGTGGTTAATTTAATAGTTTTGTTGTTTTATACAGGAACTAAGTATGAAGAATTCCTAAAAATATACATAAACAAATGTGTTTAGCCTTTTTCAACCAAGAACCAACAAATCCTAATACTAGTTACATCTAAACAAAAACAACAGTAATATTCATTAAGGCTTCCCACGGCACTGTGTATGACACAGTAGTAAGAATTACTGATTAAGATAGGCACAAGTTTTGAGTTAATTTTTAATGGGGATATATGTTTGCACATCCATAGGTGCTATCTTGTCCCATCCCCTGTAATGAATGGAAACTTACTACCTGCCAAAGCTCCTTCCACTTTTAGAAAGCTCTATTAGATTAAGCTTCAAAATTGCCTCTATGCAATTGTTCCTACTACTTCTGTCATCTAGGGCCAAGCATCCCTCTTCATCTTGAGAGTCCTTTAATACTTGAAGATAACAATCAATCCTGTCCCTACTTCCCTGTTCTAAGTCATCTCTTCTCCAAGCTAAATATCCATGGTTCTTTCATCATCTTACTGGTCCTCTTCTGTATGCTCTTACTCAAATTTGGTTCTCCAAACTGAACACAAAATATTCTAGATGTGATCTCACCAGGGGAATATCTTGTGGAATTTTCTATCACATCCTTGGTTCTAGACTTTATTATATGTCCCACCCCCACCCCTATCCCCACACTACAAGAAGAATCCTTGAGAGGGACAATTGTTTTTCATTGTGTCTTTGTAACCCAATCACTTAACATAGTGTTTTGCACATACTAGATGCTAAAGAAATACTCACTGAGTAAGTGAATGAATGGACATTATGATTCTTCTAATATAGTTTAAGAAAACATTACCTTCTTTGACTGCCCTGTTGCATTATTGACATACTGAGTTTGCTATCCCATCTTGTTCAATCCTGAAATCTTTCTCATATGTACCGTTGTTTATTCATGCCTTGTCTTGTACTTGTAATTTTTTTCAACCAAAGAGTAACTTTACATTTAACTCTATTAAATTTCATCTTACTAGATTCAGACTATCAGAATATATGTTTGTATCCTGATAATGTCATCCGTTGTTGGCTACCTCTCCTAACTCTCTTTCTTCCACTACTTTACTAGAAGTCCTAAATTTAAATTCTGATCAAGAACTGAAATTCCAAAATGAGTAGAACCCTAGAGGAAGGGGATACTCTCCTTTAGTGAGCTTCTACTACAACATCTGGACTTCTTGGGTGGTATTTATGCCTCTGTTCCACAAACCCAGAGAGGGCCAGAGGGGTTTAACCCCATCTCTCATTTGGCCTCCCAAGTAATTTTTTCATCCTGATTCATCACCCCTGTCCTTGGTATGATGTGACTCACTTGATGAGTTAGTTAATGCTCCTTCTAATGAGCTACATAACAAACGCCTCAACACATCTCTTCAGAAGCCATTCTTCCTTGGGCTATGAGCTCATTGGATCCTACAAGTTAAGCAGAAGCAAGTCTCATCAGCACTTGACTGGGTGCTCTCCAAGGAAAACTAGCAACAGAAGAAAATGATGCTGAGAATTCCACAAGGGCAGTTTTCTTTCCCTACTACTGAGTCCTAACACATTACTGCTTCAGAAGGTCTAGTGATGACTATGGTATGTAGATAAGCATTCTAAATCAGTATTTTCATCACAGTGAGCCCAGATCCCTTCCCTTAACAATTTTTACAGATGCAAGGAATGTTTTAGCTTCCATATATATATATATATATATATATATATATATATATATATATATCCAGTAGCCAACTAATCTGGATAATTATTTTCTTGTTACATGAACTTCCCCTAAAATTTAAATAGGCAAAGATTGTGTACATCCCTCAACTTATCTCAAATGGAACAGTAACCATCATATTTTTATTCCTGAAGTGTCTATGTTCCCCTATTCAATAAGAAAGTGCCCTGAGATTCAATGGGCTAGGTCAGCATATGTCGCACATTTTAAAAATTTACTACATTCCCTAGTGGTATCATGGTAGATGTCCCAAAAACCTCAAATCTTTTTTTCTAGGGAACATCTTCCAAATAACCTGGCTTTTGTTTGTGGAGCTTCTGACCCTGGTTTCTGTTCCTTGAGGAATATGAGGAATTGAGGCAGAAGCATTTCCCATTTTCCTGTCTCTCTCCCTTGTTCTGACCATTCTTCCCTCATTCTATTCATATACACAGACTCCGAATATAAAATTTGACTCCCCAACAAATAGTCGGGTAACCACTAAAAAGACAAACAGTCCCAATTTTGCTG
Organism: Pseudocheirus occidentalis; assembly: GCA_028646575.1. Classification (NCBI taxonomy): domain Eukaryota; kingdom Metazoa; phylum Chordata; class Mammalia; order Diprotodontia; family Pseudocheiridae; genus Pseudocheirus; species Pseudocheirus occidentalis. The sequence goes on from CM053597.1 coordinate 137,688,850, forward strand.
ACCTGTTAAAGTACCATCCTTCCAAAACTATGACCAGAATTTTATTTTCCCCCCTAAACAGATGCCAGGGTATCTTTTAGAATCTAACTACATACCAGGATATTCTCCTTCAGGTACCATATTAAGTGACTAGAAAGAGAAAAGCTAGTAGGGAGATAGAATCTTTCCCGCACCTTGCTATGCTAACACTACTTCTCAGTAACTACATCAGGAAGGGACTTCTGGAAGACAACTCATCAAATGCCTTGCCAAGATAAAGTTTTCTTTTTCATCAATTTATTTTTAGTAGTGCAAATGGGAAATCAAATGGCTGACTAAATGGAATGCTGGATTGTGAAGTAGGAGGGAAAAAGGAATACTAGGAGAGTCATTGTAACAAGCTCCTACAATTCAGGCATGAAACCCTTACCAGAAACCCATCCTAAAGAGGAAGCTTATTTTGAATATACGTCAAATGAGCAACTCCTTCCAGAGTCATAAATGTGCTCATTATCCAGTTTGTCACTAAGGTTACTTACGCAACCTCAGGAAAATCACTTTACCACTTTTGTGCCTCAATTTCCTTGTCTGTAAAATGGTGATAATAGCTTCTATCTATTTAATGACACAGGGTGAGTCTGAAAAATGAATAAAATAAGAAACAAAAGCCTTTGGAAAGTCTGAAGTACTTTAAAATACAAGACTGAAATTCAAGTACTACTAGGCTTCTGGATGGAACTTGGAACTACACAGATTTATTTGTGTGTATGTGTGTGCATGCGTGTATGTGTGCATGCATATATATATGTATGTGCATACATGTATGTGTATATATGTGTTTGCATTCATTTGTTTGTTTGGACTAGATTTGTTACGGTATAGGGAATTCCCTATACCAAAACAGTTCCTTGAGGAATATGAGGAATTGAGGCAGAAGCATTTCCCATTGTCCTGTCTCTCTCCCTTGTTCTGACCATTCCTCCCTCATTCCATATACCAACAGTTTTGGTATAGGAAACTCTTAGAAAGCTAACTCCCTCTACCAATGTAAATCCCCACCTGTTCTGTAAGTTCCCTGGGACACTGAGAGATAAGTGACTCCCTTAAGGTCTGAAGTCAATAAGTAGGCAGGCTGCTAACCAGGTATTCCTGACTTCAAGATCAGCATTGTCCTTCCTTGCCTATCCCTATTTAATATTTTTTAAAAATATAACTTAGAAAACAGTTTGTGAACTCCTGGAAAAAGTAGAAAAGATCATTAGAAACACTCCATCTCTGAAGATCAAATCATGCCAAACTCACTTCAATTCTAGTTTGGGATACTATTTTGGGATCTATTCACAAATAGATCAAAGGAAGTTTACTGACTTAGGGCATCTTAATTTCAGTAAGTCATTTAACAATGTTTTTTTCATATTATTTTCTCCTTGTCTACTGGAAGCTCTCTGTTGCCTTCAAACATGCTCAAATTTTCTCCATCCTTAAAAAAAATGACCTCTCTGCAATGCTTGACATGACTAACCACCACTGCCACCACCTTCTCCTTCACTTTCTGGATACTCTGTCGCGCCTGGGTTTTTTTACAACGTGGCTTTTTCCTCCTTTCCTACTTCTTGAACCAGTCCTTCTCATCTCCTTTGCAGGATCATCACTCCCTTTTTGTCTCCTGGGACTGAGTGGATTCCAGAATTCTTTCCTGGGCTTTCATTTCTCTTGGTGATCCAAAGATTTTTCTACTATTTCTACGCAATTGACTCCCCAATCTATGAACTCATACCTAATTTCTTTCCTGAGCACAAATCCCATATCACCAAGTGCCTATTAGAAACTAAATTCAACATGTCCAACACCCATGCCTCTTCCTAAACTCCCTGTTTTTATTGAAGGCACTATGATTCTTCTAGTCTCCCCGATTCACAAGTGGGGGATGATCTTCAGGTCTTAGCAATGAATCAGTTGCCAAGTTTACCTATTCCATTTCCTCAATATCTTGCATCTATCTGTTTTTCTCTATTCACAACATAACTTTCCTAGTCCAGACCTTTCTTTCCTCTTGCCTACATTATTTCAGTAGTGTCTTAATTTGTCTCCCTGCCTTCAGTCTCTCCTCTCCAATTCATTATCTATATAACTGTCAAATTAATATTCTTAAAGCATGGGTCTGACCATAACATCCCTTTCCCAAGACATCTCAGTATTTTACCATTGTTTTTATGATGTCTGGAATTTAAAGCTTCACGATCAGGCTCCAGTCCATCTTTCCAAGCTTACTACACATTACTGCTCCTCACACTATTCTGGCCAAAGCAGCCTACTTTCCATTCCCCATATATGCCATGCCCATCATCTCTTTGCCTTTCCTCAGGATATCTCCCATGCTAGGAATTCTTTCCTTCCTCCTCTTTGCTTTTCTAAACCCTAGCTCCATTCCAGGTTCAGTTCAAGTGCAGGTCCCTCAGGACGCCTTTCCCAAATTTCCCAGTTGTTAACTTCATAAATACAATTGTATGTATCATATAGATATAGATATATACATACACATATATCTAGATATTATATGTGTACAGTATATATACTGAATTTTCTTTAGTTATTAGCTTTATTATAAAGTTAGTTTTAGTGTGTATACATATACAGAAACACATTAGATTCTTAGTAGAAAGTAAGCTACTTGAGGTCAGGAATTGTTTCACTTTTATTATTTTTACCCCTAGTGACATAGCAGGAGCTTAATAAATGCTTGTTAATTAATTGACTGATTGAGTTTGATAGTTATATAAATTTACAGATTATTGACCAGCCATATAAAGAGTGTTTAATTTGTTGATATCAACACAGAAGTTTTCTAGAACAGCCCCCCACAGGGTTCTATACTTTTTGCTGCCTTATTAAAGTTTTATTATGAATTTGAAGAAAGCAAATATAAATGCTCATCAAATATGTGGATGGCAAAAAGTTGGGAGGGATTAATAATGCATATTATTATGAGATTTGACAATCAGAATTGATAAAGGATCTTGACAGGCTGACATGAAAGATTTATAATTCCAACAGTATGATCTGTCTCCTCAAAAAGTTTTCCTGATCCTACACTATATTAATAGAAGAAAGGCATTCAGCAAGTTGATAACAATGATCATAATATTTTTTGTATTCAGATCACACTGAAAACATTGTATTTAGTTCTGAGGTTCCATATTTTAAGAGGGACATCAACAACTAGAGTGTGTTTAGAAGAGAATAATCTGAAGGGTAAAGTATCTAGAAACTGACTAGTTAAATGGATTGTGAACATGTTTAATGGGTAAAAGAAATGAGAACAATGAGCCTGCAGAATATGAAGCTAAAGGAGACAGTATAGTTGTCTTGTGATATTTGAAGGGCTATCCTATGGAAAAGGAATAGCATTCAATCTGGGTCGCTATAGAAGGCAGAACTAGGATAAATGGGCAGAAGTTTAAGAACAGGGAGATTTTTCACTCAATATAAGGAGGAACATTTTAGCTATCAGAGATGTCCATAAGTGGAATGTGTCACCTACAACTGGAAATGCTCAAACAGACATCTGGCAAGAATGTTGTTGAGAATATTCCTGCTCTGGGTGAAAGTTACACTAAATGACTTAAAAGAGCCCTTTTAACTCTTGGAACTCCACAGCATAGTGAGTTCCCTTTAACTGTCAAATGGTACCAAGTGGATAAAAAGTAGATTGGGATGTCTAATACTTTAGTGGGTAAGACATACAACCTGGTGAAAATGGGACATAGGATTTTTTTGTGTGTGTGTGATTTGAGAGAAGGTAAGCAGAACCAGGAAAACAATATGCATAATGACTACAAAAATGTATGTGAAAACATTAAAAGGCAACTGGTTTCAGATTAGATGAAATGAATAATCTTGGTGATGATCGGATAATGAAATACCTTTACTTTCTCTCAGTGGAGAAGTGAGGGTCGATGGGAGTAGAATGTTGCATATGTTGTTAGCCAAAAGTTTTGTCATTTTTGCATAACTATTTTTATTTTTGTTTGTTTGGTTACAAGAGTGGGTTTCTTGTGAGAAAGAACATAAAAAGAAATTACTGTGGTATAAAAAAAATTAAAGGTCTCAATAAAACTTTTAAAAATCAAATGGGACAATAGTTAGCAGCAACAAAGAATCCTCACAAAAATCCAAAGTGTAAAAGGGTTGGCATCATTTATAACAAAAAGAGCTACAAAATATCCAAAAGATAAATATAATTTTCCATTTTCCTTCTGGATATCATGGCATTGTGTAGATATAGCCCTAGAAGCCCAGAAACCAAACAAGACTCCACAGGTATGAGTATAAATATGTTAACGAGAATATCATTTGTGAGATATTCCAACAATCTTACCCCTTGACTCATCAAGGAAACTCGAGTTAAGTTACATGCTCTGGGCACTGTGTTTAGTGTATTTAGGTGGGTGAGAAAATTCTGAGAAGAAAGAAGAACAGAGCCACAGCAATGATTGGATGCCTGGAAAATAGTACATGGGACTAGATTCAAAGTCTCAGGCCCATTCAGTAGCAGGTAGAAAGGGCTCAAGGGCAATTCTGCCTATTTTTAGGAGCGTTAGCTGAATTATTATTATTTTATGAATAATAATACCTGATATCTACATAGCACTTTAAAGATGAATAAGAATACATGTTACTGTGAGCCTCATAACGCCCTAGTAGGTAGGTACGGCCAATATAATAATCTTCATTTTGCAGATAAAAAAACAGCTTCTAAAACATTATGATTTGCCCGTAGTCATATAGGTGGTAAATGTCTGAAGAAAGATTAGAACTTAGATCTTCCTGACTCCAAGTTCAGCACTTAATCTGCTTCGTCTTATGATCGTGTCTATACCAATTGCTTGAATTTCTAAAGCTCATTTTTGCTATGAAGCACAGTCCCATATATCATGTCATTTTACCAACAGAACAATCCAGCGAGGCAGTTAGCATAAGTATTGCTATCTGCCTTACAAATAAATCTCAAAGGTTATACAACTTAATCAAGGTCATATAACTGCAAAGCACGGGTTTTTTTCATTAGGTCTTCTAACTCTATATCCGTTACTCTTTCCAAAATTTCTATAATGCTTCCTCCATGAAACCTAAGACTGATTTGGCTACTTTGAACCTGTTAGTTTCATTATCTCTTTGTAAATATAACTCCCCAGTTATAACTCATGTCCAACTATCACTATTTTAAATTATTATTTTGGTGTGTTTATTTTAGTAACCTATTGTTCAAAATATACTTTTAAAAAGTTAAACCAAAAGCACTACTCAAGATAGTCACAAGAATGCTATGAAAAAATAAGATTTCAATTAAATTAACATTTGAAAAATGTACTATTTGAAAGCTCTCTTAAAATGTGGAGCAGTAGTAGTCTCTGATAAGTTGACAATGTTATCTTTATCATAACACATAGAATTGTTTTCAAGGTACTACCCTATCATGATTCAAAAGAAAGTCTAAACTAAGGCCATACAGTCCAAGCAGTTTTCATTTCAACAAAAATGCCACTAGAAAATATTTTGTTTTGTTTTGTGATTTGTATTACTATTATTTTTTATTTTAAGAGACCCAAGTCCTGTTTGGTTGAGTTGATGACCACATGAACACGACCTCATTTCATTTCTCCATTTATTGCAGACCTGGCTTGCAGGGAGTGAACCAGGTTAATTACCTTGGCATCACATTCAACAGCGTGCTTTATGGTGGAAAACCATGTACTGGGTGTGGTTCAAGGAGATGTGTAATATCTAGATAGCCACCCGAACAAAGCAGTTTTCTATGAGAGTGAGCTTTTGATGTGAAATGAATGCCCCTAAGAAATTCACATGACTGAACTATTTTAAAAAGTCGTCTTGTAGTTTTGAATCAAGAAAAGGTCTACTTTGATAAACAAGGGTTGTCAAATTAATTAGCAATTGAGGTTTCAATGCACTCAAGTTTCTTATGGGGTAGGGGAAAAGGGGGTGCCAAGTTCTAAGAATTGGCTTCCTGTTTGTCTCTCGATGTGATTCAGTTTTGATTTTAATCTTTAAACTCTCAGAAAGGTAGGGGTCTTAGTTACCTTACAGATTTTCTTTCCCTAGACTCTCTGGAAACTCAGATCTGCCAGAGCATGCCTAATAATAGTTCCTCCGATAGGAATATTATAGAAATGAAGGCATGATTCTTTACACAAGTCTTTATTAATGTTGAAGATCAATCTTTCACATTACACTTTTGTCATCACATTTTAGGAGACTTTGTCTTTATTTTTAAAATGTATTTTCAAATTATCTATATGCTTGGTCTCTGTTTTATAAATTTGAAGGATATAACCCAAGAAACTCTTGGGTTTTATTGTTAATAAAGAATGATAATCCATGTCCATCTAGTTCTTATGAGGATGAAAACCTTTGTCAGAAAATTTTATTGCTATTTTTATATATAGGGAAATGGTGGGGCCAAATGACTGGTCAAAGGTCATAAATGAATCAAGGGTAGACTGAAATAAACAATTCATAATTTTGGGCTTAGATTCTTAGTAAGAACTCAAAGTTATTTCCAAGTTTTACAACAATTTTCAAAAGGGGGCAGTTTTACATAATAATTGAAATATAAGTAGAGAAGAATGTGTTAGGAATCCTGCCTCATATTATAAAAGCACACTAATTAAACCATTAATTGGCCTAAGGTATATTATATAGTTTAATTTTCTTAAATCCAGTCCTGCTAATTAAAACTGAACTGTTTTTCAAAAACACCTAAAATATCACTTCACTTATGTGTTTCAGGCATGTCATTATCATGGGAAAAGTTGTATTACTTTGAAGAGAATTTTAGTGATTTGACTCAAATCATCTTGTGTGCTGGTTTCTGTGAGTGATCATCATCTTTTCCTCAAGGAAAGAAAGTGTTCTTGCTGCTAGCAGCCACTGTAGCAGTCTAGATGTGGGGGCTTGAACTGGCTGCTCCCCTGCTTTGCACATCATTAACCAAATTGTCAGCTCAGTTCTAATTACAGCACTTTTATGACTGTTGATGATGTAATAGGCAGAGTGGGCACACCTTGGATTTTTTTTTTAATATATATATATATATATATATATTTTTTTTTTTCCAGGCCTGGTTGTGTTTGTAGTGTTGGCAGTTGGGGCCAAAGCATTTTTCATCTTGCACAAACTGCATTAATTTATGTGGGAATCTGGACCTTCTTGGTGTTGTTTGTACTGCCTCAATTTGCAGAGCCTAATGAGCCCTTTTAAATGATGGAAAAATTCCCCTTGGTTGTGTTACTGATTATGTTTTCAAACCATGCCACAGAAAACAAAGATGCTCACCTTGGGAAGGAGTTAGGCTCATCTCCTGATTTAATGTTTTACTAAAAACAGTACCATGCTAATGGGCCCTAAATAAGATGTAAATTTCTGTCTTTTTCTATCTTTGGTGGACTCATTCTCCATGAATCAAACTAAGAGAAAGTGCTGAAGGTCTGAACCAGTGCCCATTGTTTGTCTTCTAATTAGAGCTTTTGTTTATCCAATGGATTGTGTAAGCAAATCCTCTGAAATATTGTGTATGGCATTCGTTGAAATGTGTTGTCAATTAAGATATCATCAATGACTTTCTGAACTTTGGGTTGTCTCTAGCAATGGAGAGTCAAAGACTAAACTCACAATCATATAGTATTGCTTTGGCACTTGCATAGAAGGAGAGGAAATCGCTCTCAGCATGGAGGAGTGGGCCAGGGTTGTCAGACCAAAGAAGGACAGTAAACAGATCTGAGTGCCAGACCACTGAAAGTTAATGAATTTGGGGAGAGGGAGGAACAGGAAAGTACAGGTGCACTTGTAACTGTCCTTAAATAAACATATCTAAGGACTTATCTACTCAGAAAACAAGGCACTTTGTTTCTCACTTAAGCACTTTTATGTTCTACTTTGTATAATAGCTAATTATTATACATCTTATCTCCCCCCACTATTTTGTAAACTCTGGAAAGACAGGTCCTAGGCATTATTTATTTAATTTTTTAAAAAGTAAATGAATTTTCCTTCTAGGATCAGAGAATCATAGACCCAAAGGTAAAAAAGAACCTCAGAGGTCATATGGTCCTGCCTCCTCACTTTACAGATAAAGAAATTGTGCCCAGAGTGGTAAGGATCAGAAGCTCGATTTGAATCCAGGTTCTCTGAATCTAAAGCCTGTGATCTTAGTACCATACTTCTTCCACGTAGCACCTTATTTATACCAAGTGTTTAAGAAAGTGTGCAGAATTTTGAACAATGACTTTTATGCCTCCATTGAGACTAGAATCCCACTCCAAGAACGAGTCTTAGAAGTCACATTGCATTTGGATTTCAAAAGCACAACATTTTTGTTTAGTTATTGAAAATTGTTTAGTATAAGTAAGCCATGGTAGATTCCATGACTCGAAGCTACGTAAGAGTATGTGAAACCTAGGCTTGTGCACAGGCTTTTATGATGAATATTATCATTTAGGCAAGTGTCAGGTTATTTATTTAATCCCATTATTTCTTGGGGCAAATTCCAGGAATATTGTCATGCTTTTGGAGTAATCTGCTACAATGCCTAGAACTCATAGCAGTCAAACAATAAATAGTTGTTGAATTTAATTGAACATCCCTATCCTTATACACACTTGAAATGTCAAAAACTGGCCCCACATGAGTCCCAACAAAATTATTCTTCTTAGTGGTACTTACAATGGCACTGAATCTAAACTATAAACTCTGAAATTATAGCAATATTTCTAAATTAAACCTAAAACACTGTCCCTTCACCACCACCACTACAATTGGTACCTCTATTAGCATTTCAATGGTACATTTTCATTATATGATTAAAAATACTTTAATCACCACCAACAACCCAATATCTTGCTGTGTAGATGTTATGAGCTGTCTTGCATAAGATTTGGCTAGGATGTACTCTGAGGAAACTTTGAGTTCTCAGGGAAGTGAAATTCCAGGAATACCTCTAAAGCAACTTTTTCTCTCTATGAAGCAGGCCTTTAAGAACCACAAACATTCAACCATTCATATCAAGGGATCAATTTGCATATAGAGGAGGCTATCAATACCATCAACACTGATTATACAGCTCCTGATGGTTCTGTGCCAAGTGTTGAACCTGGAGTTGTGATTTTATACAGGAAGCAAAACTCAGCAAACTGTAATAGGTGACAATGGTCATGTCTCCAAGCCAATGCTATGTAACCAAAGTGCTTCCTCATTTCAAAACCCTCTTATGAAACAGAAGACAAGAAAAGGACAAAAAGGTCATTTAGAGGAACGTAAAACTGGAAAAACCACCACTGATGCAATACGGCTCCTAAACTAAACACAAAACACACAGTGTTGAAAGTATTTTAATTATTTTTTTAAGTACACAATCTGCTGGACTGTCCCTGCACGCTGAAATAAATTCAAACTTTAGTGATATATCTAGGAAATAGTTGTCTTCAAACAGGATTTACCTAAATTATCTTCATTTCTTCCCCTAAACACCCCCACTCCCACTCCCAATTTCTAGCTGGAGGAAAACTGATAGAAAACTATGAAGTTGCAAACAGGAGTGTTAAGAATCAGGAAAGATAAATGTTCGACTATGACAAAACGGTTCTATAACACTGAGGCAACACATGCTTCTCCTTCCTACCCAGAAACTCTGCTTAACCATTTTCACTAAATTTTCCTCCCCCCAAAAATATTCAGAAACTTTCTATTTCTTACAGTGAGGTAGAAAATGAGACCTACTGCTTCTTTTAATTTTTGCACACCTCAGCTTTCCTGACTCATGGCCAAGGCTAAAACAAAATGGAAGTGTTGATATTGAGAAATAAATCAACAGGAAATTCCAACAGAAATCTCATGAGGGAAATGGATCTCGAGAGATCTCCAGCCTAGGCTTGCCAGCCTCCAAGGATAAACTTCCGATAAGCATCAGAGCTCTCAGGTGTTTAACTGAACCGAACCTCCCAATCTTTTTGAGGTTTGTCTGTGACTAGTAATTATATTGTCATTTAACAAATGTATCTGCATTAAACCAGAGATGTTACATTAGTGGTTAAGTTCACATCCATTAAAAAAAAAAGTCATGCATATATGGAGCGTCCAGGGGTCTTCATGTGTGGAAGAAGCTGAAAACTAATGTATGTGAGAGACCATAAATCAGTCTTTAAATACCACCTGTTACATTTGGAAGCTCAGCTAATGCAGGAAGTTTAACCTTTTTACCAGCAAATAGAGGTCAGAGGAGAAGGGTACAGACTTGTAGCTTAAATGCTAAAATTTAGAAAAACCCCAAGGAAAAACAGGGAAACAAGACAAAGAAAACTGATTCTACCACCTTCTCTTTAAAAATGCCAAGTCTCTAAGGAACAAACCAAGAATCTTAGCTTTCCCTGGGGAGTAGTACAGAGGATTAGGGGTTCATTCCTGGAGACTACAGCACTTTCTTCAAAGTGCTTCTAATTCAGTCTAAGGATTATGAAAGTAGTTAAAAGTTTCTTTACCTGAAAGCCAAGGAAACCAACATATAACGATTACCTGTTTCCCAGAGAAATGATGAAGACTGAAACAGCAAGCGAAGCATTCAGAATTTCTTTTATTTGCAATAATGCTTTCCTCTCCTGAAAAAAAAAAAACCCAAGGTGGTAAATAGGCAGTGGTAGGAGGCAGGGTGATATAGTGTGAGAAAAAACCAATGGATCTGGAGTCAGAGAATCTGAGTTCAAATTTTACTTCTAAGTCTTGAAACCTGTATGACCTTAGACAATTTGCTCTGTGGGACTCCATGGGTCTATTTCATCTTTTATTAAATGAAAGCCTTGGACTAGCTGTTCTCTGAGCCCTCTTCTAGATCTGGAAATGTGATGTGTTTATCCAAAGTACTGAATCTATCTAAATCTTCTCCTAGCTGCTGATTCAAGTTAAAACAAATAACAGTTCTAAAATAAGTCAAAATAGGTTTCAAATGCTGTCATCAGAAAAGAAGTTACATCAAAAATGACATTTATTTTTAAAAGAATTCATGCAGATCAGTTTTGTGGGAAATCCATACATGACTAAAATTTTTATGATCATAGGAGCAGGGAACTTGCGGCCTCAAGGCCACATGTGGCCCTCTAGGTCCTCAAGAATGACCCTTTGACTGAATCCAAACTCCACAGAACCAATCCCCTTAATAAAAGGATTTGCTCTGTAAAACTTGGACTCAGTCAAAAGGCCACACCCAAGGACCTAGAAGGCCACACCCAAGGACCTAGAAGGAGGTTGTAGGTTTCCCACCCCAGTCTAGTTCTAGCCCCTTCTAGCCTCAAACCCCCTCAAGGTAGGGGCAGATGGTGGGGCACTCACAGGACTTGGATAGGTGGTGAGTCATCATTTTCAATCCTGGTTACATAGCACTGGGCTTTACGCTGCCATTACACCCTTCAGATACTCTAGCATTGCCGTTTGTCCTGCTAATGTACCCTTATGGCTCCTGAGGCCTTGCCATATGCCCTGCTCCTGCACCCTAGCGATCATGAGGCACTTTTGCTGCTAAAACTGTCCTGCTGTTAAACCCTTGACAGCAGAGAATGCCTTGCTTATATATTTGTAGGCCTAGCCCTTAGCACCATGCGCAGCACAGACTAAGTGCTTAATAAGTGTTTTTTCATTCATTCATACATTCACACCAGTATCATATTTGAGGGGGTCCATGTTGCCCCCACTTCCAGTTTCTGTCATTCAATAAAATCATTTGCTGTCTAGGAAATCTGCAAGGTCAAACACTGAGTTACCCATTTCTTTTCACCCTTTTCTTCCCTAGTCATCCTATATTCACTAATAATTTAAACTAGCAGCCCTGGGCCAAGTAGAACAAGATTGATATCCCCTCCTATTCCAATGGTGTCTGACTGTTAATATAGATACTGCCTGGACTTGCCTATAGAGGTAGCTTTACCATAGGAGAAAGAACCCTTAACACTGAGCCTGAAACTATTAAGTTTGAATGCCACTTAATAGGTTTGGGACTTCATTTAAGCTATCTGAAATGGTGTTCTCTTCTATAAAATGGAGATAATTTAATTGTTAACATTAATAAGTTAATTTAACACCTCAGTGTACCAGGCAACTTCTGAAGATTATAAATTATGGACAAGTTGCTGATCTTCATTGGTGGAATGAGTTTCCATAACTGAAATTCCTTACAACGATGAAAGTGAGACTCTGGAACCTCTCTCCTCAACACAAATAAATACATAAATCCATAACATTTCAAGATTTCCAATGTTCTTTCTTCACAAAAACTTTTGAGGTAGTATATTATTATCCCCATTTTACAGTGGGAGAAACTGAGGCTCAGAGAGGTTACATGGCCCTCCCAGAGTCACAGAGCTAATAGCTTTTCAAATTGGGAGTGAATCCCAGTACTTAACAAATACTTTTTATTCATCCATTCATTCATCTATCCATCCATCCATCCATCCATTCATTCATTTGTTCTAGCTCCAAGATTGATGTGTTTAGGACCCAAGATATAACTAGTAAGAAGATATCCCAGATCATACAATGACCTGACCTTCAGTTCCTGAAGACCTAGATTAGCCCTGACCCAAGGATTTACTTGATTAGATTTCCACAGCACTGGCTCTGCAGCCTTCCCCAGGCCTTGTTGGGGGTGTGGACACTCAGCAAGAACACCCAGGTCTACAGAACCAGAGCCCCAGAGTCTCCAGGGTTTGCATTAGTAGTCTGACATCTCCCACACTTGACAACAGAACTGATTGTGATGCTAACTGGCAGGGGGTGGAGGAAATCTGAAGATCTGTCTAGAAATGCAGGAAGCAGTATAAACTCTGCTGTAACTAAAGCTGGGGCCTTCAAAGACAAGTATCCCAAAGAATGGCTTTGGTAAATACAAACAGTTAGGTTGATTTCAGTAATACTACCTAGTTTTGAGTTGGTAAGCAGAGGGCAAGACATATTTCTGCCCCAGTGGCTCAATTTTTGCATAACTAACTATTGAGAATCTATTTATGTTTGAATTCAGCTTCTTTTTCTTTTTTCGCTTTTGGGAGGGCAATTGGGGTTAAGTGATTTACCCATTTGTTTTTTTCTCTTTTCATTTCTTTTTCTTTTTTCTTTTTTTTTTTTTTTGGAGGGGAGAAGGCAGGGCAATTGGGTTAAATGACTTGCCCAAGGTCACGAAGCTAGTTTTTGTGTTAAGTGTCTGAGGCTGAATTTGAACTCAGGTCCTCCTGCCTCCAGGGCCATTGCTCTATTATTCACTGTGTCACCTAGCCACACCCTTTGAATTCAGTTTCTAATTCAAAACAGACATTTACTAAAGTATAAAGTACTTTGTGCTGGCTTCTCCAGGAGGAGTGGGAGAATATGGTAAAGACATATAAAACTTTTTTTCTGTTTTTAACTGAAGCCTGAGTACATTGATCTTCCTTGGACTCCCAATGCTTTAGTCGTAAGCTCATCCTTACAAGACAATCTGAATCATAGATTAGGAATTGAAAGGGACCTCTAAGGGCATCTAGTTCAATCCCCTTTTTTATAGCTGAAGACACTGGAGTCCACAGGGATCCAGGTCTACTACCTCGAAAATTGAATATCTTTCAATGGTTCCCATATAGTCTTATGTCATAGTATTTAGAGTTGGAAGGGGCCCTAGAAAAAAGTCCAGCTTCTTTAGTTTACTGATAAGGAAATAGAGTCATAAATGATTTGTCCTTGACCTAATATTATGGGAGATTCAGATTTATAGAGATTTACATTTTATAATTAGTCTAGCTTTGACTAGGACAAGTTAAAGTAACAATCTCATTACAGGGAAGGATGGAGAAACCCAAGAGGACTACTTAAAAGTGAGATATTAAGGAATGAATATTATCCAATATGCAAGGATCACTAACATAATCAGTTAGTTGGAACTACTGAACATCCTCTATAGCCCAGTTAGAAAGTGGACCCACATAGTGAAGATCATAAATTCCCTTGATATGTATTGAAGTTCTACATATTAGCTTTTCTAATATTTCATCATATAATTTTAGGGCAAATGGTACAGTAGAAAGAAAGATTTGAACTCAAGGAAGACCTGGGTTCAGATCCTACTTCTGATATTTACTAGTTGTAGCCATGGACAAGGCACTTATTTTCTCTAAGACTTATTTTCCTCATCAGTTAAATGGCCATAAAAGTACCTGTAATATCTAACTCAAAACTTATTGTGAGGTCTGAAGGAGGTAATAGGTGTAATGGCAGAAGATTTAGTCTCCTTCCCTCCTTCAACTTTAGCTCAGTTGATTTAGCCCTGAGATGTGACCACAAATGGCAGGTGCTAATATGATGACAAGGTATTAACACTCAATGATCCCTTTACAAAACGTGAACAAGTTTTTCTGATGAATTTAGGGAAACCTGGTCACTGAAGAAGCAAAATAATAATAATGAAAAATCAACCATCTGCCTAGGAGTCTTAAATAGATAAAGTCTATAGACAGTGGACCAGTTTTTGAATTGGAAATAGTCAAAGCAAGATCCATAATTAGGGAAGAACCCATCCCTTCACCATCACCCCCTTCGACCATGTTGTCTAATAACAGAGCCAAAAGGACACATTCCATCCAGCAATTATAGATTCAGTTTGAGAGAATTGAAGGCAGAATTAGGAGAGCTATAGGGATATAGAGTATAGCTTCAAGGAGCATGATCTCTATCAGCAAAGAAGAGAGTCAGTCATGGACTCAAGAGAACTAATTCTGGCAATTGAAATTCAGTAATGGATGAGAGCAGATCTTGGGAGGCTAGCAGAAAAACCTGCCCAAATGAGATAACACTCATAAAGAGGTGGAGAAATTTAGAGAGGACTCCAAACAAGAAAACAGGCTGTTTTTTTTTTAAAGGCTGAGTAGAGGTGGAGAAGTAACCTTGGACACTTATGCTCCCTGTGTGTCTGTCTCATTGCCTCCATACTATGTCTGAAAGTACTCTTTTCTATGGGGTACATGTGTATTTGTGGAACCCCCAGGTTCATGGGAGAATTTGTTGTTGTTGTTGTCATTGCTGGTCCTTCATTTTCAGAGAGAACCAGTGACATCACAGGGTGAAGTCTTGACTTGTTCATGAATTGGATTTAAGTGAGGCAGAGTTGTACAAAGTCATCAGCCTCCCTCCCTCTTCCAGAGTCATCCAAGTCTGGGGGCAAGAAAAAAGTCAGGATGACTGGCAATGGCCCAGGATGCAGTGGATAAGCTTGGTATCTTTGATGTCTGACCAAACTCTAAGTGCTCCACAGGGCCTGCTTCAGCTAACTTCTTGGACATTGAAACAAATAGTTCTCATCTACCTATTCTGCTGAGAAAAATCTGCACATGCTTGCGGTAGACATCTCCCTAACTCACAGAACAATAGGTTTGAAGGCTATTGGTTACCCTCATCCTGGTTTAGTCCATATACTGAGATAGTTTTACTGGGTGTGGCCTCCAAACATGCTACAGCTTCTTGGGGCTACATGTGAGTGTTGGGTGAAAGGTAGACACTGAAGTGGATAAGCAGCGCTGAAAGTGGCTGGGCAAGCCCTCACAGAGGAGGTGCTAGCCCACCCTGAACACTCAGATCCTACTTCTGGCCTTATTAAATATCTTTGTTCAAAACTAATTGTAAATATTGGCTGACTGTTAAGGGTATGTACAGAGGTGAGATCTCTTGTACTTACAACTTTAGTAGAAGTAGATGTCCAGATTCACAAAGGTAGCCTAGAATCTGTGGGAGTAACCACCATCCTTCAGGGATCCAGCCCACTATTATGAGTGCAAGTTGGAAGGTATCCCAGAAGAGGTAGTACATAAGGAAAATGCTATTTAATTGTGAGTGATTATCATTTCCCACAAGGACAGGATGAAAGAAAACGAATGATTTCCCACAAAGACAGGATGAAAGAAAATGAATGAAAGTTCTAGCAGGAGAGATTTTAAAATGAGATGAAAAATGGGATTTCTGATAGATTTCTTAGGCAATGAGTTAATGGTAGAGTCTCTGGAACCTTCTTTCAAAAAAGGGATAAATGCTTTAAGCTTGGCCCTATTTGAAGTCAATGCTGCTTTCTTGGGGATAGCGAGTCTTGTATTATTCCAAGCTCTTATGTGCAATGGCCACACCCCACTAAACCATCTTGACAGGCTGGCTAAATCAGGTTGAGGGTAACCAACAGGCATCAAATCCACCAGCGAGTTAGGGGGATGTCTACTCGAAGCATGTGAAAACTTCCCTTGGTGGAACAGGCTGACGAGAACTTTTTGTTCCAGTGTTCATGAAGGTGACTGATGCAGGTGTTGTGGAGCCCTCAGAGATAAGTCAGACATTAAAGAGATCAAGGTCACCCACTACATCCAAGCCATTGCCAGTTGTCTTAACTTTTGTCCTGCTACTGGACTTCAATGACTCTGGAAGAGAAAGTGAAGCTGCTGACTTTGTACAATTCTGTATCACTTAAATCCAATTCATGTGCAAGTCAAGACATTACCCCATGATGTCACTGATCTGCTTTAAAAACAAAGGACAAACAACAACATCAGAAGTCAGAAGGGCAAACTACATGATTCAATCCTTTCTCTTAGGATAAATTTTTTATATCTCTTTTTAAAAAAAAGTTTATCTCTTTTAGAAGTAACATCCCAATATATGTTAATGAGAACACCCTCTTCTTAATGTTATCTTCTCCATCTTATCCTGTCACTCAGTATCTGAAATCCCTAGTAGGAAAGATATACAACACCCAGAGCTGCATAAAAAATACTTAAGTGATGATACATATATATATATACTTCAGAGTTGAGACTGGAAGTAGGGTCCCTAATTTTGAGGAAGTCATTTAACCTCTTTCTCATGTTTCTAATGGGAGATACTAATGCTTGTTTATGTGCCATATCCTCCTTCTAGAATGTAAGCTCTATGAAAATGGGGACCCTGTCAATCCAAATGCTGTATCTCCCCCTGCCCATAGCACAGAGCTTTGCACAGAGTTGGTATAACTCAAGCACTAGACATAAAAGCTCTATGAGAACCATAAAGAGCAACAACATAAAGCTTGATGATTATCCTCACTCCCTTGCAGTTTGACTTTTGATCCCATTGCTATTCGCAGACTGTTATTTCTGTAAACACTATGTGGCCTTTTAATTGCTAAGTTCAATGACCTTTCTCTAGTCCTCATTTGTCTTGACATTTCTGATCATCCTGTACTTCTGGATATTTCCCACTCCCTAGGTTTCTAGACATTACTGGTCATTTTTTCTATCTGCCTGACCACTCCTTATAGTCTTCTTTGTAGGTTCATCATCCATCTCTTCTTCTCTCCCCTAAATAAGGCTCGCTTCTCTAAATAAGGGCCACTAGTTGTTCCTCAGTTCCCATCCTCCAACTTTCCACCAATAAGGATTTGTGCTGAATGGCCCAAGACTCTGTCATAGACTCTCTTCTTTTCTCTATACTCTTTCCCAGAGAGTTCTAACTCACTCTGTGAAATCAGTCATCACCTCTCTGCAGATAACTCCCATGTCTACACTCCCAACTCTTTCCCCTGAGTTCCAGTCCCACATATCTGTCTATTAATTAGATATCTCTGCCTTGTTCTGCCAGGATCTCAGTATGTTACAAAATGAATTCCATCATTCTCTCCACCCTCAAACCTTGACCATCTTCTTATCTTTCCTGTTTCTGCTGAGATGGTATCACCATCCTCTCAGTCATTTAGACTTAAAAATTGCCCCACAACTGACCATTCATTCCCTTCCAATCCCTACCTCCACCAGTTCCCAGGAATTCTTCCTTCATAATACTTTTAAAATCTATTCCAGTCTCTCCACTCATACAGCTACCACCCTATTTCAGGACTTTATTATCATCTGTCTCCTGGACTGTTAAAATAATGCCTCTTAATTGGTCTTCATGCCTCCACTTCACCCTTCACACCTTTTCCAAAATAATCTTCATAAGGCACAGGTCTAACTATGTGTAATGGTAATCCATTTGTTGTATATTTAGGGCTAGGTGGATAGGATACTTAGGGCTAAGTAGATCATATACTTAGGGTTAAGTAGATCCTAGTAACTTAGGGCTAAGTATAGAACTCTGTCCATTGGGGAAAAGGTGTGAATTCCCCTGTTGACTTGGAAGAATGCTA
>CM053597.1:137707548-137799710 GCA_028646575.1 Pseudocheirus occidentalis
GGGAGGGATGCTGGAAGCACACACTTCAGTAAAGGGACAGGGACAGGGTAGAGAACAGAACAAGGGGGAGAGGGATAGGAAGAAGGGACATATGATCACTGTCACAATATGTCCACTATGAAGATGGCCTGCATAATTATACATCCACAGCCTGTATTTAATTGCTTGTCCTTCCATTCAGGGTGGGTGACAAGGGAGGAACCAAAAGAATCTAGAATTTAAAGCTCTGCAATACATGCAACTAGGAATTAAGATATACAGGGGCTGGGGTAGGGAGACCCTACTAGAAAGTTAGAGCGGAGATCAGGGGAGGGGATCTTTACAGCGGGATCACTGTTTTGGGGTTGGGGTAGTTGAAAGATGGGGAGAAAATTTATAATTCAAAAATCTCATGAAAATGAATGATGTCAACAAGAAAACAAATAAAAAATTTATTTTAAAAAATGAATGGGAAGGAGGGGGGAAGGAGGGAAGGAAGGAAGGAAGGAAGGAAGGAAGGAAGGAAGGAAGGAAGGAAGGAAGGAAGGAAGGAAGGAAGGAAGGAAGGAAGGAAGGAAGGAAGGAAGGGAGGGAGAGAAGGAAGGAATAAAGGAAACCCCAAGTTAAGTGGGCAGCGTCTGGTCATCAGAATTTATCTTTGGAGAGGAGAAAGAGAAGGAGAGGGAAAGGGAGAGGGAGTTAGAAGCTGAGTTACCCAACTAGCTGGGTCCCCACTCAGGCAGCTTGCTCTACTCACTTATGTAACAGTGAAATGAAGAAGAAAGTATGTTCTCAAGAGACCAGGAGTTGAGTCTCCTAGAATTCAAGTAATTGGTTCTTATCTAACTGTTTAACTGCAACTCTAAGTCTCAACATCATGAGTAGGGATAGATAATGCCTTCTATTCCCTCATTTCTCTTTTTATTGCCTATTGTGGTATTCAATATACAATGAATATTGGTTGAAAGACCAGGAATTGTTATTGCTTGACCACCCTGCTTATGGGAAATTACAGCAGGTTTCTAAAAGTTTAATGTCAAGCACAGAGGGTATAACCAAATGGACTCTTTCTATGGCTTATCTCAAATCTAACCAGGTCACAGTGGCACTGTATTCCCCTGGTCCTTCAAAAAGCTCTTTTGAGGTAGTTTGTCTCATTGCAAGCAATGAGAGCTTCCATATTACTAAATAAGTAGCAAGACAGCACTGCTTCCAGGCCCAGAAAAAAAACAAACAAGCAGATCTTTTCTTTGGGGTCATCCTGGTGTCACAAGAGATCTCACACCTACCTCTACATCCTCTCCTATCTAGCTTCTATTTTGAGTTTCTACACTCAAATGGGCAATTATAAGATTAATACAGTGGATAGAATACTATTGGGCAAAAAGTCAGAAACATCAAGCCCCTGTTGACTTAAGACCAAAGTATCTCAGTTTTTTCCCATCAGTAAAACAAGGAAGAGTAATCCTCAGCCTCAATCAACCAAGAAGTGAAACTTCTTGGAAGAAATGTATCTATGAAGTCCTCTGAATTTTTCAGCCCAAAAAAGTTATGTTTATATCCTGCATTATTCTTCAGTGCCCCTAAAAGCATGCTGTGAGCACCTAAACTTTTTTTTAAACATCTTTTTGAAAAGAAGACTGACTATGGAATGTATGACGTGCAAGACAGAAAGATCCATGTGAGCATGCCAGTGGTAAACTCAGCATTTTGCCACCCAACTTTTCTTTCTTCTTCAAAACCAGCTGCACACTTCAGAGAGCATACAGTAATCAAACTGTTTTCTGGTATGTGGTGCAGTAAGGCTGCTGAACAGGGAAGGAACTGCAGAGTGCATGTCAGACCATCAATGCTCAGAGTCTAATGCTTCTAGAAAAATTAAGTGGGCTGCAACTGAGGCAGAGAAACTTAGTCAAAGAACAGAGATCAGCAGTATTTTTAAAATGTTTTGAAGATGCTTTTGAGTGTTCCCATCACTACTAAGATACTGCCGCTATCCTCATGACCACAATATATTAGCTCCAGTACTTTTTAGCGACTCAGCTTTGCCACAGCTTCCTGCGTTGAGTTGAGCATGCCCTCTCTGCACTTTGCTGGAGCCCTGCCAGCTTTGGCCATGTCTCGAAGTCTCCAGTCCAGAGTGTTAGGTGGCCCCCTTTTTTTAATTGGGGGAAAAGAATTTGCAACTTAAATTGTGTTCAGAGGATCCAGAAGGGGAGAAAATACAACTCTTCTACTTAACTGATTCCTCTGGCAAGTCTATTTTTTAAAATTAATTAATTAACCACTATCCACAATCTGTACTCGATGCAGACATCCTTAAGGAAGCAGGCCTTTTGAGCTCTATAAGGAAATGTTGTTTGAATAAAGGCATTAGAGCCAGGTAATGGATCCAAGGAGTCTAGGAAGTCTGAAGCAATAGGAAAAAAAAAAAGCTCTTTAATCAGGTCATGGCTTTCTCTCTTCTCAGATTAACTGTTATTTTATGTTTATTAGACATAAGGGTTTTTCCTGGTACTGCTTTTGATTTTTGCTGTGTGAAGAGTGTTCTTTGGTCACATTTTAAGGTGTGTGTGTGTGTGTGTGTGTGTGTGTGTAAGGAATTTTTTAAAAAGTCTTCTGACGGATAATTTTTTTTTAATTCAGAAAACAACTAACATCAAATAAAACAAGCATTTATATATATTTGTATATATATATATACACACACACATATATATAGTAGAAGATAAAAAGAAGACTGTACATGAAACTGAATATCTCTATTACATACAGCTTGCTTTTCCTTTTAAATAGACAAGTTAGCTTTCCTAAACTATACTGCTTCTCTGTGCTTCTTCCAGGCCATCCTTCTGCTTTCTTCTCTGCTTTAAAAAAAAGTTGCCTCAATTACCCTTTTTCTTCTTTTTTTATCTTTGCTGCCCTATCTCTCTTCTCTCACCCTCTCACCACTACCACCTCCCCAATTCCCACCACCACCCAAAAAGAAAAAGGAAACCCTTGTGAAAAATAGCCACAGTTAAGCAAAACAAAGTACCTCAGCCATGTAAGAAAATGCCTGTGTTGCTGTTCTGCATAATGAGTCCATCACCTCTCCATCAAGAGGTAGGAGGCATGTTGGCTACATGACTAGATCTCTAAAACTCTTAAGTCTTCCAAAGTTGTGTTGTTGGGCTGTTGGGTTTTTTTGTCAATGTTGTTATATAAATTGTTCTCCTGGTTCTGCTCACTTTACTCTGCATCAAGTGCATGCAGGTCTTCTTCAATTTCTCTGAAACTGTCCCTTTTGTCATTTTTTTGGCATAATATTCCATTACAATCATATACCAAAAGTCATATGACCATTCCTCAATAGGTGGGCATCCTCTTTGTTTTCAGTTCTTTACTGCTACAAAAAAAGAAGCTGCTGGAAATACTTTTGTACTTATGAGTCCTTTTCTTCTTGATCTCTTTGGGGCTGGTAACAATTTTAATAGAAACAAAAGAGCAAATTCACCAATTTCAATCTACCATCAACCAATAAAACCACAAACATTTATTAAGTACATACTATGTGCCCAGCTAACACCACGCTAGCCACCAGGGATACAAAGACAAAAATGAAACAGTCCCTGCCCTTGAGGAACTTACTCTCTAGGAGGCAATGTGTGTATAGGAAAGTATATGCAAAAAAAAAGAGCTGGTATCCATGAACTTGTTTTAAAATATTTTTATAATTGTATTTTAAAAGAATTGATTTTTAATCCTATGTATTTTATTTTGTGCATTAAAAATAATTTTTTAAAAAATAAAAATACTTTTACTGAGAAGAGGTTGATTAGACTTCACTAGAGGGATCCAGGACACAAACAAGATTGAGAAGCCTGAAGGAAACGGGATTCTAGGAGCCTAAAGTCAGATGGGAGTATTTTCTAGACAAAGGGGTAAGTAAGGGCAAGGAGCTTACTAGAATTTTAAGTTATATGAGTCCAGGGACTATGCGGTCTTTTGTATCCCTCAAAGCACCAACATAATGCCTTACACAATATATACAGTATGAATGGCTATTGAATAAATAAAATAAGGATGGGGCAAGTGCTCAACAAAACAATTACTTTTTAAAAAATTCAATGGCATTCAGCTTTGTGAGGGAGTTTTAAAAAATGAATTTCTGAGCCCCAAACTGTTGAGTGGCTCTGACTGTGACTTCCTCACCTGTTTCAGAGGGTCGGGTTAGGGGTGAACAGCTAAGTCATCACTTTGTGTGAGTGTGTGTCAGTTAAAACTACAAAGGCATTCAAAAGGAGGTCTTATCCGCCCTCGTTAACTTCAGTTGGGAACAGCAGGTAGCAGCAGAAGTTGGGTTTTATTTTTTCACCACGATGCACTATAAATAGATGTATGAGTGTGGCTTCTGGCTTAGTTACTACCTGCCTTACGCTTTACAATCCAGTCCTTTTCTAACACCCACATACACATTCACATGTCACCAGATCCGCCGAGATACATTTTCCACAACATGACATGCATGTGGTAGAGAGAAATATTCCTGGGCTTTTTTGTCTTGTTTTGTGTTTTAACTTTAGTTCTATGTGGATTCCACCCACTTTGTCAACTCCAAAAGCACCTCTCACATACCCTTCTGAAAATAACCACTTTTAGGTTTCTTACTCAATGTGTCATTTTCAAAAATGGTATCTATGGAGGCAAAAACTTCATACTTCATGACTAAAAATCTGTTCCTTTTGTTCAACAAACTAATTTCAGATGACTTGTAGTGTTCTTTCACACAGACCACTTTTTTTTAATAGAATGCTATTACTTACTCCATTCAACAGTTCAGAAAAGAAAAATATTTTCACTTTTAGTAAAATGTTTTCTAGGGATTAAGAATTTTTTTTAATGGGTTTCTATTTCTAGCTTTGTCTCTGACTCACCATATGATTTTGGGTAAGCCACTTAAAATTTTAGTTTCTCTAGCAGTCTAATGGAGATGATCTCCTCTTAGTTCAGAGGAGATAGATGAAATTTAATATGAGACACTGGGTGAGAGTAAGGGTGCTAGACTCAGAGTCAGGAAGATCTGATTTCAAATTCTATCTGAGATATTAACTAGCTATCTGACTCTGGACAAGTCACCTAATTTCTTTCAGCCTCAGTTTCCTTGGCTGTTAAAATGGGGATATTAATAGCACTTACATCACTGGGTTGTTGTGAGTATCCAAATCAGATAACACAAATAAAGTACTTTTCAAAACATAAAAATGCCAGCTCTTATTAAGTCTTTATGAGGCCCTTAGTTATCTCCATTAGAAGGAAAGAAGTAAGATTCTTGGTCCTCAGTTTCTTCAGTTACACAGATATGAGCAAAATGTTTTGGCAAAAATGGTGTTCCCAACTTATGACTCTCCTCCACACGGCTTCATCATCTCTCAATTTAAAAGAGGAATTATTTTCAAACTCTGTTTACTCCATTAAATACGCTGTGCTTCTAACTCACAGTTGTGAACCATGCTGGTATTTCTCTAGTTAGCTGAGCGCCTGTGAATGAATTAAGGCCAAGACTGAAAAGAACTTCTAATACAGATATCCTAATATTGACTTTTTTCATCCCTTATTTAGCTGAACTTTTATTCATTTATGCTCGAGTCCAATGATTAAGTAGGCAATATAGGTATATGGTTGGCTACTTCAGTGGTCAGAAAATGGCTGTGAGGCCAGCGTTGCTTAAAGGTTCTAGAGGTCTAGATTCTAGGATCTAGATTCTAGAATCTAGAATCTAAAGGTCAATTCATTCCAACTGACTCCATTTTGTTTCCTTCAAGCCTTAAAGCACTATCTTCTATGTGAAACTTTCTATATGGAACTCGTACATAGAATTCCAGTTCCTAGGGCTTTCCTTCCAAAAGTTACCCTATAGTTATTTTATATATATTCTATATATATTTATGTACATGTTGTCTCCCTCAATAAAATGCAAGCTCCTGAAAGTAAGGAACTGTTTGATTTTTATCTCTACTGTATCTTCAGCCCCTAGTACATGGCCTGGCATATAGTAGGTGCTCAACAAATGCTAACTGATCGTTTGATTAATCACCCCCATTGAGCTATTAACCCTGGCCTACTTCTTCAATGATATCAGTTGATCCTAACAGGAACCAAGTAAGAGGACAATTATAGATAAATGCACATGGGTTACCACTACTAGAAAGAAAAAAAAAACATTTCAACTGCATGCTCTACTGTAGGTAGATCAGTGGTATCATCTTTGGGGCAGCCCTTATGAACAGCAAATAGAATCCTATACCTTAAAATACCTCCCCCATTAGAAGTATTTTTTAATGTTTTTGCCACTTTTTGGCCTTCAAGAATCTCTCACTATAATGTAGACACACCTTTTAGAGCCCATGTTGGAAAGCAGGATTATGACAACTAGCTAAGAACAAGGTCCTGTAGGAAAAGGGACAAAGAACAGACATTTGGAGAAAGCAAGGGGGCAGGTGAGAAGGAACCTAAGAAGAGAGTAGAAGGCACCAAAGACATATTTTTCCACCTTTATAATTTTGTCTATGAATGAATTGGAAGAATAGCACATTAAAATATGCATGTATATGAACATACAAGTGCATGCACACACAGTAAGAACATAAATTTTGCATATTCTGCAAATTAATTTCTAGATTTACATGGAGCTATAACAAATAACTTGGTTAGGTGATGCTTTATAAATGATTTCTTCCATGGTCCTCTAATTCCTCCAAAGAAGTTATGAGTCCTTACTAGCCCTGACCTTACTGCAGTCAATTTGACTCCTAAGGCAGATAATCCTAACCATGGTTGAGAATAACTTTAATAATGCGATAAAATAATACTCATTTCCCTGAAAACTATAAGAAAACAGCAAATAGCCTAGATCCTCTTTTCTCATTTGCCTACATGTAAATAGAATTATGATACAAATGGATCCTAGACAAGAGTCCAATATAGAATCCTATGGAAAGCAATTAAGGTTGGAAATTGTTATCAGCCCATTGCCTAAATAGTTTTCCCAGAGAATTGTCTATTAATGAGGCTGCCCTTGTAGGTTGAAAGCACTTTTTCACCTCACAAAATGTTCACAATTTCCCTCCTCATTTTCAGGGTCTATCCTATAATTTGACATTTCCATAACACATTCCATATGCAGAATGCTTGACAATTAATTAACTAACCCTCACAGAAGTCCTATGAGGTACATGGATGAAAGGCACTGCAGTATTATCTCCATTTCTCAGGGAACTAAAAACAGAAAGGTTATGACTTACCCAAAAGTCACACAGCACACTAGTGGCAAGAGCTGGGACTAAAACCAATGAATTGTTTCATCCAAGCCACTCTAGGTCTCCATGTAATTGATTATTCTGACTCAACATAGACCAAGTATAGCCATTTAGTTCAAACCTAGCTCTCTGATATTTCCTAGAAGAAATTTCTGAACTGGGTTGTCAGGAAAAATTGAATTGAATTAAACTTATTAGGCAGAGAAAGAGGATAAATAAGGAAGATTGTCAATAAAGAATCTCTCATTCATGAAGCCAAACTGTCAAGCTGTCAAGTTAACCTGGCATTTTAAGGACAATGAATACAGAAATATACTCAACTAGGAAAATGTTAGGTTCCTGGTACTGTCAAAGGGAAACAAAGACTTACATAAACAAAGACCAAGGTAGCTTGGAGCCATTCAAGGCCAGGTTGCAGTCAGTTCTAAGCTTAAGTGTGCTTTTTTTTTTAAACTCCAGTTTGAGTTATTTGTAGAAGGCCCTCCCAAGGCTACAAAGTCATGAAGTTCCTTTGTGGGATGAACAGTTTCTTGTCCTTTTGTATTCTGAATTTCTTCCTGAGTCTTTTTCCAATGTCAGACCCAGATCGTTCAAATGGTTTCACTCCTTTCTTGAAGCAGAGAGGCAGAACTATTCTAATTTCCTGGAAATGTGTATTAGAATCATAGAGTTAGAACGGAAGAGTTCCTTAGAGTTTACCTAGTCCAACGCCCTTTTTTCATAGATAAGGAAACTAAAGCTCAAAAGTCAATAAGTGACTTACACAAAGCCACAAAGACAGCAGAACATGGATTTGAGCCCAGAGGCCCTGATTCTACATCTTTTCATCTGTACCCTCTGCTTTGAAGATCATAGGTTTGATAGATTTATAATACTCAACTTGGAATCAGTAGGCACTAGGTGTGTGACCCTGCTCAAAGTGCTTAACTTCTGAGTCTCAAATTTCTCATCTGTGAAATGAGGATGATAGTAGCACCCACCTTACAGGGTTGTTACAAGGATTAAATAAAAACAATGTCCTGAAAGCAGTTATTAATATGTTTTTACATCATGAACCCATTTAACAGTCTGGTGAAGCTTAGGGACTCCTAACAACAACTTTTTCTAATGAATAAAATACATAGGATTACATAGTTATCAAAAAAATTTCAAAAAATATTCATGAACCTCAGGTTAAAAATCCCTGATAAAGCATTTTATAAACTGTAATATGCTACACAAAGGTAAACTATTAACTCTCTGATATGTTCTAGAACTGACTATTCATGCTGTTAAGGAAAAAGTTTTGTGTCGAGGACTATAAGAATCAAACAACTACAAGTTATGCAGATACCAGCTGTGGCCACACCTGAAAATTGCTTTGTCCACCTTGCTTGAAGCCCCCAGCATCACATCTTGTGTATGTATGTGTGTTTACTTCTTTCAGGTCTGAATCTCATACCAAATAAAATGGGTCTTTCTACATAGTCGAATAGAAAAATGAAGATTGTACATGAAACCACAGACCTCCATTAGGTACAGCTTGTCCTTCTTTTTAAAATATTTAATAAATTCAAATGTTGTCCTGCTGGCTTATCTGAGCTTCCTTTTTCTCTTGTGACCTGAAAAGTTTCATCAGGAAGCATCCTGCTAAAAGCAAATAGATAAATACAACTGTTTCCAAAAACATTCCTCATTGAACAAGCACCCTTGATCTTTGAAAGAAGTAGATATAGCTAAGGTTTTTAGTTTGTCCGATGACTTAACACATAGGAATGGTTACCATTTCTAAGACCAAGACCAGTAGGTTAATAGCCCTGGTTCCACTTCCTTAAAAGACAAATTAAGGCCCTGAGAGGCCAGGCCTACAGACCACAGTAACAAACTGGGATGAGAATTCTTCAATCGGTTTCTAAATTAATCCTTAGCCATGGCAGCTCTGAGCTGCTGACTTTGCTGCCAAATTGAATGGGACCAATAGGAATAACAGAGGCTTTGGGATAATTCTTTTGAAAAGATTACAACTCTTGTGCAGGAATAAATTAGGATGGCTGGAGAAGAGACTCAGTCGGCTAAGTTGTAAGCTACTTTATTAATAAGTCATTGACAACTATGAAACTGTTAACACTTTTAAATGATGCTTACTTTCTGATGAGACCAGGCAATTTAGAGATGCCCTCTAATGACATTGCTATTAATCATTTCCTGTTTAACTGTTATGTGATGTCTTGATGAAGTGGTGATTAAGTTGCTAACTATTTTTTCTGGCTTGGGTTGCATTGTTGTTTAAGTTTTATAGCCTTTAAAAAGAATTTGTTAGGCTCACTCTTACCAGCTGACCAATTTACATTTATTAGTTCTAGCTAAATCATTTTCAAGGTAGGGAAACTCCATTTGCAAATTCATTTGTTTGATTGCTTTTTAAGTTACACCCCAAAAACAAAAGCAGTCTCTCATAAGGGGGCTATTGTCTTCTGGTTTTGTCCTCATCACAATATCACCCCCTTTCAGTTCTCTAGCTTAGGCTGCCTCTTAGATATGGAAAAAATGGGAGATATTTGAGCAG
Source organism: Pseudocheirus occidentalis (assembly GCA_028646575.1). Taxonomy (NCBI): domain Eukaryota; kingdom Metazoa; phylum Chordata; class Mammalia; order Diprotodontia; family Pseudocheiridae; genus Pseudocheirus; species Pseudocheirus occidentalis. Next base: position 137,717,371 of record CM053597.1, read on the forward strand.
TGTCTGTTTCATTTGGCTTTTTTCCCCACAGCTCTTCCTCATCTATCCTCACTACAGCATTGGGTTCTCATCTAGCAGTCTGTGACTCTCATTTTTCAAGATTGGCACCAATAGAAAAGGACCTTATGAGCACTAGGCTAGATTCTTATCCTATGTAGGTTTTTTCTAAAGAGGGAGTGGAAGAAGAAAAGAAAACAGAGATGAGAGAAGATGGAGATCACACTGGTGGTAATCTCTGGTCTATTATTCAATCTTAGGGTATATTTATAGGAGAGGGCTGGAAATTAGGTCAGATTTATAAAAGAGGAGGCTGTATTCTACTTTGCATCTAGAAGACACCCCCACACAATTTGCATTCTCCAAATGTGTTCAAGATTACAGCATTTAAGAATGAGTCAGATCCTTTTTGTTGCCACACTCTGCTACTATCCACACTTACTATATTGCAGTCCCGAAGTCCCACACATGAACAAATCCAAGAAAATTGCCTCAGGTCCATCCTTGATGACTTGGACCCATCTTTCTTTTATTTGACCCTCGAATGCATCCCCCTTGTTCTGCTCTCGTCTCTACAAGGGAAACCCTTTTTCACCCACTCACTCTCATGTTGATAATTTCCCTGTGAAATGAGCCTGCTTCTTGAGGCAGGTGTTAATGAGAACCAAATGGGAGCTGAATGGAGGCCAAGTGATGGTCAAGGCAGAATCCAGCTCACTGATGATATCTTATTCTTTTAAAAATCTTACTTGAAAAGGAAGGGTAAAACATACCCACACAAAAGCCCCACAATAATTTGGCTTTAACTTCCAAATGGAAACTGACCATTAGTTTTTCTTTGGGAGTGGGGGTAGAGAGGGATTAAAGAGTTCATTGTTCAAAAAAATGTAGTTATTCCTATACTTCCTTTGTCAGATAAGTCAAAAAGGTGTTATAAATCCCATAGAAGAGCTCAGTCTGACAGCAGTCTCATTCTGATCATAGGTGTACCAATATAAAGATATACAACTACTGCAATTTTAGATACTTCTCCAAACTGAGCTATGAAGTATTTCAGGACAAACCCACACAAATCTTTAGCTTTTTTTCCCTTTCAGATAGTGGATTACTGGCTTAGCCCATTAAAAAAAGTTACTGTCAGGATTCTCGTAATAGAAACCAAATGTGGTCAGAATAATCTACTTCCTACTGCAGAAATTTCAGAGCAACTCGAGTAAGCAAAATATGCAGATAGAGAGTGAGACAAATGACTGAGCTTTCTGGATCCCTCTTGTGCAATATCTAGATTAAAGAAAAGTTTATGGATGTTTCCTCACTCTAGAATTTTTTTCCCCCACACCTGACAAATCAAGTATGATTTAGAAACCCTTTTTGTATAACCAGAAGACAGGTTTGAGGGACATAAGGGAAAGAATTAACATAGATTAAAGAAGTGAGGCTCTTACCAATTTTGAAGGTGAAAGTGCCTTTTCTCTGAAGGGCTAAATTGGACTTCTGCCTGAATGATTAGGGGCCTGAAACCCTGAATTGTTCATTTCCCTGTTCAAAGTAGCAACCCTCAAGCCAGGAGGAAGAAGCAGTGCTCTATTATTGGGATAAAAATGATAAAAAAAGGGAAATCAAATAGGTTTCTTTTAGTGGAAGAAATAGTATAGCCAACTGATTTTGCTGGGGTCTATGACTCAAATTGATGATCTGTCATTTAATTTCAATAAATCAATATTCTATGTGTATACACACAGACATGTATACATCTATGTATATGAAGAGTCACATTATTTCTTTCAGTTGGCATATATAAACATATACATGCTTTTGTATACCTAAGGGATGCTGTTCCACTTCTCTCTAGTTTCTCTCTAGTTCTCTTCCAGTTTTTCTTCCCTAATACCTATTTCTCTATATAGGGAGAGGGACAAAGAAGGAGCACTATGTGGGGCAAGTCTCTCAGAGCCTCAGCCTTCTCATCTGTAAAGCTGGACAATAATACTTTTCATCACCTGCCTCAAAGGGTTGTTGTGTAAAAGGCCTTTTGCATACCATAAAGCACTATATAAATTGTATATGCATCTATACAAAATACCAGACAGAGAGATAGATATGTATGTGTGTGCATATACATCACATATGGTGAGATTGTATCCCTAGATCAATATTCCATAGTCACATGAAGAATGTTGATCACTCTCCCAAAGCACTTCCTGTTACGCCTATAATTTTAATTTTAAATTTTATATATAATTTTAAATTATACTATATTTTTTATAATTTTATAATTATAATTTTATAATTTTAAAATCAACAAGAACTTTTGTGAGCATCCTATACATTACAACACAACATATACATATAGAGAGAGAGACTTTAGCTAGGTGGTACAGTGAATATAGCATGAGACCTAGCATTAGGAAGTCTTGAGCTTTGCCTGGAGACACTTGCTAGCCATACAAGCCTTGGTGTTGAGTGAGTCTTAAAGAATGAGTAAGTATGAGCACTGTTGTTAAATAATCAAAAGGCAGATGAAGTGCATTTCCTAGAGGTGGGGGAGGGGTCCCTGAGAGCTTGAGTTGGTTTGAGGAATTCTAGGGTACATGCTAAATACAGAGGGTAGGATTATTCACCACCTGCCTGCCTCAGTTCCTCCATCTCTAAAATGAAGATGATAATTGTGTGCAACTTCCGAGGTTGTTGTGAGGACAAAATGAGATGGTATTTGTAAAGCATTTTACTTAAATCACTATGCAAATGCTAGTTATTAGTATTGTTGTTATCAATTCTGAGTAGATAATAGCATGAGAAATGTTTTTATAATAATAGCTAGCATGTGCATAACACTGTAGTGTGAAAGTGCTGTGCATGTGTTAGGTAAGAATCCATATGGCCACTTCTCCTGGGAGTAGTCCTGGGAGGTAGGTAATATTATTATACCCATTTTATAGATGAGGAAACTGAGGCTGAAAGGCTAAATGACTTGCCAGGTCATATAGCTAGTAAGTGTCTAAGGTGGAATTTGAACTCATCTCTTTCTGACTCCAAGTACAGCATTCTTACTCCTGCACCACCTAATTAAATGAATATGATACCTGAACAAATACTACATAGAGAAGGCTGGGTAAAGTGGAGACAATTGACAGAGCTTTCGTTTATATAATGGATTCTCAAGTAATTCCCCAAGGTAGTCCCACCCTGTATATTAGCATACACACCAGGATTCTCAAACCAACTCGAATTTTCAGGGATCCTTTAGACCCCACCCCCATCCCTCTACTCTAAATCAACTGGTCTGCCTTTTGACCATTTAAGTATCTCATCCTTTAAGACTGACCAACCACTTTTCTTGCAACACCCCTACTGAGGTAGGTAATGTAAATATTATTATCCCCATTATAAAGGTAAGAATATCAAGGTTCAGAGACATCAAGTGACTTCCATGTGCTGGAGACAAGATTCAAACCCAGATCTTCTGACTCAAAAATCAGTACTCCCAAGCAGAAGAGAAAACAAAAGATGAATTTTTTTGATATAAGGAAGTTTCAGGGATTGACCACAAATTTCAGTGATCTATGTGAAATGGTTAAATGCAAACTGGAAGTAACACTTTATTGTGTGGATATTCCAAATAAAGATGGGTATGTTGGATTGGGATAGGGCACAAGCTCTGTCTTAGAATTAATTTCATACTACCATGAAGTCAAGAATAGAATTCTGAGCTGAAATTTGACCTTTTAAACAGTGGCTAGCTATTTATCCATGTTTTTTTTTCAGGTTACATAGCCTCTTTTCCTCCCCCTTTAGCTTATGTTCTCTTCCTATTGTTGGCCAAAAACCAAAGTTTAAATTTGCCCCTAAAAGAATGTGTGTCAAGGTCTCAAGTGTAACAATTATACAGTAGAAAAGTTTCCATTTAAGCATTCAAGGTGAACAGTAACTTGTCAGTGTTCTTCCATTTTATTTCCTCTTTAAATTTATGCAAATTAGCAAAAGAACTTGAAGATTTTTCTTACTTGGCAGAGACTGGAATCATGGAAAATATCCCTACACCTCTCATATCTAGATAGGAAATTTTGTTAGAGTGAATGACTTGGGACTCAGGCACTATCTCTAAAATAGCTTCAGAAAAGTTTACCATGAGGAACTAGTAGAGGCAACAACACCTTCTGTATCACCCAAATGGGAATTGTTTGGCTTTGCTTTCTCTGAGACATTTCCAGTTATTAGGCAATATAGCTGTTTCCTTCCCTCCACCCAAGAGTTGTAAGCAAACAATGAAAATCCAGCTCTCTATTCATGTTTGAATTTTGCCTTTGTGTGTCCTTCTGTATATTTTTCTGCTTGGCATAAATGAAGTACTAGATCTAATGGGGTTTTGGATCCAGTTCAGCTCTTGTCATCCAATGTCATGCAAACACACTGGAGAAGTTTTTTAAATAGGTAGAAACTACATCTTTTGGTGTGTGGCTTCTTAACCTTTGTTATGTGATGGGACACACTTTGGCAATTATGAAGCCTATGGGCCCCTTCTCAGAATAATATTTTTAAATGCATACAACATAATACATAAAATTGCAAGGGAAACTAAATATATAAAGATAGCCATCCCAAAAAATTCTTTTAAGTGCATGGTATCCAGGTTAAGAACCCCTGATACGATATATTTTGGCAATGTTCCTTTATGTCATTACAAAGTGATGTGGCTAGGCTCATATGAAACTGTCCATTCAAATAATAATTGAACCTAAATTCTTCCCTAGTGCTCGGTGTCAATTTTTTAGGAGCAATCTTTGAGCAAAGTCTTTTGTAGCTAACATAAAATGTCCTTAGCTACAGGATAACCATGGGGGAAAAAAAATATGTGTAACTTTTAGACATTCAGAAGGGAGTTCAATAAATGGGTCTGATGCTTACTCAAAATTTAAGACTCCATTAGGAAGTGCAGTTTTACCATGTCACTGCGATACATTTCAGACCATAATCATACCCCTTCCAAATCCCATTTAAAGTAAACCATTTATTTTTTCTACTTTTCCCACAAGTGCTTTAATGTAGGATTTGGATACCTTTCAGAAGAAACCTGTGAGGTAATGCATTTGAGACATAACAACATTTATAAAGCCTAGAAAAACCTTTTCATTAAATGAATGGAGAAAAAAACTTAGCATTGGCAATGTGGATTATAATATTGATAGTATATTTGATTGTCTCTTGTGATCTTTATAACAGATATGAGGCGAGTTTGCTCCTTGTTTCTCCTCAAGAGGCACCACAGCATAAAGGACAGTATTGAATTTGGATGTCAAAAATATCCGGATTAAACTTAACACTTAACAGCTGTGTGACCCTGGGCAAGTCATCTAACCTTGTATTGAAAAGTAGGATTGAAATTTCAAAGTCGAAGATAAATTTCTAAAGAGACAGCGATGCTGCTGCTTCTATTTGCAAGAGTGTTAGACTGTTGAGAGGCTACACTGATATTGATTACTTAAGCCAAAGCAAAAGTGTCTATATTTGTACTTCCTGCACATATAATTTTCACAAACTCATTTATAAAAAAAGTACCTGATTAGATGTTCATATCCTCTTTTCATCTACTGAAAAGGTTAAAGGTAAAAGCCATAACAATTTCCTTGTATCGTAAACAAGTACCAGCCTTTACTGAGAGAGAAGGTAGTTCTGGTCTCTCTGATTCACTCAGTTCCTGGCCTACTGTCACTGAAGGTGGAAACTGCAATATGAACACCTGTCCATGAGGAACTAGACTTAAGATAACCAGATCATTTCACACAGGCCATTGTCCAGCCATCAGATGGTAATTACTTTTGGTCCCCATCAGCCTCGCCTGGATTCTAGCCAGTGGGTTGTGGGTGGAATGGTCTGTATCACATTTCCATTCATCCGAGCCATACAGTCTCCTACTTGCTTGTTTTCAATTACATTGACATGGTGGCTTTGGCACATGGTAAGTAAATAGCAATGTATTCTAAAAGAAAGGTCTGAAAGCCAATATCTAAAATATACTCTTGAGGTTTCAATGAGTACAATGCAATTGGCACTAAAACTCTGGCATTCTGACCCAAAGTAATAAAGTACAATTAATTAGGTTAATTGTAGTGTATTTGTAGAATATTTCATTAAAACCAACTATCAAACATATAAAAAGCAGGGGATGAAGATCTGATAAGTGGTGGAATGTTACTGAATTAATATTATAGAAATAATTAGGAAATTAACTGAAACATTCATTAGACTAGATCAGAGACGGAAACAAAAAAGGTGGGGTTGGTGGATGACTTTCTTGTTCTCAGTATTTTGTATGTCCATAATGAAAACTAAAATTTTGAGACAACCTTGAAATTTTAAGAATTCCAACATTTTGCTTTAGGTATATTTTACCAGTTTCTTTCTCCTTCGAACGCTGGTAGACCTTGAGGTTCCCTCAGACCTCACCAAAAATACCATTTGTGAAATAACTTAAAGATTTTCAATATCTATTTTAGAAAATCACCAATAGGTGGCTGGTAGGAGTAAATACAAGGTCAGCGATTCCCTAGACATGATCCCCAGGAAATCCCTAGGACAAGGGATTAAAAAAGGCCTAGGCCCTAGGGTATTTTTTTTTTTTTACATTTCATCAGTTACTCAGAATTTGATTACAGTTAAGCCACAGAGAGGTTGTGATATGATGATAGACCCTCAAATACTATCCTTATTTTCAGCATAATAAATGGAGAAGTTAAGCTAATAAATAGCTTAACTGAATTGTGACTGAAAAAATTCAGCACCTGATTTTCTTTTTTTTTTTTTAATTTATTTTTAGTTCTGATTTTCAATCACAATACTGAGGAGTTCCAAACCTATTTGGGCAAGTCCACAGATGACAGACATAGCCTATAGCTAGCCAGTTCTGAAAGCTTCACTGGTACAGCTTTCAAGAACCCATGGTCACCTCCATCCCATGAAGCAACAGAGTAAAATTTTAGCAAGGAAACATTTGAGGATAATTTATCATCCTAAAGATATGGACACAAAAAAGTTAAGAATAGGCATGTGCATGCGTGCACACATATTGCTGTAGGAAATCATTAGGTGTTTTTGTCAAGGGAAACTGATGAGGTGCAGGCTCTGGGAACCCCCTTGAACTCTAATTGAATCTTTCCATTTGATGCAGCATTTGCATGAGGCCATAAGCCTTTCATTGTGGCTCTGCCCAGACCTTTGTTACTAGCTTGGCCCTCCACTATCCATCTGCTTCCCACCTTTGAGCCTATCAAAATGTCTACCTGACCTCATTAACTCCTCCTGAAGACCCTCCCCAAACTCCTCCCCTAAACCAGCCCTAGAATCCTCCCACAACTTTTCTGTATATAAGACCCCATCTTGCCTCTGTGTGTGAGAGCACCATAGAATTTTCTAGCACAGACTTGCTCTGTGTCTAATACAAGAAAACTTTTAATAAACTTTGCTTTCCTTTGGCTGAGAGAAGACTTGAGTCAAATTCATTGGGCAGGAACCAGTGTGTTGGTATTTTGGGGCCCTGAGCACCCCTAACCCTATATCATATAAATATGAGGATGTTCAAAGACATAATAGTTATTAGACATTTTATTCATCTATAAAATTGGAATAGGAATATTTATCCTACCTACTTCACAGGGTCATTGTCATAAGGAAAATGTTTTTTGCGAATTGTAAGGCTCTACAGAAATATTAACTACTGTTAATTTACTTCATTTTGTAGTTTTCACATATAACAAACTGAAATGGGTAATTACAAAGACATAAGGAGAAGAAATACTCTAAGGACAAGCTGTAACATACCCTCCCTAATTCTATATGCTATATATCTATTCACACAGCTAAAAATTGGGTTAGTTTTTCTGTCTATTGTGTCACAATCTTTTGTTAACTTATATTGACCATGTAGTCCACTAAGGCAGCCAGGTCTTTCCCCACTCTTTGTATTATTACCACAGGGCCAACCTTTTTCTGCCAGCTTTTGAAGGCAAGGAAAAGACCTTTTGGAGTCACATTCTTTATCCAGAGAATCAGTAATTGTGGGTGAAGTGGACCTGATTGAGACATACCAGGGAAGGGGAAAACCAGGAGCATTTGCCAAGTCCAAGCCCCAGTGTTTTTGTCAGGAAATAAGTTTGCAACAACCTTGATGACAACGCATGTGAGAAGTTCTGAGAAAGCATCAGATGGTCAGTGGTAGTATTAACTACCTCTCAGGAAGCAAGAGAAATAAACAGGCTGGGATGGATTCTAGGGATCTTTAAAGGTGACCAAAGATGCTTTGAATGTACCACCAGAAGATTGTGAGCAACTGGTTTTCCAAATCTGATCCAGCTATTTAGAACTGACAAGAGAATGAATATTAGCTGGCACTGACAAATTTTGAGTGATAATTCCCAATGAGTGAAAGAGCTATAAAGAGTTCAGAAAGGGGAAAGTTTGTGCTCCTAGGTTGGCCAGAGAAGACTTTGAGAAGAAGTAGGATTTAAAAGTTACTAAACTGTGCATACCCTTTAACCCAGCAATATTATTCCTACACTAGACCTATACTCCAAAGAGTACATAAAGTACATAAAGAGGAAAAGGACCCATACATACAAAAATATTTACAGCAGTTCTTTTTTGTGGAAAAAAAATGGAAACTACAGGGAACCCATCAACTGAAGAATGACTTAATATATATATGAACTGCATATGAGTACAATGGGATTTTATTGTGCTATATGAAATGATGAAAAGGACAATTTCAGAAAAACCTGAAGTTATATGATCTGATATAGACTGAAGTGAACAGAACCAGAATAATTTATGTAAGAACAACAATACTCTAATGACAAACAATTTTGGAAGGCTTAACTCTGATCAAAGCAATGACCAATCATGATTCTATGAAACACACTACCTTCATCTGGAAAGGTAGATGAGGGACTCAGGGTACAGACAGGATTATATATATATATACATATATGTGTGTATACATACATACATAAACATATATATTCAGACATGACCAATACAGGAATTTGTCATACATTTGGTTACAAGGTTTTGTTTTTCTCTCTTTCTTTTTGCAAGGAGGAGGAGGGATAGGAGACAAAAAGGATTTTTCTTAATTGGAAAGACATTTAATTAAAAAAGTAGGCCAGGAAATTTAAGCTGGGCTTTTAAAGGAGGGCAAAATTTAAACAATGGGTGGGAGAGGGAGCATAAAGGAAAACATTGCAAGGAGGATGATTCTGTATCCCTCTCCCAATCCCACTCTGATCTGGCCTGCTATCCCCAGGGCTAGGGCAAATGGGTGTACTCCTCATTCCATATTTTCAATAATGGGATTTATTCTTCACCATGGTAGTGCCCTAAATTAACAATAAGGATCTCAGAGACTGGTAATCCATCACAAATAAAGAACATTTTATTACCGAATATTTTTTAAAAAATTTTACTAAACATTCTTTACCATCTGCATGAGAAAATGCTAACTTTCTTAGTATAACCGTCCTTGTCTTTCCAGCTATATTTCCTATTACTCGCCTGCATACATTCATTATTCCAGTCAAAATGAACTAGTAGCTATTCCCTGATTTTAATCCAACACAGTGCATTCACACAGGCCATTCCCCATCCCAGCTCTATTTGTACCTGTTAAGATCCTTCTTTTCCTATAAAACTCAGTTTGTGTTTCCCCTTCCCCAAAACCTCCCCTAATCCTCTTGGCTGAAAATGTTCTCTTCTTCCTCCATTTATCTAGAGCACTCTGGATCTCCCTCCTTTGCCCCATACCCCTCTACCTTCTATTATACTTGTCTGTGTCTATGTCTACCTCACTAACACACCGTGAGCCCCTTGAAGGCAAAGATAATACGCCATTTTGGTCTTTATATCCCCAAGACCTAACAAACCTTGGCTTTCTCCCTATTACTGTCAAGGGCACCACCAACAGTTGTCTTCCTTTAGTCTCATTTAAAATCCTACCCTCTGGAAGAATCCTTTCCCAATTCCCCTTAATACCAGTGCTTCTACTCTATTATTTATCTCATTTTTCCTATAACTTGTTTGCACATAGTTGTTCTCATATTGTCTCTCCCTCAAACGGGAGCAAGAGGTCGTTGTGGCCTTTCTCTGATGGCCGCAACAAAGCTAAGTAATGCTAATGGTTGCCACTGGCAGGTCAACCATGATAATAGGAAGGAAAAAAAGAGTTAAAGGAAGCAGATAAGGGAAGGGAAAGAAAAAAGGAGAAGGAACAGGAATGAAACTAGGGGAGAAAAGAGACATATATTTTGGACATCGACAATGTAGAAATTTTTCCTTCATTGTGCATATTTGTTACAAGGGCTTTGTTTTTCCTTTGGGGAAGGACAGACAGGAGTGCAAGAAAAGGAAAGAAGGAAGGAAGGAAGGAAGGAAGGAAGGAAGGAAGGAAGGAAGGAAGGAAGGAAGGAAGGAAGTTAGGAAGGAAGGAAGGAAGGAAGGAAGGAAAAGGAAGGAAGGAAAAAGGAGCTCCAGCAATGAGGAGCAGAATTCCGTTATCTAATGTCTCAAGTGCTACTCAGCCTCAAATTCGGTTTTGAACTCCAGGAAAACAACAATTAGGGATATTCAGTTTGATAAAATACCCTACAAAACAGAGATCTCAAATTCACAGTCCAAGAACTGCTTGCAGCCCCCCAGTCACTCACAGAGCTCTTTGTCCTTTGGTTCAGAAAAATATGTAAGGAGATTAACAAATCTCTGTAAAGAGAACACAGATTTAGATAGGAGAGAAAATAGATTAGTAACATAAACTTAAAACTTAAAACAAACATGATTTTAACTCACATACAGGCCCTTAACAAACGTTCTTTTATAAAGGTGAATGTATCAGAGAACAGAGGCAGGAAACAACTAACAAATGTCCATAATATAATTCAACAACACCCTTTGAGCTCTTCTCTCTGCCTGATGATGCAGTAAAACTGGCAACAAAAGGAATAGTTTTTTAACATGTGACAATCCTGTTGCTGCAATAAGGAGTCTGGGGAAAACCTTACAGGAAGAATCACTGCAGCATGTATAGGAACTCAAAAAAGATTTTTTAATAATAATAGTATTGCACCACACTGTTCCTTGGCAAACTTAACATGGTCCATGTAGGTCCTACCACAGCCAAACTCCTTTTTGCTCAGATCAAAAGTCATTATGCTAATATCTAACTAAAGTATGATGATAAGAAACAAACAGAAGATGTTAATAAAATTGTAATCGTAGCCTTTATTACCTCATAAGCCTGTTCAAACCAACATAAATCTAAAAAATCTATGTCTATTTGTTTAGTTAATTGTTGGTTGGAGGGAGGGTTACTTTTATTAACATCAAATGAGGTGCCAAAGTTTGTTTAAAAACAATCGCTAATTAGAATTTTTAAATAAAGTTTTGTTTAGTCTTTTGGGTTTTTTACATCAACAAAAATTTCCTTCAATATCTCTTCCCTTTTACCCTCCGCAAAAGCCATCTCATATAACAAATATTTTTAAAGACAAAAAAAGAGGAAAAAAATCTGCAAAACTAAAAAAAGTCTGAAAATACGAGCTCCTTACGGATAGGACCAGTTTTGTTTTTGTTTTTGCATCTCAATGAACTATATCACAAGCCCCACCACATAGAACTGAATCAAAACTTCAGCCTCTATCTGAACCTGGATACATAAGCCAGGGTTGCTATAATATGCCTGCTTTGAGAAGTATAGCGATCCTACTGTATATCATATTTGCCCTGTTTCTGTGTGTGTGTGTGTGTGTGTGTGTGTGTGTGTGTGAGAGAGAGAGAGAGAGAGAGAGAGAGAGAGAGAGAGAGAGAGAGAGAGAACTAGATAGACAGATAAAATAAACTTGAACATACTTTTCTAGCTTTAAGCACAATGGGCGCCAGTCTGAGATAATGTATTAAACTGGTTATATGGCATTTTAAAAAATACTGGTTTTTTCAAATGGCTCATTAGTAGGTTTTTTTTGTTTTTTTTTTACAGATGAGACATGAACACATCTTGTCAGGAACTGGAGCAAAACTGAAACAAAACACCCAGAAAAGAAATGATTTAGCTTAGACTTATTAATTATTGATCAGCATCCTTAAGGAGCAGATATCACAGGACCCTACAGTTCTAATTTGTTATTCATTTCGTTAGGTCAGTGAATAGCATCTCCACTTTAAACCATTTTGTTTAAAAATCCTATCAGGCAAAGTAGAATATGTGAATGTCAGTCAAAAGATATCAGTCAAAGGGACCCAAAGAATTGAATCTTTTTTCTAAAACCTGTTGGTTAAGATTGTGTATGAATTTAGCTCTGTGGAGGAGTGCTTTGTTTGCCACAGGTTGATACTTCGTTTAGTATGATGATATCAGGGCTAGGAGGATATGGATTCTTAGGAGAGGAAAAGAATAACACTGTAGGCTAGGGAAAGTAAACTGGGAGAGGTGGGGTGAGCCTGTGTGTGTTTTTTGTTGTGGATTTTTAACTGCCTACAAGGCAGTTCTCATCCTGACAATTCCTAGTTATTTCAAGAACCCATGCTTTTTTTTTTTTTTTTTTGCCATTTGGATGAAACTAGCATTCAAGGGAATCTGAGAAAACTGAGACACTAATACACTGTTGGTGGAGTGGTATACTAATTAATCCATTCAAAAGAGCAATTTGGAACTATGCCCAAAGGGCTATAAACCATAGATATCCTTTGACCCAGCAATACCCCTACTACATCTGTATCCCAAAGAGATTTTTAAAAAAAGGAAAAGGATTTATATGTGCAAAAATATTTATAGCAGCTCTTTTGGTGATGGCAAAGAATTAGAAATTGAGGGACTGTCCATCAACTGGCGAATGGCTGACCAAGATGTTGTATGTGATTGTGATGGAATACTATCGTACTATAAGAAATGACGAGTAGGATGTTCTCAGAAAAAGTTGGAAAAATTTACATGAACTTATGAAAAGTGAAATGAACAGAACCAATGCTGTATGACGATCAACTGTGAATGACTTAGCTATTCTCAGGAATATAATGATCCAAGACAATTCTGAAGGACTTAAAATGAAAAATGCTCTCCATCTACAGAGAAAGAACTGATAAGAGTCTTGAAGAAGACTGAAGTGTACTTTTTCTTTACTTTATTTTTCTTGGCTTTTTTTTTGGTCTGTGTTTTCTTTCACAACATGGTTATGACCATATGTTTTACATGACCACACATGTTTAATCTATGTCATATTGCCTTCCTTCTCAATGAGGAGGGAAGGAAAGGGAGGGAAGGAAAGAATTTGGAGCTCAAAAAATTTTTAAAAACAAATGTTGAGAATTGTTTTTACGTGTAATTGGGGAAAAATTAAATATTAAGCTAAAAAAAGAAACTAGCATCCAAAGGACATATAATTTAAAGCACACATTATTTTTGTGGCTCTTTGAAGACATTGTATCATATCTCTGAAAGGTTCAATTCTAAAAATACATTACAAACACTTCTCTAGTAATAGTAGTAAAGGTAAATGAATACTTTGATAGGTAGAAATAGCCTACTTCATAGCTGTCTCAGGCAAAGAGCCTCTTTTCCCCTTCAGTGATGGCTACATTGATGAATTCAGCATTCCTAATAGCTGTTTGGCCTTACAGTAATTCTAGATGTATTAAATACAGAAAAAGCAAGTTCCTAAAAATTATATGAGGCTACAATCTATACCCCCTAAATGGAAAAGACTGAGCAATTACTCAGTGAATTTCATAAATGTGTATAGTAAAAAAAAAAAATTTACTTTGGGTCTTGAATTATTTGGTTTCTGTGCTTTTTTTTTTTGGTGGTGGGAGTAGGGGCTTTGGAACTATTATTTTAATCAGTTCAAGGAAGTTCTGGTGTGGAATATTCCTTCACCCTTGTATACCAACTCATTTACAATCTAGTGTTTGAGGCTTGCTTGGAGGTAATGAGGAGTTAGGTGAGCTGCATGTGGTCACAAAATCACTATCTATCAAGGCAGGCCTTAAACCTAGATCCTCCTGACCATAAGGCCAACTTTATCAACTCTACCATGCTGCTTCTCTTTAGAGCCTATGTTGATTTTTTTTTTGAAAGACATTATCTGGATTATTTAACCAAATTTCCATTTCATTTGGGCAGCATAGGCATTTTTAATGTAAGAAACAGAAGAAAATGAAATGCATACTTCATGAAATAAGAGGTGATTGAGAATTGTATGCACTGACTTTTTTTCAGTGTTTTATTTTTCCCCAGTTACATATAAAAACAACTTTTAACATTCGTTTTTAAAACTTTGAGTTCCAATTTGATATAGGTTATACATGTATAGTCATGGAAAAAAAAATTCCATAATAGTCACAATGTGAAAAAACAGACCAAAAACTCAAGAAAAAAATTAAAAGTATGTTTAAATTTGTTTTCAGATACCATTAGTTCTTTCTCTAGAGAGGGATAGCATTTTTCATCATAAGTCCTTCAAAGTTGTCTTGGATCATTGTATTGCTGGGAACAGCTAATCATTCACAGCTCATCACCTTAGAACACTGCAGTCACTTTGTACATAGTACATTTCACTTTGCATCAGCTCAAGTAAATTTTTACAGACTTTTCTGAGAACATCCTATTCATCATTTCTTATATAACAACAGTATTCCATCATAATCACACATACCACAATTTGTTTAGCTATTCACCAATTGATGGGTATCCCCTCAATTTCCAATTTATTGCCACCAGATATGAGCTACTATAAATATTCTTGTACAGATAGGTCCTTTTCCTTTTTGCTTTTTATCTCTTTTGGGATATAGACTTAAGAGAAATATTGCTAGGTCAAAGGGTATGCATGGTTTTATAGCCCTTTGGATGAACTTCCAAATTGCTCAATAAAATGGTCGAGTCAGTTCACAACTCCACCAACAATGAATTAATGTCTCATTTTTCTCACATCCCCTCCAAGATTGGTCATTTTCCTTTTCTGTCCTCTTATTCAATCTAATTGGCATGAGGTAGTACCTCAGAATGATTTTAATTTGCATTTCTCCTAGCAAAACTAGGTTAGAGCATTTTAAAAATATGGTTATAGATAGCTTTGATTACTTCATCTAAAAGCTGTTCATATCTTTTGATCATTTATTAATTGGAGAATGGCTCTTAGTTTTATAAATTTGATTCAGTTCTCTATATGTTTGAGAAAAGAGGCCTTTATCAGAGAAACTTGCTTCAAATTTTTTTTCACAGTTTACTATTTCCAGTTGTGTTTCCCTCCATCCTATTCCCCCTCTCCTTTATTCTATTTACTCTCTCCTTTTACCCTGCCCCTCCTCAAAAGAGTTTTGCTTCTGAATACCACCTCCCCAAATCTGACCTCCCTTCTATCAACTCTACCCCTCTTTTCCCTTTCCCCTTCTATGTTCTTGTAGGATAAGATAGATTTCTATATCCAATTAAATGTGTGTGTTATTCCCTCTTTGAGCCAATTCTGATGAGAGTCAGGTTAACTTGCCCCACCCTCTCCCACCTCTTCCCCTTCACTCTAAAATATTTTTCTTGCCTCTTTTATGTGAGATAATTTATCCCAATTCTACCTCTCCCTTTCAATTTCTCCTAGTACCTTCCTCTCTCACCTCTTAATTTTATTTTTTTAGATATTATCCCTTCATATTCAATTCACACCTGTGCCTTCTGTCTATGTATACTCCTTCTAACTACCCTAATAATGAAAAAGATCTTATGAGTTACAAGCATCATCTTCCCATGTAGGAATGTAAACAGTTTAACCTTATTAAGTCCCTTATGATTTCCCTTTTTATGCTTCTACTGAGTCTTGTATTTCAAAGTCAAATTTTCTATTCAGCTCTGGTCTTTTCATAAATGTTTGATGCTTGAAAGTTCTCTATTTCACTGAATATCCATTTTTTCCCCTGAAGGATTATACTAATTTTTCCTGGGAAGGTGATTCTTGATTGTAATTGTAGCTCTTTTGCCCTCTGGAATATCATATTTCAAGCTATCTGATCCTTTAATGTAGAAGCTGCTTAATCTTGTGTTATCCTGAGTGTTGCTCCACCATACTTGAATTATTTCTTTCTGGTTGCTTACAATATTTCTTCTTTGACCTGGCAGCTCTGGAATTTGGTTATAGTATTCTTAGTTTTTATTTTGAGCTCTCTTTCAAGAGGTGGATTTTTTCCATTTCTATTTTACTTTCTGGTTCTAGAATATCAGGGTGGTTTTTCTTGACAATTTCTTGAAAGATGATGTCTAGGCTCTTTTTCTAATCATGGCCTTTGGATAGTCTAATAATTTTTAAATTATCTCTCCAGGATTTATTTTCCAGGTCAGTTGCTTTTCCAATGAGATATTGCACATTGTCTTTTTTCATTCTTTTGGTTTTCTTTTATTGTTTCTTGATTTCTCATAAAGTTATTTGGCCAATTCTACTTTCTAAGGAGTGTTTTTCTTCAGTGCATTTTTGTACCTCTTTTTCCATTTGGCCAATTCTGTTTTTTAAGGTGTTCTCTTTATTGGCTTTTTTTGTACATCTTTTACATTTGGTCTATTTTGTTTTTGAAGGTTTTTTTTTCTTCAGCACTTTTAGTGTCTCTTTTACCAAGCTGTTGATTCTTTTTTTTTTTCATTATTTTCTTGCATGACTTCATTTCTCTTCCCAATTTTTCTTCTACTTCTCTTACTTAATTTTCAAAATCCTTTTTGAGCTCTTCCATGACCTGAAACCAATTTCAGTTTTTCTTGGAAATTTTGGATGTAGAAGCTTTGATTTTGTTATCTTTTTCTAAGTATGTATTTTGATCTTCCTTGTCACCATAGTAACTTCCTATGGTCAAGATTTTTTTTTCTGTTGTTTGTTCATATTCCCAGCTATTACTTGACTTTTAATTCTTCGTTAAAGTAGGATTCTGCTTCTAGGGTGGAAGGTGCATTGGCCCAAGCTTTAAGGGTTTTATGCAGCTGTTTTCAGAGCTACTTCTAGGGACCTGTAAGTTGTAAGTTCTTCCAAGGTGGTATGATCTAAGGAGAGGTGTTTCTTTCTCTCCTGGCCTGTGCTCTGATCTGTGAGTGACCACAAGCACTCTTTTCTGCCCTAGAACTGTGATGAGAGCTCCCTCTCCACTGCAGCCACAAGCTCAGCTATGCTACTCCTCCTCCTCACAACGGAACTGTCACCTAGGACCACAATTTGTATATGAATATGGACAAAGCAAAAGAGTCCTGCCCCCCATGCCAGCAAAAAGACCTCTATAATCTCCTTCTGATTAGCTGTTTGACCCTCTTACCATCTGCAGACTGAAAGCTCCAGAAGCAGCCACTGCTGCTGCTGATTTAGTGGCTCCCAAGGCCTGCTCCTAGTTTGGTAGGGCCTGGTCTGCACTGGTGTGGCTCCACTCTCACTCAGGTGCAACAGACCTTTGCTACTGACCTTATACATTGTCTTGGGCTGGAAAATGGTTTCACGCCATCTTTTTGTGGCTTATGTTGCTCTAGAATTTGTTTAGATTCATTATCTAAAGGTATTTGGAGGGGCTTGAGGGAGAGCTCAGAAGAGCCCCTGCCTTTACTCCACCATCTTGGCTCTGACTTCTCCGCTTTTGTTTTGTACTGACCATTAAGTGATGATAAAAGACAATGAAGTATATATTTTCTCACATTTAAGCATTTCTAAAATAGCATTATCTCAAAGATCCCAAATTTTGCACTGAAGAATAACTTCTTCCTCCACCGAGGTACTTTTTAAGGCAGAAAGCCTTATCAAAGGTTACAAATCGCTACATTTTTGCAAGGGTTCACAACCATCTTTGTGTTAGGAAGCTCTTTAGCAATTTGATGAAATAATATCAACCCCTTCTCAGAATAATATTTTTAAATGCGTAAAATACATAGGATCACAAAGTCAATCAATTATATAGAAATACAGTGTATTTTATGAAAATATAAATATTTTTTAAAACAAGTTCATGGACTCCAGTTTAATAAACCCTCGGTAAACATTTTTATTGCCAAAGAAGGGAAAAATAGAGAATTTTGGTTACTTTTCCTATTAAAGAAGTAACACAACTGAGAATTCTGTTGGAAGGTTGATTAATAAACACTTAGCTGTCTATAAAGTTTCCTATCTGCCTATATGGGAGAAAAATGACTGAATTCTAGCCTATGGTCACTTGGAATGGTAAGTGAACATAGCACATCTCATCTAACACCAAAGTAAGTAGGGTTTTAGTTTTAAGAGACTATTCTGAAAATCCCTTAAATTGCATGGCACTCTGATTTTTATGCTTAAGATTAAGTTCTGTGTGAGTGCTATCAGAATCAGAATCTTTGGTTCTAAGAAGCCAGGTTATTTCAAGCCTGATGACACTGACTTGTCATTAGTCTAAGCTTATAAGCAAGCTTTTTTAACAAAAGAATTATTTTATTAGGAACCTTGGACCTCTATTATTCCTTGAAGTCTATTCCATCATAGAGGGAAGCTAGGCGGCAGAGTGGACAGAATTTGGCACTTAGAATCAGGAAGAACTGGGGCGGCTAGGTGGCGCAGTGAATAGAGCACCGGCCCTGGAGTCAGGAGTACCTGAGTTCAAATCCGGCCTCAGACACTTAACACAAAACACTAGCCGTGTGACCTTGGGCAAGTCACTTAACCCCAACTGCCCTCCAAAAAGCAAAAAAAAAAAAAAAAAAAGTAGATTCCTCATTCTTGTCAATCTTAATTACATCATTATGTTATAGTATTCCATTAAAATTTAAAAAAAAAAAAAAGAATCAGGAAGAACTGAATTCTAATTCTGCCTCAAATACTTACTAGGTATAGAGCCTGAGTGAGTCATTTACTTTCTCTCAATCTGTTTTCTCATCTGTAAAATGGGGGTAATAGCACCTACTTCACAGGGTGGTTGTAAGGATCAAATAAAATATTATATGTAGAACACTTCACAAATCTTAAAGTATTATATATTAGCTAACCATAAGAATAGCTAGTATTTATCTAGCGCTACATGCTAGGCACTGTGCTAAGCATTTTTCAATTGTTATCTCATTTGAGCCTCACAACCACCTTATCTGTAAAACCCATTTTACAGATAAGGAAACTGAGACAAACAGAGGTTAAGTACTTTGTCTGGGGTTACACTGGTGACCTGTGTCTGAGGTTGAAGGTGTCTGAGGCCAGGTTTGAATTCATCTTCCTGATTCTATGCCCAGTGTTTTATCCACTGCACCACCTAGCTGCCCTACTACTATTTGCCCCTTCACAAATCACCTCCAGTCCGTGATAGGTCAAAGTAGTCAATATGAGTCCTTTTGAGAAATTAGGTAGATCATTTTGTCATTAGATTAAGGGGTTAACTGAAATTTTCAGGAGAAATTACTCTTCATTCCCTTTTATTGAAAATAGATGTAATCTCAATTTGAGATTTCCCTCCAGTGATGTAGATTATACCTCATCCTTGCCTGTCTACCCTATGTGATTTTTATCCATGCCCTCCCTATGCTCATGACAGGCGGCCCACCTAATGTGCTAGTGGCCTTCCTCTCCTTCTCCTGACATTACAAGAGAACCAATGAAGTATTCTAGCTGCCCAGCTGTCATCTCTGATTCTTGCCACATGACCAGCCCACCTTCTCTTCCTATCCTACAATTCCCTGATGACATCATTTATGCCTGTTGAGTTCTTCACTGTTAGATATTGCATCCTATCAGTCATATGCCTCTGACCTGCATCTGTGTGATACTTATTTTTAATTCTTCAGATGAAGGGAATGTTGTGTTACCATACAGTAACATCAGTAGAATATTAGTATTAAAAAGATAGGCCTTTGTTTTCATAGCAGTCTTGGGAAGTAAGCTTTGCAATTAACTTTCCAAAAGCAACCCAGCCCACTCTCTTCATCCTATTTCACCCTGGTCCAGGTCATTGTTTATCTGTATATACAGTCTGTCCCAGATACACATATCAATGGATAGACTCTATAGGGTGTTCTTCCAAATGCATGATCAAATCTAAGCAATAAACACTTTTCATCCCTCTCCTTCAGCCCCTTTGTTGTGGTACTTTGGGCCTGTGATTTTATCACTGTAGGGAAATCCTGGTAGAGATATAAAGATGATAGAGATAAAGCTATGATTTTTACATACTGACACTGGACTCCAAACAGATGAAACCACACCCATTGTTTTATTCTGTAGCCCTAGGGAAACTGCAATGAGGTTATTCATTAATAGTGACTATTTCCATTCCTTTACAATCCCTACATAGCAAATAAAATAGTAAGTTTTCCATTATTAAGTGGCTGATTATTCAGAATGTGAAACTTTGAGTCTCCACTTACTCCTTTAAAAAACCTACTTTTTTGGTCACTTCATGGTTCTCAGGGACACAGGGAGGAGGAGAAAAAGAAATTCAACCACGTCAGTTTTATTAGTCCTTGTCAAAAACTGCCCCATAAGCAAAAGTAGCCGGAGTTTTACTCTGCAACCTTCCTGGAAGCTTCTGGCTACTTGTAAAATAGGGGGAAAAGTTCACTCAAGCAGGGGTTCTACTTTTTCAACTACTCAAAGATGAATTTACCACCCTTCCCCTACCTCACATGTATATACATACACATACATACATTCATCCACACACATATACACACATTATCTATGCATCTATCTTTACAAGCTTACACTACATTCCAACATATTAAAACATACCCACCACTATAGTCTATGGCCCTAGAGAAATTATAGTGTTGATATTCTTTAATGGTAACGGCTAAGCATTCCTTTACAAGGTCTAGCTTGGCATATCTGATTTCTACCTGGGAGGCCTGTTTTGAGAGACCTTCTTAGAGACTGGCATATATGATTCAGTACTTGGTATGCCTCTCACTAATAATGAGCCTACTTAGTACCAGGGTAATATTGTCCTACACAGAGTACTTCTGTCACATGACACCTAATAATTAAGTTGTCATCACGTGTGGTGATTTAAAGATCTCTCAAAATACATCTTCATAAAAAGAATATCATTTATTTAAATTTTATTTTTAAAAGTTAATTTGGTTAAATATCTAAGTGCTAAGACAAAACACATTCTTAGGACATCATATCCTGTTTTCCCATTTTACAAATCAAAAAGAGTTTCATATCAAGTTGAAATTGATTATTTTACATAATAATAGTTGACAAGCAGCTATTATAATCTGGCTATAATCTATAATCTGGAACATCTGAGTTCCAATCCAGAAATCATGGAATTATCAACCCTCACAGGAGAAAGGAATTACTATATAAACTCAGAATCACAGAGCTCAAAGTTTGAAGGGATAGTCATCTAGCCCAATTCACACTTCAGAAAGAATCTCCTTGACAAAGTCTCAGACAAAATCATCTTGCTCACTTGATGACTCCAGTGAAGAGGGACCTACTACTTCCTAAGACAGTCAATTACCCTTTTGGATGACTAATTTCAAGGATGTTTTTCCTTATAGGAAGCCTAATTCTACCTCTCCACAACTTCTACCAATTGGTCTTTATTCTGTCTTCCTGGGACAAGCCAAGGCAAGCAATTTATCATTTCGTTTCTTTGTAAAGATGATTCTGTGGGTATGGTATGGGTATACATGAGACCCCTAAAGCATGGAGGTCTAACTCAATAGAGAAAGGAATGTGATTGAAATGAATCACAAAACAAACACCATCATATAATCAATCTGTTTTCTCCTAGGATGATATGCACTATAACATAAACTCCCCTTTTCTCAGTTATATCTAATGGATCAGGCTGCTTTCACTAGAGGAACAACTAATGATGATCTTATACTATTTAAAAAACAAATTATAGTAAAACCGTGTAATTCCCAACATCAGGGTCCAGTGTTTCTCTGACACTTAACTGGGATTTGCTCCCACAGCAAAATACAAGACATCTAAGCCAGTTAAGTGGCTTGCCGTTGCTACTTTGCCCCAGATGACATCACCATTTGGCTTTCCAAATGTACCTCTTTGGCTCTAGCTCTTTTGGCTTATTTCCATGTAAACAGGGTCTGATTAATGTTGCAGAAGGAGGACTATGAATCACGTATTCCATTCTCTTATGGGAAGTCAGAATGTCAATTTTTCCTAGTTTCTACTACAGAGAACTGGGATATTTAATGCAGAATCCTTAGCAACGACATAGAAACTGCTGCTCCAGTGCCCAGCTGCAAGCTTCATGACATACTTTATATAACAGCAGCTGATGAATCACCCACTGGAAGACATGCACTTAAAAATGAAACTGCATTCACCAGTCCTGACCATTATTGCTTGATCACAAGCCCATTTCAAGGATGCTCTTTGATGAGGGGAACAAAGAAGTTAAGGGAAACACTTGCCATGCTTCTGAAGAGGATAAATGGGAGTGCTCCCATGTTGCCATAGATGTTTGGTCTCGTAGCCTGGCTGAGGGCATTGTGCAGCTTGGGGGTAACCTTTTTACATCAACTCTTTTCAGCTGGTAACCCAGCCAAATATGTTTGACCATTAAATGCGATAAACTAAGTAAGGCTGAGAACAAAACCTCAACTTCTAGAAAGGCAAAGAATCTTAGATGGCAATCTTTGTGGTCCTTAAACAAAAACAGCTTAACCATTCTAAGTAATTCTCTGATGATTTGTAAGAATTACTGTAGATATCTAATGAGAATGCTGTACTGGAGAGCAGTCTGCCTAATAAAAATTCAAGTGAAGCAGGTGTAAGACCAGGTTTTAAAAAGTTTTACTGGAAGATACAGGTCAGGTGCTAAGGCAGTTTTGTAATTTGCATTCTATGTGGTGCCAAGCTAGTAGCATGACTAACAATGCAGCCCCTGAACACAGAACACGACAAGTGTTAAAATGAAATGCTGTGGCAACTAATTCCCAGAAAACTTGTATGTCTGCTTTTCTGCTTTGAAAAATAAGGAAACTGAAGCACAGAGGGAAAAAATTCTTCTTTCTTCATTTTCCCATAGAACCACCAAGAAAGTGACTTGAACATCTTCAGTGTACTTTGCATGAATACTCCATAAAGCTCTGCTCCAACGTCTGCCTCATCAAGGCATGTAAATGACTGCAGATTTCAGAGGCTATGCCAATAGAACATACCATCTGAAAGCTTCTTCCATGATGGCAGCTCTCCAAAGATGACCCTGCACAAGAACTATGTGGGTTATTCTTTTTTTCCCTCTAAGGAGCATGTAACTTTGCAAAGTAGTAATAATGAAAATAGTAATAATTAAAATAATTAGCATGTATATTGTACAAAAGCTCCGTGCTAAGCACTGTACAAATATTGTCAGCTTTGATCCTCACAACAACCCAGGGAAGTGGGTGCTATTATTATTCGCATTTTATAGATGAGGAAACTGAGGAAAACAGAGGTTAAGTGATTTACCCAAGGTCACACAGCTAGTAGGTATCTGAGACCAAAGCTGAACTCACCTTTCTGACTTCCTTACTACAACAATAACAAATGAGACACAGCAGGCTAAAGTTAAAAGCACGTGGCATACATTATTATCTCATTTGATCTCACAACAGCCCCAGTATGACAGGGACTAATTACTTTTTTTATGTCACAGATCCTTCTGAGAGTCTGATGAAGTCTGTGGATTCCTAGGAATAATGTTCTTAAATGCATAAATAAAATACATAGGATTACAAAGGAATCAATTATATTGAAATGAAGATGTAATTTTTCCCATCCAAGTTTGTGAATCCCCTGAAATCTATCCCTATAACCAAAATTAAGAACCTGTGCTGTAAGGCTGGTACCACAGGTATTATTTTCTTCATATTATAAAAGATGAAACTAAGATTCAGAAAAACTAAGTAATTTGCTAAGCTAGTAAATATCAGAGGCAGAATTTAAATCCAGATCTTCCTGACTCCAAGTTCAGCATGCTATTTACTACGTTATACAGGAACTGTAGAAAATATACTCTTCTTCATACAAAGAACTTTCCTCTATCAGGAAACCACATTTTTTCTTTATGTGGTCTGATGCTCAAACTCTGGAACTTGGGAACTCCCAGACTTCTGAATATCTATAACAAAGTATCCCCCAAAGTTGGTGCTGTGCAGAAAACACTCCTCTGGCAAGAAGAATCCCAAAATCTTCCCTCTTTTACACAGGAGTTGAAATTGACCGTGAATTATATTTGGGGGCCACGATCTACCTCTATTCTATGTTTCTGGTGCAAGTTGCCATCATTTATTCCTGGCAGGAAGGATAGAGAAATCCTCTACTCCCTTCCTTACTTTCTTCTCTTACTACTCCCCAAAGAAGCTACAAGAGGAAAAGTAAAGATGAAGTCCCATTTAAAAAGAAAAATTCAATAAAGCAACATATTGTCTTAAAGCATCTCCTTCAACAGGAAGATATAAAAAAAATCATACTAAATTCCATGAAAGATCTAACAACAGTGATAACTTTGTTCAACAACCCTCTAATTGTTCCTATCAAGTGAGGCATAAATTAGAAAGATGTACATTCACCAGAAGCATCTGCCATTGTCATGGATGATATCCAGATAGATAGAGTCTTAACACTCAAAACAGTTCAACCTAACTGCCAAAAGAGGAAAAGGCAAATGAACAAATAATGCATGTCCAGACTATGATACCTAAGTAGATAAATGACCAAAGAAGCTAGTTTGTAAGAACCAGAACCACTGCTATAAGGCATGTTCCAGATAAGTAACATTCAGAGTAATTGTGGATGGACAATAAACTTGGATCCAGAATTCAACACAAAGAGGAGAGCACAATGAATATTAAAAATTGTGAGTACTTTTAAAAAATCTAGCCTCCTTCTAAAACAAAAGTTGAAGTTGTTCTTTCTTTTCTTTAAATAAGTTTTATTGATGCTCTTTTTTCATATTATTCTCACTTCCCAATGATACTCATTCCCTCTCATCCAATCTTTCTCTGTAACACAGTACAGTTAATAAAAATAAAATTCATTGGGGTGGCTGGGTGGCACAGTGAATAGAGCACCGGCCCTGGAGTCAGGAGGACCTGAATTCAAATCTGGCCTCAGACACTTAACACAAAAACTAGCCATGTGACCTTGGGCAAGTCACTTAACCCCAACTGCCCTCCAAAAAATAAAAATAAAAAAAATAAAATTCATCTAATGGCCATGTTTAACAAGGTAGTCCTTATTTTGTACCTATAGTCCGCCACTTATTTATTTGTTTGTTTGTTTGACTTCACTGTAAAGTCCTCTGAAGTTCTGATTGTTAACTGCATTGATCAGGGCTCTGAAGTCTTTCACTATGTGTTTATTTGTTTATTTGCATTTACAGTATTATGGCTGTAGTACAAATTCTTACCTACTTTGTTTTCTTCTCTCTATATCATTTCATATAAGTTTCCCCAGGTTTCTCTGAATTATTTATATTTTTTGCTTAACAATGCAATAATATTCTATTACATTGGTTTGTTTAGATATTTCCCAATAAATGAGCAACCGTTACTAATTTCCTTCCAATTTTTTGCTACTACAAAAATTGTTACCATAACTAATTTTGTATCAATGGAACCTTTACTTCTATCTTAGACTTCAAGCATATGCCTAGCAGTAGTATCTTTATGTCAAAGGATATAAAATCAATACTCTTTCAGTGATGCTATATGGCTATGAATCATGGAATACCACAGCTTCCAAAGAGTTAAATTATGAGTTGCCCAAAGTTACATAGTAGGTATGAGTTGTCTGGACCATGTTGCCAAAGAAAACTTGGACAGAGACAATATAAAGGATATCATCAGAAATTTACTACTAAAATGGTAGGCTAGTCATGGTACTAAAAGGAAGATACGGATGACTGACAAATGTCACTAGCATTCCTCTCAAATCCATGTTAAGAGATCTAAAGGAAATTTTGTGTGGGTGGAACTCTTGCGGAAGATAGGAGAACAAAGACAAAGATTCACATTATGAGAAGTCAAAAATGGGTGATGACCTTCACCATTGTAAGGAGTAACAACATTAGTAAGATCACATATCCCTTGAAACAGAGAAATACTAATTGACATTTTAAGGAAACCTATATTGTTTTCCTTTCCAGTGAGCCAGGGAAGGGGAACAGAGTTTTTACTGTACTACTGAGTCAGTTAATCCAGAGCTCACTGGTTTAATTTCTAAAGGAAAAAGAGTATTTTAAAGTCAATTCAAGTATTGATATTTTTCTAAAAAGATCAATGAAAGGCCTCATGATCAAATTGTGTAAGAGGAGGAGTTGATCAACTGACGTAATACACAAAGACACTATTGACTATACAGAATATACACAATTTGCTTTAAAGGTTTCATTTAATATCAGATCCCCCTCAACAACTATCTCCCATCTTCCTCCACAGACAAAGAAAGTCTAAGAATTAGTCATTTAGATGAAACATTTAATTGACCTTGTTAGAATACAACTTTGCAGTTCACAGGCTCTTAAATAATTCACAGAAGCTGTTTGGAAAAACTAAGCTGTCAGGTCAGTGTGTTGAAATACAATTTGCATACAAAATGATATATAAAATAGAAGATGAATATAATTACCACCACACCCAAATAATGTGTAAAGACCTTTGAAAAATTCTAGAAATAGCAAATTAGCAGACTCAAGGTCCACCAAAGAATAAAGAGCCCACCCATTACATATTTATTACAGAATAACCCAGTTTGTTGCTTAAGGCTCTGCCTATGGTGAACAATACCCTTGTCTTACACAAGACCTCAGAAGCAATGACACTACATTTATGTGAAGTTTGCCATCTTACCTTCCTTTGTTCCAAAGCAATGACATTAAAGTGATGTCAGCAATTCAATAAATCAATCAACAAGTATTTATTAAGTGTCTACTATGTGCCAGGCACTGTGCTGATTTTTTTTTCAAAAATTTTACAAAAATGAAAGTTAAATAATCACTGACCCTAAGGAACTTATATTCCGGGGGCAGGAGACAACTTGCAGAAATACAAATATAAATAGAGGGATACAGGATATCTAGCTACAGATATAAATTTAGGGATTCACTCTAAAGGCTGCCCCAGGGTAGCTGCTTATAGTTTTCACCCTCTGTTTTTCCTGTGTGGACTATGCTAATAATTGTGTATCTTGCTGAGGAAACCCAGTATTACTCTGGGACTTGAAACAGTCATCCCCAATGTCCATTTTCATATGGATAGAGATAGAGATAAGGACAAAGATAGGTCAGGACTCTCAGTCTTAGAGAGTTGCCTAAAGCAACAGGTTTAATTGGCTTTCCCAGGGTCACAGAGGGCCAGAATATGTCAGGGGCAGGACCTGAACCCAGGTTTCCCTAGGTCCTAGACTAGCTTTCTGTTTACTACACCAGGATGCTATTCCTTTCACACTAACTTCATCAAAAATCAAGGTACATATTGATTTGGTTGGAAAGGTCTTGTTAAGTTCTTCACAATATTTTTCTTCTTCATCATCTTCTATAACAGATGTTTACACCTAAACTACAGTTACCTCCATCATGGCAATTTTTTCAATATGCTTATCACAAGAAGCACAAAGTTAATAACCCATGAAGTGATGTTCCTTGATGCTTTGAGAAACACAATGAAAATCCCACCAATTCTTGAATTTGTCTCTCCAAGGACATCTCTTAAGTCCTTTCATTTAACTACAATTTCTTCTTGCCTTCTGATTTCATTAATAAAAGAATGGCAATAATGACATTTTTCATAATAATCCATCAAGGAACATTTCAATTTGTTGGTCATTGGATAAGTATCCCACATTTAGGATCATATTAATGCATAAACAATCTAAAAAGCTGTGATTCCCAGCACTCTATCTCCTTTTCTTATACTCCATCACTGTTACTGCAGAAAGAGAAAAGAACCACACAAGACTGGTTTTTCACTGGCTTTCTCCAGTGTTTAGCACAGAGCCTGTATACAGTAAGGCTCTTAATAAATGTTTGTTGAAAGAAAACAATTTTATATTTTTCTTTGTTTCACAAGGCACCACAGTCAAAGAATTAATCACCTAATTTCTCTTCACTACCTAATAACTTGCTGGTGATGGGTATCACCTTTCAAAATTTAGGTATTCTAGTTACTTGATATAATAGGTAATTGCAGAGCTAGTCAATAGACAGTATCATACTCAAAGCTTTCCCATGTTGGTAGAACCTGAAATCCACTAAACTTTAGTGTTACCTTCACTATGTTGAAACTTAAGAGTTAGGACTTTCACATCTCATTATACAATGTGAAATCAAGGATGAGTCTCTGACCTCTTGCTGGAACTCTAGAATAATTTTTAGATAGAAAACATGACCTTAAATCTAAGGCTTTACTTTGGGGAATAAAGAAAAACTACATTTTAAAAATTATTTCATTTCACACAGGTTGCAATCTATACCAGTGGAAGAAGTGTCCACACAAATGAGGTTACAGAATTATTGAAGTATTTGACAAAACAAAAATAGATTGTATAGATCCAAGGCTGCAACTTTAAGATGTAATTAAGAATATAGATTAATGGAATGTTAGGGCTGGTAGGTACTTTAAAAGTTCAACTAACACAGTGGTTCTCAATCTGTGGGTCACAACCCTTTTGGGGGAGGTCAAACAACCCTTTCACAGGGATCACAATAGTTGCCTAAGACCATCGAAAAACACATTTCCAATGGTCTTAGGAACTGAGACACTGCTCCTCTATCCATCTCCAAGAGGGTCCACCCACATGCAGATACTCCCACATACAAGTATTAAAGGGTCACAGCATTAGGAAGGTTGAGAACCACTGATCTAAAATAACCATCCCCCTTAGTAAATGTGCCAATTGCTCTCATTTGCCACCTTTGGAATGTATGCCATATGTTATCAACCCCTGTTTTATAAAGTTACTCTGAGTGAAATAAAAGATTACCATTCAGGCCCAAAATATACCTATGCCATTTTTATCATTCCTGGCAGATAATTAAATTAAAAAGTAAGTATTGGGAGCCTGAATTATCCCAATAGATGCTTCAATTTTTTAATTTATACTGTGTAAGGTATATTACAAAGATAGCTTTTGATCTACTTTAATTTAATTTTCCAGTGCCTTTGCTTTAAAACAAACCCAAAAAATTAATCTTAGATTACATGTTATACACAATCATTAAACACCCAAGGCCTTGGCATTCTTCAGATACAATACACTTAGACATAGAATTAGGAAGCACAGCACAGTTAATATTTATGCATTTTCCAGAGTTAAAGTTGAATGACCAGGAAAATAAAGGATTTTCTGATGACATTTAACTTTTGTGATATGTTTTAACAAAACTTTTTGAGGTAGTAAAAATAAATCCAACATTTTCTGCCTTTTCATGTCTCCTCTTTCATTTTCATCATATTTATAGAAAATCATTTGTACTAAATGCTTGGAAGCTAGACTCTAGCTCATAGGATGCTGTGATCCTATGATAAGATTAATAATCCAGTTCATTGTTTCTTTAGAAGATGATGTGTTCATGTTCTTCATCTTTGTCTTGTGGTCCCCAGCTTTCTCTCTCAAGCTTTTCCAGTGATCCACTCATCTTCCTCATGAATTAAATTCTTTAAGCTTGTACTCTGATTTTTTCAGTTGAAGTCGCAGGGTGCTTTGTGGGAAAAGCATTGGTTTGGTTCCTGGCTGTTCTGCTAATCACTTC
Source organism: Pseudocheirus occidentalis (assembly GCA_028646575.1). Lineage (NCBI taxonomy): Eukaryota > Metazoa > Chordata > Mammalia > Diprotodontia > Pseudocheiridae > Pseudocheirus > Pseudocheirus occidentalis. Next base: position 137,747,080 of record CM053597.1, read on the forward strand.
AGGGTTAGAGGGAGATAATTTTTGAGAATAATTTCAAGAAAAAATAAAAGGACATTTAGAAACGCAGTTTAACACTGTTGCCCATTAATTTGTAATCATCGTATCACCAGTATCTGTCATGCTGGTCTATTTATTAGTTGTCAGGGTTTGTCAGGCTTTAAATCTTCTCATTAACTATTGCTAAATTGAAATTTTAAGTAAATAACAACAGACATGGATAGAAAGGCCCGGCCTGGGATTTAGGAGGACCTGGATTCAAGTTCCAACTCTAAAACATTTGCTATATATGAACCTCATCTGAGTTACTTGGAAAAACACTGATCTGCACTGGTCTGACAGCTAAGAGGTATAATGGACATAGTATAGACTTGGAATCAGGGAGAGCTGGACCTCAGTTTCCTCATCTATTAAATGTGGATAATAATAGCATCTATCTCACAAAGATCAAGCAAGATGATACTTTGCTATATGAATGCTATTGTTATTATCATTATAATTTTACAATGAAAATTAACTATACCAACTGATTATCAAAGAACTATAGAACCAAAAGAAAAGATGGGGGGGATTACAAGGAAGGGATGACAGATGGATAATCAGAGTTCTCTATGTGTACCCCTGCGTTGTCAGGAAAAAAGTAAGGAAGGCCTCCAACACAATGATGGGATCCCCTGTGGTATACTTTGGGGAGGCCATGAATGGGTAGGCATAGATGAGTTGCAATCTGGATCACTGGAAGGAACCCCAGAATCAGTAAGATTATAGGTCTGTCTGAGCATTTTGAGAGTGAGGTTCACTACGTACAGTCCATTACATGAGGAAAGTCACTATAACTTCAAATTCTTATTCTTCTTTCATCTACACCAGATGCTACAACACAACCTGAATACTGGTATTTTAAAATATTCTTTAAGAGATACTGTCCTAGCATATCTCTTACTGATTAAGTACCTTGTTACTATAATCAAACCAGTAAACATTTAATCACATATCTTGATTACAAATTAAAGAGAAAGCACATTGCAGGAGATCAATTTTATATTGGTCCCTCAAGGATGGAATGTATGACTGAGAGTAAAGAATTCAAAAGGTTTGTAGTTACAGTATAGACAAGATTATTCATTAAATGTTTTCTCTTCATTTACCTGTTTCCCTATATGGAAATTAGCTACCACAGTAATATAAATTCAAATGGAGCATCTTTTCATGCTGTTAAATAGCTAAATATTTTACTCACACCAGTCATGTTTTAAAACTAATATGCAAAATATAAGTAGCTATTGCCACAAAGATCTAGCATCTGCTAAAAGGAGGTTGATTCTTTTTTTTTTAAGTTTATCTTTTGTTTTTACATCAGTTATTTCTAGATATGCAGTCCCAGCTAATCTTTGTTGCCATAAAAGGTGTTACCACAAATAATGTGCTACATACTTCATCTTTTTCCTGGTTTTGGTTTTCTGGGTCTTTTGTTTCTTTACCTCCTTATGTTGTATGACCAGTACGGGGATCTCTGTGTATGAGGGGACAAACAGTTTCACCACTTTTACAATTCTACACTGTTATCCAGAACAACTGAACAAAATCACAACTCCATCAACAGTGTATTAGCATTTCTGTATTCCTTCACCAACATTGACTGTGTCCATTTTTTGTTACTTTTGCCAGTTTTTAGGATGTGCAGGGAAACTGTGTCCATTATTTTAATTTGTATTTGTGTAATCATTAGTAACTTGGAGCACATCTCCATATGGTCATTTATAATCTGCAATTCGAATTTAGAAAAATATTCATGCTTATCATTTGAGCCCTTTCTTTATCTATTAGGAATTTCCATAGTGTTATGGATTTGTGCTATCTCTCTATAAATCTTCAATATCAAACTTTAATTGATTTAACTGCCAAATTTTTTTCTCACTCAATTTCTAAAATGACAAATCCTTCAAACAATAGCCTAATATGCTTCACTTCAAATCCTAATAAAAGTATAATTTTTTAATAAAAAAAATAAAAAATAAAACACTTCTTAAAGTGTTTAAGAAGCACTCAAAGGGTCTTGAGTGGAAAAAGTTTAAGAAGTCCTGGTCTAGAGCAGGAGGGTTTGTGAGGACCTAGAAAGGGAAGCAGTAACCACTATGCTCTATCATGGGTTCATCAAGAATAAGTCATCGAGACCAGCTTCATTTCTTTTATATATATAGGATTACCAGACTGGTAAATAAAGATGATGTCATTGGTATAGCATACCTATAATTTAGCAAGTGTCTGAAAATCTCTCCCAATACCTTTATGACATGATCTAAAGACTTGAACAGTAGAGTACAGTTAAGTACATTCAAAACTGGTTGAACAATCAGAGCGAAATGGAAAAGAACTCACAAAGTTCCACACTGCTCTGTTCTTTCCAATATTTTCACAAATGGCTTGGATGAAAGCATAAATGGTATGAGTATCAATTTTTCATATAATAAGACACTAGGAAAGATAGCTGCTTTGTGAAATGACAGAATCATGGTCCAAAAATATCTCAGTATGCTAGTATGATGGGACAAATCTAATAAGATAAAATTTAATAAAGATAAATGTAAAGTCTTAGAATTGGACTGAAAAAACTCATTTATATATAGGATGGGAACACATGGCTAGATAATAGCCCATGAGAAAAAGACCTGGGGGATTTTATGGACAAGTTCAATAAAAGTTAACAAAGTGAAATGGTAATCAAAAAAGCTAATACAATCTTAAGTTATATTAAGAGAAGCAAAGTTCCCAGAACAGAGGGGAGAGTCCTGTTTCACTCAACCTTCTTCAGACTACATCTAGAATATTTGTGTTCAGCCCTGGACACTTTCTTTTAGGAAGGATATCAACAAACTATAAGGTATCCAGAAGGAGACCAGCCCTAGACTGAACTATTGCAATAGCCTCCCTGATGAAAGTGTCTCTGCTCTAATCCAGCTTCCCCACACCTACCAAAGTGATGTTCCTAAAGTGTACAGTCAACAACAGCAATTTATTTTTCAAAAAACTTTAGGAATTTTCTATTATCACTGGATCAAATATAAATTCCTTTGTTTTGCATTTAGAACCCTTTATAAGCTGTCCCAATCTACCCTTCTGGCTCTAATAACACATTGCTTCCCTTCACACATATAAGGAGTAGGCCTGATGCTGGCACCATATTAGTCTAGGTTCCATATTGGGACAACATGAAGTCATTGCACTTAGCTTCAGTTTTTGTAGACATATCTTCTTGCTTATGGAAACCTATGTGGTCAGCAAGGGAGGGTATGGTGACTTCTATGGTATCAGGGCATCTACCAAGTCTCAGAGGCCTGGACTCCTTGAGCTTGGAATTTTTATGCCTTTAGTGACCAGAAAGTCCTGTCAATATTGCCAGATGAATTAGGTCCTAGGGACACCTTTGTTACTTTTTAGGGGAAACTAACCCATAATGGGGATAATAAGTGATAAGGGGCATGAAAACTAACATAAACCATATTATGGGGGGCATAAGGAGAAGACAAAGGAAATCTTGATAGGTATTAGTCCTTTCACAATACATTCTATGATATAATAAAATTGGTCTTCTTACTGAACTTAAGCACATTATTTCTTGCCTTTGCATTTGTTGTCTTCCATGCTTAAAATATACTAACTCTGGCCTTCTACTTCATAAGATCAGTAGTCTCTTTCAAATTTCATCTCAAGTAATACTTTATACATAAGGCTCTTCCTGATCTCTCAGCTGATAATATTCTCCCCCGCCCCACCAAAAAAAAATGCCTTATATTTCTTGTGTGTCTATTTTGCATATACCTATGTATATAGCTTCAAGGGGCCATCCCAAAGATTGTGCATGTGCCAAGAGGTCCACTAGAAACTGTCAGGGACTCCAGAGATATGATGACTCAATGCTTCCATCCTTTGGGAATAACAAACTTTCTGGCTGCTTCTAGCTCTAAAGTAAATCAGTGGTGAAAGGGCTTTGTGTCTGGAGGCAGTCCTCTTACTGGTTGCTGAAAAGAAAGAGATGATGACTCTGTGGAAGTGACCCAGGGATGAGATGGAGCCAGTTGAGCCTACATTAAAGTTTCAATGTGAGCATTCACAACTTACTACAAATCAGTTCTTGATTTACTGTTTTGTTGGTTATCTAGACTTAAGAAAGTCCTAATGATGCATCTTTTTTTTTTTAAAGCTCAGTTCTTAAACATTTACCAGTACACCACTGGAGTGACCCCTCTCTCAGCATTCTCTTTGTTCCATCTCCATATATCTAAGATATGAAGTTGCTTTCCTCAAGGGGTGGAGTAGGGGTACTATCTTTGTCCTCCACCTCAGTCACCATGCAGCTGCGAATTAATAGCAAATCAAGGACATAATGTGCCTAAAAGAACATAAACCTCAGTTTGCAAACGCCTCTTTTTTGTCTATTCTTTCCTGATCTTAGGTGAATAAGTATCTATTACTAGATAGACATATATAAGGTTGGATGTGACCTTGTGAGCTTAAAAGGACTTGTATCTATGTCTGCCTGCCCACTGGGCATCTTAAGCTGGATAGCACCTTAAGACATAGACAACTTAAACTCAATATGTCCATAACAGAATTCATTATCTTTCCCCATAAGCCCTCCCCTCTTCCCAACTTTCCTATTTACTACTGAGTATACCACCATCCCTCCCACCAACCCAGGCTGGCAAGTTGAGTGTCATATGTGACTTCTCATTCTCACTCCCATGACCAATATGTTGCCATGTCTTATTAATTACCTTCATAGCATCTCTATTGTACTCTCCCATCTCTCCTCTGACAGTGCTACAACCCTGGTATAGAGTTTCATCACCTTTCTCTTGCACCACTGCAATAGCTTTCAGGTCGCCTTCCTGCCTCATGACTCTCCCCATAAGCTGCCACGATCTTTCTAAAGCACAGGATTGGTCATGCCACAAAATCCCTTACTCAATAAACTCCCACGGCTCCTTCAGGAACAAATATAAAATCCTCTGGCTTTAAAAGCCTTTCAGAACCTAATGCCTTCCTACCTTTCCAGTCTTCTTACACTTTACTCCCCTCCATGTATTCTCCAATACAGAAACACTGGCCTTCTTGACGGCCTCATTTATCTCCCATACCTTTTTAATGGTTATTCCCCATGACTGGAATTCTCTCTCTCCATCTCCAACTCTTGGCTTCCTTCAAAGCTCAGTAAAAATCCTATCTTCAAGGAGCCTTTCCTGGATCTTCTTAATGCTGATATCACCCTTCCTCTGATCTAACCTCCAGTTTACTTTGTATATATCTTGTATACATACATTTTTTTTTTCAGCGTGGTCTCACCCATTTGACAGCAAACTCCTTCAGAACAAGGAGTTTGGGGTTTTTTTGGTTTGGTTTTTTTTTTTGCCTTTCTTTTTATCTCCAGTACTTAGCACAGTGCCTTATAAGCACTTAATAAATTCAACTTGACTTTTTAATTTGATGAGATTTAGATATCAGTCTCTCAGCAGACTATAATGGTAGTTGTGTGTTATTGAATCCTATTTAAGTTTGCCATGCATGTCATGAGTATTTTACATCCATTAGTATTAAGTTTGTGTGTAGGAAAAAATATCTGTCCCATACTTGATTTACATTGTATAATGAATGCTTTATAATTCCCCTTTGGAGAGACACAGATATGAGTCAAAAAACCTAAGCCTCAAACAACTTTTCTCTGGGGCTCCAATAATTAGTCAAAGAGAAACATGGTATAAGTTGCTCCAAGCTCTATGTTGAACTATGGATTGATGTTTTCACAAGAGCTGAGGAGGAATATCAAATTCACCCCTCTAATCTGTCTTGCCAGAATAACGTTTCTTATACATTAGTCTGATCATGTTACTACTCTATTAAAAAATCTTTAATAACTCCATCTTGTTTCCAAAGGAAAATTCAATGTATGTTTCCTAGCATTCAAGGCTCTGAGTCTATACTACCTGGCACCAAGCTACCTCATTACTCCCTCATAAGTTCCAACAAACTGTACTACTCTTTGATCCCTAAAAGAACATATCTTTTCCTGCTTATATTATTCCCTATACCTAGCATGCCCTTTCCTTTTCTCTTCACTTAATGAATTTCTATCTGGGTTTTTTTTAAAGCCCAATTCAAGCATCAGGTCCTTCATTAATTAGTCTTCTGTGATAGGTACAATAGTTACTAAGATCTCTGCTTCATAGGCTAGTTTCTCTCTAAAAGGTAAAGAAACCTTGAAACTTAGTTGGTTAAGGAATATAAGTCTCAGACTGGTGACATAGTCTATTAGTTGCCTAAAGTATAAAAAAGACAAACTCAGGAGGAGGTGGGAATGCTTAGATTTGACACACTCTTCTGAACTGGTAAATCACCATGACAATGAAGAAGCAACAGACGGAGTTATGCCCAGTTGAATCAATGATGTATGCTTGCTAAATAGTCTTGCCATGTTATTTGTAAGTAAACCTTCTTTTGTTGAATGTTAGATGACCTACGAATGTTTCATTTTATTCCAAACCCAAGGCTGAACTTCTGGACTGTCATAAGTCAGGCCCAGCCCATAATACTTTCCTTTATCATCTACATCAGGCTTTCTTAACCATTTTTTGTGCTATAGACTCCTTTGGAAGTGTGGTAAAGGCTACAAATTTATCAGAATAATGCTTTTGAATGCATAAAATACATAGAATTACAATAAAAAGTAATTATACTATAATACAATTAGCAAAATATATTTTTTCAAATTTATATATCCCTTGAAATCTATCCACAGACCCCTTACAGGTCCATGGAGCCCAAGTTAAGGACCACTAATATATACAGACACAGAATAATTTTATTCAGTTTAATAAACATTGTGTGAAATAGAGTCAGGAATGAACTTTCTGGATACTTCTGATAGCACTTTGTTTTGCAACTCTCTAACATATCTATCACATGTTATATATTATAGTTCTATGTGTTTTTGCCTTATCTCTCTGCTAGATTTTAACTTCTGTGATGGCAGGGGCAGTGTCTTATCTAAATTCATACTTTTCCACTAATAAGGCATATGATCCTCAAATAGCTGTCCTCTGGAAGCACCTCAGAATTTTTACATCTGCTAGAATTGAGAGGAGGTAGCTTCTGCTGTGGCAATTTTTTTTTAACCTCAATCAGTGAAAGAAAAAGGGGCTGTGAAAAGGCAGAGGAACAGAGCATAACCAGTGTTATCAAGCAGCTAGCTAGTAAAGTCACAGAAAACAGTCCCTTCACATCCTCTCTTTTTCCCATATTCTGGCTTTAGGACCTCAGACAAGATACCACAAGATCTGGCCTTCACTTTCTTTTCTAGCCCTGGATCCCACGAAAGAGACTGGTAGGTCACTCCCTGTAGCTAGATCATACTTCGAGAATTATAAAAGTAGAGCTAAGAAGCTTGAGTAGTATTTAGATAGCATTCAATTTTTACTTAAACCTGAACTTGAATATAATTCAGATGATTATTTCTACACAGAAAGCACTTAAATTTTTGTTGAATTGAATTAAACCCTCCAAAGTCACTTTCTCAATTACTTGAAGGTAAAGAGGTATAAGGTAAAGATAAAAACTAATACTAGTTATATAGGGCCATCCAGGTGTAAAGGAAAGAACATATAAAACGTAGTCAGAAAACTTGTGTTCAAATTCTGGTTCCGCTAGATCATTACCCATGTAACTGCTGGTGAATCACTTAAAACTCTCTGGAATTACTTCCTCATCTGTACAATGTGGGCAGAGGGGAAAGATTAAATAATCTCTAAGGTTCTTCCAGCTATAAATCTATGACCCTGAAAAGAAGGAAATCTAACTCATTTTCAGTTATTTCAACATCCACATCAATGACCCTTTAATATTTGGTTTCATAGGCCCTTGACCTCAAAACCAATAAAGATAGTTCTTATTTTACGTAAATCCACATTATGCAAATTTAGAAGTTCACATTCCAACAAAAACCTATGTTAACTTTACAAAACCCTAAAAAAAAAAAACCTCCAAGCCCCCCAGGTGTCTGTCTCTCCTCATCCCCTCCTTCTTCATCTTGGTTCTGGCCAGGCCCCCACCTGGCTAGCCTCATGTCCCCAGACCCCACAGTGTCCCTAAACTGTGTGCTGGCCTCCTCCTTCCATGGGCATACAGCTCCCTTCCTACCTCCTTACCCCCCTCCTATTCTCAGTGGACAAATTTGCATTATTTAAAAATCACTTTCTACTATGCTCAAAGGGCTATAAAAACCTTGCATACCTTTTGACAAAGCAATACCATTTCTAGGTTTCTATCCTAAAATGATAAAAAAAAAAACAAAAAGGAAAAGGACCTATATATGTACAAAAATATTAATAGCAGCTTTTTTTAGTGGTGGCAAAAAATTGGAAATTGAGGGGATGTTCATCAATAGGGGAATGGCTGAACAAGCTGCTTGTTGTATATGATTGTGGTGGCACAGTATTATGCTATAAGTGACAAGCAGGATGCTCGCAGAAAAAACTAGAAAGACTTACATGAACTGAAGCAAAGTGAAATGAATAGAACCAATATTGTGTGGTGATCAACTGTGAATGACTTAGTGATTCTCAGCAATACAATGATCCAAGACAATTCTGAAGGACTTAAGATGACAAATGCTATTCCTAGAGAAAGAACTGATAGAGCCTGAATACAGGTTGAAGCATACTTTTCTTTACTTTTCTTGGGGCCTTTTTGTCTGTGTTTTGTTTCACAACGTGACTAACATGGAAATATGTTTTGTATGACTGCACACATATAATCGGTTGCCTTGTCAATTGGGCAGGAGGGAGAGCATTTGGAACTCAAAAAATTTAAAATAGAAATGTAAATTTTTTTACATATAATTGGGGAAAAATAAAATGCTAATTTTTTTTAAAAATCACTTTCCATAGAGGTCTAGAGAATTTACATGAAGTAAGAACAGTCTGTCCATGAATAAATTAACAAATAACAAAGCATTTCTTACATACTCACTAATATGCCAAGCACTGGGGAAACACAGAGAAAATCAAGACAGTTCCTGTTCAAGGAGTCATACTCTAACTGGGGGAAGATAGCATATTTATTTCCCTTATAAGTCAATGGGATTTTAGCACTCATGTGAACTGCACAACTTATGTATTCCTGAACTTTCCTTCCTCTGGGGTTTTGTTCCCTTTGCTTCCAATGCCTTGGCTCTGCCACTACCACCTGAAAATTTTTTATTATTGTTAAAAATCCTACCGATCCTATTTTTAAAAATCTTACCAACCTTTCAAGGCCAAAGTCAAATATAAACTCTTCCATACATTTTACATGATGTGGATCCCTACCTGGGAGCATTGTCTTCTTCCTCTGAAATTATTTGGAACAATCACAGCCTGGCCCCTTGCTGAGCAAGTTATCACAGTTCTGGTCTTCTGTTTCACCTTAACTGTCAAATGAAGAGATTGTACTAGATGACCTCTAAAGCCCCGTTAGAGTAATAAATTCTATGACTCTATTATAGTGATTTAACTACATCTTCTCTCTCCCACTAGACTGTAAGCAACTTGTGAATGAGTTTACATCTTTTAATTCTTGTTCCAAATCTCCTCAGTGGGAGAACCAGGGCTATAACAAGAAATATTTTCACCTGGGGTAAAAGTAGTTAGGGGAATTGAGGACAAATCCAACACTGGATGCAGAGGGTTGGGGGTTAGGAAAAGTGGGTCCCACAAAAAAGGTGCTGTGGCAGCAGGACCCTGAGGGGTTGGTTGAGACCAGCTGTATCAACAGATGAGAAAAGGAGATGGCAGTTACCCAAAGGCCCTGCATAGTGCCTGACCCACTATTTCAGCACCCTAGCATAAAGCCCTAACAGCCTCTTTCATAATTGCTACATATCTGGCTAGCATTGAACCTAGATTATATTAGGCCTTTGATAACTATTTACTAAGTAAAGGAATATATGAATTAAATCAACATCCCACTAAGAAATTTATTAGAAATCTATGTAGCAGTCTTGGCAATTTCAAATATTAAGTCCTGAGAATAACTGGTTTATCCTCTTTTATAAGATCATGAATTTTATAACATAGCATACATGTTTATGAAAGGGTAGGATCTGTGAGAAGATCAATCTTTTCAGTGATTTGGATGCAGCACCTTCCTTCCCCCACCCCTCCATATACGGACCCTGCGTCCCATCCCATTTGCAACACCTCTGTCCCACTATTCTCTGGCTTCTCATCTCTGAATGAAAGCTTTTGTGTTGAATGACCTTCAAGCAGATGTCCTAAGCAGAGGTACCAGGGAGAAGAAATGTCACAGAGCACAGAGCCCCAGCATTGAAAAGAAGGTTTCTGAAAGGAACAACAGATGGCATCGAGTCTTCCCCAACTCCATGGTGAAGATACTTGGCAGCCAAAAGTAAAGGGACAGAAGTGGGGCTGATTTCATTGCTCACTGTGCCTGACTCAAAGGGAAAAAATCCAGTGTGTTTCTACTTTACTTTCACCAACTGCTTTCTGTGAATATGTTAAAAATCCTCCAGAACAAATTAATGTCACCTCTGCATCTGGGACTCTCATTTTTTATAACTTCATTGGAACAAAACAAAATTCAGATCCTAACTATGGCTTACACCTATCCTCATTTCCCTCCTAAATAATCTGAGTTATTTCTCCAAGTAAATAAACATATACAAATTCTGTGATAACAAAAGAACATTTGGATTAAAGTGTGATGAATTACAAGACAGATGCTCTACCAAAGAGATGACCCTGAAAGTTTGTCCTTGGCAAAATGGATGTGCCCCTTAAAGCAGCCAATATCTTTTTCCCTTATTTTCCATGTCCTTTCTGGCTCTGTATCTGTACTCCCATAACAGAGTGCAGAACCTAGTATACCCGATATCTTGCAATCAGTGTAAACAGCCAATCTACATAATTCAGGGTTCTCACTCCTACACATACAACATACCCCACCCTTCATCCTCTACTCCGCCAAAAAGAGAAAAGAAAAACTGTTTTGTTTGTTTTTTTGCTCTTAATAGACAGTTTGGATCCCCAAATTATCTTTGCCTGTGTAGACACAGCCATCATCCACACCCTAGCTTGTGAACTACATGCTTTCTCTGCTTTTTTTTTTCCAGAGCAATCTTGGTTTAAATGAAGAAAATGCCAGGTACTGTGGGATGGGAACAGGAGTACTCTGCAAGCACCTGCTCATGGCAGGCAACTGGAGCAATTTAACTCCAGGTTACAGACTCAGTTTGCAGATGAGCCAGCCATGAAACAAGAGGAGGCATGTGGAACATAGCTGTTTCACAATTTCCCCACATCTGATACCAAATCTCAAGGCATTATACTCTTCCACGTACACCAGGCCCAAGACCCCTTAAGGGGATGTTGTCATAGCTACCATTTTAAAAATACCAAATACATGATTTGGTATCACCAAAACAAAAGTGTTTGTGTCTTTTTTACCATATGCAACCATTGTTGTTGTTTCTCTTTTAGTTCATCAAATGTGTATGGAGTGTTTTGCAATGAGTTTACTTGAATATGATTTATTTAACCTTCGCAAAGAAAAGAAGTCATAACACAGGAGACAAGAATGATGACTACCAGGATTACTATCCCTAAACTGGTATTTTTTTTTAATCACAAAAGCACAAAAGACCAAGAGTCTCTGATAATGAACATAATATATGATTGCCATAAAAAAGTTCACTGTCCTTTCAATTTCAATTTACTCTACTATAAATCAGTGAACAACTTAATCAAATATTCTTCCACTTTAATTGTTTTATCTTGCTTTTATGTTAAATCTCACTGAGTTACTGCTGGCACCAGTCTTCACATTATAGAAAAAATGTCAGTGATTTGCCCATAATTAGTCTAAAACCCAAATATTGCATCTGAACATTAACCAGATTGGAGGAAGCCATCACAATTGTACTGGATCAGTAAAGACAATCCAAGTCAAAAAGTGCATTTGGATTAGGTCAGTTTTGCAATCTATCTGTTGTCAAACTTGGTAAGCAGGATCTCTGCTATTGAGCTACCTGCAATTTTTAAAACAAGTCTTTTCTTCTTTTCATGGCTGTCTCCCAGATTATCTTGAGAGAAGGTGTCTCTTCAATTCTTCAATCCCAAAACTGTCCATTTAAGACACTTGCCTGAACTGGCCTAACAGTTCCCATGAGAAAATATGTCAACACAATATACTTTGTAAGTCTGAAGTCAAACTTCAGTGTTTGCAATGAAAGGTACTTTCTTGGTATTGTAAAAGACAAGAAACTGTCCCTGGTGGATAATTTGGGTCTGTAAACAAGAAAGGGAAAGAAAAATTGAATTCCATGTTATTGATTGAGAAACACCTTCCTGAAAAGGCCTACAGGGACAGCCTGATGTAAGCACTGCTACTGAATGATTTAAACCAATATATTTCTGGGAAAGGAGAGGTCATAATAATGGCAACTCAGTTAAGCAGTAGTATTCTCCTTGAAATCAGACTATGAGGTAGGAATGGAATGATCATTATTTGAATATGTCCTGATCTCAGAAATGAGCACCCAAGATCATGCATATGCTTGCCTGGCAGTTGTAAAGTAGTCTAAAATAAACCGAGAATGAAGAGACCTCTGAACTTGCCCATCTGCTCTGTGACTGTTCACTAATAAACGACAATATTCTCAAATTCAAAGAGTGTTCCCCCACCCCTACTTCTTCTAGATTAAGCAATATGAATGAAAAAAACTGATTTGCTGCTCAATGTCATTAATTATTCACTAAGCATTTTTTAAAAGTAAAAACTCATAATCCTAAAGCAAAAAGTAAGCATAGGGATTAGACACCTGATAGGGAACTCTCTGTTAAGGAAACTTCCTCTATTAAATGGAAGTCGGGTTGGCAACTTCTAACTTCATTTAGAGTCTTAGTGAGTTGCCTAGGGCATCAGAAGGTTAAATAACTGATCCAGCTCACACTATCAATACTCAGGACTTGAATCTGAGTCTTAATGTCTCCAAGGCTAGCCCTCTATCTACCATGTCAAGCTGCCTCCCTCCTAAAGCAAAAGCTAGAGAAAAAAAATTAAACATCTTCCATTTTAACAACCTAACACCAAATACTATTTCAATATTTCAAAATCCTGTGATTTCATCAATTTAATTCACCAGATATTCATTAAATGCTAGGTGGAATGTACCTAGTCTCCCAGACTATAAGGATAAGTTGGTTTTTTTTTTTAAAATTCTACTCTCTTGAGCTAGTATTCTAATAGGGAACCATGACTAATTAAATTTATCCCATATGAATACTCAAATCAGTCAATAAACATGTATTAAATACTTCTATGTGCTACATACTGTGCTAAGAGCTGGGGATACCAAGAAAAGAAAAAGAGTCTCTGTTCTCAAGAAACTTACAGTCTAATGCTCATCAGTCAGGGAATGGTTAAACAAGTTGTGGTATATAAATTAATGGAATACTATTGTGCCATAAGAATTGAGGAGCAGACAGACTTCATAATAACCTGGAGAGACTTATGTAAACTGATGCTGAATGAGGAGAGCAGAACCAGGAGAACTTTGTACACAATTACAGACACAACATATGTGTGATGACTAGCTTTGATAGACTGGGCTCCTCTCAGCAATGCAAGGTTATAAGACCACTCCAAAGGACTCATGATGGAAAGGGATATCCTCATCCAGAGAAAGAACTAGAGTCTGAACGCAGATTGAAGCAAACTACTTGCTCTCTCTGTCTTTTGTTTTGTTTTATTTCTTCTTTATCATTGTTCTCTCCATTGGTTAGAATCCTTCTTTACAAGCTAACTAATTTTTAATGAGAAGGTATCTGTAGATCCTATATTTGATTGCATACCGCCATGGGGGGAAGGAGGAGAGGAAGAAGGAGAAAACTTGAAATTCGAGGGACTGAGGAACTGAATGCTGCAAACTAAAAGTAAATAAATAAATTTAAATTAAAAAAAAAGGAAACTTATAGTCTAGTGCAGGAAATAACACACAAATAACTGAACACGTGGGATAAATTGGAAATAATTAACAGAGGGAAAGCACTAGAATTAAGAACAACTGGGAAAGGCTTCCTGAAGAAATCAGGATTTCATCTGGGACCTAAAGGAAACCAGGACATGCAGATGAGGGTAAGTATTCCATGCATGGGGGACAGTCAACGAAAATTCCTGAAGTTGGGAGATGCAACCATAAGGAAGCCAATGTAACTGAATTGTAAAATATGAGGGGAAATGGGTAGAAGACTGGAAAGGTAGGGTACAAGCAGGTTATTAACAGCTGGAGGTGGTAAGAAGTGGGGTAGAGGGGGTGAAGGGAGTGAAGATATGATCAATCCTCATTTTGACAGCTGAGTAGAAGTTGGATTGGAAAGGGGAGAAATGTGTGGCTAATAAACCAACAGCAGATTATTACAATAGCCCAGTGTGATGGAAGGCCCGTACTAGGGTGGTGATAGCATCAGAAGACATAAGGAAGCCTATATGAGAGATGCTAGGAAGGCTCTTAAATCCTCCACACACCTTGATGGTCTTCAAGAGTTGCTAGAAGAACCAAGAATCTCACCACCCTATAGCTAACTTGCTAATTAGTCTCTCCAAACGAGGCATGGGGTCTGCTCGAAAGACAATAGAAACAGAGTCCATATCTTGGCCTGGTCTTGACACACAAAGCATTTTTACTATTTCCACATTAAGAGTAGCACATTTTTCCACAAAACTTGAATAGCATAAAAAGTTTAAATTCATGGAAGAAAAGGTAATATTCATCCCTTTAAAAAATAATTTAAATATATTCTTTGAGCCTACTACAAAGGTGTATCAGTTTAAGAGGTCAAAGACAGAGGAACACAAAAGATACTTGGTAAATAATGGAAAAACCTCTAGACTCTGATTCTAAAATGACTACCATAGTTTATATTTCAATACACTGATAATCTACAACTTTGTTATGTATGGGTATTTCCTCTTCTAATTAAGATCATAACCTCTCTGTAACTTGGAAATCTTCATAATTCTGTGGCCAATCCAGTGATGAGCATTTCTGAATTTAATTAAGCTGCTCCTCAGACAAAAATCTGACACTGGGTCCATATGTGCAAAGCTTTTGCAGGGAGACCTATGAAAGCCTGAGCTCCCTTGACATTTCCTGTTGGAACTCAAGGTCATTTCTATGGCATGAGAAGGCATAAGAATAGAACTTTACTGAGGCATAAAGCCATCAAAATATAACACATTTAAGAAAAAATAAAGTTTTTAGGGGTGAGATAGTGTACATACACACATTAGTCATATAATAAACTTATTTACCAATAGTTTTCATTTATACAGTAGTTTGTAAAATGCTCTGGGGCCCTTTGAGATGAAAGGCATTATATAAATGCAATGTGTTATTATATTAATTATTCTCATTTTCATACTTACCACATCAGAAAGGTGTGGTCAAGCTATATTTATTATATAGATGTACTAGTAATTATCACATCAGCATGCATCTATAGAAAAGAAGCAAAATGCATACCATTAAAGAAAAAGCCTTTATAGGACATTATTAATATTTCTGCTAATGGAATTTTCTGATTAACAACCATATATTATAATGTTTGAATAACTTTTAGAAAGATTAATTCCCATGCTCTATCCGAAGTAATATTTTTTCTGGCTGAAATTAGGCTTTAAAAACAAAGCGTCAGCAAAATGAACTGACTATTCCAGTTACAAGTTCCAGAAACTTCTAGTATGGGCAGTTAAAAGTGATTTAAGAAAGGCAAAAATCACTCTTTCACCAATGTATATGTTAAACCTGCAAATTGATATATCAAAACCTTGACCTGAATATAGCAATTTGTCTCTCTTTGCCTACTGTGGTATATTCCACAGCTGCCTCCCAGATAATGTACTGATTGTAACTTTCTTAATTTACACAGCCTTTAAGTCTAATCTCATGAGCCAGCCTAAAGGGTTTCCTCATCCATTGAAATGCCAGAATAATTGAAATTGTCTTCAGCAGACAGTCAGGCAATAATGAATATTTTACTCCACTGATTGCATGTCAAGGTTACATATAGTACTGCAAACAGAAGTAATCCCAGGGCTCTTCCTAGCCAAGCTTTCCCAGTGCCTAGGAAGCACTAACCTTTGGCATGGGGTACAATACCTACAGCTTCCCCTTTCACAGAATCCCACAAGTTAGCTGACGCCCACCAAGCTTCTAAACACTGAAGAGCAGCCCAGTTGCCAAAAGAACAATACCCTCACTGGCTTCTCTAACTCTCTAGAGGCAGATTAAAGTCTGGGAAAGGTTCTGTTTGTCCAATTTTCCTAGAGGAACAGCAGCAGAAGCAACGGGCAGGGGTCTGGCTGCCAGTGGGATTAAGAGGAAATACACAAGTAGTAAAGCAAAAGAAGCAGCAACAATGCAACCTGAAAAGATGTCAACCTTGATGATAAGCTTTTCTTGTCCCTCTAAAATTTTCAGCAACTGTGCAGCAGATTGATCACAAAGCACTGATTTTTTTTAAAGGAGGGTCAAAGGGTACAACAAAATTTTAAGAAAGCCTAAACATTAATATAAGGAATTATTTCTCTGCTTTGAGGTCAAATTTGTAATCCCCAATTAGTTTCTAACAGATTAATTAAAGCAACACATTCTGAATCTGACCTACCATGAGAAAAGGAGATTATTTGAGTTATACAGAACTTAATCTATCCCTTTCTGAAAACTGTGATCATGGCCACCAAAGGCGTATATTAAGGAAAACTCAGGATGCCTCCATCTTCCATTGCATCCTGGCCCATGTTCTCTGCATCATCTAGGTTGGGGGAAAATAGATAGGGACATGTTCATTATAATTCCCTTTGTCCTGCATCCAAGTCATTTTAAGTGTGCTTTCCCCCAACACATCCACACACTCCTCTCACTGCTCCTCTCCTCAAAACCATACTGTTCTCTGACAATCCATGTCTTCTCCTACCTTGAAAACTCCCCAGGGCCTTTCCAGAGTAACCCTACCTGCCTGCAATCATACCTTCCTGTTCTTTGTTCTGCCCTACCTTGTGGCTCCACACTCATATGCCACATAACTCTGTGCAGTTAGAGTTTTGTTTTGACTTGGTACTCTCGGTACATTTTCATGGTTCTAGATAGGTGCAAACTGACCTCATCTCCATATCAGGTTATAAGCTGCTCCAGAGCAGGTCTTTCACATTCTTTATAATCGCCCACAGCTCCCAGATTTGGATTCTGAATACAGTGAAAACTAATTGTTGCTGGCTGGCTTAAGCCATAGTTGAGAGAATTTTTAAAACAAAGTAGTGGAAGATTAAAAGGATCAGTCCTCGATTAAAAAAAAAACACAAAACAAAAAAAAATCAGTCCTTAATTTAGGAGATGTTTTTAGGAAATATTTAATTGCCAATATGAATAAGAGAAATTTGTAAAACATTGAAATGATAATATTATGCAATTGCAATAGAGAATTAAAAGTCCGTATGGAAGATCATGCACAAACACAGGTGGAAATGCTCCTGTACCCTTATATTTGGTACATCAAAGTGACAAATTTTCTTCACTGTTTCTAATAATTGGTAAAATTAAGGCAGGGGAAAAGATAACAGCCTTGCTAAAACCATCATATATGTGTCCATTATATGTTGTTAACCTAGTTTATAATGTCACTGCATGATGCATAAACACATCCCCTTTAAATCCTATCAAGCATCTCAGGATTACAAAATTCTGACTAGAGGCTGGAATGGACAGCTGGTCACTCTATATCCAGCTCCATTTCTCATCTCTAAGCAATCAAACCTAACCTGTTCATAGGTTCTGATACCCCATCAGGAGAACATGAGACCTGTAGCCCCTGTTCCTGAGCAGCTGGTAGGATTAAATAAAAAGGAGATTTTATTCCCCTCAATACAATCATATTCTCCAAACACATGTCAACTAGGAGAAAGTATAATTCTTCCTGGTTGATTAAGATTAACCATTTAACATTTTGCATGCACACTAGTGCCATGATATAAAATAATCTCAGAAAGGCAGGCCTCAGTTACTCTAAAATATTGATTATCCCAAATTAGCACTTCTAGTCTACTACTTTGCATACTATACAACCTATTTGATTTCTCCAAATTCAGGAGATATATAAAATCATTCCATATCCCTCATTTATTCAGCCAGCCAACATGGGGCATATTCAAGGTTCTGATGCTGGCCTGGATTAGCTAGAGCAGTGGTTCTCATTTTCAACCTTCCTAATGCCATGACCCTTTAATATTTGTATGTGGGCGGATCTGCATGTGGGTGGACCCACCTGGAGGAGCAGTGCCTTGGTTCCTAAGACCACTGAAAATATGTGTTTTCCAATGGTTTTAGGTGACCCCTGTGACCCCTGTGAAAGGGTTGTTTGACCCCCAAAGGGGTCGCAACCGACAGCTTGAGTATTAAGCTAGAGGTTCCCTTCAAAGTCCCTTTGATTTACTGCATGAGCATGTGCCTTTGGTTATTTATTTTCCAATAGTTTTACAAAGTCTATGACAGGCAGCTTCACTATAATACATTTATTTCAGATTTAGAAAACTCCATCCAGCTGAGCAACATACCACTGTCAAGAACGAGAAATCTTCTGCTTGCTGACCACACCAGATTGGCATCTAAAAATTGCCTGAGGGGCTCCTATGTCCACCCAAAGGGCCATAAAGTTTCCATTTTATAGTTTAAGAAACAGAGAAATGCTAAAAGAAAATGATTTTAGTTTAATCCAACTAAAGTCAATCATCCATGGCCAAGGTAATCTCAGCCTGCCTCCATTACTTCAGAGCTCCCTAGGCAGGGTTTGCTGATTGGACATACTCTCTGTGCTTTGGCACTGAAGCAAAACAGTACTCGGAAATGGTGGATTTTCACTTGTAAGTCTTCTTAGTTTGATGAGGGAAGGGGAAATAATGTGTATGCACATGTTACTAAGTATGCAAGTGTGTCCATGTATGTGTAGAATTTGTCTTGATGTTTTGCTGTGATGGTAGCCTAAGAAGGGGAAAGTAAGTATGATTTTAATTACTGGTGCCAATAGAGAGCAAAGTGAAAGGGAATATATTTAAATTGTATATGTGTATAGATACTAGAGTCTTTCAAAAGCAAACTGACAGCTTCATTAACCACTATGAAAAGAAATTCTTCAAATTACAAAGTACATTTTATCTAGTAAATTGTAATGACTATTATAAACCATTAACAATATAAGAATCTACAATATTTCAACAGATCCAGGATATTATCCATGTGGGTATTCCCTCTACTAAAGCAAAATGGGATCCAGCTATGCCTTCCCATCCTATATAATGTTTGACAATGTCTTTCCATAAATCTCTTATGTAGGAAAGCCAACTAACGTCCTAAGGGCCTTACTCGAGTTCTTTTAACATTTCATAAATACTAATCCAGCACTAGGGTTTCTCAATACATGATTGGCTCACATACTTCTCTAGTTCTGTGTTTATGATGATGTCACAACACTTCTGGAGCACAAGACATTGCTAGCAATTGTGCTATAGTATTCTTACACCCACCATGAGTCTTTCCCTTTTCCTTTGGGTCAGGTACAATTTTGATTCTTCTAAGATCATGATTTTCCATGATCTGCAGCCATATAGCATCAATGGGAGAATATTTGTATTAAAATGCACTTTTACAGAAAGAAGAAGTTTGTTATCATTCCCCAAAATCCTCTTCTTGTTCAGTTCTGAGCCGAGATCATATCCCATCTCATACTAGTGTCCTAGGGATATATACTAATGGACTGACTTAATGGGTTTATCTATGCCATCGCAGTGATAATCTGGGCAATACGCATTTTTCACCTACTTTGTTTTTTAAATATAGATAGCTGGGCCAATGTCTTTCAAACTACCATAGTTCTTAAGGCCCTGTAACAATACAGAACCTGATGCAATGAGCATATTCTAGAGAATTCCACCACTGATGAAGAATTACTCTATGCTAGGGCCTTACACATGATAGTCTCCTGGCACTGGCTAGCAAGTTAGGTTAGAATGCCTATATGATGTGTTGCTCAACACTAATCCTAAGTATACTATTGAACAAAGTTATGTCCAATAGCACCAAAAAGTAGGAGAGTCTTATTTGATAAAAGTCTTTAAGGCTGCATTTTGACTTTTTTATTTTTTTGGAAAAAGACAACACCTATCTTATCAGCTGTGACACCATGAAGATGTGTTCTGCTACAGAAAATAGTTTACAAAGACCTGCCTGTTCCCCTCTCATGTTTTATCAAGCATATTGCAGGTACATGGCTGATGGTCACTCTTTGGTGGGGGGGGAGGGGAAATGTGTACATGCGGAAGGGAAATAAATACCGTGTGAATTTTTACATCCTTTTTTAATCTTCCCCTCTTAAAGAAGTTTTGAAAATCAGTCCTTAAATGCCTGTAGAAATCTATCACCTCCAGGATGAATTTCTTGTGTGCTTGATCAGGAGTAGAATGGTACAGTGGAAAGAGCTCTAAATAATTAAAAGACCTGGGTTCAAATTCTGCCTCTGACACTTGTTACCTCTGTTGACTTGGGCAAGTGATTTCATATATCTGTGACTCAATTTTCTTCACTTTAAAACTGAAAGTTAGACTGGATAACCTCTAAGAACCCTTCCAACTCTAAAACTATGATACTGTGAACTTAACCTTTTTAAGCATCATCCCTGTTTTATTTCTCATACAGTACTTTGGGTACCATTCCATATTAGCTAACTGGGTGGGAGAAAACCTGTCACAGAGAACTTTGTCTTAAGAATCTAGATACTATATTGTCAGATATGGTCACTGAATCAGATGTTTGTGCTTAATAATTATTATAACAATGAGATGAGATTTCAGTCTGAACCCTAGGAATGACTGATATAATTTTTAAATAAAGAGTATACTTGGTATATATAATAAAATATTCTCATTACGGTAGCAAAGAATGGGTTTTTTAAAATAAGTGACCATTAACTGACTAAACAGATAAGCAACAAGAAATTATCAAGCCATGAAAAATAACAAATATAAGGAATTTAGAGAAACATGGGAAGATTCACATGATACAACATGACATCTGCAGAATCAGGAAAATAACATCTATGATAATAACAATGTAAACCAAAACAACAATAAAACCACTAAGTGCTATATAACTATAACCAAGCTTGGCTCTTGAGAACATAGGAGAATAAGTACCACCTTTCTCTTTCTGGAGAAGATGGAAGGAAACAGATGTTGCATAGACTAATAGTCAGACATCACTAACGTGACTTGCTTTTGCTTAATTGTTATTTTTTTAATCTTTTTTACAAAAGAAGGTTCACTAGGTAGTGAAGAGTAAGGACCATATTCCAAAATAAATGTGTGGTTAAAAAAAAACAGCAATTTTAAAAAACACATTTTAAAAAATAGCAGACTATCCCAAACTCCTCAAATCAGGTTATTGATATAGAACCAGAAACTATTTCAGAGCTGTGGATTTCACTGGGAATCTGAATAAGTGTAATGCAAATACAGTAGCTCATTTCAGTTTCCCTTTAATTACCTGCACGACTTATTTTCTTTACAACCAAATAAAATTTATTTGTGATAAATGAAAAAAAAAACCATAAAATGACATGAGTATGTTAAATAAGTCTCTTTAGGATTGCTTAGTTTTAATAGGGGAGGCACCGGGCTGACATAGTCGAGAAGATCTACATTTAAATCCTGCCTCAATAGATTTAATGTATAACTGGGTAAATTTCATTTCTCTGAGTCTCATTGTCCTCACCTGAAAAATGGGGTTAATAATAACACTTCCTTTAAAGCGCGATAATGAAATCATGGTTATCAAATGAGGTAAGGTTTGTAAAGACAACTAAGACCAAGACGGCACTTGGAATATCCAGTTAGATACATGGTAGACTGATAGCTCAACAAACTTTTCCCCAAAACATGTACAGTAAACAAAACTATATACCTCTAACGAGTCAATCTTTTAAGTGTTCTTTGTCATTCACTTTTAAAATGGAATTCTTTTTCCCCTTGCAGATATGGATATCTTTTACCATAAAATTCTAAATCTATAACAACAAGATAGAGAAAAGAAAATACCACCGGCAGAAATCTTTACAATATGGGGAAAGAGTAGTAACCCCTCCTCAGATCTAGTCTAGTGTTTACCAAGAAGGGCAAGGATTTTGTATTTTTCCTAATTGTTCAGTGCTGCTTTATTCAGCGTAGTCACAGCTTAAAAAGCTAATTTGCTGTAGACTGGCTTGGTTTAGAGCAGGGTCTCTTGCTTTGGCTTTGTTGTTCACTGAGGTAGAGTGTAATTTTCTGACTCTTCCCAACTCCTCCGTTTGAGACAATAATCCACTCTGTCTCCTTTTAATTAAAGCAAATAGCCCAGACTCACAATAGCAGTTCAGAAAGGCCTTAGTCTCCCCATTCCCTCAGAGCAAGGAGCTAATTGATTTCCAAATGATAATGGTGTTTACATTAGAAAGCCAAACGCCTAGTATTTAGTCCTCTGCTCTCCTTAAACCTTCCTAGTCTCATGAATATCAAATGGCTAAAATTCTTCCATTGTGGCTGTCGCCTCCTAATGGGCTGGGTCTCTTGGGGGGGCCTCAAAATATTTAACAAGCTAATTGAGTGATTTCTGATTTTCATGCTAGGCTTTTTAACTATGGCTTGATAGCAGCTAGGAGTTTCTCTTGGAATTTGGGAAGATTGCTGTTTTTGTTGCTACAGTCTTCCTTGATGTTTTACCTACTTTCCCACTGTCCTACCCCAGAGGAATTTACTGTAAGGGCCTAAAGGCAAAACTGGAAGGAACTTCATCTGAGTGCAGAATTTTCAGGGTGAGTGGAAAAGGTCACAAGGATCCTGTTTTTTACAGGATAGAATTTAACTATATGGACTTGCTGAAAAATTGTGGATGGTAATTATAAACCAGAAAACTTGTTAAAGTAAGAGCAGTATTCACCGCAACTAATAAGAAATTATTTCTGTAATATGACACTTAGCCATTTCCACTAGTCATGTTCCTAACCTCTTCAGAAGGCAAAGGGACAGAGACTAACGGGGCTTAGCACTGTACATTTTTTATTCTTTCCCATAAGCTTTTACAGGCTCATGGCACTTAACAATGCCAGTAGCCTTCTCAAAAGTCCTGGTTATCAACTGAAAACAGGCTGTCCTTCAAAGTCCTAAGTCATATGCTACCACTTCCATGAAGCCTTCCCAAAATTCCCTAGTAAAAAGTGATTTCTTTCTCCTCAGATTTTTCATAGTATTTTTAAGGGCATCTCCTTTTCAGCATCATACAGTAGACAGAGCTGGAGTCACCAGAAGCCTGGGCATGAATTCCACTTCTGGCAAGCCTCAGTTTCCTCATCATTTCAATACTTGTATTTCAATACAGTCCTAGGAGGACTGACATGAGGATCTAATGAGATAATTATGTAAAATGTTTTGCAAACCTTAATTTGTCTTACATTTCTCTGTGTGTATTTGTCACTTCCTTCAAGGGATCACAGCCTCCTGGGAGCAGGCACTATTCCTGATGTTTTCCTTGTGTCCCCAGTACAGGGTATTATAATAAAGGACTCAAAAAAATTCATTTATCTACTCATTTATTATTGAACTAGATTGGAATATTTATCTTTCATCATTTCCTTAGACTTGAATAGACAGAGCTTTTGTAATTTTGGAGATTCACTTCTTCCTAACAATCTTTGAGTTCACAACTCAAATACATTTACATGGTTTCTTATCCAAGAAAAAAAAAGGAGGACTCTAGGTTTTCAGATATTAGAAGGTTTTTAGGGACTGCATTTTCTATACATTTCTGAGCTGTGTAAAGTATTCACATAACCCAAAAAGGGAGGGGAAGAAACTCTTTTTATATAATCACTTTCCAAGTAATTAAAACTGTAAGTAATTTCTCTCATAATTAAAAAAATGTTTGCTGACTGGCATACACATCCATCCTAATGCCATATTTAGCAAATAGTCTCATTTAAAGAGATAGCACTTTGGGCTCACTAGTCACCTTATTATCAAGAAAAAGTATTGCAGCAGGAAGAGGGTTTTTTCTTTTGATTCTCAACCCAACTCTTAGTCATTCTTTCTTTAAGCCACTTTGCCATTTCTAAGGCACTGTCTGGCTGGTTCATACTTTCTTAGTATGCATACTGTTTAACACTCTCCAGTCTCCAAACCTGCCATCTGCTGAAGTGTTTCAATCATAATCACAACTGACATTCTTATATAGCACTTTCAGGTTATCAAATTCCTTTACAATATATAATCTTACTTTATCTTCTACCCATTTTACACATGAAGAGACTGAGGTTCAGGAAGCCCAAGCGGTATACCCACATAGTTAAACAACAGCTAGGAAGTGTCTCAAGCAGGATTCAAACCCAGGTCTCCTTTGGCACCAAGGCTTGTGGTTCTTGCCACCATACCACGAGCTGATGGGTAAGATTTAACATAGTGGCAGTAACAATAGGTAAGTAAAAGATACTTCCTTGATCAGAAAATTTTAGTGACAAGGGGCTTTAAATATCATATAGTACAAACTCTTTATTTTACAGATGAAAAAATTAAGGCCCAGAGACATTAAGTGGGTTATGTTCACAAAGGCAGATCCCAGATTAGAAACCAAATCTTTTGGTTTGGAAAAGTAGGAAAATCTCATCCTTTTCCCACTACATTCCATGATGCAGTTTTCAGAGATACAATCACACAGCATTTAGGTACTCAGTAATATTATACCTAGGTTCTGAAATTAAACTTTGCATGTTTAGAAATGTGATTTTCAATATTTAAGGAGAAAAAAATATAACATGCATAAGAATAATTTTAATCCAACAGCTTTGAATTCTAAGGGACTGCCCAAATTCTTAGGATAAATTAGAATTTTATAGTACCTTATTTGAAATTAGAAGATCATTAGCTGAATGTTAGAAATCTTCAAAAAAAAAGAAAAAGACTTTCATTGCAGTAATGTCTTATGATGGGATTCGTGCATTGCATATTAAAAAATCAAGTTATGCTTTGTGCTGTATAAAACACTAGCAACAGTCTTACCCTCAAAGAAAATAATAAAAAGAACTAGACATTAAGGATTTTTTGTGTAATACATTGAAAAAGGAATTAAATTAAAAGTCTTGCATTCAAATCCCTGATTTGGCCCTCACTAGCTCTGAGCCCATCTCCAGGCATTTAATCTCTCTGGGTCTTAGTTTCTCTATTTGTGAAACTGGTAAATAAAACTTATATTACCTACCTCAAAGAGTTGTTCTGAACAAACTGCTTTGAAAACCTTAAAAACACACCCACATATGCTATTATTATAATGTCTAATCTTTTGCCTCTGGTAGGTGAAAATAAAAGCTATGGTACAAAACTGAGGCTTGTTCACAGGTCACATTTTTTTTTAAAGAAGGACATGGAAATGGAACACCTCTGAAGGTAGCTGTGATCTAATTGGAATTAGTAGAAGTGCTATCTCATGATAAATTCACCAACAACTCAGTAAATTGAGGCAGGGAGAGAAGGGAGGAGGAAGAGGATAAATAAAATGTAGAGCTAAAAATCACAGCACGTCATATTTCCAAAGGGAAAATTTATGAGAAGTAAACATCAGTATCAATGCTTTAAGAGACTTGGAAACTAAAAAGCAATTTTCATAAACTTTAAAATACAGCTCTAAATATTATAAAGCTTAAGCCCTCCCATACAAAGGGAAGTCTCCTTTGAAAGAGTTCCAGAAAACCATGAAATGCTGTTGATAAGGCTGTGCCAATTTGTAAAGCTTGCTACAATCTCAGGCTCACTGTTTTTTTTTTCTTTTTCTTCCCTTTTTTTCCTTCTTTAAAATAATTCACTGAGCTTTGTGAGTCAGTGAGCCTGCAATGACAACAACAACAACAAAAAGTCTTTTCTGAAGCTAAAACATCTTTTTTCCTCCAACAAGGGCAATGTGTAGCTGAAGCATTTGATTTATTCTGTGGAAATAATGTCAAAGTGGCATTTGCAAAGCCAGATAAAAGATTTTTGATGGAAAGCTCCTAGCAGGGAAATGTAAGCAAACTCACCAAGTTTTCTCTGCCTTTATCAAACCATTGTATTCAGGATTAATTATAGGTTTGTCTGAGTTTCACACTTCATCAGAATGTTTATCTGCCAAGATGACTTGGTTGATTAGGTTTTTTTTTTTTTAATGAAACTTTTTGGTAGAGGTTTACTTTTCCTATTTAACAATTGTTTTAACCCATTCTTTCTCTGTCTCGACCAATTATGCCAAATTAAGCCTATAGTTGTATGGTTAAAAGGCCTAATTTTTTAAAATGCCAGAGTACCCAGTGAGAATTTATATCCAGTGAGAAATTTATATATCAATGTAATAATGATGATACATATTTATGTAACATCTTTTACAAATCTAAAATTCCTTTCCTAATTACAGGACAGAATCATCTCACATACCCCTAAAAGCATCTGTTTGAAAAATAAAGTCTAGTAGAACAAAAGCACAGAATCTCTATGCTAGCATTGAAGAAAAGGAAAGAAATTTTAAATTCCCCTATCCAATTGGGCCAAAATATTACAATTATCCTAGGGAGAACCAGGAGCTAGTCTTTTCATCAAGAGTTACTCTTTTTCTTTTTTATTTTTTCAATAAGGCAACAAATTAGGATATAGGCACTGCAGCTTGCAAAAGGAGTTACACAGGAACTATAAACATTCCTTTTCAGTTAAAAAAAAGAAAAAAGATGATCCCATGATACCATGGAAGGTCTGTAATTCCTCACTTCCCAACTACAGCAAATTCATCAAAGCAAAATAAAAAAAGTGTTGGCCCATCTTTTCAATGCCATTCATCACATTCTATGCTGCTCCATCATTACCTAGGATACCAGTTAGGAGTATGGAAAGTGAACTTAGTGTAGGATCTCAGTCAATCTCTATGAAAGTATCTGCTTCCAGGCAGAACTTATATATACAATTATGAAAAAATACCCCACCTGTCCAATGTATTGTGACTTGGATTGCAACCTGTCTTTATTATCAACCAAAAATGTCATATACTTACAGATATAGAACCAGAAGTACACTGAGAGATCCTGTCTACACTAGAGATGTCAAAGACACATCATGTGGACCTACTCCCAAGCAGAACATAGCCAAATTAAAATGTAGTTGGAAAATATTTAACAAAATAAATAAAAATACAACATAACAAGATATCATTATATCTTAGAACTAAGTTTAGTGGCCCCTATTTCTATTTGAGTTTTTATAGAACTAATTTCGACAATCTCTTTACTTTACAAATGAGCCTGAGGTCTAGAGAAATGAACTAACCTGACCCAAGACTGTGAAGATGATAAAAAAGCAGAGACTAGCCTTGAACCTAGTTCCTTTCATTCCAAACTAAGAATTCTTTCCACTAAGTTACCTTGTTCATGTGAATGCAGAACTGGCTTCTTAGATATGCTAATATTTGTAACTGTAATGGAAAAAGGTCAAGAAAGACACATGCACATATACATACACACATAACACATATATGCACATGTATACATACATACATACATAAACATACATAAATATGAAGTTAAGATCCTAAAAGAGATATAGATATTGAGACATATATAGATACAGATATAGGTAAAGGCATATATACATATATAAACATATATATACATACATTCATATGTGTAATTTTCTTAATCTCTTCCCTCTCCATATAATTACTATACACATGTGTGCAAATACCTGCACAAAGTCTAGATAATCTGCATATGTTCTTGCCACACATGAGGGCCCCTTAACAACTAACCGCACAATTCCACAACCTCTAACAAGGCATATTTAAAAGAAAAGGACACAGAAGATGTTTTCAAAGACACAGCTGGACACAGACTCATCATGGCCTAGACCTTTGGTACATTTTATGCTTAAAATAGCAAGCAGTTATAACATAACCTAAAATATGATTTTTTTCCCCCAAGGACACTCACAAGACCAGAAAATACAAACACAAAAGCACAGGGAAAGCCACTCAGGTAAACCATACTCCTAAGAATGGCATTACTTTGCCACAGAGGTGCCACCCAGCTCTTTCCCCTGATTCCTAAACATAACAGCTAAATCACCAGAGTTATATGGGTTAGTCTAAATACCATTTCAAAGGTTACATATGTCTTTAGTATTATTTGCCACCTTTAAACAGCCTCAGAGTAAAGACAATACTGTGACATGATAGAAAAAATACTAGCTTCCCTTTTAGAGGAGGCCCAGACCTAAATCCTACCTTGCATTTTCTAGCTGTACAGCCATGGACACATCACTTATTCTGAGTCTCAGTTTTCTCATCTTTAAAGCAGAAATAATAATATCCATATCACTAACTTTACAAGGTTGTTAGTATCAAATGAAATCATTTATATTAAGTGCTTTGCAAAACTTGAAGAACTATATAAATGTCAGTTAAAATTACCAGCACTAATGATTTTATTAGTATTATGGCTAGTAGCTACTGCCTTCTTAACCCTTATATAAACTGCTCTGCCTTCTGATCTGTGGTCACAGGAGGACTAGTTATGCTAGAAGAAAAAGATCCCTAATTTTTTTTGGCGTGGGTATTATTTTGATGCAGGTAAATAGTAATCCCTCAATACTTTAGTCTTCATGAGTTGCTAAGGCCAAGAAAGTTGATCATCTGCTGACTGTCTGGGGATAAGCTTTCTAGCATTTCTCTATAACATAGTGTAACCCTTTCTTTGTAGCCCCAGCACTTAGCAAATGGCTGGTACATAACACGTTGCTTAATAATGCTTATGTATTGTGGACTTCCTCAGGCCTATGAAGGATGGTTAAAGTAATCAAAAACGTGGATTCTGGAGGAGAGAAGTCCTAAGGGACATTGGATAGTGGTCTTCAAGTGTTTGACAACTCTGTCATATGGAAGAGAAATGAGGCTTTTTCTGCTTGGCTCCAGAGGATAAAACTAGAAACAATAGGAATAAGTTTCTGTGGATTTTAGCTATTACTCCAGCTCTAAGGATGTTCAACCTCAAGTCCCCCAAATGTAGGTAACAGGGTCCTAAGCTCCCATATAATCATTCAAGGCAACAACATGGACACTGGGTATGCGACAGAATTTATTACACACACACACACACACACACACACACACACACACACACACACACACTCAAATAGTCCATAAGGTTCTCTATGAAGGCACTGAACTTAGAACTGCCATTGATGCAACTCTTTTGACATTCTGGTGAATCCCTTTCCCCCAAAGAATTCTACACAATCCCTCCCAGATTTAGCACTGCTCTATGGTTTAAATTACCGCAAAAGCAAAAGACATTTGGGGGCTACCCCAATTGTACCTTCATTGTCCAAACAACTTACTGTGCTAATGGAAGATGGCAAAATAAATTTCTCTTATGTTATCACCCCCACCCCATGCTTAAAGCCTTCAACTACTTGGGGCCATGTGTGAACCCTTCTTTCTCCAAAAGGTCTAATGCCTGATCTCTCTTATTTATTAACTCTTGACCGATGTATCATCTACAAGGCAACTTCAAAGATTAGTGCTGCCCAAGAAATTTACCTTGGATAGAAGCTTTGATTCCAGGATCACATTATCTAAGACCCCCAAAACTCCCACTTCTAGAAGTGGTTGGGGTTCACAAATATGATATATGAACTACCCACTCAAGTCAAATGAGTGAGCATATCTGCTTCTATCATATTCTTCTTCAAGAATACTACCAGTCAAGGAACTGGAAATCAAGGGGATGCCCATCAATTGGTGAATGGCTGAACAAGTTGTGGCATATGAATGTAATGGAATACTATTATGTTATAAGAAATGAGGAGCAGACAGACTTCATAATAACCTGGAGAGACTTATCTAAACTGATGTTGAGTGAGAAGAGCAGAACCAGGAGAAATTTGTACACAATTACAGACACATGGTATGTGTGACAACTAACTTCGATAGACTGGGCTCCTCTCAGCAATGCAAGGTTATAAGACAACTCCAGGGGCAGCTAGGTGGCACCGTGAATAGAGCACTGGCCCTAGAGTCAGGAGAACATGAGTTCAAATCTGGCCTCAGACACTTGACACAAAAACTAGCCGTGTGACTTTGGGCAAGTCACTTAACCCCAATAGCCCTCCAAAAAGAAAAAAAAAAGACAACTCCAAAAGACTCATGATGGAAAGAGATATCCACATCCAGAGAAAGAACTACAGATCTGAATGTAGATTGAAGAAAGCTATTTGCTCTCTCTCTTTTTCTTGTTTTGTTTTGTTTCCTCTTTCACATTGTTCATTCCATTGGTTATGATCCTTCTTTACAAGCTGACTAATGTTTAATGTGAAGGTATTTGTAGATACTATATTTGGTTACATTCCGCCGTGGGGAAGGAAGGGAAAAGGGAAACAGGAGAAAATTTAAAACTTAAGGGACTGTGGAACTGAATGTTGTAAACTAAAAGTAAATACATTTTTTTAAATACTACCAATGCCCCAGCTGCTACCATTTTTTGGTCTGGAGAAGTCAACTCTCAAGAACTGTTCATACACTGAAATCCTATGTGTTCTTGCCCCAAGGCAGCCATTTCCAGTTCCTGAAGGGAGAAACTGTAAGTAGGCACAGGACTCCTGTCACTCTTCCTCCACTCTGCTGTGTGAACTGTCTTCTGAACAGGACAAAAATCAAAATAAGCAAAATGGGAAAAGGTTTGAGACATGGTTGTGTTGTCCTTTACGGATCAATACAAATGGTATCTCCTATAATAAGACTGTCTTCTTGAATTCTAGCCAGTCTATTATCTGGGAGACAGTCCCATTCTCTGAAACCCAATCGGTAGCCTACAGTATCCTCTTAGCAAGGCTCCAGTGAGTACTGTCCACACTCTCTCAGGAGAGGTCTATCTCAAATGCCTCCAAACAAAAGCTTATCTCAACAAAGCGACTGGTATTTTGCCAATTAGAAACCCCTGATCAGAATCAAAAGCTCTTGATCAACAGTCCCCTACCATCTTGCATAAGTACATATGAATATAGAGAGAATACTAGTTAATCTTGAGGAGGAATAGGAATATTAATAGCTGAAGAGATTCTGTGAGAGACAGTACCTGAGGTAAATAAACTGTGAAGGGAGCTACAGATTCTAGGAGATAGAAGTAAAGAGGAAACACATTCCAGGAACAAGATCAGGAGATGGAATACTGGATACAGGGAACCATAAGTAGGCCAGTTAGTCTAGAACATAAAATACCTGAGCAGGAGTCAAATGAGATCATCCTGGTTAGAGCCAAATGATCAAGGTCTTTAAATACCAGAGGAGCTGGTAGTTTATCCTAAAGGTGTCCTCTATTTCTACCTCTTCTCCCATGCACATCCCTAATTCTTTCAACTAGGAAAAGAGTCACACTCACCTAATAGGGATATATCTAAAAGACAACTCAGAGATCAATATTTAAATATATCTGAAATTCAAAGAGAGGCATTTCTATTGCATCAGGTTATGCTTACTTCTAATTTAATTTTTTTGTTGTTGTTTTTCTTTAGTCTCCGGTAATAAATGCCCTATTATTTGTGAGGCTGAACTCTACTATATATGTTCAGCACCTGTTAGAATGTGACATCCTTGTGTTTACCTTGTGGCATCAAGCAGAGACTATCTTGATTTTCTCTATGTATACCTAGTACATGGCAGTGGTTTGGACTCAGTAAGAGCTTAACTCTTTTTAAATTCATTCAATCAATCATTCACCTAATTTGCCTTAGCAATGATGGGTAGTCCCCATTTAAAATACAAGGCAGTGGGTTTCCCTGAGATCAGTGCCTTAGGATTTTCTTTGTTCTTGATGAATGCATTTTCTAGGCTCAGAGGCAGTCGAAATTTATCTCATAAGATATTGTAGCACCTGCTCTCCACAGTCCTCAGTGGTTATTTTTTTTTCTTCCCTACTGAATTACAGAATAAATAGAAACCTTTAAACCTGTGCATTGGCAGGCTTGGAATTTTTTTTTCAAAGTACTTTCATTTCTGTCTGGAGATTGTATCACCTGAACTCTACTCCCTTTTTTATGACTTTGGCATGTACATCTCTCTGGTGAGTAATAGAACATGGAGAGGAAGTGAAGAGAGATTTCGTTTTCTATAAAGATCCTTGGTTTAAACCATTTTTAGGTAAACACATAGGCAGAGCCCAGGGAAGATGGCATAATACATGAATAGAGGAAAAGGGCGCAGCTACTGAAGAAGCCACCACCAGGACTGGATATTTGGATCAGACCAGGTGGAAACAGGGGGAAGGAAGTAGGTGGCACAGCGCACAGAGCACTGGGCCTGGAGTCAGGAAGATTCATCTTCCTAAATTCAAATCTGGCCTCAGATTCTTACTAGCTCTATGACCCTGGGCAAGTCACTTAACCCCATTTGCCTCAGTTTCCTCATCTGTAAAATTTGCTTAAGAAGGAAAAGGCAAGCTACTCCAATAACTTTGCTGAGAAAACCCTTTAAGAGTTGGACATGGCTGAAAATGACTAAACTATAATAAAAAGGTAGAAGCTCACCTGGGATACAGAGACCAGGCTGAAGAAGCTGCTAGGTCTTGCTAACTTAAGTAATTTTTCTTGCTAATTGGATGCTAAACTTATTTATTTTCATGTTGCTGAAAGACTGGACATGATGTTATTGCCCCCTTAAATATTGGTGCCCCAGAGCAATGCCTACCTTAGTTATGGCTCTACACAAAGGGGTCTAAGTTAAACATTTGTTGGATCCTTGAATGGAGTTCTAAGTAGCCTGACTGGGCCTGACAAACACACAAGTTATCACAGACAACATTTACTAAGTTACTTTTTATGTATGTAGGTCACTGTGATGTCTCTTAAAGGACACAAAAGGAAGTAAAAGAAATTGTCCTGTCCTGAAGCTCACAAAACAATTGGGAAGGTAAGAGATAAGTATGCCAAGAAAAATGAAAAGAAAAGCCATCATATATGTCCAATGAATAGAACCAACAATAAGTACTGAAGAAGTGCTCTTCTTACCTGGAGCTTGAAGAACAGAGCATCATGAAAGGACAAACTGAGATTCCTCACCAAATAATTTAAGCCAATAATACATTTGTGCCCATTGATCTGGCTACTTCAAGCCTGATGCATTTTTTAAGCTATCAAAATAATAGAATACTAGAAGGAGAAAGCTGGATGTTTTAATCAACTTGCCTCTCACACTCAGACATATCATTATGTAGGTGAGGAAAAAACAAAATGTAAAGTTCCTGGTCTTAGAAATAAGAAAGCTATAAGGGCTACTGACTGATCCAAGAAAAGCAATATGTAAGGCATAACTAGAAATACGAAATGACTCACTTATTGTAAGAATGCTAAGTCCTTCAAAAAGAGAAAAATGGAGGCCTACCTACCTTGGGTTACTGAGCCATTGTTTGAAAATCACATAAAGTCCTTTGGTAAAAGACAAGAATTACCATGGAAGAGAAAGAACAGAGGCCTGAAAATTAGTTCATAACCAACCACTAATTATGTGACTTTGGACTAGATCATTTTTAAGATCCATTTCTGCTTCAAAAAATTCCTCATATATTGTAGATATAGTTTCTTGTGAAAGAGTAAATCATAAACTGAAAATGGTTCATTCCTATGGAACAGATTTTAACTCACCAACTAGGATTGAGTTTTAACATCAAATAATGCTAAATTATGAAAAAGTAAAAGTCTCCAAATTTTGCAAAAAGGTTAAAGTGTGAACTAGATTAAGAATTAGGTTTAGAAAATTTATTTTGGTGCCAGAATAGCAAAAAACAAAACAAAAAACTAATAAACACAAATTTATAATGAAAATTAGGAGAAATCTGGGTATAGTCGACTGGATTTGCTAACTTTTAGAACTCTGGCCCCTACAGATAAAAGTTCTGTTATTCAGACTGGCCATATGATCAGTAAGTACTTTCAAATTACTCTCAAATGTTTGCTTTAATATCCTCTCAAAATCATGTAGACAAACAATCTAAAGAGGAAAAAATAGCTAACATTAGAGTGGAAAATAAGAGCCAATCAGGACACTCTACGCCTATAAACTTTTCTGAACCCAGAGTAGAAAAACAGGGAACAGGATGGATCTGGATCTCACTTGTAAGCAACATAGAGAACTTCTTTCCTTACAAAAATATTATCTTGTTTCTTTCTATGCCCAGTTTCCTCACATTAATAAATCTAATCCATCAAACATTTACTAACTATCTACCTTGCTAAATGCTAGGAGAAAGACAAATGTTTGATACCTTCAGAGAGCACATAGCCAATTAGAAGTTCAAGTTGACTTGTACAGATAGCTACGATATATAATATTATATGCCAAATACAAATACACAGCTGAAAAAGCAAAGTGCTACATAAGGTCTAAGGTTGAAGGTCATCTCTATGGGGGTGGGGAAAGCATAAAAAGCACAAAAGGAGGCCCTGAAATAGGCTAATGAGAGGCATAAGGAGCTATACCAGGGTGGTGGCAGCAGGAATAGAGAGTAGGGCATGGCTTCAAGAGATGCTCAAGTGATGGCATCCACAAGACGTGGTGATTAATCAGATATAATAGGTGAGGGTAAGAGAAGAGAGTCAAAGGAAAACTCAAGGTCAAGAATATGTGAGCCTGGGGAAATGGTGGCATCAAAGGGAGGCACAGGTTTAGAGGGAAATATAAAGAGCTCAGTTTGGTCCTGCTGGTAGGAGATATCTTGAGGGTTCTGAACTAGATCGTTTCTAAGGCCCCTTCCAGGTCTAAAATTTTGTGATTATTTAAAAAAAAAAAAAACAGAAAAAAACGGAAAGCAAAAATTTAGACAAACATTTTCCTTAGAGGACTCATTCATTCAATCTTTGTAGTTTAAATGAAATAAAAAGACAAATAAGATATAAGGTTTCCACTCAAGGATCTTAAAAATCTAGTAGAGGGGTCGGTTAGGTGGTGCAGTGAACAGAGCACCGGCCCTGGAGTCAGGAGTACCTGAGTTCAAATCTGGCCTCAGACACTTAACACAAAAAACTAGCTGTGTGACCTTGGGCAAGTCACTTAACCCCAACTGCCCTCCAAAAAGAAACAAAAAATCTAGTAGAAGAGGTAAAAATATACACAAATAACTGATATAAAATAAAATGATTTTTTTTTTAAATACAGGAAGGAAAGTGCTACCAAAATTTTGGAAAGGAAGGTCACTTCTGGCCGGAGGACCCGGGAAGCAGTCAGGAAGTCAACAGGAAGTGCTTCGTAAGCACCTACCATGTGCCAGGCACTGTGCTAAGCACTGGGGATAGCAAAAGGAAAAAAGGCTAAAAACATTCTCTGCTCTCAAAAAGCTCATGGTCTAATGAGGAGACAACCTGCAAACTAGGCACAAACAAGATGCAGATGCAATATACTGTAGATAATCAACAGATGATCTGTGGAGGTGGTTGACTGTAAGTGAAGAGAGAGCTGGGTCTAGAGTCAGGAAGAACTGTGTTCAAATCCAGCTTCAAATACTTACTGGCTGTGTGACATTGGGCAAGTGACATAACCTCTGTTTGTCTCAGTTCCCTCAATTGTAAAATGGAGATTATAATAGCACTGGGTAGCTGTGAAGATCAAATGAGATATTTGTTTTTTAAAAAAGCTGAGCACCATTCCTGGCACATAGTAGGCTCCCAATAAATGTACATTTCCTCTTCTCCACTACCATGGCCCCACCCCAGCCAACAAAGAGAATATACAAAGATTAAGATGGAATTTTAGCTACTAGTAGAGAGTAGAGAATTTTAGGCACACAGAAAGAATAAGAAAAAGAGACAGACAGACAGACAGACAGAGACAGAGAGAGAGGCAGAGAGAGAGACAGAGAGTGCTTGCAGGCGCATGGGCATACACAAGCATGCATGTGCACATGGGGGTGGGAGGTTGGGGGTGGGGGATGATCAGGAGATGAAGAGTCGCACATGTGAAGGAACAGCCAGGAGGCCAATGTCTCTGGATCAAAGAGTATGTGGTATTAAGGTATAAGCCCAGTAGGAGCAGTAGGAGCCCAGGTTATGAAGTATTTTGAACACCAAATAGAGGATTTTATATTTGATCCTGGAGATGACAGTGAGCCACTGGAGTTCATCCAGTGGAAGACAGGTTATCTAAGCTGAGAAATGATGTATAGGATTTCAACAGGTGAGGCAACTGTCATGAGCAAAGGCATGGAAGTTAGAAAATGTCCAGGTTGAACACAGGAGGGTGATGTACTTGCTACAAGGCTGGGACATTTTTTACAAATCCTCAAAAGGTCCATTTGACTGACCTTTGTTAAACAAAGGTGTTTTGAATCTGCCTAGCTGTGCCTAGCTGAAGATGGAAATGACAGCTTGCCAGAAGCCAGAGGGCTGCTGGAATATACATAATATAAAAATTCAGTTTCTAAAAACTACAAATCCCAGAATGCAGTGTTCTGTAACTATCAAAGCAACATGACAGAGAAGTATACTTTCTTCATATAATAATAGTAAGCACTTTGCAAACTTCAAAGAACTTTATATAGACATCAATAATCTTCCCAGCACCTCACAAAGTCCATACTATTGTAATCTCCTCTTACAGGTGGCAAGAGAATGCAAAAAGGTTGATTTGATTATCTGATTTAGGTTACAGAGGAAGGCTGTTTTCAGGAAGGAACTGATTCCCATAGTTGTTCCTTGAATCCTTAAGGAGTCTAGTCCCCAAACAATGTCCAGGAGCTAAACACCCAGGTTGTGTGATCACCTTGTATAAAAGAAAAATGTATTAAGAATAGCAATGAGTACTGACCTCTAAATCTGGTTCTTCAGATCCCATTGAATTTCAGGTTTGTCAAAAGAGACATTCCCCTGAAGACTGGTAGGTCTATTGCTAGAAACAGGAAGCTTTTCAGTTAAAGATGAAGTTTAAATGAGAAAAGAAGCATAAAATGAGGAAAGCAAAAGAGATTTAGAAAGCTGCATTCTAGAAAGATCAATTGCTAATCCCCAGAAAGCACTGTAAGGAGGTTGCCTGTCAGAATTGAGCCATCAAAACTTATTCCCCACCAAACAATTCTCCATAGGCATCCCTCAAGATAAATTATTTCCTTTGGATCATATATGTGGGAATGCCATTTATGTCCTATCATAGATCACTTATTCTTTTAAATTGTGTCAAAGACGTTCATACCAATTCAGGATTAGACGATGGATATGCCACTCAAAAAAAAATCTAGCTAACCATAAAAAGAGTATCTATATCGGCATCATAGTTATTACCTAACAAATTAATTCACAGCATGTCTACAATCCAAAACTTCCTCCCCCTCTTTTCTCATTTTTCTCTTTGTATTTGTTTCTGATTCAGTTATCACTAAAATACACATTTTAATTGTATTGTGCAAGATTCAAACTTCCACTGCTTTGAACATTCAGGTAAACATTTCCACGCAACTTACCTACAGCAATGCCACAAATTCTTGCTGGAAATGGTATTTGTATCTGACAATCCCTCAGTATGTAGAATTTTTCAAAACTTATAAATGACTTCCCCATTGCAAACCTCCCTACTAAAAGAACTAAGATGAAGTGCATATTTTCTTCTCTGTATTCTCCTCGTATTTTCTCCTCTGATTCAGCTTTCTAAATCTTTCTCCTCTCTCTCCTACCAAACAGCATACAAACCTAGCAGTAATCCTCAGTAATCATAATCTTGCCACTGGTTTCTCTTTTCACCTTTTCACAGTCAAGGACACCCAAGCACTAAGATTAACTCCTGTCTCTCCCTCCCTCTCCCAAATATATAACCCATTTTTCTAATCCGTCCTTTGACTTTCTCTCTAACTACCTTGTCCCATTCAAAAACCTTGTCCTCACCTTAAAAGCTCTTTAGTAGGATTCCCAACCTGCCTTTCTCCTAATTTCATTCCAGGTCCTTATTGCTTCTTAGGATCCTCTTATTAGCATGATGTTGGTCCTATTCCTTAGGACTCCATCTATTCTCTCCTCCATCTCAGTTGCTCCTTTTCTATAGTTGTCAAGTTCAGACACCTATCTCCATCCTATGTGTCAACTTTTTCTCCACCAAACTCCTTTTCAATTCTTACTTACCTTGTGAGAATCTCCTGTGGTACCATACCAGTAGGAACAATATTTGTGACTAAACCCCAAATCAGAGTGCAAAAGTTGCTCCCTAACAAAAAGGAAAGCAATCATGCCATATCAAGTTAATTACATTGACTCGTTTAGCACCACGCTGATTAAAAAACAAAACACAACAAAGCAAAACCCTTTGTTCTATGCCTAGAGATTGCTTCCTTAATCGCAGGCAGCCATTTTGAAACTGTCTTTTGATTAGAAGTGGACGAGATGAAAAAACATGGGGATGATTCAGAATAATTTATTCATATGCAATCACTGATCCAATATCCACGTTCATGCAAGGAAGCAATACACACTTCGAGAAACTACACAAAAATAAGCTATGCAAATTCTTGGCTTTTCTGTAGGTGGCCGTACAAGTGGGACCTCAGGTTATGGTACAGGCTGAGCAGAGACTGGGTAAAGGCTCAGTACATAGGGGTTCAGACTCCAGTTCATCATCTGGAACAAAAGGGTACTGAGATCATAATGAAACTGAAGAAGTTTGGACTAGAGGATATTACACAGAGTTTAGGTCAGGGGTGGGGAACCTGCAGGCTTGAGGCAACATGTGACCTGTAGGTCCTTGGGTATGGCCTTTTGACTAAGACCAAGTTTTACAGAACAAATCCTTTTATTAAGGGAAGGTGTTCTGTGATGTTTGGATTGGGTCAGAGTCACATTTGAGGATTTAGAAGGTCACAGGCGGCCTCAAGGCTGCATGCTCCCCACCTCTGGTTTAGGTCCTTTCCCCCCAGTATAAAAAATCACTGCTTAAACCTCCTCTACCTCATACCTTTCCCCAAGGACCAGGATGATAATTATTTGTTTTGATTTAAAATGCCTTCTTTTTCATTTCCTACTGTGTTAGAAGTAACTTCATGCAGGGCACAGAGTACAAAGAGATGCTGGTGCATGAAGCACAGTAGGTGTCAACAAGAAGTATGTAGTAAGATGTACTTGTGATAAATCCCCAATGAACACCATATCTGTCATTTATACAAGTAGTTTAATTAAGTTCCATTCATATGTATCATTATATTTATAGTAAATACATTTTCATGGAAGCTAAATAGAACAGAACAGTCAGGTATCTGTACTCCTGCGATATCCTTTAGTATAGCTTGGCATATCTCAAGCTGAAAAGGCTTAGAGAACAACTTAATCTATATACAGCGTTTTTGTACCTAGTTGTTTCTGTTATTCTCAAGAACAAACTCCAAAATCTGAAATGGTTTTAGACAATTTACATGTTGTCTCCCCCATTAGACTGTGAGATCCTTGAGAGTAGGGTCTGTCTTTTGCCTTCCTTTTTATCCCCACACCGAGTAGGGTGTCTGGAACACAGTGGGTGCTTAATATATGTTTACTGAATGACTTAATGTTGAATAATTGGGATACAATGATGCCCTGGGTGCCTGTTGTTCAAGAAACAGTTTAAGTTCAGAAAGGCTCATCACCAGGATGACTGAGGTGATGAATTTTTTCACTAGAGCAGCTCTCAAATACCAGTTATAAAGGTTTATACCTGTGTGCTTATTACAGATCTTGCAAGAGAGAGGAGGAAGAGGAAGAGGAGTACAAGAAACCCTTCAGCAAAAGAAAGAACAAAAGCTACAATGACAATCTTCTCCTGTTTGCTGTTTTCCCTTGTTATTTTATTCACAACACTGAAACTGGACAAATCTATAGTAAGTATAAATTGACAGATAATTTTACAAAACGAATCAGATGAATTTTTCAGAGGGTTAAGTGCAGACATATATTCCTGGGGCTAAATGACTCCAGAAGTCAGTTGTCATCTAACGTGAAACTACTTGGGCAATTTAAACAAGGAGGAAAAAATATATCTGCTCCATAAACGGGCAACATTACATTTTTAAAATTACCTATATTTTAAGATTCTAAATCACCACCTATCACCTCAATGGTAAGGTGAGGAATAAGGGACTTGTAAATGTTTCACAATGGGGAGTCCTGGGGGGAGGGGGGAGAAGGAAATGTATGCACCATGCTTTTAAATTTAATCTGTATTATAAACATTTTCTCCATCACTTTGTCTAGACAACCAACACAACAATAAATCAAACCCTGACTTGACATATTTGACAATTTTCAAGACTTAAATGCTCAGAATGAAAATCTAACAATTGGCTCTTAGGAGTCTGTTATAGCTGGCTCCAGCACATCTCTGATATAAATCACAATACTGATATTAACTTCAATCATCAAACAACATGCTGTTTGAAACAGCACTTTGTAAAATATAAACTGTTCTACAGATTCACAGCATTATAGTTATATTCACATTTAACCATAGTTTAAATATTTTTAATCTCAGGTCATACATATTTTATTTCTATAATAAAAAAGTATGGGGGGTATAAGGGTATATTTTCAATGGTAAATCCTAGCTCATTTTAAAATAAGTTAATTTTATAGCCATTTAATGAAGCCTAACTCCTGGCAAGCCTTGAGGTCAGGAAGACTTGGAAAGTCATACCTGTCACACTAGCAAGGTGACCATGGCTAAACTTTTAAGGCCTCCAGGCAACTCTAAGAAGGAAGGGAAAGAAATAAGTATTTAGATAGCACCTACTATGTGCCAGGTACAATGCTAATGAACAATTTACAGATATCATTTCATTTCATTCTCACAACAATCCTGGGAGGTAAGTGCTAGTATTTTCCCCTTTTACAGTCGAGGAAACTGAGGCAAACAAAGACTAACGGATTTGTCCAGGATTACAAAGCTATTAAATGTCTAAGGCTGCATTTGAATTCAGGACTTCAGGACTCCAGGCCCAGCACTCTATTCATTTTACCACCAACTGCTTCTTGTGACAATAAGTGACAATGGAATTGAAGATCTGCATCAGACATACAGGTTCTTTTTACTCACTTTGCTTATTTCTACACAAACAATAGCACCAAAAATGGTGAGCTCCATTACTATGGAACAGCATTCTCAAATGAACAGTACAGTTTCTGTACTGCCCATATCTGGCAATGTTACCAACTTGATATTATTCTTGTTTTAACTAAAAGTAAAGGACTTCAGCCGCATTAAGACACCAAACTAGTTTGACTATTCTTTCTTCAGCTTTTCTTCAAGCTCCCAAGCTTGTTCCCAGATTAGCTAGTAACTGGAAATGATAAATAGGTGAGGTAATACATATAAAGAATTGGTGGCCATGTAAATACAGTATTTGTGCTAAGATATTTCTTTGACTTACTTAAAGGCAAGATAGTAACAATTTTCACCAAGAAAACCATCCACTTTTCCCTAATTTTATTTTCTGTGTAAATGTGTGATGAAAAAGAGATGTTCCAAGCTTCTGAGTTGGTAGGCCTGAATGAAAACATTTCACCTTCACTAAATTATTAATATATTGTTGATAAGCCTCCTGGGAGAGCCATTTCATAATGAACTCCAGAGAAAAGTTAAATTGCTTTCATAATATCATAAATTTTCAGCTGGAAGGGACCTTTGCAGTCGTCTAATTTAAACCCCTTAATTTTATGAATGAGGAAGTAGAGGCCTGGGTAAGGCGGCAAAGCTATGTGCCCAATCTCTCTGGGTAGTCAGTAGCATAGGCAATGTTCTTTTCACCCACTATGTAGACATAAAGGAACTTATAGACCAAGTCCAATCCCCTCATTTACAAATGAGGAAACAGTCATCTCTCTCACAAAATCAACTCTTCCTTCCAACTTCAGTATTTCTGAAAATAGTACTGTAATACAATGTTCATTACTGGAACTCTAAACTTACATATGCTGTGTTTAGTCTCAGAGGCCTCTTAATAATTATTTCTTTGGCTCATGCCCTTGCCTAGGGACTTCTCTGAGAATATGGCTTATTTTGTCCTCTAACCATGCTTCCCTCTAGGAACATAAGAATTTGACTCATTTATAACTTTTATTCAGGTGCAACTGCAACTTTTTACTCTAAAACTAGTCCTTGACTTGGTCTAGGAATTTCTTGCCTAAATCCAAGAATTCCTTATTCTTCCACTGCCATACCACCCAGAATCAATATCTCTGTCCTTCATTTGCTTCCCACTGCTGCTATTCCTGGTACAATCTTTTCCTTGAAGAAATGTCATAATTCTTTCAGAATGGACCAGCCCAAGACAACATGCCAGGCACGGATAAAATACATGGGGCCCAAGTTCCAAATGGTAGGAAAGTGGGAAGCTCCCAAGTGCTTCTAAAGGCTGGGCTTGCTCCCAAGATACAAAAAACTGGCACAAGAAACCAAGGCTGGAGTCCTTTGTTGATGCAACAGAAGCAAACTCCAGGTCAGGTTCTATATTCTTGCCGGGAGTGGTGCTATGGGAGCATCCTCTAACTTCTGAGGGAAAGCACCATCTACTGAGTGACAAACTTCAACACTGTCATCAGAAAACAGTGACAAGGGATAACAGAATCATAGATTTAGAGCTGGAAAGAATCCTGGAGATGATCTAGTCCAACTCCCTCATTTTATAGAACAGAGAGGCTATGTTTATGTCCTAGGGTCACACGGATCACAAGTGGCAGAGTTAGGATTCAAATTGAGATCCTCTGGCTCCAAACCTAGGCTCCTTTTTACTGTGCTATAGTGATGTGACCAGTACCAGCTTTTAAGTAACATGTCTATGCAGATTATAAACACTTTTAGACTAGAACTATCTCAATAAACAACCTAACCCAACATGTCACTTCAAGCTTAACAGCAATTAATTTTATTCACTGGTTTAAAAAAATCAGTATAAAGAACAGGAAAATGTCACCGCTCTGACAGACTTGAGGAGTGATATGGAAGATACAACACAGTAAAGAGGCACAAACAAGACACAATGGAGACCAGAAGTATTTACTGAAGATCCACAAAAGGTGGGTGCTGTAAATTACTTATTTCTGGAGAGGATTGGCTCCCTGGTAGGCATTGTCTCCCTGGGGTCTAATATGTTTTTTCTTTATTTGATGTATCTGACTAGAAAATAAAATGGTTCATTGTTTGAGCCTTTTAAATAAGGTACTCACAAGATGGGTCCCTGACTACACAGATAATGTCAGAAAGGAAATCACCAGAATAGGAGGCAGCATAGCTCCCTGGGAAGAGAGCTGGGTTTGGGATGACAAGAGCTAGGTTCTAATCTTGGTTCTGCACATCTTGCCTTGAGCACATGATTTTACATCTTTCAAGCCTCAGTTTTCTCATCTACAAAATGAAGGGGTTACACTACAGCTCCAGCATCCCAACTAGCTATGTATCCCTGCTGCAAGGAAGGGCAATAAGCCAGAGAAGAAAAAAAATCCCACTAAAGTATCCCCCAGTCTTCTGTGTCAGACTTCTGAAGCAGATGTTCTATGTGGTAAGACTTCTTTTAGTTGGCATCACGTTAGATGAATTTAATGATATTAACTTGTGTGAACTGTATAATGACACACCATGAGTGCTGAGATTTACCACCTTAGTTAAATACACACACTTTATTACTTGCTTGGTAAACCTAAATAAATAGGTTTATAATAATTTGTAGACAATTCCCATGCAATAACTATATTATTAAATCTGAGGAGTTATTAAATGTTAATTATATTTAAAATTCCTGAGATTTAACAATGATGTAACATATAGAATAGATATTTATCTTTTACTGTATATGCTGTAATTATTCAACCTCAATGAATTTCTTTCCTGAACTTTGCCATCCTCTCTGATTGAACCCTCCGCCTACAACTCCAGATGACTCTTCTTCACTTTTGACTCCTAATGGCTTCCTCACACACCTCCCTACTTTTCCATCTTTACCCAAGATCTTGTCAATTTCTTCAAAGAGAAAATTGAAGCTGTGTGGTAAGAGTTCTCACCCTTTGCCTCGGGTCCTATCCTCCTTTACCCCGTATTTGTTTTTAAATTAACACAGAAAATGTTTGCTCCATCAAATTCAATTCTACGTCAACAACTAGTCTTTTTCTCCTTCCCATTATCACTATTTCATCACTTTTCTATTCATAGCCTTCAAATGTCATACATTCATTAATTACATTTTTTATTACAAGTTTGCCTTTCTAATTTTTGTCTGTTTCTAAATTTACCTACAAGATCCCCCCATATTCAATGTGCCCCCTCACTATTTTCTTCCTTTTCTGAATGTTCTTTTTATTCCTCATTTCCACTACATTCCCCCAAATCTGGTTTTCTCCAGGTCAAGTCACTAAGTATTTATATGCTAAGTACTAGGGATACAAAGGCAAAAACATGGTCCCTGGTCTCAAGGAGCTCACACTTCTAGTGAGGGAGATTGCAAGCAAACAAATACCTACAGCACAAAGGATAAAAGAGAGGAAATTTCAGAGGGAAAGGATAGCACTGAGGGGGAATAGGAAAGGCTACCAGTAAAAGATGGGGTAATTCTTCAACTAGCTGAAGAACCCAG
The DNA here is from genome assembly GCA_028646575.1 of Pseudocheirus occidentalis. NCBI lineage: Eukaryota > Metazoa > Chordata > Mammalia > Diprotodontia > Pseudocheiridae > Pseudocheirus > Pseudocheirus occidentalis. The sequence continues at coordinate 137,791,809 of CM053597.1, forward strand.
GGAAGCCAGGAGGCAGAGACAAGAAGGGAGAGTACTCCAAGCATGGGGGACAGCCAGAGAACATGTCTCAAGTCAGATGATGATGTGTCTGGTTCAAGGAACAGGAAAGAGAACTGTGTCACTGGAACACAGAGTTCATGGAGGAAGTAAAGTGCAAGAAGATTTGGAAAGGAAATGGGAAAGGGGCAGGTTACAATGGAGTTTATAAAAGAGGGTCAGATCTATGCTTTAGGAAGACCACTTTGACAGCTAAATGAAAAAAGACCTAGAGTGGGAAAACACTTGAGACAGCAAGACTCATCACCAGGCTATTGCAATATAGCAGGTATGAGTGATGAGGGTCTGCAGGAAAGTCGCACTGGTATTAGAGAAAAATGGGAGAGCTTATGTGAGAGATGTTGCAAAGGTGAAATCAACAGACCTAGGCAGCCCATTGGATACAGGTGATGAGAGAATGAGAAGTCAACAATGACACCTCAGCCTGCAAGCCTGGCTGGGAGGATGGAGGGGAGGTAGGGAAAAGGGGAGGTCCTTACCAGTAATCAGGAAGTTCAGAAAAGAGAAAGACTTAAGGTGAAATGAATTCTTTTTTGAGCATGCTCAGCATAAGATGTCTACTGGACTTCCAATTCAAGATTGACAGTAAGCGACTGGAGATGCCTACTAAATTCTATTAAGATTAGAATTATATCCTTAGCTTCCTGTAACTCTCCTTTTTCTGTCGTTTATTCATTCTAGTTTTCTTATTAGAAATAAGGGGCAGATAAGTGGCACAGTGGACAGAGCATTGGGCCTGGAGTCAGGAAAATGAGTTCAAATCCAACCTTAGACACTTAAGTTGTGTGACCGTCAGCAAGTCACTTAACCTATCTGCTTCAGGTTCCTCATTTTTAAAATGGGGATAACACCACTCTCCTGACAGGGTTATTTTAAGGATTGAGATATTATTTGTAAAGCAGTTAGCACAGTGCCTAACAATATAGTAGGCCCTTAATAAATTCTGATTTCCTTCCTTCTTAATCCTATGACAATCTGTATCTCCCTTTATGCAAAATTACCACCTTTATCTCCTCTGGATGCCTCAGAAAACTCTTTTGACATTTTCACACATGCTCAATATTCCTGGAGTAGACTATTGGACTCTTTGACCTCCATTTGGTGCAAACGTTCCAAATCTCAAAGTTAAATCTATCCAAACTTTAATAAACTCATCTGATATTCCACTCTATTCAATAAACACATGACAAATATCTCTGTCACTCCTATTTACTGACCTCCTTCACTATCCTTGACATAGTATTTGACCTATAGTTTTTCATTCTGTCTTCTGTGATCCTCTTCCTCTTCCTACAACATTCACTAAGGATGCTCGTAGCAATTTGAGCTTCTTAACTCCAAGGGTCTTCATCTCCATTTCATTCCAGCCCCACCTGCATAGCCATACATTGAATTTTATTATCTATCATTCATAACAGGGTCACCAATAAGATCTCAAATTCAGAGTACCAGGGGGAAAAACATATAAATCTGGTTATTAGGGAAACAAGGAGCTAGGCAGAAACATGGTTACAAAGAACAAGGTGAGCATCTAGTTAATAACTGGGATACAAAAATCAAAGCAGTACAAGCAGCAAAGCTATTTTAATACACTTATGGATATATTCCTGCCTATACCTACAAGTAATAGTTATGGCCGCAGCTTCAGGGACTAGAGCAGGAATTATTAACCTGGGGTCCACAGATGCTCAAAGGGATTTATGGATAGATTTCAGGGGGTCTATGAATTTGGATGTGAAAACTATACTTTTATTTCAATATGAAGGTTTCCTTTGTATTTCTATGTATTTTATTTTATATACATTTAACAAGATCATTCTGAGAAAGTACCCGCAGGCTCTACAAGACTGCCAAAGGGGTCCATGAGAGAAAAAAGTTAAGAACTCCTGGCCTAGAGAGAGACATAGGAACAGGAGACCAGGTTCATCTTTAAATATTCTTTTGCTTGTGATGCTCAACATGTCTGGAATGTCCTCTTTTCCGTCTATGGCTACGCAAGTCCTCTCCGTCCTTCAAAATTAAATATCACCCCTTCCATGAAGCCTTCCCTGATCATCCCTGCCCCAAGTAATCTCTTACTGCTCTCAGTATCTATAGTTCTTTGTACCACTCTCATGGCATTTTGTACATACTGTATTAATCTCCTTGAAGACAAGGAATAGTCATCCTTCTTCACCTTGAGAACACTTAGCTTCTAGCTCTGTATATACTGAATAAAAGAATTAATTTGGATAAGGGATCCTTACTTTTTCTTTTCTTTTTGGAGGGAGAAGGCAGGGCAGTTGGGGTTAAGTGACTTGCCAGTGGTCACACAGCTAGTAAGTGGTAAGTGTCTGAGGCTGCATTTGAACTCTGGCTCTCCTGACACCAGGGCCGGTGCCTATTCACTGTGCCACCGAGCTGCCCCAGGATCCTTACTCTTAATAATCATTAAGACAGCCTATACTTTTCAGAAACTTAAAATCCTTCCTAGAATTCTAAGATACTTTTTAAAAACTTCTTTCTCTCACCTACTTTAATCTTTCTATACTTTTGTCTACTACTCAGTTATGTTATTCACTCATTCCCCTCACCACCCCTCTTCTCACCACAACAAACATTAGTTATTCCATTATATGCAGTAAAGCAACTACTGTATATCCATTATGCACCAAAACATCCTGAACATTGAATACAAAAAGAGGAAATTCACAATCTAAATAAGAAAGACTGGGCAAACAAACTGGAAAGAGAATATGGAAAATTCATGAAGATGTTTAAATTCTTTAATTATCAAAGACTTCAGGATATCATGTTAGAACCTTTAAACTGACAAAAAATAGTAAAAGAAAGGATCAAAGTCAATGTTAGGACTACAGAGAAAGAGGAAATCTATTACACTGTAGCTGAGACTACAAAGTAGGGCAGTTGTTTTAGAAAGCAAAATAGAAATAGACAAGTCACACAAAAGTGATAATCCCCACTGACTCTGTGCAATCACCTTGTTAGAACTTTTTTTTCCTAAAAATGCTATTAAAATAAAAGGGGGAAAAAAGGACGCATCTGTACAAAAAATGTTTACAGTAGTTTTATTTATAATAGCCAAAAAATAAAAAGAAACCAGTTACATGGACAATAAATTATGTTATGAAATAACTACTGTTACTACTACTGTTATGAAATAAATCAGGTTAAAATGACAAAAATAAAGACTAGTAAATATTGTAAAACCTGAAATGATAGATGGGAAGATCAAAAAGATAATATACATATACATATATGTATATACCGCATACATCTTGACAAAAAAAAGATTTAAAAAAACAAAAGAAACTCAGGGGACAAGGGGACAATAGAACTTCAAAATACAGACATTGAATTGGAATAGAACACAAAGCAAATAATTGTTTCATATTTTTATTTTGTTAAAATGTGAAAGATTTTCTTTTATTTAATCAAAATCTAAATAATGCAAATTTAGGATTTTAACTGGAGGTTTGCTCTATATTCAGTTTGTGTATCTCCATGTTAATATTTACTAACATCAAGTATATCACAGTAATTCTAAAAAAGATTAACATAAAGAAACAAACAGCTCTTTTCTTTGAACATAGCTAATGCTGAAAAATATTTTGCCTGTCTATTCATATCCATATTCATATTTCTTGCTTTCTCAATGGGTAGGGAAGGGAAAAGAGAGAAAATTTGAAACTACAAATAAAACAAAACTGAATTTTAAAAAACAAAAAGAAATAATGCTCAAACATACATGAGTACAACTAGGTACATGAGCACAATTTCATATCCCATCAGATTTCCATGCACTGTCGAACTTCTACTTTGTCAAATCAATGGGCCTTGGTTTCGTGAGTTTCCCTACCTTACTGGTGATTACTCTTCCTAATATATGGAGTAACCTAATTCTTCTTTAGTAGGGGTACTAAAGTGGTGTTAGCTCCAAGGATGTATAGATAGGACTGTACCCGTATAATTCCACAACACAAGAGTTGACGTGTAGTTACATGTAAACGATGAAACCAATTGCACTGAGACCTAAGATGCTTTGGTATTAAGGACACTGCGCACATTTAAATGGTATCAGAACAAACAGGATGCTGCATGTAGAGTGAAACTTCTCCAGCCCTTACCTAAAGAGATAAGGGCTGAAGTCATAAACATCACTCATATTTAAAAAATAAAAGCAGGGCTCAATTTCAGAGACTGGGATCTATATGGAGTCTTTCCAACAAGGAAACTGGAAAGAAAAGTGATTTGCCCCACGTCTGATATTACTCACTCACTCCTCCTGACGACCACATTAAGAGAACAGCAGATTTAATATTTATTCATTGAGGACTAAGAAAAGGGAGAGAAATTAAAACATTGTTTAGCAGTATTGGCAGAAAGATCCAAGACCGTATAAAAAAATCCCCCAAAGTGTACCAGCTCAGCCACAGTACAGCTTAGAATTATTTGAAGGATAATGATGGCAATAATCATTGCAACTTAATACTTAATCGTCCCTCAGAGGGGTGTTGTGAGGATTAATGAGTTAATGCTAATAATGTGCTTTGAGATCCTTGATGAAAGGTCCTATAAAAGTATAGAATGTTATTACAATTATTGTTGTTTATTTATTTAGATCATTTCTCCAGAAAGGCTTGCTCCAGGTACATTACTCCACTGTTTTCTATGATGAAATCTAGTCTTAATAAGTAATAATAACCAACACTTAAAGAGAACTTAAAGGTTTACAAAACACTGGGGATACAATCAGTCTTGCATCTAATCCTCACAACACTCCTGTAAGGTGGGTGCTATTATTCTCTCCACTTTGCAAATGAGGAAACGGAGTCTTAAGAGAGTTTAAATAATTTACTCAGGGATAAAAAAGCTACGCAGGACTTCGTAACCCCAAATCCAATATTCTATTCACTGAATCAGCTGCCTCCTTCTAAAACAGGGGTTCTTAACCCTTTTTAATGTCGTGGATCACTTTGGCAGTCTGGTGAAGGGCAGTCTGAGTGACGTTTCTAAATACACAAAATAAAACACATAGAATACAAAGGAAAAACTATTATACTGAAATATAGTTATCAAAAGATTTCTTAAAACAAGTTCATAACCCCAGGTAACTAAACCCTACTCTAAAACTTAAAAGAACACACTATAAATTCATGAGAAAGGAAATCTATTACAATGTCACTGAAATAGGCAGGAATCCTTCAGTTCTGTAAAGCACAAAAAAGTCCAAATGTGGCTTAGCTGTCTAATGCCATAGGAAAACAGTTTCTGTAACATCTTACTTCCATTTTAGAGCCTTTACTTTACTTGAGCTTTATTTCTAATTAATTTTCTAAGCAATGTTTTAATTTCTTTCTTTTTATTATTTTTCAATGAATAAATATTAAATCTGCTGTTCCCTTAATGGGGTCATGAAGAGTACTAAGTGGATAATATCAGACTTGGGGCAAATCACTTTTATTTCTAGTTTCCTGAAGGACATGGGGAAGAGCGAATGGGGCATTTTAAATAATTTTTTAAAATTATAGGCCAAGGGAACTATTACCACATATTATTACAAAGTAAAGAATTAAGGATCCAGAATTATGTGTATGTATAGACACACACACAGAGAAGTAGCCAAATCATATAAAAAGGTCATAGCATCTTAAGGTCACAGTATTTAGAGCTATATGCAACATTAGAATTCACCTAGTCCAATCACCTTATTTTGCATATGAAGAAACTAAGGCACAGAAAGGTTAAGGTCAGAGAAGAAGCAAGCAGCATAGCCAGGATTCAAAGGCAGGTATTACCACTCATTTAAAAAATCTGGATTCAGTCAAAAGGACAAATTTTCCTGTAAAATTTGGATTCAAGTCAAAAGTCTGCACTTAAGGATCTAAAGGGCCACAAGTTCCCCACTCCTCATCTAGGCTAACCCCTTCCATTTACAAATAAGCAAAATGAAGGCCAGAGAGGTTAAGGACTTAGTCCAACATCTTTGGGTTGCAGTTCTATAAGAGTGGGATTTCCTTAAGACCAAAAGAAAAAGAAAAAAAGAGCAGCCTACTTAAACACAATGGTATCTTGGGGGATAACTAGGGAAAGAATTATGGAGGAGAATGGGGGTAGGAAGTTAAAAGAGCACTTTAAAAACACAAGAAAGTATAATTTCACAAGAGGGCACAGACAAGCAGGGAAGTATTGGAAGTACCGTGTTAAATGTATTATCTATTTTGAAAAACAAATTACAAGAAAGATTCAGTGTCATATACAGTCCTCTCTTTCTGTTCTTTGCAATAGGAAATGTTGATATTTGTGAAGTTCCTAAGAGTAAAAAAAAAAAAAAAATTCAAACCACAATGGTATCATTAGACCACAAGCTCCTTAAGGGCTGGGGTTGTCTGCTGCCTCTTTTCCTATCCCTTGTGCTTAGCACAGAGACTGGTCCATAATTTGCACTTGATAAAATGGTTAATGGCTGACCATTATTAAGAATAGATGAGACAGGGGGTGGCTAGGTGGCCCAGTGAGTAGAGCACCGGCCCTGGAGTCAGGAGGACCTGAGTTCAAATCCGGCCTTAGACACTTGACACACTAACTAGCAGTGTGACTTTGGGCAAGTCACTTAACCCCAACTGCCCTCCAAAAAAAAAGAATAGATGAGACATCCCTAGTCAGAAAGACAGTTCTACATAAAATCTGAAGGCACTGAATTAAAAATCTGTGTATCCCCAGTGCCTTGAATATAGTAGCTGCTATGAGACCCCAAAAGTCATCAAAAGGGTTGAACTAAACCCTTTCACTTTACAGAGACCCAGGAAGGTTAAGCAGTGACTTGCCCAAGATAACACATATGGGAAGACTTTAAAAGCTCTGAAGGATTTTAAATCCAAATCCTCTGACTCACCAACAAAACAATCAGGCAGTTACAAGATTACAGAAGCACAGATGTATAACCTCAAAGCTTCTCTCCTCCAACTTCATTTCCCAGATATGGAAACTTGAGGCACAAGGAGGCTCATAGTCACAGTTACACTCATAGTCACAGCTATTAAGAAAAGGCAGGATTTTAACTCAGGTCCTGGCACTTCAGGGGCAGTGCCGCACCACCTCACCTACAAAACAACTAGTTATGCATTCATGGGATCATAGAATCCTAGGGCTGAAAGGGGCTGTTGAGCTCATCTCCTCCTCCTGGTATCAAGAAAGCAGAAATTCCCCAAGTTTTGATAGCCTGTCTGCGTGGGTGAGGAAACTGAGGCCCAGTGGGATTAAATGTTATATACAAAGTCAGTTATTAAGAAGTGGTAGAATTTGAACCCAGGTCCTGCTTCCTGATCTACAAAGCAACTAGTTACAAGCTCAAGGCCCCACACAAAAGGGTTCTTTTAGCTCATCTAGTCTCCTGACTTTTCAGATGAGGCACAGAGAAATTAAGTGATGTGCCCAAAGTCAGTTATAAAGAAGCAGCAAGATTCAAACCCAGGCCCTGGGACTCCAGGGCTAGTGCCACACTACCCCACCCACAAAACACCCAGTTAGACGTTCATGGGACCGCAGGATCAGACTGAAGACTGAAAGAGGCGTTTGAGCTCATCTCATCCCCACATTTACAGATGAGGGAACTGAGGCACAGAGTGGCCCAGGCGGGTGCCCAAAGTCACAAGGTCAGAGGCCGGGCTGTAAGCCGGAGGAGGAAGCTGAGGGCCTTACACTGAACACGTCCCCAGTCGCCTGCCAGGCTGCAGCCCGCGCAGGTGCTTGCGTCCAGAACGTTCCACTCTGGGAGGTTTCACCGCGCTCCTCCTTATCACGCTTCAACCTCTTTAACACATGGGGAAATTACAAAAAAAAAAA
>CM053597.1:137800210-137862825 GCA_028646575.1 Pseudocheirus occidentalis
GGGGATGTGAAGAAGCTTGTCAAAGATGAGTTTGTTCGCCAGAAATATTTGGAGTACAATCGAGTCCCCCACACCGACCCTCCAGAGTATGAATTCCTCTGGGGACCCAGAGCTGCCCATGAGACGAGCAAAATGCAAGTCCTTCGCTTTGTGGCAAAGATTCAGAATCGGGAGCCTTCAAGCTGGGTGTCCCAGTATAACGAAGCCCTCCAAGATGAAATGGCATCAGCTTCTGCATCGGGCTCTACTTCATCTGGCACCTAAACCATCCAGGCCAATTTTAGGTACCAGCATGCATTTTTAAGGCTGGTATCAAGAAAGCAGAAATTCCCCAAGTTTTGATAGCATGTTTGCATATGAACCACACGCCGAGACCCTTTTACCCTTCATGGTCCAACATGATTCAACATTTCCCCTCTTCCTTGTACCTGATCCAGGGACTTTGTGGACAGACCTTCCTGAATTGAACCACTACTTTCAATTCCCAGATTGGCTAAAGACTTTATAATGGGTGAGCTTTCCTAGCCTTGAACCCATCCATGGACAGGATTATTAAACTATCACTCATACCAAACCTGTGTTTCCTTTTCAGTTAATAAATTTCATCTGCATTCACCCTGTGTTTGTATGTCCCTGTGCGCTGGGATATGCTAGGAATTTATTGGAGAGAAGGGGTGGAGTCTCTATGGGCTTGGGTATAAGGTACCCCGAGAAAATAGGATGTTTTGCTTTGAGGTAACCAGACCCTGGTGTATGAATGGTGCAATTCTCCTAGCTGAGAAGCATGTTTGCTGAAGGATCTAGGGGTATTTGTGAAGGGTGCCAAAGAGGGATTATCTTTACCTGGATTGGGGGAGGGTAGTGTTGGGGATTGTGTCCTGTGAATGGACCCATTGCTCCTCCCCCAGTTCCTATGGCTTACGTTTTTGGCACCAGCCTAAATTCTGTGAATCATGGGAAAAAGCCGTGATTGCCTAACCCAGATTACAGTTCTGTTGCCTACCCTTTAGTTTCTACTGTGATAAATGCACTTTTTTTTTTAAGAGTACATTACAAAGTGTTCACTTGCTTAGGGGCAAGAAACCTGACTTAAGTAATATAACCAACAGGCACTTCCACATATGTATATATAGATATGTAAGGATACCTATATTGTTATGTAAAGTGTATCTATAAATGTGTGTATGTATATATATATATATACACATATATATGTAAAGATAGGTAGCAATTAGACACAGTGCTTAGAATACTGAGGTAATATATTTATTAAATTGGAGTAGCCACCAAGGAAATGAGAATGACAAGAGAAAGGAAAGAAAAAGCTTTTCTACATTGCCCATGACTAGAGAGTAGTTATAACTTAGCTGTTGCTGAAATTTTCAGAACCCTAAAGCTGCAAGAAACCTTAGAAGTCATGTTATCCAGTCTTATAACTATACAAGTGTGGAAACTGAGAACTGGAGAGTAAGTAATTTGTTCAACATTATACAATTAAGAAAAGAAATAGGATCAGAACTCTGGTCTTCTGATTCAAAAACCGGTGTTCTTTCCCCTAAACAACAATACCAATAAGACAGGCCTGCTGCCACCCTAATCAAAATCTTCGTTTTCTTATGGTTGGATTACTATAAAACTCCTGGTTGGCCTCCCTCTCTCCAGTGTTTCTTATTATAAACACCATGCCATTACCAGATAAAGAATCATGGAACTGGAAAGGATCCTGAAGGTCATCTAGGGCAATCTCATTTTACAGAAGAGTAAACAGAACCAGAGATTAACTTGTCCAAGGGAAAATAAGTAGTAAAGGGAGAACTTGGATTTGAATTCTTATCCTGTGACTGCAGGTCCAGTGCTCTCTCCACTGTAACATGCTGCTCTTCAATACCATGGGATGCAATAGTAAATGGAGTGCTCAATTTGGGGTCATTGAAGACCATGGACAAGTCACTCCCTAATGACTAGAATTTAGGAGAGATGGGTGTGATCTTCATTGATGAAGGCATTTACCACACTAACAAAATAATTCTTTTGCATATCAGCATAAGTATTTCTGTCATGTGTTGTTCAAAAAACTATGGTAGACCCCTATTGTCTTTTAGAAACTTTTAAATAAACACGCCCTATTTCAACCATCCCAATGAGGAGGGAGGGCAAAGATAAAAATAGCTTCATTTTATAGCTGAGGAAGTGGAGCACAGAGGGAAAGATCTCAGTCTTTTTTTCAATGGTGTCCAACTTAGTGATCTCATTTCAGTTTTTCTTGGTAAAGATACTGGAGTGATTTGCCATTGTCTTTTCCAGTTCATTTTCTAGATGAAGAAACTGAAAAGCAGGGTTAAGTAACTTGCCCAAGGTCACATAGTGTCTGAGATCAAATTTGAACTCTGGTTTTACTGACTCCAGGCCAGGTACTCTATCCACTGCCCTACCTAGATACCTTCAGACCTTTCCCAAAGCAGCCATTCCATCTTTCTTAAAAGAAGAATGTCTAAAGGTTCTTACAGGCAGGAACTTTCCTAAGCGCTCTGTTTAAGGGAAAACATCAGTGAAAACTATAGGGGTAAAAACACAATCAATTTTCAATTTATTATTCCAGAAAGGTAAAGGAGCCAGGATCTAAAATCTTGCAGTGGTTCTGAATACTGAAAGAGAGAATAAACTTAGAAGAAATTATCAGTAATTTCCTTCAGCTCCAACCAAGATGGCGTTTTGTTTCATGTAGCATATATGATACCCACAAAGCTGTTGCACTTGTGTGACAACAATGATGCATTGTATATAATAAGAGAGTTGTATGTGATTCTTATCAGAGCTGCAGAGGCACTGATGCCCATGGTAACAGGCAAGGTTAGGCAGAAGTAGGAAAAGACCTAGACCCAGGAAGAACGTAGGGAATCAGGTCCTTTTCTCAGTTTGCAACCTAACTTTGCCTATCCCTAAATCTTGCAATGACTATAATGTTTACTACGCCCTGGCAAAAAAAAAAAAAATTTAGATTTGCAAAGTAAAGGGCTTTACCCTAACAAACTTTTGAAATTTAATTTTTAGCTTGTTATTCTTTATATCAGATTTTATCCTAAACCATTTATAGCCATTTTGGCCTGAGAATTTTCTGTGTTCTATTTTGTCCCCAATATGTTCTGTGCTTTCTCCTCCCTCCTATTTCATTTTGCTTTTGAATATCTTATGTCCCCATTTTTTCTCTTCTTCAGTTACACTAGCTCTGTTTCTGAATAGACTGCCCCCATGATCAACTGCGGGTGGGGAGAGGTAGGTAGGTGTGGGTGTCTGTGAAGTCAACAAGCATTTATTAACCTCCCACTATGTGCCAGGCACTGTTCAAAGTGGTGGGGATAAAAGAAGGCAAACACTGTCCCTATTCCCTTCTGTGTCCAGCATAACCAAGTCTTCTATCAGCCAATGTTCAAATGTTTATTATTTATGATGTGTAAAGCACTATGCAAGGTATTAGAAGCCATTTTTGCACAAGAAACTTATAATTAGGAAATCAAGAACTACACATGTGAAAAGTTAAACAGCAAGCAATGCAAAAAAACAGCATGATCAATTTTCATTTTGGAGGACTGTTACTTTTTATTCTCACTTTCCCAATTTAATCCTACCAATTCTCCCTTTCACCCTCCAGCCCCCAGTTATTCATCATTATATTAAAGCAATGTACTTCTTCTACAATACCGGTTTTAAATGAAGATTACCAGTCTTGTATAATTTTAATGAAATTAATAGTATCCAACCTGAATTTAATTGTGGGGAGATAGTTAGCAGTGCCAAGGAGGGAGGAAGAACTCAACTGAAAAATCAGAAGAAAAACAATTCTAAGCAAGCATATATCCTGATGTCAAGGAGCAAAAAATGTCAGGTGCTACAGTAATTTTTTCTCAAATAACATTATTGCTATGTGTGATGTAAACACACCCACCCTAAAATTGATTTGTATTGACAGAGAAGTTATTTAGATACTTCTTTTCCAGAAAGTTCAAAAAGAGAGAGGGTAATTTATTTTTTTCATTAAAAGGAGGAAAGATACTCTAGCTGAATTATAAGCAATTAATTATCAGGGATCTCTTGGTATTTCTACCTAGGACTAGGAAGTAGTTATCCTGGATTCTGTTCCTGGCTCTGCCATGGAATTACTATATAGAGTTGGACTAACTCAATTAACCTCTTCCTTCTACAGTTTATCGATGTGTATGGGTATAACACCAACTTCAAAGGGGTCTGAGTCTTAATTAAATACTGTTTGTGAAGTGCCCAGAGATCCTTGGATGAAAGAATGAAACCCTTGCAAATATTCTGAGGATACATGGCAGCAGGTGGAAATTATTACTATTAAATGTGACACTTGATCACAGAGACCATTTTTGCAAGCTATCCCTTTGGGGCATAAAAAATGTCAAGTTGGTAAGAATGAATACATGTGGGGAGGCTAGGTGGCGCAGTGAGTAGAGCACTGGCCCTGGAGTCAGGAGTACCTGAGTTCAAATCCGGCCTCAGACACTTAACACAAAAACTAGCCGTGTGACCTTGGGCAAGTCACTTAACCCCAACTGCCCTCCAAAAAGCAAAAAAAAAAAAAAAAAAAAGAATGAATACATGTGGCCAATGTTCCTTTTTAACTTTTAGAAGTTGTGCATAGATGGCCAAGTTCTATGTGCAGATAGTTGTGTTCAATGAGTCATAAGTTATGAAGATTAATACACATGAGCAAGTCTTATAAGTAGTGGTTTTTGGGAAGGCTCTGCCATTTTGAAAGCTCGTTTCCTCCACTCTTTCCTCAATTATCAAGATGCGGATGCCCTAGACAGGTAGAATCCACATAGTGAAGGACCAAGAACTAAGATCACATGCATGCTTGGGTCCTGAGGTAGAATCTGTACTTTACTCTGGTTCATTGCCTAGAGAAGTAGAGAACCCAAAGGATTCAGTGAACCATAGCATATGCCCCAAAGAACAACTAAAAAAGCAGAAAGCAGAGGAACTACAGAATAAAGTAGCACCCAAAAAAGTTCCTGGGTGGAAGAACAGTATAATAGAACCAGCAGAACCTAAAACAAGGATTCAGAGGCAATAAAAAAAACAGGCATAAAAATCCCATCCCTCAAACTTGGTGAAGACCATACAAGTCACTACACCCTGCCCTGCTGACCAGACCAGTTTCCATATGAAAAGGAGGGCTCAGTGGAAACTAATTGCCACTGCATCCTTCTTCCGTGCTTTGCTATGTTAGAGCTAAATAAACCTCCCTTTGTTAACTGTTCAGTGACTTTAGAGTGCCGCATTTTGTCACCCAATCAAATCTGAACTGGCATACTAGTGTCAGTCTCATCCCTAATAATAGGTTTGAATTGTAAAACTTTTCTGAGATGCCCCTGCGTGTGAATACATACCCTGGAGAAGGTCTTAATCCCTTGGGCAGAATGGTGAAAGCTATGGGCCCTTTCTCAGGATAGTTTTAAAATATATAAAATAGGGGCAGTTAGGTAGGGCAGTGAATAGAGCACTGACCCTGGAGTCAGGAAGACCTGAGTTCAAATCCAGCCTCACATACTTAACACATACTAGCTGTGTGACTTTGGGCAAGTCACTTAACCCCAATTGCCTTGCCTTTTCCCCCTCAACAAAAAATAAAATAAAGTATATAGTATTACAAAGGAAAGCAATTATACTGAATTACTATCTATAAAGTTTAGAGACCTCAAATTCAGATCCACTGGAGAGGTTCAAGTAGCCCCACTTCTCACTTGGTTCATCCACTGTTTGAGTATGCTAGAAGCTGGCCCCCTCTACTAACAGGCACCTGACTCCTTGGGATTTGGAAGATGTGGCATGGTGGATGCTGGAATTACTGATCACACTTGGCTCAGGGCAGGGAAGCATTACCTCTGCAAGGGAAGATTGCACCCCTACTTTCTGAAAAGGGGTGAGAAGTCAAGGAAAGAAATTCAGCTAGAAGTCACAGTGAAGTAGGCAGGATCCTGGGGAAAGGCTTTTCAGGGTTAGCTATGTAGACAAAACATGTCTAATGTTGTCAGGGAACAATGCATGTGAGTAACCAGCCCCCATCCACAAGTGCTACTGTGTAGGTTTTCTTGAAATGGAAAACCCCTCAAATCAAGAAATCCCTTAAAATGAAAATCCTGCAATATTTATTAGTTTCCAGGCTTCTCTTTGTATCATCTATGAACTGGAATAAGGAATGATGAGGCTAAAATTTACCCAGTTCAAATTATCTTGTGTATTTTTCCATGCATGGCAAAAGGTCAAGAGAACTTTTTCTTGAACCAAATTGGGATTGGATGATTCCTGTCCCTTTTTTCATAAGTAATTAATTCCCTTCTTTTGATTTTGTTGTGCTGACTGTGGTTCTTGTCTATGACAGAGTCATCATCTCCAAATTTTCTATCATCCCTGCAATCTTGTTGCTTCTTTTTGCAAGAAGCAATAAAATATTTAAAAGACTCATGAGTGTTGAAGACAAGCAGGGTGGAAGAGGCAGCCAGGAGTAGCAGGTCACAGGTTGAATAAGGCATTGACCCTCAGTTTTCCAAGTCTATATATCAACTTCCCTTCTGAATCTGACTTAATTTTTTCTTTGTGTTTCATCCCACTTTTTCCTAGTTATAGGGAAAATGACAGCCCCTTGACTTGTGAATGACTTGAATTGACCAGTGCCAACCTTCACCTACTGCTCTCATTGCTGCAAATAAGATTGACATGACATTTAAAGTCATCAAAGAACCACAGAGCTGCTAGTCCAAAGACATATTCCCAGAATTCATAACTATGCTTGGTGCTTCAATTAAAAAAAAAAAAGATGGCTAAATGCCTAAAAGCCTGGAAAGCAACAAACTCCCCTAACGTTGAGAAAAAAAAACCCAATGCCTTTGCAATTTTGAAAAAACAATAAAACATCAGATGATACAAAGAGCCAATGGTCTACTTCACTGCTTAGATTTGCGCACAAAGTTAAGGAGATAATAGAGTATAGATCATTGACACTCTGTGGTTCCAAAAGAACAAGTTGGCTTTTGAAAAAAAAATAGTGTAGCACTGACAAAGCCACATTATTTGATCTTGAAAATACTTTTGTTACAAGGCAGAAACTGTTCATATTTTGTTGTTGTTGTTATGATATGATGAAATAAACCCTGGACTCAGAGTCCCAAGATCTGGGTGAAGTCCTTCCTCTGCAATTAACTAGTTGCATGATTCTGAGCAAGTAACAATTTGTCTGGGCCTAAAATTATTTAACTCCAAAATGAGCCCACTGGACTAGATAATCTCCACGGTCATTTCTAGCTCGAACTTTTTATGGTTCTCTGTGTCCATTGATTATTTAGATTCTCTTGAGCCAAAAACTCAATAATGTTCCTAATAAAAATATTTCAGTTTCACAGTTTGCTTCTACAAGATATGCAGGTTTTATGGATTAAACCTGAACTTGGAAGAGAAAGGACTTCTTAATTTTGGTCAGCAGTTAAGGCTTCAAAGAGCCATGTTGGAATGAATTTCTGGTCCAACAATCATTCTGAATTTTTAGTTCATCATAGAATCAATGACTGAGAGATGGAAAGAGATCCTCTAGTCTAACTCCTTAATTTTACTGATGAGGAAATCGAGATCTAGAGAAATTTGCCCAAAATTACACATTTGATTAATTTCAGAGCAAGGATTCAAATTCAGGTCATTTGATTTCAAATCCAGCACTCTTTCAAATGAACCATGCTACTAATCCCACCCTCCAAAAAAGGAGTCTATATCAGGTTATTCTAATATATTTAGTGCATAGTTGCTGCGGTCAAACCAGTGGTCCAAAAATTTCTGTAATAGTGATCACCTTGGCCTCCACTGCTGTTACATTTCACTCCTCCTCCGGGATTCTCTAGTGTCCACGATTCTCCAGGAGTGTCTAGCTTCTGCTTTTTGGCTCTAGACCTTCCAAATGGTGTTCCCTAAATTTTAGGGGGTCCTCTACATTCTGGTTCCATTTAATTACTAAACATTTGGATTTGCTTTTACAAAGGAATATTTACTTCTATACCTGGGAACATATTCACTCCCTTTCAGTACATCATACTGGGGGAAGGGGGCAGGGGAAAGCCAGGGAGAAGATATTGGATTTGTGGTTTAGCTCAGTTACTGTTATAGCACAGCCGGACCAAACAAGCCTCGACTTGGGCTTTAGTCCCAGGCACCCTGGCTTCTCAGGGCTTCCTGCTAAGCTGGCTGGCTATATATCCGGCCTAGAATACTGCCTCCAAGGTCACCATGGCTTGAGCATCCAGATTTAGTGGGGCTTCCACCTCCTGCTCCTAAAACTAAGAAAGACAAACAGATTTAACTAAAAAGAACCTCAGCCCCAAGGCATTCTCAGGGCCATAGGGTAAAAGAGGAGAAGGTACCCCTTTCCTCTGACCAGTCAGTTAATGGCATAATCTTCACCTTCTCTGGACACTGTGGGAAAGAGAAAAGGGACAGAAATAACCAATTTGGTCATTTTAAAGATGCACCCTGGATGGAAAAAACTTATTCTCACTCATGTGGTAGGGTAATGATAGACATTTCCTTCCAAAAACAAGGTGCCTCCATTTCAGGTGATCTGGGGAAGGGGAACAGGGGAAAGGCATAAGTATTTGTTAAGTCCCTACTATGTGTTAAGGCACTTTTTTATGAATGTTGTCTCATTTGAGCTTCACAACAAACCTAGGAGGCAGGTGCTATTATTTTCTGCATTTTACAGTTGAGGGAACTGAGGCAGATAGAGATTAAGTGACTTGCCCAAGGTCACACAGCTAGTAAGTATCTGAGACTGGATTTGAATTCGGGTCTTCTTGATTCTAAAGCCTAGTGTCATCCACTGTGCCACCTAACTGCCTCATCTGGACATATGTGATGTCCTCATGACACCATTTTGCAGTTTTAATGGTCATATAGACCTTGTTATAATTGAATAAATAGTTTTATCATAACTTGCCCCATATTGTTATAGGTCTATATTATTGCTGTTTTTATAGTTTTAATACCACAGTACGGATAAGATGGTCTACATATTTCCCCTGTAGGCCCCTGTCCCTTAATTGGTTGAATTCAAGCAATGAGTTAATAGTGTACAAGTAACCATTCCTTGATGGTTCTTTGAATTTAGTCAGTTTGGTATAACTTTGGAGTGGAACTTTTCTTAAGAGTAAGTTAGATTGCTTCCCTTCCTTGAGTTCTTCAAAAGAAGACTCCATGACCACTTAATGGGAATGTTGTAATGTAGAGTCCTATTCAAGCATGGGTTATACTAGAGGACTTCTAAGATTCTGTGAAAAACTGGCGACAACAAATTTTTAAGCTGCATAGTCTGGGGCTAGTATAAACCTTGAAGAGTGTTATTCCTTAAGCTTCCTTGTTAACATGAGTAGCATGTATGTTGTACACCAGATTGTTCCCCTACATAATACCAAAGTGATAAACTTAGTAATTATTCAAAGACCCCCAAAAGCAGTACGGATGCTGTGGCTGCTCAGTGAGGAGGCACAATAGAATAGGAAAGGATGGCAAACACTGATATGAACCTGATCATTGATTACCTCTACAAGTCACTTTTAAAGTTGAGTGCCAATAAATCAGCATCATCACTTTTTCATTTGGACAACTCTGATCTAAGAATAAGCTGAATATCAGAGTTGGCGATCATGCTCTCCCTCACTAGGCTACTGCAACCTACTTGCAAGCCATATTATATTGTACCCTTAATTATAAACATACTCAGAAGGTCAGTAAGTAACTACTCAGCCCATACAACCTAAGATCCCACCTTTAATGTACTTTGAACTCTTACCACATCTGTAGTAACAGAGATTCCAACCCAAGATTGTTATCTCATGGGATTCAGAAGATGACATACTAAATTATTAGACATCTCTTTTTTAATAACTCATAATAGCTTGGCTATACTTCTTATACTCTGTGTATTCTGATACTAGACCCGGAATCATAGAATGTCAGAACTTGAAGGAAACCTGGAGATCATCCAATTCAGCTCTTTTGTCTCTCATCACAGGTTTTATAAAAGAATGGATTAGTAGTATTGACTACAGATTTTCCTCATCACAATGTTAAAAATGAAAATTCTAGTTTTGCCTTTGCTTCTTGCTGATCTGAAATCCTGGCTTTTGACCTATTAATCAAAATATAGGACCCTTCACTGAAGGGTCAAGCAAAGAGGATGTAGCTTTTGAGGCCATGTCCCCAAATGACCATATTCTTAGTGCTCCTTTAATCCTTAATCCATTAGAATGGCTAGGTGACACAGTCGATACAAGGCTGGAGCTGGAGTCAGGAAGACTTGAGTTCAAATCCAGCCTCATTCACTTACTAGCTATGTAACCCTAACGTAATTGATGTCTGTCTCAGTTTCCTTGTCTCTAAAATGGTGATAATAATAACACCTACCTCCCAAGGTTGTTGTGACAATAAAATGAGAAAATGCTAGTAAAGAGCATTGTAAGCCTTAAAGCATTACTGTATACAAAAGCTATTTTCTGAAAAATCTGAGTGTGTATGTGTGTGTGTATGTAGAGCAGAAAAACCAATAAGAATCTTTTTTATACTTAAAAATGCCTTCAAATGAACCTTGGACTGGATTTCAGAAGGAATAGATTCTAGTCTCAGCTCTGCCTCTATTAACTAGGCCTCAGTTTTCTTACCCTCAAAATAGAAAGGTTATACTAGATAATTTCTAAGATTTCATTATTTCTATGGTTTTTCTATTTGCTTATGTTCTATGTATGTCATATATTCCAAAAGCTAGTCAGAATTAATGAAAATTGGATTTATAAAGCATTGTAAAGAAATGCAGTTTTATTACTATTATGTATGTATAATACTCCTTATGCTGTTAACCAAATTTTGCCAAATTGAAATGCTACAGTACCTCCTTGAAAGAACAGATTTGCAATTAGCATATAAATTGTATGTAAATTACATTTTCTAGAGTTCTTAAAACCTATGGATTATCAAATAGATGAATCATTTCCCTTCCAATCTTATTTAATATTATTAGCAAATCCTTTTCAGCCTAGAATGTGGCAAAGTTATGCTTGTACCAAATTTTTTTAACAGAGTGCTGGACCTTGGGCCAAAAAGTCCTGGGTTCAAATCCTTGTGCCGACAATTATCAGCCAGATACTCTGGAAAATTTGCTTCTCTGAACTTGTTCCTTTATCTTTAGAACAGCAATTACTTTTGTACTTTCTACATTACAGAGTTGTCATGAGGAAAATCATTTATAACTTGTAAAGTGAAAAATATAACTAGTAAGTTTTAGTAGCTTAAAAATGCCTTAAGATTTTGGGGGACTCTTTGTATCTATGATCTTTTATTATTACCTTTACCTATAGCTTTCTTGGCCTGGAAAGAACCTTCAGTAATAACAGAATTACAGAATTTTAGAATTAGAAGGATCTTTAGAAATCCTTTAATCCAACTTCCTCATGAGGAAACTGAGACTCCAAGAATTAATGACTCATCTAAAATTGAATTTAATGGCAGAGCCAAGGCCAGGGAGGCCGAACGGTATATTGGAAAGGGCCCTGGACTCAGCAGCAGGAGAACTGGGATTTAGGTAGGCCTCTGCAACTAATTAATTGTGGAACCTTGACCAATTGATTTAGATTCCAGGTTCTCATGAGGGTTAAACTACATTTTTTCTGAGATCTTTTTTCATAATTCCATATAAATTCCACAGTTTGATGATTCTGAAACTCAGGTTTCCAGTCTCTCACTCTAATGTTCTAGTATACCTCTCCAATCTCTTTTTTTTCATATTTATACATAAAAGAATGCATTACAAATATTTATAAAGGCATTCTGTGGCCAAAAGAGTCCCACAAATACCCAAGCAGGAGAATAACCAACAATACTTATTTGGAATGGAAAATAAAGGTGATAATAAAAAAAATAATAATTGTGAAGATAATGGTTTGATCTCTATCATTTATCTCTCTTTGTGGAATTAACTAAAACCACTGCTGCCAAACCCTCTGTGTTTATTTAAACTACCAGTTAAAATTGTCTTCTAGGTCAAAGAGCCTGACAAAGAGCTGCCCTTATCCAAATGAAAATCATTTTGCATGGTCAGATTGACACAGGATGCAGAGAAAAAATCCCGAGATATCTTAACTAAGCTCCAGAAAATAAAGACAGGACTTCACATTTTGTACTAGGAATTAAGAGAGAGAAAGAAAAAACAACGAATCAAAACATATATTTTGTAAATGCAAAATGCTTTAAAAAAAAAAACAACAGGAAATGATGACACCTACACCCTCAGAAGAGGAATCCCAGGACCAAAAACCCATTTCCTGTCTTACAAGGTAACTGAAACAAATGTCTCTTCTTTATCTGAGATCTGGTTCCTGTGCCACTCCTCATCAAGACCTATTTGAAATATTGGTTCAAAGTTGGTAGGACCATTTAGTTGTTTTCTCCTCTTTTTTTAATCAGATTTATGGCAAAGACTCTTCTCCTTACCTTACACAGGAACAACAAGAGAAAGAGAAAGCATTTTCTTTATTGAAATGTAGAGCCCTTATCCACTGACCATAGCCAACAGAGGCCCTGAAAAGTATTGTGGGTGCGGTTTGGCCTATGCATTGTGACCAAAACACTGAATAATAAATTCTCTCATCTTTTCCCATCACTATCCTGAGTCATGAACCCAGTATATATATACATACATACATACATATATATATATATATTCCAAATCAAACCCTAGCTCCCACACCTATATACTTGGTGTTTCCTTCTGGAACTCAAAACTTCTGTCTTTTCCAGCTTAACCTATCTGAGGGACACTAAAACAAAGTGGAGATGACTCACTAAGGAGGGGAAGGTGGATATTTGTTGTTCAGCCGTTTCAGTCACGTCCTACTCTTCATGACCACATTTGGGATTTTCTTGGCATAGATACTGATTTACCATTTCCTTCTCCAGATCATTTTACAGATAGGGAAACTGAGGCAAACAGGGTTAAATGACTTACCCAGCTAGTAAGTGCCTGAGGTCATATCTGAATTCAGGTCTTCTGACTCCAGGCTGGATGCTCTGTCCACTGTACCTGAGGGAGGATATACTCAGAAATAAATGAGTTATGAAGCAAAAGTTATCAACAGCACTTTGCATGTGTTTTTCCCACATTGTCTTCTAGGATCTTCCCAGCAACCCTGTGAGATAGATACTAGAAGTATTTTAACCCCATTTTATGGATAAAGAAACTGGGGCTCAGAGAAGTCATGTGACTTACTCAGTGTCCCATACTTGGTAAGCATCAAAAATAGTATTTGAAACCAGGTCTTCCTGACAGCAAGTCCAGCAACCTAGCCACTAAACCAAGTTACTCCTCCCATCACTAGTAGGTCAGTTTTATATAATATGAAGAAAAATAGAGGTGTATCAACATTCTGGTAATTTTGTTCTATGTAGGAAGCCATCTGTTACTTAAATTGATATTCTCCATAGTACAGATTTACTATTTCATCTCCTTAGAGCTGGTATTGTTTTAAACTATTTGGAACCAGGGGCTTTGACTAATAAATTCACTTTTGCTCTAAATTGCTCCAATTTGACTGTCTCCACAGCCCAAAATGGGTAATTATTCAATTCTTCACTTCCTTTTGTTTTATGTAAATTAGGACTAAATAATCTGCCCTAGTAGGAAGGGTTGCTTCTTGAAGAATTATATTTGGTATTTCTCCAATTCCTTTCTTCATGGCACAGGAATTTAACAGTCCCAGTGAAAAAATAATCACTTCACTGCTAAAAGAAGATAAGGAAAGAGACTTTTGCTTTAGCAAAAGACCCATTACGTCAGTTTAGAAAGGTAGAAATGATCTATATGTCACAAGAATGAGCTATCTCAGGAAATAGTGAAATTCAAAGCACACTGTCAAGTGTTTAACAACCAGATCTCCAAAATGTTTTTTTTTTCCTTATGACATACTTAAGTGTAGTTTAGTCTGCATTATCAACATTTTCTCCATCATTTTCTCAAGTCTAGACAATGAACAAAACAATAAATCAGGTTCTCATTTGAAACATTTTTGCTGATTTCTGAGATATAAATGCTCACATTGAAAATTTAACAATTGACTCTTCCCAGTTCCAACACACTACAGGATCTATATTACTAGAAACCTTCTATAAAAAGTTGGCTGACCACTTATGTAAGTTATTGTAGACAGAATTTATGCTTCAAGAAAGGATTAGAAGACCTCCAAGGTTCTTTCTAACTCTAGAATCTAAAAAGCAAACAAAACAAACAAAAAACACTTCCAGGTAGACAATGATATTGTGAACTTTCAACTTATTTCAACAAATGATCAGATAGCAATTATTGCCAGCACTGTATTAGATATCTATAGATGATACAAAATAAGTATGATGCATAGTCCCTAGCCACAGAGAATTACCATCTCTTTGGAAAGTCAAGACTTAGTTACAGGAAACAATTAAGGAATAATATGTTAGTATCTAAGTGACAAAATAAGCAATTGAGATAGCAAGTAGATCAAAAGTCAGATTAGAGAGATCACTTTCAGTGCCAAGTAACTTTAGAGAAGATAACTCTTGTCCCTCCTATCCTTCCCCTCCCCAGCCCAAACCCAGATGCATACTAAGTCAAAGGCAGGGTTTGTACCTTTTGTGTTTTCAACATCTAAAAATCAAGCCCTTGTAATAAATATTATCCAGAACCTGAAAAAGCTGAGCTAACAAGTGCCAAGAAGTTTCTTCAGCCTATCATGGCTTCCTTTCTGTTTCTGTGCATGTCCATGGTTCTCAAATCTCTTGAAAAGAGATCAAGAAAGAAATTATAGGAGTTCTGAACTCTTCCCCTACTGCACCCACAGAAATCAGACTTGAGAAAGGCTCCATCTTTTTCTTTTTTTCCCTAGGCAGAACTATCTTAAGCTGAACGATAACCATTAGGAGTTATACTAAAGCTGAATTAGCAAAGGAGAGGAGAAGAAAAACATTTTGGCAGAAACACGACCAGAAAACTGGCATTCTGCACAGGCCTTTTGCTCTTGATCTCAAAGGAGAATTTCTGTTGGCCACAAAAAACTTCTACCGTATAGTCAAAGATGCTTAAAAAGGATTTTTTTTTTTTAATGCTAAGCAGGAGGCTCCCTATCCACTACCCAGAGTTGTGTGAGATCAAGATCTCAGATTTGGAAGAGACCTCAGAGGCCGGGTGGTCAAATTTGTGCCTGAACAAAAGTCCCCTCTTTTACATGGCAGCTAAAGGATCACACAGCCTTTTCTGGAAGACTTCTAGGGAGGGGAAACCCACTACCTCTTGAGGCACCTTTTTTTCCGCTTTTAGACAGCTCGAATTGTTAGGAAGTTTTTCCTTAAGTCAAATCTAAATTTGTTTCTCTTTAACTTCTGAGGTTGTTTCTAATTCTGCCCTCTGGTATCAAGCACAACAAGAGGCATCCAAACACTTGAAATCTAAAAATCTTTTTAGCCTTATCATACTGCTGACTCATTTTGAGCTTACAGTCCACCAAAACCCTCAGGTCTTTTCCACATAAACTAAATAGCAGTATCTCACCTATCTTGTACTTACAAATTTGGGTTTATTTTGTTTTAAACCAAGTAAAAGACCTTGCATTTATCCCAATTCAATTTCACTTTACTAATTTTGATCAAATATTTTAACTTCTCATAATGTTTTTCTATACAGATTCTGACATCCAGTTAGATTCAGATCTGTGCCAGCTGCAAATTCGATCAGTGTGCTTATCAATACCTTTATTTGAGTCAATGATCAAAAATGTGCTGATGGTAAAGTGGATAGAGCACCAGCCTTAGAGTCAGGAGGATCTGAGTTCAAATCCAGCCTCAGCTATGTGACCCTGGGAAAGTCACTTAATCCCAATTACCTCCCCCCAAAATGTTACAGAACACAGCCTCAAGCACAAATCCCAGAAGACTTCTACCTCTTTCCAAGCTGACATCAAAATGTTACTGACTACTTTTTCTGTCTGGCCATTTAGTCAGTTCTAAGCCTATATCTAGGGTCTAAGTCTCCACCTTTTCTACAAAAATACTATCAGAAGCTTGGCTAAATATTTAGCATTCCCCTAATCTACAATCTAGTCTATCCCCTAGTCTAACAATCAAAAAAGTCATCTGGAATAGTCTAACATGAAGACATGCTGGCTTTTTGTGATCATTTCTTCTGCTTTCAGGCATTCTCTAACCATCTTTTAAATAATGGCTTCAAGATTTTGCCAAGAATGAAAGTAAGCTCACTGGCCTATAGTTTGCAGACTTTACTCCCTAGTAGATAGTCAACCAAAACATGTTTTTAAAGCACTAAAGTGAATGTAAGATATCATTATTACCTAATCTCAGCACATGGTATTGCAGGGAGGATAGATAGTCATGTATTCTAGTATGACTTGGACCTTAACTTTCTGCCCCTAAAGCCAAACATTGTCTTTATCTGCATATAGTATTTACAACATGATAACAACCTTTCCCTTACCGCCATGTTATTCCATCTATCTTAGATGTCTAGACATGCCCAAGAAGCATATTTCTGGATCTGGGATGAGGAATGATAAAGAGAACTTTCTTTTCCCATTGTTATATCATTATCACAACATAGTGATACTTAGCATTTATCATTTCCTAGCTGGAGGGGGGTTTGTTTATCACCTTGGCCTTGTGTCTGGAATGCCCATGCTTCCTAAAACCCTTACAAGCCCAATGAACCCTTTAACTCTGATGATTAATTAAGGTCTCTAGCAGTGAGATCTATCAGTCAGACCCTTAAACTCCATCATTAGCAAACATTTATTAAGATCCACTCTTGAAGTGTATATAAAGGTGAGTGAAATCCAGCTCTCCCCTTCAGAAATATGTAAGCTACAAGGAGAGATAAGATAACCCAGACAAGTAACAATGGCATCAAGGAGAATTTTTAAAGTGCATCTAAGAGGTATAAAGTGATAGAAAACTGTTGAGAGGGAAGATGTTTCCCAGCCAGGATTAAGGAAAATTCCATGGAAGAAAAATGCTACAGGAAATGAGGGGAATTACGAGAGTCAGAATATCAAGAGCAAGGGCATGGAGGCTAGAAACTAAGGGCCAGTGATGGGACAGTAAGTAGTCCAGTTAAAGGTATTGATCAAGAAAGATAGGAAAGGTACTGAGACGTTGCTAAGGACAACATTAAGAACGAGTAAGATGGTAGCGTAAATTGGTATAGGTTCACAATATTTTATATACTTCATTTTAAAAAAAAATTCTTGGGTGATGGTAAGAGGACAGTATTCTAGTATCAGGACTAAGGAATATGCCAGCCCCCTCCTAGCTCTAAAAAGTATATGATTCAATGACTTCTCTCCCATAGAGTAAGAGTAGCATCCACTGAAGATGGCTTTGAGACAAGTAGTGTTCTAAATAGGTTCTACTTACAACAAGGAAGCAGATGAAGTATTGTGTTCTAGGTATTCTATGGACACAGTGAAAGGATATGGATTCAGCTGAAGTCAGCCTGACTTGTACCCTCGAAGGAGTAGAGCTGATTGGGATGTAGGAGGGCTTGACTCTGTGGCCAGAATTTTAGCTAACTAGGATGAGGGAAGCAAATAAGTTGGGAGTTAGGCTGGAGGGACATACAAGTGATCAAGGAGAATTTAGTTAATAGGCAAGATTAAAACTAATTAGTCACAAGAGTCCAATCAGAAAGTGGCATCTTCCCCATTCCATCATCCTAGTCCAGGTGATTTATCTCGTCTTCCTAGCTTCTTAACTGATCCTCTTGCCTTCAGTCTCCCTTATCTAGTATAGAGGACAAATTAATCTTCCTTGCATATAGGCATAACCATGTCACTCCCCTGGTCAAAAACCTTGTGTGGTTTCCCATTGCCTACAAAGAGAGTATAAATCTTTTCATGGAGCCATCTAGGCCCTTCACAATATGGCTTCAATTTAACTCTCCAGGCTGTGTACCTTTTTGCATATTCTTTGTTCCCATAAAGACAGGAACAAATATCTTCAAACTGTTCACTGATCTTGTCCCAAACTTAACCCTTGCCTGAAACTCCCTCTTTTCTACAAATTTGCTTGTTGAACTCCTTCCTACAGAATGAGCTTTGGTATCTCCTCCCTAAAATCTTCCTGATCCCATCCAAGTTAAAAATTTTTTCCTCCTCAGATTTTCTTAGAACTCTTTGGTTGTGTTTCTCCATTGCCCTTATCACATATTATCATTTATTATACTTATTTGTATAAATGTCAGATTACACACACACACACACACACCCCAGCACCACCCAGTTGAATTTAAGTTCCTTGAGAAGAGGGATTAAGTCTTTTTATGTCTTTGTGTCCTTAGGACCTGGCATGGTGCCTTGAATATAGTGAGCTCTAACAAATGTGTTTGTGAATTGAATTGAGGGAGCCAGGGCTCGCAAACTTGCCTTCCTGAGTGTTCATTGAATGTGGATTCCCTTCTTATAAGCCCTAAAACCCAAGTCAACTTGGTGCAGATGATAGAGAATTGTCCTCAGAGTCAGAAAGAATTTGGTTCAAATCTTGCCTCCAAAATTTACTGGTTAAATGACCCTAGACAGGTTGCTTAACCTGGCAGAGCCAAAGGTAGCTCAGATTATAAACTACTGCAGTTTCTGACTTCATCAGGGTTTCCTATCCCCACTTCACCAAAGAAATCACAGATATAACCCCCAGTGTTTTTCATGCCTGTTGACAACTGTATCTTGAGAAATCATAAATAAGCACAACCATGGATAAGTACACGTTGACTCTTTTACTCTGAGTATACTCCCATCTTCCTTTTGTTTGTGTCTGGTGCTCTCAATTAGGAGAGCAAGCTTCCCAGTCAGGTGATCCTCTTTGTTCTGAAGGCTTTACACCAGGCCTCATATGGTGTCAACATGGACTATATTTCAGTGGTCAAAAGCATCCTACTGCAAAGAGTATGATGTCGTGTTTCACTGAGCACATTATGTAAAAAGGGTGTCTTCTAGGAGGTTCCCAGAGGCATAAGAGTGTGAGTTCAGTTTTCACACAATGTCAGTTAGGGTAGATCACTTAATGTCTTTGCCTTGACTTCCCCTCTTTGCAAAATGAGCATTATCATGTGCTCTATCTCTCTCTCTCTCAAGACTGCTAATGAATGTTTGCAAAGTGCTTTGAAGATGCTAATTATTGTTATCCTTGGGTATATCAGTTTGAGTTTCTAAGACACCTGGGAGTCCCGAGCAGACCAAAAGCTTCTGTATAAAGGGAGCCAATTCTGTTACTGTTATGATTTGTCATCCTCTGGGGGCAGTATCAAGCCCTTAGGCTCAATTACTCAAATCAACTTTAAATCTAGTGAGAGGAGGGAAGAGTTCTCACAATCAAGTCTCAGGGTTTCCCAAAGATGAGGAAGCAGATTTCATCTGATAGGGCCAGTTGCCAGAGAAAAACTGGTTCTTAGTGAAGTTGGGTGGCATGGGACAAAGACCTTTTCAAATGGAATGTCTTCATAGCTGCTCCAGATTTCCTGGCTCTGTACAACCCTCTTCATGAAGGAATGTCTTGCAGCATGTAGCAAAATGACTCTGGAATCCTGGGTCCAAACTCTGCGTCTTATACTATGTGACCCTGGGCAATAATAATAATAGTTAGCATTTATATAACACTTTACGACTTACAAAGTACTTCCACATATGCTAACTCATTTACTCCTCACAACAATCCTGTGAGGTAGGTAATATTATCTCCATTTTACAGATTAGGAAACTGAGACACAGAGAAGTTAAATTACTTGCCTAGAGTCACACAAGTGGTAAGGATTTAAGGCTAGATTTGAACTCAGGTCTTCTGCATTTAAGCCTAGCCTAGAGTCTATCTACTGTGCCACCTAGCTGAGTCCTTGTACCTCAGTTTCTTCATCTGTCAAATGAGACGACTAGACTAGATGGCCTTTGAGGTTCCTTGCAGCTGTAAATTTATGATCCTAAGATTTCAAAAATATCAGCACACATATAAGAAATGATGAACAGGCAGACTTCAGAAAAACCTGTATAGACTTAGATGAACTGATGCTGAGTGAAGTGAGCAGAACCAAGAGAACATTGTACACAGTAACAGCCACAGTGTGTGACAACTGATTTTGATAGAAAAGCCCTTCTCAGCAATGCAAGGACCTAAAGCAGTTCCAAAGGTCTTATGATGGAAAACACCATCCATATCCAAGGAAAGAACTATGGAGTCTGAATGCAGAGCAAAGCAGACTATTTTCTTCTTTTTGTTTTTTTTGGCTTTTTTTTTTCCTTTCTCATGGATTCTCCCACTTGTTGTAGTTCTTCTGTACCACATGACTAATGTGAAAATAGGGATGTTTAGGGACAGCTAGGTGGCACAGTGAATAGAGCACTAACCCTGAAGTCAGGAGGATGGGAGTTCAAATCCAGCCTCAGACACTTGACACAAAAACTAGCCGTATGACTTTGGGCAAGTCACTTAACCCCAATTGCCCTCCAAAAGGCAAAAAAAAAAGGGGGGGGATGTTTAATAGGAATGTTATATGTAGAACCTATATCAGATTGCATGCCGTCTTGGGGAGAGAGGGAGAGAAGGAGAGAAAATTTAAAACTTATGGAAGTGAATGTTGAAGACTAAAAATAAATAAATTAACTTTAAAAATACCAGTGCATATTAATCATTCAAATATTTATTGCCTGATTGATGAGTTCAGTGCTTGACTACTCAGTCATATGTTGAATATTCACTTTCGATACAAGACTTATTAAATACCTACTATGTGCTATAGGGATATGCAAACAAAATAAAATATTCCCTTCCCTCAAGCAGCTTATATTTTGCTAGATATATATATATATATATATATATATACAGAGAAGCATTATACCTGTCAAATATGATCTAGAAATTATATTAGCCAAAGAAGATGGTGATCTTTCTTCACTCCCTACTTCTCTTCTCTTTCTCTGCTTCTTCAGATTGCACTTACCAGAATCATGATCTCTGGTTCATTGTTTAACAACAACAACTACCTTTTAAATACGCCTCTATCTATTAAAACTCAGGCACCCTCATCCTATATTTGAGCTTTTTAGATTTTGTTACTATGAAATACAGAAATATACTGCAGTATATTTCTTTTTTTGTAATTTAATATTTATTAAGGGTCTACTGGGCAACTAGGTGGCACAATGGATAGAACACCAGGCCAGGATACACATCTTCTTGAATTCAAATCCAACCTCAGATGATTACTAGCTGTATGACCTTGGGCAAGTCATTTAATCCTGTTTGTCTCAGTTTCCTCATCTGTAAAATGAACTAGTAGGGAATGGCAAACCACTCCAGTATCTTTGCCAAGAAAACCCCAAATGGAGTCACAAACAGTTGGACATGACTAAACTGACTCAACAACATGTTATTCTACATGCAGTTAATCTACTTTTTGATTGATTCATTTAATCATGAGTGACTTGGAAAGGCTCTAGGATCCAATGCTATTTTTCTTAAATCAGTGTCCCATTTTGGTAGGTATGGAGAAAAAGGATTAGAAAGTATGCCTTTGGATTGTCATGGTGGTAAGATGGGGACAGCGGTGAAATTTGTCAAAGAGGTTTTAGAAGCACACACCCACTAGAACCTTGAAGTGACCTACCACAGGAAGGGGTGTAGGCCAAAGAGAGGGACATACAGAGAAAAAACAACCTGTAACAGACAAAAGATAAATTGCTTTGTGGCTAAGCTCAGAGCAACAAGAATTGAATATATTCTGGAAAGTGGTCACCTCCCCATTTAAATTGCTTTTCCTTGTTAATGGATTTGGCTATTTTAGAATCTATCTAATAGTAACCTCATCTTGCTATTTAATAGGTGGTCTTACAGAATCACTAATCAAAATCCTTTGGAATAGAGAGATTGTTTCACATCTAAGGGACATTCCACCTTTGGGATAGAAGGAAAATGTCATTCCTTGTCTACAATACAAAATAATGTATTTTTATGAGTGTAGGGGAAGAATAAAGTCTCTAGTTGAAACTGCCAGGGAAATTTGAAATAGTAAATGCAATTATTATCCCAGTTGCAATGTATTAATAGTAACAATGCTTAGTTCTGCTGTAGTGCTTTCAGGCTTCAAAGTAGTTTATAAATACAAACTAATCCTTACCTTAGTATGGTGAAGTAATTAAGTAATAGTATCCCCATTTTATATATGAGAAAACCCAGGTACCCAGAAGTTGAGTGACTTGCCCAAGGGCACAAAAAGGAACAACTATCAAAATCACAGACCTTTTCTGACTTCTAGTTGTATGTCCCCACTGCCTCCCAGACCCCTGACCCAAACCCTCATACTTAGTGAGGGAGGGTAGGAGGGAAGGAGAAAAAAGTTACAGGCTTCCAACAGGATCTATGGAGCCAGAAATTGATGGAGAAGATTCACTTGGCCCTAAGTTCCCAGAGTACCTTGCCATGAGCAAAGTATGATATAAAATTTTATTTTTCTTCAGTGTTTTCCTTCCTAAATTTATCTAAAACTTGCTGACTTTGGAGAAATGACTTAGCAAGTTATAAATGATGAATGAAATGAGAAAATAAAATCTCCTGCCCACACAGAGAACACAAGTACTATGGAGATCAGGAATGGAGAGTGGTGTGTTTTTTCTCTATTCTGTTCTGCAGCTGTTGCTGAGCCATACAACTCAACTGCAAGAAGGAAAAAGAAAGGAAAGGAAAAAAACAGATCAAAACCCAGCACTATAGGCCAAAAGATCAGAACTTTTTCTTAACAGCCCTTTTTTAAAAGTTCTGTTCTCCCTCCCATTCCCATGTGGTTTTCAAAGAGACATCAGCCCACCAAGAAACTCCACTTTTTAATTTTCATTTTTACTTTGGAAAAATTACTCTTGGGCTCCACTTTTATTCTCAAGAACAACAACAACAACTTGATGGGTTTTAGGGACTTTTTATGGCTCCCTCCTGCGCCCTCACTCTAAAGGTGATGTGGTCATTATCTTTAAGGCTGAGACAGACTGAAAGCATGAAAATATCAGAGTCATCAGAGTAGCAAAGGTCCATTGGTTCTTTCTGAGCCAGTAAAGCTGTCTTTTAGGCTTTTGGAGGGCCTCTTCCTGCAGCTGTCCTTTCAACAGTGAGAAGGTAACTCAGCCTGCATCCTTTTTCTTTGACATCAATTAACCACCAAATGCAGGTAGGGGGGTGGTTGGAGGAAGTCTTCCTAGAATGACTGAAGCCAGCTTGATGACTACCTAATGTTATAGTGCTTGGTTGTATGAAACTCACAACTTCAGACTGTAATTGAATCAATTCTCCTCTTGCTCTCAAGCTGAAGTGTGCATTGTGCTTGATCTATGTAATGTTAAATCTTATTTAGGAATAAATGTTAAATGTTAAATCTTATTTAGGAATATGTCCAACACTTTTAGCTTGTGGTCAATACACTATTTTATACATGAGTAGTTTCTATTTTATATCTATGTAGTCTGTAGTCTTAGTATTTGAATGTTGTTTATTGGAAATCCTCAGGCCCCACCACATGGAACCATATCTGTCTAAATCAGGTGCCATATGCAAATGAGTATTTAATAAATTTAATAATCAATATCTTTTGAGTAACTGCCTAATTGACCATTGTCAAATTTCAGAAGATGCCATAGGATATTGGATCAAATGATAATATTGACACTTTTGATGACTTTTATTCGTAGCAGAGGAAAAAGAAGCAAAGACATACACTGTTGGCTGACAAGGAAATGAAAGAATCTGATCCTTTTCCAAACTTTTAAACATGTTCCTTCTAGGTAGGAATCTTTTCTCTAGCATCATCCTTTTAATTTATGCCTTTGTTTTCTCATATACAGTATGGGGGGAATTGTCAAGAATAGGAGTTCTCAGTGGGCTGTGGATAGATTTCAAGGGTCCTTTGAACTTGAATGGGAGGAAAAAACCTTTAATTTCACTAGCTGCTGACTGAAATTGAACATTTTTCTTCAACAATAAATGTAGGAAACAAAGCAATACTCTGAAAAGTAGTTCATAAGTTTCACCTACCTGTCAAAAGGGTCCATGCTACAAAAAAAGGTTAAACATCCCTGTCTTAGAATGTCTCTAAGGATGGTACCTTCTGTCTCTAAAATGTCTGTAATTGTTTGCCTTCTTCTGCTGCTCTCTCCAGCCTCATTCCCAGGGCACTATCCTATCCTGGTTATTCTTCTGACTCTCTGATTTTTCCTAATGCCAATAGATTCAGAAATGAGGAACATTCATATTTAGAAATTAGAATAATAAATACAGTGTGGGTAAAAAATTACAATCTCATGATCACAGTTGAAAATTATTTCAGAAACTTCTTAGGATTAAAAATTAAGAGCTGGAATATACTTTCTTGTTCCAGCACAACTCTTCATGGTAGAGACAATAAAACTGAAGCCAAGAGAGTTGAAGTGATTTACCCCAGTTTTACTCAGCTAGCAAGAGGAAGAGGTAGCATTATAAACCCAGGTCGTCTGACTTCAAAACTAATCCTCTTCCTATTATACTATGCTGTCATTCAGGTTAACCCCTACCTGAACCATGGTCCCTGGTACATCTCCCCAGCAAGTAGTCCTCCAGCTTTCACTTGAAAACCTCTAGGGATGGGGAACCCACCATCTCCCTAGGCTGCCCATTCCACTTTTGGAAAACTTTCAATATGAATTTTTTTCCTTAAATTAAACCAAATTCTGTTTCTCTGTAGATGCCATGATAGCAAATAAGCCTTTGGGGAAAAGTTAACTAGTGTCTCTGAGGACTGCTGTTCATTTCTTCGAACTAGTTCTACACTACAAAAATGTTTCCTCAAAACGTTTGTTTCCAACTAATACTTGGCAAAGTTTCTGATTAGCTCACAAGAGTGCATATCTTATTAGATTCCCACTTTACCTAATCTCTCACACTAGGTCCTAGTCAATGAATAATGCGTGGGATGGTGGTGATGGTGGTGGAAATGTTTTGGGATAAATAATACAGTACAGTTAGAAACACTTGTCCTTTGTAGATATGGCACTGGTATCTTCCTGGACTGGGAGATGAGGATCATGGGGTAGGGGAAAGGTACAGGTCACTGGTTTTGCTTAGTTATACCTGTAATACATTGGCAAGGAAGCACTAGACTGAGGGAGATCAAAGTTTCAAACAATATGGAAAAGATAAGCTCTTTTGGAAAAGAGTAGTAACCAATCTAGCTTGCTGTTCTACTTTACAGGAGGTGTTTTCTAGCTGTGTGATAGAGGGATGGGTGAAAAGGCCACCATACCATCAATCATCCCCTCTCCCTCCCAATACACTAGTAAAGATCCTACTTTGATTTGCAGCTTCGTTCACCTTTGCTGCCTCGGCTAGCTTTGGCTCAGACAGAACCACTTCCTCACAGACTGCTATGATCTTTAGATTGATGGGCCTGGTCTTGTTGTTTCCCAATAGAGTGTTGTTGCTCCCCCAGAGATTCATACCAATGACCAATACTGAAGGTTGTAGTAGGAGTCTCAATTTTTTTAACTCCAAAAGAATCAATCTCCTCAGCTCTTTTCACCCTTCTTTTTTTGTCTCCATTGTAAATATAAGTGACCCCTGACAGACTAGAGCCAAAGCCTCATCTTAGCCATGACTTTCTCTCCTTAGCTTTCAAGGACACCTGTTGTAATTGTTGTAACTGAAGTCTTCTAAAGCTGCAAGTCTCTGTTGTTGTTTTATCCTTCATTCTGGAAGAAAACTGTGATATCAGGAAGATGCTGCCATAACTTGCAGGTGAATTGGACTTAAGTGAGGGAGGGCTGTGCCAAGGTCAACATCCTCACTTTCTCTTCTGTAGTCATCTGGGTCCAGTGACAAGATATGAATCAGGATGACTGGAAATGGCCCCCTCCAAGTGTCTGATGATGCTAGTGAAAGAGTAGAGTGAACATCATTCCCCAAATGGTAGTATCAACCTCATGAAATTCTTTAACAATAATATCTGGAATATGCCATTCTGAGCAAACTAGAGCCATGGTCACTTTCTTCTCCTTAATGAATCTTCTCTTTACTTTTCATGCATAGATATGCATATCCTCATCAGTTTGGTAAGAGAAAAACAATACCACATAAAGGCAATGCTTTAAAGGAAGATGGAGACATCTCAGCAGTGCATGAGTGAGTAAAAAGCAAGCAGGACACTGAGGTGGTGGGTGGAAGGAAAACCTTGTCATCAATGCTGGCAACTTTATTCTTTAGTTCAAATGAACTCATAGCAAAATAAATTCCCTGAAACAGTGCAAAACCCCAGAACACCTGTCAAGCAAACTTTTTTTTTCTTTTAAGAAAGGAGAAAAAATGTAGACAGTCCCTTTTAGTAAAATCTACAAAACTCAAATCTTGGTTTAAAGTGCCAAAATATCTTTGATAGCACATTTACACACCTATGAAAACAAAAATTTCAGTCAGAAATCCAGTAAATGATTCTGAGGTGGTATTAAAAGCCATACAGCTGCAAAAACATAAAATACCTCTCCAATAGGTTTTTAAAGCAATTACATAAGAGAGGGTTGCAAGTATACAAATTCTGAGTCAGATGACTTTTGAAATTCAGCATTTGGGGGGAAGAGAGTGCTTTGGAATTTTTTCCTAAAATCTTTAAGACTTTTAGCTAACATGAATAAATATAGACATGTCCCAAGATCCTTGTTAGTAGAGAAGTTACATATGTTGGTGCTGTGTTGTCTCACTATTTCCCCATGCCCTCTTCAGCAGCCTCTCCCCAACAACTATAAGCTTCTTGAGGACAGGGACTGTTTCATTTTTGTCTTTGCAGCCTCTGTGCCTAGGACAGTGCTTGACATGTAGAAGGTGCTTGATTGCTTCTTGACTGACTGACTAACGAGTATTTGTGAACTGAGGAGATGTAGACATGTGGAGCTTCATCTTTTTCCTTTCTATTTCAGTGGAAGGAAAAGGTCCTTTCTTATCATTAATTGGGCCATGAAATAAAAGACTATCTTCCTTGCCTGCAATTAAAGAGATAAACTGATTTAACATCACATATAAAGAAATTTACTCAAAAGGCATAGATCAAATCAAAATCTGGAATTTTAAAAGAGCATCAGATCACCTGTCCTGTGCTTAATCCACCAAGGCAGGTTCCCCAACCCTGCACCAAGCTATCCTCCCTCCTGTATTTTTTTTCCAAAACTTTTTCTTAAGCTATCAACTGACTGAAACTTGAAACATAATCAATGTTACTAAAAACATTACAAATAAGGGAGAAATTGTGCTTACAAATAAGGGAGACATGTGCTTATAAAGGAGACAAGATTTAGGAGACTATCAAGTATTTCTTTAAATCTCAGCCAGATGATGGACTGGAAAGAGAATTTTTAGAAGAAAAGTTTTGTATAATAATGATCTTCCTCCTCTGTACAATGTGAGGTGGAGGTTTTTATTAAGCCACTATTACACTTCAGAGGTGTCATTTTGACACATTTTTAAGCTGGCTGGAAGTGCTTGTTTGTTCAGTTTTCCCCTTGGGCATAGTGAGAAGTAGTCCCTGGTAATTCCAGTTCTAGCCTGGTTTGGTACATTGTTAACAGTTCTCATTTTGTTATTAATTCAGTGACTAACTGAGAGATGTTTGGATTTTGAAATGGTGCCGCAAAAACTTCCCTCTCATCTCTGCCATGAGGTAAGCCCATAAGCAGGAAAGTTGGAAAGAACAATAAAGATTTCAAATGATGGAATTCAATGAAAGGGTCCCTCCAGTCACCCAAATGTAAAATTGTCTTAAAGTAGAAAATAATAAAAGTTACCCTAGCTATGTGGTCATGCTTAGAACAAGCTACTTCAGGACAAAAGTCATTTAAATGTTTTAGTTAAGGAATTATTTCAATGAAACCAAATAGGTATCTGAATATGAACATTCTCCTTCTTGGTATTTACAATCCAGCTCCAAGGAACAGATTTCCAAAATATTTAGATTTTATCGGTCTGCCTTTATTATCAAATGAATCTAAAAACATATTCAGAGGCAGACTACAAAGGAATGTCTAAATTTCATTTTTTTTAAATTGACATTTTTCTCTGGTCCCATCAGTCAGAAATGACATTTCCTTCCCTATACTTCAAACAGGTCCCATCCTCTTTTTGTGTGTGTGATTCTATCTATAAAACTTCTATGTTTATTTTGTTTCTGAATTATAGCCATTATATAGGTATAGTTTGTTTATGTGTCATCACACATAAACACACATACACACACACACGGCTGTAAACAAGGACAATGTTTTCATTATCTTTTTCATTTCCTGCACTGCCTGGCATAATTCTTTTCACACAATGAGCACTTAAATGTTTGCTGAATGAATGGATTAATGAATGAATGTCCTTACGAACAGCACTAAGAAGAATGGGCTAGGAAACTGCTAGACTCCAATGTACTTAACAAAACTGAACTTAATATGCCTTAAAAGCATCCTTGCTAGATAAGAGGCAACAAGTTAGATCCTGAAGCAAAGGAAGCTGAAGCTAGAAAATGCTCCATAAAATGTCTAGCAAAGCCCAGGTCTAGCAATGGACAGAAATCAGGGCCCATACCAGTTATATGGGGTGTCTAGATGATACAGTGGATAGAGTGCCAGCTGTGGAGTCAGGAGGACCTGGGTTCAAATTCAGCCACAGATGCTCACTATGTGATCCTAGACAAGTCACTTAACCTGACTTGCCTCAATTTCCTCATCTGTAAAATGGGCTGGAGAAGGAAATGGTAAACCACTCCAGCATCTTTACCAAGAAAACGCCAAAGAGGATAACAGTCAGACACAACAGAAATGGCTCAACAACAAGAACCTGTTGTACAGAAGAGACAGGGCAGTGGGAAGGACACTAGATTTGGCAGCACAGAATCAGCTGTTGAATCCCTGTGCTACTTTTTTCTAGTGGAGTGACCTTAGGTGAACAAAATCATTTCATTTGTCTGGGAATCAGTTTTCTTTGCCCTAAATCCTACTATCTGTCCCTAAATCCTATGACTCAGGTTTCTCCTACCTAAAGAGTTATAAGTCAATGAAGTGAAACTGTTGGCAATAATACTCATTAAGTTCATGATTTTTAACTCCATCATTTTATTGTAAAAAGGAATGGTGAAACTGAACATTTGTGTTTACCCACTGACAGTTAATACATGATATTAATTAATGGCTCGTTGGATCCCTGCCAAGATGTACATTAAACCAGACAATGGTTATGCTGACATGGCACAATCTCTTCAATGAGCACAATTAACTTTTCACTTTTTTTATGGACTCCTTCAACCAATGTAATGGAGAGGCGTTTCCTACCTTCGGCCTCCAACTGCCTTCACTGTCACAGACCTTTTGATGCTGCTAAAAAAACAAGCTAGACAATACCATGTGTTGCAATATTAGGCTCCAAACTTAATCAGAAAAGCCTGGGAGACTTGGCCAAAAATGAGCATTTTTAAACTTTGAAAGATTAAAAAAAAATTTCTCCTTGTCTTCTCTGCTTTTCCTGTTCTACTGTAACTTTTCTCACAGTCATTAGACTGCTGAAAGAAATTTCTTTTCTACAAACCTGACCCCAACTTCCATCTCCCTTTACCTTCACCCTCAAAAAAATCCCTAAAAACTAAAACCTTTAAAGAAATTTGTCTTCAAAGAAGGATATGGAATATCCTTTGTAATCATTAATTGGGCTAGAAAAAAAAAAGGCTATACTCCCTGTCCCCAACCAAAAAGATGAGCAAACTCATTTGACAATATATAAGAAGAAATTTACTCAAACTCATAAATCAATTCATGGCCTGAATTTTTTAAAAGAGCATCAAATTATCTTCCTGTGCTGGTATCAGAGTCACTCCTCTAATAGAGCTTCCGGAAAGGTTTCATGGATGGGGTGCCATTTGAACTGGACTTTTTAAACCATGTAAGAAGTCAGCAGGTCATAACAGGAGGGAAAAAATTCCAGGTACAGAAAACAGGCTAGAGATGAAAGAGAAATTGGGCAGCCCTGTTTGGCTCCGAGATTTCTCTGCTCTTACAAGGGCTTGTGGGTAATTCCAAATTAGGGAAGTGCTCCAGGTCTATAAATTGCAGATAATTTACTTATCTACATTGGGATTGTAATAAGCATTGGATAAAAGCCTGTTGACTGAGAAGGAGACAAAAAAGCAGTTCAATGAAACCAACCAATACATCAGATAAATCTGATACTATAAGAAATGTTTCATACCCATAGTCCCCCACCTCTGAATATAAGGGAAGGTGGTTCATTTTCTCATCTTTTCTTCAGGACTAAGCTTAGTCATTGTGTTAAATTTCATTCAGCTCAGGAAGATAAGAAGACATAAAAAGGACAATTGGAGATCTAGGAGACAATATCCAAGAAAACATGGTAGCCCTGAAGTCAAAGGAAGAGAAAAAAATCACATAAGAGACAGGAGTCAAGAGTATGAAAAGCTGCACAGAGGTCAAGGAGGATGACTACTGAAAAGGGGCTCTTGAATTTGTTTATTGGGGAGTCCTTTTTCAGGTGCAATTTTAGGAGAATGATGAAGGTTAGTGGAAGAAGAAGAGGCATTGTTCTTTTTCCAAAAGTTTAGCAATGAAGGGGAGAATAAAGAAAGGACAGTAACTGGATGGGGCAAAAGGGCCAAAGAGACAGCTCTTTACTTTTCTCTTTTGAGGTTGGGGATCTGAGCAAAGTTTTAAGCAGATAGGAAGGAGACAAGAAAGAGTCACAGAAAAAAAGGGGACTGTTGTTGTATCAAAGTCTCAAAAGAAGTATTTTAAAATGTGATTGGGGGCCCCCAGCAGAGTTTTTGAAGACCACAATTATTAATTGTTAACATAGATAAATAAAGGGAATTCTTTATTTCAATAAGTATCTTCAACCTCTTATGCCACCAAACTTTTTAGTTACTCACAAGTCACAAAATTAAAGTTTCCTTTCATCATTTGTCCTATGAAAGAAGGCCTAAAAACAAACCAACAAATAGACAGCAGAAATAAGTGGCCTGGAAGACCTACAAATTCTGAAAACTCACTCCTAATAATTGAGGCCAGATTTTTTTTTCTTCAGTCAGACCTGTTGACAGGCCTATCAACAGGGTATTTATATGATCAATCAATCATTAACATTGGATCTCATATTTGGAACTGAAGGAGACCTTAGAGGTCATCCCAACTCCCTCATCTTCCAGATGAGGAAACTAAACGAAAAGAGGTTAAGTGACTTCTCTGATGCTACCCAGGGAGTAATCAGCAGACCTAGGATTTGAATGCAGATCTTGGATTCCAAGATCCAACACTCCATACTGCCTTTAGTTAACAGACATTTATTAAGCATCAATTATGTTAGAAGATAAAGATACAAAGACAAAAAAATTGAACAGTTCTTGTCATCAGGTTGCTTATCAGGAGACAAAATGTGCGTTGTGTGTGTTGTGTTGTGTGTGTGTATACACAAAAGATATATACCAAATTAAATACATGGCAATACAGAGAAAGTTTACAGTTATTCCAATTCCTGCCTTTCTGGTGGGATATTTAGTCAGACATTCTCATTCCTGGAGTCACCCAGAGCCAGCACCAGCTTCCCAGCCAGAGATAATACCATTTAACCAGAACTTATTCCTCCTCCATTTTTATTCTCAATTCTATTCTGATTACTTTCATATTCTCTGAGGTTAGCTAAAAAATGAATGAAAGAATCCCTTAAGATTGAAATTTTTAAAATTAAGCTAAAATATTTTTTATCTTTAATCTTTTTTTTTTAAATGTGATTTCCTAAAGGAGGTCAATTCCCTCTAAATCTCTGGTGTTCCCAGCTTCTGGAAGCCAAGCAAGAATCATCTTACCACCTGAAGTGTTTCAGGTTATTCATTTCCAGAGCTACATTCATCTTCCTTGAAATACCACACTAGAGGCCTAAAGACAGGGGTAAGTAAGAATGTCAATTTCCATACTATTGTGCTGTAAGAAATGATGAGGAGGCAGATTTCAGAAAAACTTGAAAAGACTTACATGAACTGATGCTGAATGAAGTGAACAGAAACAGGAGAACATTGTACACAGTAACAGCAACATTGTGCAATGATCAACTATGACAGACTTAGCTCTTCTCAGCAACACAATAATCCAAGACAATGCCAAAAGACTCATGATGGAAGATGCTATCCGCATGCAGAGAAAGGACTAGAGAGTCTGAATGCAGATCGAAGCACGCTATTTTCACTTTTTTTGTTTTTTCTTTCTCATAGTTTTTTTCCTTTTGTTCTTATTCTTCTTTCACAACATGACTAATGTGGAAATATGTTTGATATGATTGCACATGTATAGCTTATATCAGATTGCTTACCATCTTGGGGACAAAGGAGGGGAGGGAGGGAGGGAGAAAAATTTGGAACTCAAAATCTTATAAAAGTGAATGCTGTAAATGAAATGTGACTGGAAAAAATAAAATACTATTAAGTGAGGGGGTGGGAGGAAGAATG
Source organism: Pseudocheirus occidentalis (assembly GCA_028646575.1). Taxonomy (NCBI): domain Eukaryota; kingdom Metazoa; phylum Chordata; class Mammalia; order Diprotodontia; family Pseudocheiridae; genus Pseudocheirus; species Pseudocheirus occidentalis. The sequence continues at coordinate 137,832,825 of CM053597.1, forward strand.
TTAATTTCCAGACGTGGTCAGACTACTTCTGGAATACTATGTTTAGATCTGGCTACTACAATTTGGGAAGAACATTGGCAAACTAGAGCAGGCCCAAAAGAATGTAACTTAGATGTAGAGAGAACTACAAACATTACCATGGGAAGATTGGTTGAATGGTGTGTGTGTCTGTGTCTGTGTCTGTGTCTGTGTCTGTGTCTGTGTGTTTACCTAGAAAAAAAAAGGAAGACCTAGAGGAGATAGCACTAAATATTTTAACATCTATCATGTGGAAGAAAGACTAGAATTTTTTCACTTGGCCCCAGAAGATGGAACCAGGAGCAATGTGTGGAAACTGTAGCAAGGCCAATTTCTATTTCATTTAGGGGGAAATGTCCTAGTATTTAGAAGGATCCAAAAGTGAAATGGCTTTTCCTGGGGAGGTAGGGACTTCCCCCATTAATTGAGGCTTTCCAAGACCACTCATCAAGGTAGCTTTAGAAGAAGTCATACAAGATGACTTTGGGGATCCTTTCCAACGCTGAGATTTTATAATTTTGGACTGTAGAACACAACAAAAATTAGAAAAGTGAGTCCCTAGCCCAGAGAATCTGAACACTGGAGACAACCAGTCCGGATCATTCAGCCTGGTGTCCACATAGTTGACACTGATGGCAATGGCCCAACCGTCTGCTTTACACTAAACAATGTCTCAGGATGCTAATCTATATGATGTTAAAATTCCAATTCCCATGCTCTAAAATGCACAACTGGGAATACGGGACATGTCACTCGGTTTCAGTATGGAAAGTGTGAACTACTCCAATGACAAAGGAGGTCTTATAAAGTTGTATAAAGCTACCAAGCGTATATTAATGCTCACTAGTCTATGTGGATAATAGACATGAAAAAGATGGTTAAAAGTTAAGTCTACAGAATAGCAAATAGCAAGGGAATAAAAGAAAGACAAGAAGAATCAGGACAGTGTTCTACAGAGCTCACAAAGCTGTTATAGATAGAACTTGTTTGATTGGGCTCTTGCCCCCCAGTACCTGCTTTTAAACATTCCTACTCATGGCCAAAACACTACTAGCGAGCAACCCTCGGTAGCAATGTGTCAATGAATGAGAGAAAAAAAAAAAACTTTACTTCTGTTCCTAAATCCACCGCCTGACCAAGAGGACAAGAGCAAGGGTGTAACCTTCTCTTGGCTTAATTTCCTTCATCTCTTCAAAAGGTTGCCTCAGCAGGTAATAGCAGGTGCCTGGGAATGAGAATGCTAGGGTCCTACTCCTGGTTCTCCGGGTATCTGTCTATCTCAGTGTTGCCACTGACTCACTGAAAGCTTGGGTCTTTTCTCTGTGCTTTGACTTACCCACCTATAAAAAGTGGATAATAATACATACTGCACCTGCCTCCAAGGGCTATTACAACACCAATTTAATTAATTAAGCGCTTAGAGATCCTTGGATGAAAGGCTCTCAGTAAATGTAAAGTATTATTAAAAAAGCTAAAAAAAATTTTTTTAAACTATGATTTCATCATTGGATTCTTCTATTACATAAATAATACAGCAATTAACACCTGTATGAGAGAAGTATGGCCTTGTGGCTCAGACCAGAACTACCATCATAATATTATAGTCTAACCTACACTCTACTAGTAGTTAGGTATTTGGCCTTAGGCGAGTTACTTAACCATTCTGTGGCTCAACTTCTTCATCTGTGAAATGGGCATAATCATGCACACCTACCTCACTTGTGCCGTGTGAAGTTGTTAATTAATGATTATAAAGCACTGGAAAATATAAAGTGCTATATAAGTGCTAATTATTCTAAATCCCCAAAAGCACCGCAGTTCAAATTTTTAATTACCTATACGTTTTATTGAAAATGCATAAAGTAAATAATAAAGTTAACCTATATGTCAAAAATTATTGCCTGCCTGTACTGTCTTGTTCATCTCACTGTCTGAACTACAGTGGTAATTTTCTCAACTATAGCAATAATTTAATTTCAATAAAAGAAGTTTAACCAATATGATGGCACCCAGGCTTTGGTTCACTGTGTTATAAAATATGATTTCCTACACAGAAGAAAGTTCAGAGGGAAACAGAAGCAAACAGGATGGCTTTGAAAGTAGCATGTTGAATTTATTATATACTTTTTTAAAAGCAAGCGGTACAAAATAGAGTTATGGTTTCACATTGAATCCTTTTTTCCCATTTTACTTTGTATATGGAAATGCTCTCTTTTTCATATTCATTAAATTCAGAATTTTTTTAAAGAAAAAAAATATGATTTCCCCTTCTTGCCTTTACCTCCTCTTTCAGCTATTACAACTCAGTTAGCAAAATAGGATGATCTGTCATGAAACAGATCCAGGATACACTAACACCTGCTCATACTTGCTCAAGAGAGCCAATTTTTAAATTTTCAATGTGAACATTTACACTTTGGACATTAAGGCTTGATTAATTGTTTTGTTGATTGTCAAGATTTAAGAAAGTGATGGGGGAGGGTGGAAACAGGTAGGTGACACAGTGAATAGAGTGCCAGTCCTGCAGTCAGGAGGACCTGAGTTCAAATCCATCCTCAGACATTTGACACGTACTAGCTGTATGACCCTGGGCAAGTCACTTAACACCATTTGCCTCTAAGAAAGAAAAAAGAAAGGGAGGAAGGAAAGAAGGAAGAAAGGAAGGAAGGAAGGAAGGAAGGAAGGAAGGGAAGGGGGAAATGTTAATGATGTAGATTAATCTTAAAGGTGTGTCTTACATACATTTTTTCTCAGAGTTGATTGTTAAACATTTACCAGAACACTCTTGAATTTACCCAAAATACAGTTTTATATCAAATCAGCATGGATGATGTTAACATTTGCAGTCTTTTCTGAAGAAAAGAGAATGTAATGGGAATAGTAGTATTACTATTAGTAATAATAGTAATGGGAAAAGGTCCATTATTGGATTATTACACAAATAGCCTAAAATATACAGCAAAGAACAAAGAAAACAACAAAATGTGTATCTAAAGTCTGCCCACTAGGAAGTGACAAGGATAGTATTGTTGTAAATAGCACCTGGGTGGCACAGAAGATAGAGTGCTTAACGCAATCAGGAAGAACTGCATTCAAATCCAGATCAAGACACGTACTAACTATGTGACCCTGAGTGAGTCATTTAACCTCTGTCTGCCTACGGATAATAATAGTACCCATCTTTCAGGATTATTATAAGGATAGAATGAGATAATATTCATAAAGCACTCTGGAAATCTTAAAGCACTGTCTAAATGCTATAAAGCCCATATCAATGCTAGCTATTCTAGGTTAATACATAGCTATGAAGAAGTTAACTTAAACTTAACTAAATTTAACTAAAAAGTTAAGTCTACAGAATAGCAAATGGCAAGGGCCTAAAAGAAAGACATGAAGAATCAGGGTAACGTTTGTTCTACAGAGCTCAAAAAGCTGTTATAGAATTTGATTGGGTTTTTGACACCCAGTACCTATTTTTAAACATCCCTACTCATGGGTGAAGCACTCCTAACAAGCAACCCTCTGTAGCAGTGAATGGAAGGGGAAAAAAATATTTTATTTTTATTACTAAATTCACTGCTTCACCAAGAGGACATGAGCAAGAGCTTAACTTCCTCTTGACTTAATTTCCTTTATCTCCTCAAAAGGCTTAGTTCTGATTCTTCCATACCAGGAGATGTTCAGTTTCTGGGAACACCAGATGTCTTCACATAGAACTAGTCCTAGTTTAATTGTAAATGACAGAGGAAAATTCAAATAGATAGACAGAAATCCAGTCCAAAGAAAGGGTAAAATGAAAGAAATAGAATTCTGGAAGCTGCCTGCCAGGTCAATTCCATTCAATAAGTGTGCAGTTTCTACAGTATACGTAGTGTTGTGGTAGAGATTATAGGACTTGGGGGAATGGGATAGGACAGTAGAGGAAAAAGAAGATATGGTCTCTATCTCCATGATGAGAACAAGGGATAAGAGAGAGCCTCCATATTGTAGTGGTACCCATGAATATTAGGAAAGCTTCTAGAATGTTTGTTTTTGCCTTCAGTAGAAGATGTGTGGAAGAATCTGGAGAAGAATCATACAGAATGAAAAGGCTAGAATGGGTTTTGAACCATATAATGCGAGAGAGCACCCACCTAAATCAGTGAAACCATGGCTCCATCAAAGTATTGAAGAGATATGAAGCCATGCATACAGGTGAGGCACATGCTATGGATGTAAGTACTAAAGAAATCCATAGTAAAGAAAAGGTAGGCTTAGTCAAGGGAACCAGGTGTCATGGAAGAGGTGAATCTTACCTCCTGAAGTCTCACCTCACTTGAAGAAAGAATAGGATTACAACTGGCAGAAAAAATAGAAGCTCAGGTCCCCATGCTTGCTTAAACTTTCCAAGTGAACAATTACAGATATTGAGAAAAAGAACAAGGGAAGAAAGATAATTATTAGTTTAGGAGAAAATTTAGGTTTTCTTCATATTAGAAACCAGGCAGTTCAGAAGATGAAAACTGTTTAATACATTTTCTGGAGGAGGAATGTGACATCCTAGAAAGAGTACTAGACTTTGAATGGAAGATCTGGGTCCAAGTCCCAGATCCATGATATCACCAGGGGTCATCTGACCATGGGAAAATTCTTAGCTTCTCTGAACCTCAGTTTACTCATCCGTAAAACTGACATAATGGTGTTTGTACTACCTACCTCACAGGGCTGTTCTGAGGAATGTGCTTTGCCAACTATAAAGCACTATATAAAAGTGAGTTGTTATTCCCTTAATAGTTATATAAATTTCCAAATGATGCTGAACCACCTCCCCCAAATCCACCACATCCCAAATAAGCCATGTTTGGCAGGACTGCTTCACTTGAGGCTGTAAATGCCTGCTGGGGTGTTCAGTACAGATCGCAATGGGTAAAATTAACATGTCTTCATTTAGCAGCAAACCTGCCCTGTCCTGCTTGAGAAAGTTTGGCCCTCATGATTCTGTTTGTTTTCTACCAGACTCCCTTTCACCCGTGTTCACTGTCCTGCCACTCAGTTGTTTCAGCAGAAATGAGAAATGCAAAGTATGGAATTGGATTGGCCCCAGGACAAAGTTTGCTAGAACCACATTATTGCTATACCTTGAAATCTCATCATGTGTCCAATTGGCACAGAGCCACTGGCACCTACTGAAAGGAAAACAAACAGTTAAAGAGAACAGGGACATAAGCACCATTAGGCAAGGAAGCTAATTTTCCTAAGTAAAATATTTTCTCTCTGCAAACAAATTTTGGGGTTAGGGTTGGAGGAAAGGGAGGGTAAGAAGATGAGAGCAAGTAAGTTTCTTCCTGAATTCTTTTAAAGCCCAGTTACAGCATATATGAAACAATTTAAGGTTTCAATACTGCCTATAAACCTGTTCTCTTTATGTTAATCACTTATAATAAAATTAGATCAAGAGCTAAGTCTGTAAGCTCCGGAAAAGTATGAATATGCCTGGTGGGCACAAGTTCAGAGTACTCAGATACTAGATAGATAAACAGATAGATGGATAGATGGATAGATAGACAGATAGATAGATAGATAGATAGATAGACAGACAGACAGACAGACAGACAGACAGACAGACAGATAGATAGATAGATAGATAGATAGATAGGTAGGTAGGCAGATAGATAGATAGATAGACAGACAGACAGATGGAGAGATAGACAGACAGACAGACAGATGGAGAGATGGAGAGATGAGTACTGGTTATGCAAAGGTGTTTTGTAGCATAAGGAGTAGATCTTAAGAGGAAGTGATTATCCATGGTGCCAGCAAACAACAGATAGTAAATAATTTGTCATCACAGACATTTCCTAAGAGAAAACGGTTTACAGGGAACATATACCATGTTTGCAGCCTGCATGATTCATCCAGTATTGTTTGGCTATTCCAACATGCGCATACATACCTTTAAATACCTTTGAATTAGAATCAGAAAAACTGAGTGAACATCGAACACGTATAAACTGGAACCCAAGTGAACCAGCTTTCCTTATTTTCTGGGAAGTAAATCGCCCCCAGTGTTTTTTCACCAGAGTAGGTTGCAGTATGTAAACAGATAAATCTTGAGCCTGTCTTTTCCCAACACTCTACCATCTTTTTCCTGAAAACCAAAAGAAAGAAACCTACTCTCCTAGAGGGCTGGCTCCCTCCCTCAGCCTTTGCCATCCTGACGCCTCGAGAACTGACATCACTTCCTACTGCCCAGCTAATTGTTCTTGGTGAACCCTGCATTAAGGACAAAACAATTTGGGGCAAGAATCCTACTGAATCATAAGGCTGAGAAGGACCTGGAAGGAATCCCAGCATTCTCATTGGACTCGAGGCAGGCCTACACCTAAGTGTATGGATGCATAGTATGATTTTAAAGCTATTTTTCTCTTTGTTCCTTTCAGTGTCTAGCAACCCCAATAAGTTCTTGATAGGGACAAGGAACTGTGAATTCAACTTCCAGGTGAAGAACTATCAATGCAAGTTAGCACCTTCTCAGGAATTAGTCTTAGAGAGTCACCTAATGCAAGGGGGATTTAAGTGACTTTCCCAGGGTCACATACTCATAGTGCCTAAAGCAGGACATGAACTCAGATCTTCCTGTCTCCAGGGCCAATTCTCTGCCAATTATGTCATATTGCCTCTAAATCCTAAATCCTTTTTACTACATTTTAAGCCTGTATGCTCCCTAAGTCTAAGTCTCTGACAACTCTGCTTCAGTCATCTATTTGGATGGCTATGTGTTTGGATGATAGAAACCAATTCTTTTGGCTTAAGCCATAGGACATTTGTGAGATGGGAAGATATGTGCACTAAATAGTATTGATCCTATCCAAGCCATTCTCAGACAGGTATAACAAGCAAGATCAAAGCTTCTACTGATGCCTGTCAGGAATTTGGCCCTAAAACACTGGTTTATTGAAGGTTAGACACCGGTTTCTTTTCTCTGTGTGGTATTTTAAGTAAAATCTGTATGGCTTTCAGAAAGATGCTAAAAGACAAGGTAGAGATGACTGTATATGTATGTGTGTGTGTGTTTATGCAGATTTAGTGAGATTATTAACACTGATTATTTAATCACTGATTTTTTGCAGGTATTCTAATACCACTATTATTAATTTCTCACATAGAAGCAATAGAATAAAAGCCTTATCAAAAAAATTTTAAGGGAATGATTAATCAGATGAAATTCCAGAGTTATGATGAGTTCATCTGGACATCGTAATAAATCGGCAGCTAACTACAGGTATTATTACTTCAAAATGAGGAGATAGAGACAAAAAGCAATTTCATCAAATATTGTCAAGTATTTCACAGACAAACATCATAAATCCTTAAGATGAATTGCATAACAATCACAGACACATCGCATGTGTGACGACCAACTTTGATAAATTGGACTCTTCTCAGCAATGTACAGTTATAAGACAACTCTACAAGTCTCAGGATGGAAGGAGATACCTATATTCAGAGAAAGATCTAGAAAGACCAGAGTTTAAATGGAGACCGAAGCAATCTACATGCTATCGTTCTTTTCCATGTTTGATTTTCTTTTTTTTTTCCCATTGTTCACTCCATTGGTTATGACCCTTCTATACAACCAGACTAATGTCCAATGTGAGTGTATTTGCAGATCCTATACTTGATTGTATGCCACCATGGGGGGAGGGAGAAAATATGAAACTCAAGGGACTGTGGAACTGAATTTTGTAAACTAAAGGTAACTAAACAAATCAATAAAAAAAAAAAAGATGAATTGTGTAAGTGTTAAGCAGCCTACCTAAAATCATACATTCTGAGGGACATAAGGAAAAGAGCTTAGGAGTCTTGACTTGTAAATTACTAGAATATAAACTTGTATCAATCAAAGAGTTTTTATTAAGCATCGATTAAAACACATACATATAAAGTATCTGTCAGGCAATTTTTGTTGTTGTTCCATCGTTTCAGTTGTGTCCAATTCTTTATGATTCCATTTGGGGTTTTCTTGGCAAAGATACTAGAATGGTTTGCCATTTCCTTCTCCAGTTCATTTTACAGATAAGGAAACTAAGACAAGCAGGGTTACGTGACTTACCTATGGTCACACAGCCCAGTGTGAGTGTTTGAACCTGGATTTGAACTCAGGTCTTCCTAAATCTAGGTCTGACATTCTATCCACTGTGCCATCTAGCTACCTGTCAGTTAGTCAATAAGTATTTAAGAGATCACTACAAGTTAAACATTGTGCCTCAAGGAGTTTACATTCTAATAGAGGAAACAACATCAAATGATTAGTTACAAGATTTACATACTATAAATGGAAAATAATCTCAGAAGGAAGTTACTGAAGGGCGAAGGAGGACCAGAAATGGCCTCCTGCAGGAAGTGGGATTTGGCCTGAGTCTTGATGGAGCCGGGGAAGGTGGGAGGCAAAGGTACAGTGAAGAAGGGGAGTGTTGAGTATCATGTGAGGAACAGCACATGGGCTACTATAAGCTAGATCACAGAGTCTGTCAAGGGCAGTGAAGTATAAAAAGATTAGTAAAGTAAGAAGGAAGCAGATCATGAAGGGCTTTAGAAGCCAAATAGGATTTTGTATTTGATCCTATAGAGGCAATAGGTAGTTCCTAGAGTTAAGGGGGAAGGAGACAGATGAAAGGAAGTGACATGGTCAGACTTTTACTTTGGGGAAAATGACTTCGATAGTTGAGTGGAAGTTGGAATGGAGTAAAGTGAGATGAATTGGTGAGGTTCATTAAAAGGCCATTCTAATAGTCTAACTGAGAAGTAGATATACAGGGAGAGGAAGAGTGAGGAGCTGATTATGACACTGACTTTGTAGGACTGGTATCCTTGATGGTTATAGAAAAGTTGGGAGGAGGAGAAGATTTGGGGCAGAAACCTAGCTTGAACTGGCCTACTACAACCTATTATTTTATTTTCAATGTGAGGATTTGTACCTCAGAAATAGGCAGCTTATAAATCAGGGCATAATTTGTTTGGTTGATTGTCTTTTTAAAAAGTCTTCACATTTTATATTCTTAGAAGTTAAATTACTTCAAACTTGAAAAGGAAGATGAGCACAGCTAATTTAGAAACAAAATTTGGGAATGTAGAGGACTGGAAATGGCCTCCTGCAGGAAGTGGAATTTATCCTGAGTCTTGATGGAGCCAGGGACATCTATCTTGGCTGGTTGGCTTCTACCCAGTTTGAAAGTGGGAGAAAATGTTACAAAGGCAGGTTAAACTTAAAATTGTATCTGAGTTACTTTTTTCTCCTGGAGAGCTGGTTGTTGAACATTTACCAGCATGTCTCTGGTATGGAGGGAACAATAATCAGGCATATTAAGTTTGAAATGCGTTCAGAATAATTTGAGATGTCCAAGACAGATTTGGGCTGGATATACAAATGTGTGAGTTATCTTTAGATAGATAATAATTGTATGAAGTAATCATTGAACCCATGGAAGCTGATCATTAAGTAAAACAAGGTACTTGGAGTGGTGGGGAAGGTACTATTAGGTAAGGAAAGAGGGAGAACAGGAAAGTCTCATGTAATAGGTACACTGAAGAAAACTAGGCACTTGACAATATAGAAGAGAAGGGGTTCATTCCAGGCAAGGGAAGCAGACCGTGCAAAGGCAAGAATTCAGAAAACTGGCTGGAATGTGTGAGGAATAGCAAAAAGGTCTGAAACACTAAGTGCATCTACATTGGTTTCTACTCATGCACTTTTGCTAGCAGCTCACCATATGTAAGAATGGATCTTTTGGAGACGCTCACTTCCCAGCTACTAGGGTAGAGAGGGAAGAGGGAAAGGGAACATAGTAGAAAGATCACATATTAATTTGGAAATTATGCTATTGTTTCTTTGATTTATTATTAATTTCCATATCCATTAAATATTTTACTGTTCCAATGCTGTTATTTGTCTGAATCTATTAGCACTGTAAGCCACTTAGTACCAAAGCTAGAGTTAACTTCAGAATTTCCCACTTTCAAACTGGATAGAAGCCAACTAGCCAAGATAGATAAATTACAGTTTTAAAAAGTCAGCATGATTCAAAAATCAAATCTGTGGAGATCAAATATTATCTATGAAGCTAAATTATTGTGATTATAACTCATTTTTTGTAGGCTGTCTTTCTCCCTTAAGCCACTGTCATTTCATAAGAAAAAAGTCTCCAAATTTTATATTCTTAGAAGTTGAATGACTTCAAACTTGGAAAGGAAGATGAGCAGAGCTAATTTAGAAGCAAAATTTGGGAATGTCCTATTTCTGTGGGGCCTGCTAAAAGACAAGGAATGTCAGTCTTTCTTAAGTGGGAGAAGAGAAAAAGTCACCTGACCACCACATGCTCCTTTGCATGGCAATGACTCAGAGAGCCCTACCTCTGTTTCACCCACCCATGAATGCAAGTCATGAATTTGATTCCCAAAAGCAATTATATCCTGGGCAGTGATAGCGATGCAGAACAATTTATGTGGCATTTGAATCTATTTTCAACTAAAATTGATTAGCTTTTTTTTAATGGAAGGCAAGCTACTTGAATAACCAAGGCAGCTATAGCACCCTAAGTATACTGATAGCCCCAAACTGCCTCAAACTTCGATGGTGATCCCAATCAAGTGTAACCTAGAAAGTGAGTTTATTGTCCGAAGGACTGAAAGTAGAAGAGTTGAGGATTCAGTCCCAAATACTACATTTAAAATAAAAGGCATACCCAAAAAGGAATTGCTGTCTACTTAAGCAAGCCCTACTTTTTTAGGGGGGCAGAGGTATGTGGGATATTCAGGGAAGAATAGCACCTCTGCTCTGAACCTTTTTGAGGGTTGCTTGTCAACTTTTGGTGTCCACTTTCACCCTATTCTCATCTGTGGTTCCAAGAAGCTGTAGAATTCAGAGCAGGCACACCCCAGTAAACCCTCTCAGCAGATGGGCTAAACCAGGTTAATGGTTGATAAGTCTCAAACCAGTCAGTGTGTAAGAGAGATGTCTACTCCAAGCATCTAAAGACTTCTCCCAGGGGAATGGGCAGATGAGAACAATTTGTTTCAACTTCCATGAAGGCAACTGAAGCAGATGCTTTGAAGTGCTTAGATGTTGGTCAGACATCAAAGACACCAAGGTCACCCATCGCATCCTGGCCCATCACCAGTCATCTTGATTTTTGTCTTGCCACTGGACTTTGATGACTCTGGAAGAGAGAGTTTTTGAAGCAAAATGTGGGAATGTCCTATTTCCATGGGGCCTGCTAAAAGACAAGGAATGTCAGTCTTTCTTAAGTGGGAGAAGAGAAAAAGTCACCTGACCACCAGTTCTTCACTTAAATACAATTTACACACAAGTCAAGATATCACCCAGATGTCATTGGTCCTCTTCAAAAACAAAGGACAAACAACAACTACTTTTTTGGGGTTAGGTAAAGATTCAAGAATGATTTTTCTCCCTTTCTAATTCCAATGTCTCAGCAGGTTGATTTGAAAAAAAAATCTGTTATAGAAAAGGAAAAGATTTTTTATAGCCCTTTAAACACATGGAAGGGCTTTTTCAGGTTAATGCCTCTTTTTATTTCTCTTTAGACCTAATGAGCCTTGCTAAGGATCTAGCATTTTAGAATAACAAGTTTAGGAACATTTGCACTCAACTAAATGTTCATGAGTATTCAAAAACTGCATCTTAACTATGGTTTGAAAGTGAGCATCATTTATTTAACAACCACTTGCATAGTTAACTGTGTATTCTCACTTCTGTATATTTTATTTTTACTTTACTCAAAAACATACAGCTTTTGCCTTTGAAATGATACAAGTCCAACACTTGGGTTCATAAGATAAATTGCACTGAGGATGGGAGACACGGCTAAACCAACCATTCATATGTAATACTATCTCAGGGTTTGGTGGGACTATAAGCTCAAAATGATCCAAAAGAAGGGTCTCAGTTTCCACTATGGCAAAAAAAGCTAACATTGACCTAGACTGTATTGATAGGCATGGTCCAGGATGAACAAGTTAAGAGTTCCTCTATATTCTGGCCTGGCCAAGCCACATCTAGACTGCTGTTTTCAGTTATGGGTACTACAGTTTAGGAAAGACATGAACAAACTGGGGTGTGTCCAGAAGAGGGTGACCAAAATGATTAGAGGGCCGTATGGAATTGAAGGAACTGGAAATATTTAGCCAAGGTCTGTTCCTGGAGCTTCAGACTTTTCCACCTTCATCTGCTTAGCTGTCATCTTATCCTGGAGATGCCTCTGCTCCTGTGGGCCCATTCTCAGACAGGTGGATTTCAGCCCAGAAGCTCTATTTGAGAAAGTGCCATGCTTACTAATCTTCTAACTGCGACCCTGGCTCTCTGGACTGTGTACACACACACACACACACACACACACACACACACACACAGATTCATATATATTTCTAATATACTATATAATACACATTATTATATATAATTATATTATATGTTATATAATTTTATTTATTGTATCATATAATTATTATCAATTATATTATATATAATTATAATATATTATATTTGTATATATTATATATAATACAATATACATATATACATATATGTGTATATATGTATGTGTGTATATGTATGTATATATGTATGTATGTGGAGAGAGAGAGAGTCCATGATGCTTTTCAGGGCCTAGCACATTACCTGGCATATACGCAGTAGGCACTTAATAAATGTGTAGTCAATCTGTCTGTCCGTGTGTCTATCTATCTATCTATCTACCTATCCACCTATCTACCTTAGAGGCAAAGCCTCCTTAACTGACTGCAAGTATTTGAAGGGTTGTCATGTGAAAGAGAGACTAAACGTCCTCCTTGACCTCACAAGACTAGGGCCAATGGGTAGAAATTGCAGTAGCAAGTCGAGGGTTGATATAAGAAAAAACTTCCTAACAATTTGAGCTGTCTAAAAATAAAATGGGATGCTTATGGAGGTAGTAAATATCCCCCTCATTGGAGGCCTCCAATCAGACCATTTGTTAGAAATGTTGTAGAAGTGATTCTTGATCAGTTATAGATGGAACTGGGGTGGCTAGGTGGTGCAGTGAACAGAGCACTGGCCCTGGAGTCAGAAGGACCTGAGTTCAAATTTGAGCTCAGACACTTAACACTTTGTAGCAGGGTGACCTCGGGCAAATCACTTAACCCCAATTGCCCTGCTTTTCTCTCTCCAAAAAGAAAAAAAATTATAGATGGAACTAAAAGGCCCTTCTAGCTCATAGATTGTATGATTCTACGAATTTTGAATATGGTCTTCAAGAGTTGCTGTAGTCAATCCTTTGACAACAGATACACATCCGTCACTAGGATCAAAATCAGGTATATCATGTTGTCTGAAGTTAAATTCTTAATCATATAAAGTTTTAGGGGGACACATGAAACCAAATCAATGTCTACTTGATTTGAGAATGCAGTGGACAAAGTCACTATTCCCGAGCTTAGTAAAGAAAGTATGATAGTAAAGAAAATTCTTAGTAAAGAAATGAATGATATTTCCCTGCACAGATTAAGTTTTAGTAATGGAAGACAATAACTTGAAAATTACCATTTCACTTGATTTTCCACTGATGGATCATTTCTTGCCATGAAATGTCAGTGATCCTGTTAAAATGTATTTATTCGTTTATTTAAAAATTTAAAACTTAAAGAAAAAGCTCTAAGGCTATATTTGCATTAACACAACCATTTGCAAAGTAAGAAATTTTAGTATCTTTTGTTCTTCATGACAACAAATCATCAACTTGACTGATATTTATTTAGCTCTGAATTAATTACCTAGTCTTCAGATTAAATGAACCAAATGGACTGAGTTTCTGTGACACTACACAGACATAGTCTAAATTAGATATTTCCACCCAAATCCACCTCTGTCCAAACCTCTCACTTTGTAGAAGAGGACACTAAGGAAATATTATCCAAGGTCACAGTGGTAGGGTTAGAGAACATGAATTCACAGGGGAATCAATGGCAGAGTCACATGAATTGGTGGCTTACCACTTAAATTAAACAAACTCAATGCAAATAAGGGAAGGATGGGTATATTAAAGGCAGATGACAACCCAGTATATTCCTCAACTTTACTTTGTACTGGTTAGCCTGAAAGGTCTTAAGATTATTCTTTTTACAATCATCGACCCAGATCGTACCAATAAATCTCAAAACCTATATTTTCCTAATCAAATAACCATAAATTAAATTTCTTTAGAAATTCCCTCTGCACAGGGGGAACAATATAGTTGTGTTCGCAGTTTTTAGGTCAGTCTGAGGATCAGAGGGTTGAGAGGTCAAAATAGTGAACTGACCCTCAAAATGTGAGTCCTCTTAGATCTTCATGTTCTCTCAGTTCCTTTAGGTGGAAATGAGTTCTAAGAAATTTTCTAACAGCCCTGAAACTCCCTAAAGCTTTGTTGTTCCAGGTTAATCAAGCGTATATGACAGCAGAATTAAAGGTGCAAGGTGGTAGGTTGTGGTGTGTGTGTGTGTGTGTGTGTGTGTGTGTGTGTGTGTGTGTGTGTGTTTTAATGTTCTGCATCTAAAATGTGGTTTTTTTCCATGGGTACTTAACAGGTTTTAATTTTATAAAACATTGTGCAACCAGATACCTAGGGGAACAGTAATTAACTTGGATTATGTTTTCATTTCAGTGAATACCAAATGAGAAGCCTAAAGACTGATTTCCATGATCACTAAATGGAAAAAATACATAGCAAGGCTAATTTCTAAAGCTGAGTTCTTTGGTTGCTACGAACTTTCCTAGTGATATTTGCAATATTCCCCTTGCTTAAAGGGCCCTTCCCCAGGAAATAGAATGGATTATTAGAAATCATACAAGAAGTTTACTTTGGGGGGGGCACTTTTCTTTTTTCTTGGAAGTTGCTAATTTATTTTAATTTTACAAAGAGATGGCTATTATTTGCAAAAATAAGAACTAAGGCTTTGATTTTTAGAATCTAAGAACTCGTCACCTTTTTTTGAATTAACTAGAATAAACCTAGTTCATTTCAAAATGAGCATGATGTGAAGAATTTGAGCTCAGTCTAAATTATAGGCTTGAGACCAATGAGGAGTTCAGGGAAAAGACTGAGCCTCCTTTTGTGTGTTCAAGTCTGACGTCTTTGCCTCAATGCTCAGGGAATAGGAGCCCTAAATACTAACAGGTACTATAGAAATGATCCACCTACATAGTTAATTTAAGGTAATCAGTATATCCACTTCAATCAACTAGGCTTTTGCAGCAAAACAAATTAGACAACGAGAATTCTACCCAAGGAAAGCAGAATTTTGGTAAAACCTTCATTGGGATGAATTGGGAGTGTCAATTTGGATTAGGGAAATATTTCAGTTATAGCTTTGGGAACTAAGGCACTTTCATGACCTTCAGGTATATCCAGTCATTCTAACTAAGCTCTCAATGTGTGGCTTAACTTAGGGAGCCTATTAAATGAATGGATGATCCTGATCTGTAGTTCTGATGTTGATTGTTTGGCATGTAAATGGAGTACTTCCAAAATACCTGTTGGTGCTCAGGAATCCATTGTCCTCTAAAAGATTATAGACTTGCTGCACTGCAATCCCATTCATGCTACTAATTTGTATTTTCCAAGGCAATTTTGTTAAACAAAAGTAAACTTGATCCCCCATCCCAGTTCAAATTTTCCCAAAATTTGTACCTGTGTAGTTCGTTGCTGTGATTTCACTGGTTTGGCTCTATATAATTGGTGAGCAAGAAATCACTAAAATTATGTAAACAAATTGGAATAAATTGTCGATTGGAGTAAGCCACAGCCTCTTTTAGCTTTTAAGAATGAAATTTATCCATCTTCTGGAGATCTGAGTACTCTCCTGTACCCTAAGGATAAAACACATTACGTCTAGACCAAGCCAACCCTAGGCTGAAGCCCAGGAATTAACCTGTATAATAGGGAGCAGATAGGTTTAGGCCAGTAAAGCTGGAGTGAGGAGTGAGCTGGTGGTATCCATTATCACATTATCCAGGAAGTTAGACCTACAATCATGGGAATAATCACATTGATAATATACCTTCTTTACCACAGGGACCTTTTCTGACAGAATTATAGGTGATGGTCTGTCTTGTTCCATTCACTCTGGAGCAGGCTTCATGAAGAACTGAACACAACAGAATTTTCCTCTGCAAAAGATGGATTCATAACTTCTTTTAACTTATTTAATAGGTAAGTCTATTATGATACAAACTGCCTATAAAGGGCTTTGAGATCTGTTCAAGTTTGTGGGTGGTGGAAATATTTTAAAATATAGAGGTTAGTGCCTTAATCATATAGTTTTTCATAGGTACTGAATGAGTGATCTGATGTCTAAGCAGTATTGGTAGCAACAAACTCCCTATTCATTGCCAAATACTTCAAAAACAAAAAAAAGTGTGCCATTCTGGGTGTGGGGGGAGAGTCTTTTTTTTTTTTTTAAAGAAAAAGGACTTCTTCTGTTTCAGGTGCTACAAATGATTGCCCAAGGAAATATTCTTGGAGAAGGGGGGTGGCCACTGACAGGGAGGGAGCATCTCATTAATTAGGGAAGACATAATTGACATAACCTTGTCTTCCCAGAAAGACAATGAGGATAGTGTTTCTTGTTAAGGACAGGAACTGGCCTTGTGTTATAAACCAGGCTGTTCCAGGGGCAGGTTAAGCTGGTGAGGTTCAGTCACTGTCTTCTGCTTTAAGGGAAGCACTGCCAGGTGCCCCAAATGCTCTTAACCTGGACTTTTCATATAGTTGTAATCTCTTTAAGGAAAATTAGAGGCAGATCAAGCTCAGAATTATCACTTAGCAAGGACTTTTTGTCACCTTTAAAAAAAAAACTTTTACACCTGTGTGCCTGGATTGTGCTCAATGCCTTTTATATCCCCTTCTGAGCATTGCCCACCCCCCATCCCCCCAGGAAACTGGCTGAATTATCCTGGGCTTGCCTTGTAGGAATCTTTTTGGTAATAATTAAAAATGATTGGGACAACCTGCAGAAAGGACATTAACAGGTGCAAATATTCCCCCAGGCCTCTTTCTATCAGAGCTAGAGAGTCTACATTGCTCTCCACACAGGAAGCCACAATTCCAGGTCCCCAGGCCCATCTTCTACAGGTCAGGCCCCTGTCAAATGAAGGCCAAGCAACTGCTAAGGGGAGGACTCAGTACTTAGCACGTTGTCTTGCTTAATATGCTGGATAAATGTTTGTTGAATTGAATTGAACATCCTTCTGGAGGAAACTTCAGGGCTTCCCAAGGCCAGGATAGAGCAGGTAGAGGAACCAAGCTGATGCTAAAAAGGAATGACAATCTCACTTAAGGGAAAGTGGAAAGCCTCACACTCCTCTATATGGCAATATCCTTACCTCCTTGCCATCCCCCCATAAATGACATTCCACCTCCTCTCTGTCCCCAATGCCTGAAAATGTTCTCCCTCCTCACCTCTGCCTCTTGGAAACCCTAGTTCCCTTCAAGGCTCACCTCAGCTGCCACCTACTACATGAGGCCTTTTATTTTCTTTTTTTGAAGGAAGGAAGGCAAGACGTTTGGGGTTAAGTGACTTGCCCAAGGTCATACAGCTAGTAAGTGTAATCAAGTGTCTGAGACCAGATATGAACTCGGGTCCTCCTGACTCCAGGGTCGATGCTCTATACATTGTACTACCTAGCTACCCCTCATGAAGCCTTTTCTGAATAATAAATTTGGAGTAAGAAAACCTGAAAGTCAGAAGACCTGGGTTCAGTTATTAGTGCTCACCCCTACCTTCAGAAGTTATTTTCTTTTTCTGTGTATATTTAGTATTTCTATGTATACTGTATCACTCCAGTAGAAAGTAAGCTCCCTGAGGGCAGGGGCCATCTCATTTTTTTTTTGTCTTTGTGTCTCCAGCATGTACCACAGTACCTGGCCCATGAATAGGGACTTGATAAATGCTTGTTGATTTGATTGACTTACCTCCTCAAGTGAAAAGTCATTAACTCAGACACAGAAAATAGATAAGCAATTCCCTCAAAAAGAAAAAAAAGACTATGTGTAAGACATGAAGGGGCAAATGCCAGGGACAGAAGTTTGATGGAGTAGTCCTGCTTTTAAATTTATTCTATTTATTCTCACTCTCATTCTACTACTCTTAAAACAAAAAAAAATGTGATTCCTCAAATGCTCCACGGAAATCTGCTGTCCAAATGGTTTCCCTTATCTTGAATAGGATCAGGAAGAATCCCCAAATCTATAGAGGGAGAAAAACCCTCCTCCTGCGGAATTTCAAGCTTACCTTTGCAGATGTAGGAGATTCTGACACCTATCTGAACTTGGAGGCCAAAAATCTCATCTAAAACAAGTCCACTCAAGATTGACAACTTATTTCTGGACTCGAGGAGTCATTTGGCTTGACCTTATTGCCTCGGCAGACAAAATGATTTGTTCCTTAGTACGTGTGGAAAATGACAGAAAAAAAAATATTGTCTCAGAATTTTTAGAATAGTTTCTGGGAGGAATTTTACTCATTTGGAGTTCATAGGGATAGATATTTACTCATGTGGATAGATGTTTGCTCAGATATTTTACTAATGTCAATATAACCTAATAGCTACTTCTAGTAAATAACATTTGAAATACTGATACATGGTCTCACTAGAGTCACCAAATTAATATCAAGTCTCTCTTGAGAGAGAATCAGAAAATTTGGGAACTGTCCAGGTCCCAGAAAATTCATATAACCCATTCTCTTTCCTATATCATTTCTCTACATCTTTCCTATTTATAAAAAGATACAGATAAAAGAATTCTAAATCCTTCTTTCCTAACCCATGCTAATATTTAATAATCTGTATAGCTTATTCAATATTCATTCATTATCTCAACAAGCATTGATTGGAAGCCTTTGATACATCCACTGAAGGACACAAAACTAAGTAATACATGGCCCCGGTGTATCATCCAGCTGGGGAAATAGGACTGGTAGAAAAACAAACAAAGCCATGAGTACTACAAATAGTACAAAGCAGAAATATATCAGAAATATAATACATCAGAGAAATACAAACAGTGTGCTACATGGGAGCCTAGAGATCACTTCCAGGTGAGGAGATCAGGGAAAAGTTAATTCTGACCCTCAACTCCGCTATAATTCATGCTTTATACTCTCCCTGTGACTTTGGCCAAGTAGCTTTGCCTCAACTTCAGTTTCCTCCTCTGTAAAATGAGGATATTAGACTAGATGATAAGAGATCCCTTTGCAGCTTTAAATCTTTGACCCCATGGCCTTAACTCTGCTGCTCAGTAATCTTTTTTTTTTTTTTTAGAGTCAGAAAACCTAAGACTTGGAAGAACAGGGTTCAAATCCTAGTTTGTGTCCTTGGGTAAATTATAGCCCTTTACTGGATCATGATTTCCTCATTTGTGAAATGAGATTGGAATAGAATGAGCTCTAAAATCCAACTTTAAATGTTTTAATCCTGTCGATCTTAATCTGCTCCCATTCTCATTTTCCACTCAGTAGACCCACGTTGAGCTTGCAGATCACACATATAAGATCTCCAAGATCTTTTTCCATGCAATTAACTTTCTTATGTAAAATGTTTCCATGTATATGATGGATATTACTATCTGAATTTCCCTGTAACATCACAAACCCTAAATATACAAGGCACCAATAATCACTTCCCACCTGCCCCCAACCCAGTATTCCCTATCTTTATTAATGTCACTATCATCTTCCCAATCAGAAAGAGTAAGAGCCTTGGAATAATCTTTGAATCCTCCCTTTTTCTTGGTTTCCACAACCAATATCTAATCAACCAAGTTGTATTGATTCTACAGGGTGTCCCTAAAGTCTGAACACATATGAAATCTCATTAACTATGCATATTTTTGAGAAATGAAATGAATGAAATTTTCAACATTTTATTTAATTAACATAAATTTTAGCCAAGACACTATGATATGGAATAAAAGCTTTCATTAGCTATTGCAGACTATTTTCCATATTAATGAGATTAATTTAATGAATGAGATTTCTTATATATCTCCTATGACTTCCTATGTTTTCCTATGAAATCTCATTTATGCTAATTAAATAAAATGTTGTTGAAAATTTCATTCATTTCATTTCTTGAAAATATGTATAGTTAACGAGATTTCATGTGTGCAGACTTTAGAGACACCCTGTACTTCAACATCACTTACATTTCCCCCCTCATTTTCATTCCCCCAATACCATATTAGTTCAGAATTTTATTTCTTTTCATCCAGACAATTTTGATGGCTTCCTAAATGTTCTCCTTGACTCTGTCCCTTATCCAAAAACACACTGACAAAGAACACTTCTGATTGTGTCATTCCTATGGCTAAGTTTTCAGTGGTTCCCCATTATGTTACACCCTGGCATTCAGAGCCCTCTTCAGTTTGCCACCAACCTATTATTCCACTCTTATTTTTCATTACTGGTCTTCCCACACCATATGCTCCAGCAAAAGAGCACACTGCTCCCTGCTTTCTACGTTTTTCATACTATCCCTTCCACCTAAAATACCCTTTCTCCTACTACCACTTGTCAAAATTCTACATATCATTCAAGAGTGTGCTCAAATACTACCTTCTACATGAAGCCTTCCCTCTTCACCTGAACTAGAAATCATCTCTCTTCTCTGATTCCTCCAGTAGCATCTTGATTATACTTTCATAAAGGACTTATCACACTTGTATAATTATTCGAATACACATCTTCTCTCAAGCACTAGATTATAAGCTCCATGAGGGAGTTAACCATATCTCATTACTTCATATTTCCAATAGTACCTCACACAGTGAGCATATACAGTGAGTATTCAATAATCGTTTTTTGAATTCAGTTGAATTGATGATTCAAAGTTCTCTTCAGCAACCCATTAGCTAACTCCAGTACTGTGCCATGGTGACCAGGCAACCAGGTCTACCTGCTTATTTTCTGATGTGATGATTATCTATCACTCTCTTTAGATGAAGAGTGGAAACAGCCCTACAATGTCTCACCCATCCCCCTTCAGGCAACCACCATGGTGTCAGTTCAAAAGAAAAAGAAAGACAGTCTAACAAGAATTTCTAGTGATTACAAAGTACATAACAACGGGAATAGGTACAGTTTCCTCAGCTAGAGGACAAACAAGTGGATAGTGACATTAACCTAAGCTAAATGAATGCAAAACATACCAGGAAGAAAACTTTCAGAAGCTGTTGAATGGATCCACTAGCAATGGATTGGCTTTGAGGTTAACACTGGTTAAGTTTTGAATGAACTACCAATTGTGTGTTTATAGTTACATTTTTATGACATTTATTTATAAATCATGGTAATTTAAGAAGAGGAAGAGGAGAAAAAAATAAGAGAGGAAGGAAGAAGAAAACGAAAACACCTTTACCCCCATCCACACTAACCTCTCTCATTTTTTAAAAATTTTATTTATTTGTTTTTATTTTTCCAGCATTCACTTCTTTTTTAAATTCTTTATTTTTTTTATTTAATTTTTTTTATTGACTTGTTTATTTACTTTTAGTTTACAAGATTCAGTTCCACAATCCCTTGAGTTTCAATTTTTCTCCCTTCTCTTCCCTCCCCCTCCATGGTGGTGTGCAATCAAGTATAGGATCTGCAAATACTTTCACATTGTACAATAGTCTGGTTGTATAGAAGATCAACATTCACTTCTATAAGATTTTGAGTTCTAAATTTTTCCTCCTCCCTCTGCTCCCCATAGGCTATACTTGTACAGTCATATTAAACATATTTCCATATTAGGCATGTTGCAAAGAAGAATTAGAACCAAAGAGAAAAAAAAGAATATGAGACAGAAGAAACAAAGGAAAAGTGAAAATAGTATGCTTTGACCTTCATTCAGATTCCATCAGTTCTTTCTCTGGGTGTGGATAGCATTTTCCATCATGAGTCTTTTGGAATTGTCTTAGATCATTGTGTTGCTGAGAAGAGTTAAGTTTATCAAAGTTTGACCTCTCTCTTATTAACAAAGAAAAGGAATTAAGTAAAAGCACCTGAAACAAAATTGTATCTAACAATGTAAATGGCATCTTGTTCCAATAATCCTACACTTTTCTGATCTTAGGAGAGAGGTATACTTCATTCTCTGTTCTGAACTATTACTGATCTTTCACTTATTTTTTATTTCCTTCTAGCAAACTTTTCATTTATTTCATGGTAGTCATTGTGTTCTTTTGGTTCTGCTTGTTCTGCTTCCTCCCACTTAACAGTTCTTCCCATGTTTCTCCGAGTTCCTCAAAGTCACCATTTCCTACTACACAATAACATTACATTACTTTCATATGCTACAGTATACTATATAGTGTTTCAGAGATGGAATTCAGTTATTATATCTAATAATATTCCCCTGGCATTTTCAATATCATTCTAAGAGCTGAAATTCCTTTAATACATTCTCATCTTTATATTTCATTTATTTACTAGACAAAGGACATTAATAATTAACTATCTTAATCAACAAACAGGTCCTGGTGAAGAATGAAAAGATTTTTAACCTCCCTATACCTCAGTCCCTTATTTATAAAATAACAAAATTGGGCTAAATAATGTCTATGATACCATCTGTCTCTAAAGCTCTCTGAAACTTTTATTGAGTGACTACTGTATGCATGGCACCATGCTAGGTACTGGATTATCAGCATATTCTAAGTACACAAGAGCCAGAATAGGCAAATTTTATTCCCATGTTCTGTACTATAAGAAATAATTTCATGGGGAGGCTTCACTGTGTTGTACTAGAAATATGTTCATGTGACAGTGACATATGACAGTGAAGAGTCCTCTGGTGTTTCCAGAAATAAAGTTCCAAATTTCCCAAAGCTTTGTTTGCTATTAGAATATAAAATATGAGAGTGGCACCGTCTTTCCTGAGTTTCCTAAAATATCCTGCATACCTCTTCCTTACTGAGACACTGAACTCTCTCTCTCTCTCTCTCTCTCTCTCTCTCTCTCTCTCTCTCTCTCTCTCATTTTGAAATCAATTAAAGTGTAGATTTCCTATTAATTTCAAAAGATCTTAACACAATTCTCTCTAAGCTGGTCAAGGTAAATAGTTTGTGAAATGATCCTCAATGGGAAAGGAAGAGTGATATTGCATATCAAATCCATATGAAAGGCATAGCCAATTGTCTGTCTTTGCTTCAAGGTCAAGGAGATTTTTTTTTAAGTGTGCATAAAACTAAAAGTGAATGCCAGGAATGATGTTTAACCCATCTTGTCATTGGGATTTTTGAGCACGCTCACGAGGTGTGACTTCAAAGGTGCCTCTTGGATTATAGCCCATTTTGGTCTGATAGTGGGATTACACGTGAATAACCTACAAGAGATAAGGTATGGACAGTCTTTATATGAGAGAAAGCATGGTATTGCAGATTGGTGTTGTCAAAATCAAACAAAAAGAAGGGCCACTAAACTATAGATAAGGATCCTTGTGGGTGGCATATTGATTTAGAAAAGTACATATTGACATTATCTGTGTTCGACTGTATTTTTATTTATTTTGTTAAATACATGGTATATCCCAAATGCATTTTAATCTGGTTCAATCTGCACTAGAGAGTATGGGTGTCCACTCCAGGTGTGTTTGACATTTCTATAATGTAGGTAGAGAAACTGGCCTTTGAATCAGGAAGACAAAGATTCAAATCCTGTTTCTGATATGTTCTAACTGTGCGACCCTGGGCAAGTCTTTAACCTCTCCCTCCACTCCAGATAAATCCCTAAGCCCATAAATTACAGTGGAGTTGCCAGTCTGCATCAGAACAATGAATTTCCACATCAGAGGGGCAGTAGGATATAGCAAACAGAACACTGAATTTAGGATAAAGGGCTGAATTTGGGGTCCAGTCTTGTTACTACCCCAATTCATTCTCTTTAGCTATGTGACTCTGGGCAAATCACTTAACTGCCATAGACCCTCCTTTTCCTCATCTGTAAAATGAAAGGATTGAAATCTATGAACTCTGTTGTCTCTTTTAGATCTAAATCTGTGATCCTATGAAATTAAGGATCCAGTTCCCCACCACCACCAAAAATACTACATATGGGGCAAGGCCAGGAAATGAGCATTCATATGGCACCCACTGTGTGCCGGACATGGTGCTGAGCAATTTACAGTTATTTTTTATTTGATACTCACAACAACC
Source organism: Pseudocheirus occidentalis (assembly GCA_028646575.1). Classification (NCBI taxonomy): domain Eukaryota; kingdom Metazoa; phylum Chordata; class Mammalia; order Diprotodontia; family Pseudocheiridae; genus Pseudocheirus; species Pseudocheirus occidentalis. The sequence goes on from CM053597.1 coordinate 137,857,046, forward strand.
CTTTGAAGTAGGTGCTATTACTAGCCTGACTTTACAGTTAAGTAAACTGAGACAGATAAAGGTTATGTGACTTACCCAGGGTCACACAGCGAGTAAGTGTCTGAAGTTGATTTGAATTCAGATCTTCCCAACTCCAGGCTCAATGCTCTCTCCACTGTCTTGCTCAGCATATAGTCAGATTCATACATGCACACAAATATGTGTGCATGTATGTGTGCACATTTTATAGGTGTGCACACATATTTTATGCATGAATATATTCACATGTATAAACATATTTTATGAATGAAAGCATATACACATGTATATATTTCTATATACACATACACATGCATATCACATTTTATTTACACACATAAACATATATACAAATGTTTGTGTGTACATGTATGCACATGTATGTGCATATTTCATATGTTGCATATAGAGTTCTGCTACATGTACATATGTGTTGTATATATAAACATGTCTGAGTATTACATATGTGGCTATGAAGCAAATAAACATTCTATTACCACTCATAATATTGAATCGATATCCCAAAGTGGATTAAGAGTTGGCCTTGAAAACAGGGGGACCTGGGTTCAGATCTCACTTCTGACACACAATGACTGTGTGATTCTAGGCCATCTTCAGTGCTAGTTGTAGAGAATAAACTGACCTGCATTGGTAGGGGGAGCTCCCTCACTTTGAAATTTCCTTCTCTTGTGACATCATAGATCAGTCCCCATCTTATGAGAGGGGACTAGACATAGGCCCCACTTCTAATATTAAGAAAAGTTGCTTTGATATGACTGCCAATTCAGAATACTATTATCATAGCAAATGTTCCCACAGGTGTGTATAATAATGTATTAATTATATAAAAGTGATGACCCTAGCTATGTGTGACCACATCTTAGAGTCCCACTTGACATCTGCATAATGGGGCTAATAACACTCACCCTGGCCACTTGGATGAGTAAGTGGGAAGATTCAGTGAGATAAGGCATCTAAAACACTCTGTAAACCATAAAGTGCTGGATAAGTACCACCTCTTGTTGTCAGAGCCCTGGATTTGGAGTCAGGGGAGTCCTGAGTACTTACTAACCTTGCCTCTCATCTTTAGTAGATGTGTGCTAATCAAGTCACGTCCCTTCTGTGAGATTCAGTTTCCTCATCAACAAATGGAACAATTACCTCCTACCTTGTCTTGGCAATAGCCCACCGCTTGGTCTCCCTGCCACAAGTCCCTACTTTAGTCTACCTTTCAATCAACTGTCCAGTGACCTTCTGAAAGGGCAGGTCTCACCAGGTCATACAGCCCCCTACTTAGGTAACTCCAGTGAAGGGCTCTTTATAATTTCCAGAATCAGGGCAGCTAGGTGGTGCGGTGAATAGAACACCAGCCCTGGAGTCAGTAGGACTTGAGTTCAAATCCGGCCTCAGACACTTAACACTTACTACTCCTATGACCTCAGTCAAGGCATTTAACCCCAATTGCCCTGCCCTCTCCCCTCCAAAAAGCAAAAATAATAATAATGACAATTTACAGGATCAAATATAAAAGCTTGTTTGGCATTCAAAGATTATCATAAGCAGCCCACTCCCCCACCTTTCCAGCCTTCTTATACTTTACACCCCACCCACCCCCACACACTCTTGTTTAGTGACACTTGATACTCCTTGAACAAAACTCTGCATCTCATAACACCAGGCATTTTTGGGATGGGTCCTCCATGCCTAGAATCCTCTCTCTCTTCTCTGCCTCCTGAATTCTCTTGTTTCTTTCAAATCCCTATCAAAGAAGCTTTTTCCAACCCCACACACAGTTGTTTTTTGTCTCCCCCATGGGAATAGAGACTTCTTGAAAGCAGGGACTGACTTGCTTTTCTCTGGATCCCCAGCACTCGATACAGTGCGTAGCTCTTCTGTTCAGATGTTTTCAGTCGTGTCCAACACTTCGTGACCCCATTTGGGGTTTTCTTGGCAAACATACTAGAGTGATTTGTCATTTCCTTCTCCTGTTCATTTTACAGATGAGGAACTGAGGTAAGGTTAAATGACTTGTCCAGGGTCACACAGTTAGTAAGTATCTAAAGCTATATTTGAACCCATGAAGATGAGTCTTTCTGAAACCAAACCCATTGCCCTATCCACTGAGCCACTTCTCTGCCTCTATGCCCAATGGATAATAGGCACTTAATAAACGTTCACTGACTCACTAACCATAGTACTTGCCTTACAGGGTCATTATAATGATCAAATGAAATAATGTGTGTAAAAGCACTTTGCAAACCTTAAAAGGCAATATATTATCAGCTCTTAATATTGCTAAGATTGTCTTATAAACGAGAGATGTACACTTGTCTATAACATCACCTAGGGGGAAGAAAAGCAATGCAGAAACATCATCATACCTGACCTTTTAGTCTAGATTTTCAGTGATAGAGGTTTTTATGTCTTTATTATAAAAATAATTGTAATAATTAGGTTACTTCCGGGACTCAGAGTTGGGAGGGACTTCTGAAGTATTAATTCAGCCTATATCTGAATAATCTAATTCAATCTCACAATCAGTTACTAAGCACCTCCAGGGGACTGGAGATTCAAAGACAAAAAAGAAACTGTTCCTGCCCACAAGAAGCTTACATTCCAACCCAGGAGACAATAAGGATAAGGACAAAACAGACTTGTGATTATTGGTATAGGGACTCCCTGATAGGGGCACTGCCTAATGCAGTTGAATTGATATTAATTGAATTAATTAGATATAGTATTGAATTAATTGATATTAAATCTTTAACAATCAATGCAGGATGGCACCTTCTCTTAGAGTCTTAGAGTTCTTCCTAGAGCTCTGAGAGAGAAGTTATTTGCCACAGGTTATATAGCCAGTAGTTGTAAGAGACAAGACTTGAACCCAGGTCTTCCTGGTTCCAGAGGCAATTTCCTATCCACAAAACATATGCAAAGTAACTAAAAACTAATTTGAGTAGAGAGGAGGAAGGACACTAACAATTTGGGGGTCCAGGACAGGTCTTACATAGGAGGTGGTATATTGACTAAGTCTTAAAAAAGGTAGGGATTCCCAGAGATAGAAGTAAAGAAGGCAAACATTCTAGGCATGGGAGACAGCTAGTGCTAAAGCATAAAGGAGGAAGGTAGAATAATGTATCAACTACAATGAGACTTGAACCAAAGAATGCATAAACAAGGTCCCAATCTATTACATATAGGAGAGAAAATGATCCAGCCCTTGCTGGAAGATTCCTAATGAAGGAGAGCCAACCACCACTCCAGGTAGTCTATTCCATTTTCAGACACACCCTACCTGGTAGAAAATTCCCTGTATATGACATTCCATTTTTTCTCCATGGCAGTTCCCTATTTGGAATACTCCTCTTCAGCATCTCTACCTGCTGGCATTCTTGGCTCCCTTCGGTATGGAAGGCAAGTGCCACCTCCTACAAGATGCCATTCCTGATTCCCTCAGTTATTAATGCTATCCCCCTCTCCACCTGCAAGTGTTTCCTGTGTACATATTGTGTAATTCTTTATTTAAGAACCAGTTGTCCACCTTCCCCTAGAAAGTAAACTTCTTGAAGGCAAGGAATGTCTCAAATTTTTGTCTTTATATTCCTAGCATTCAGCATGGTGCTTGTTGAATTGAATCGAAGGTTTTACTTACACCAAACCCAAATCTGCCTCTCTTCAATTTCGGCTTTCTGTTCCTAATTTTTCATTCTGGGGACAAACTCCAGCAGGATCACAGCCAAGAGACCAAAATGGAGAGGACACTGAATTTGCACTACTTAGCAGGCTAAAAACAATTCAAGTTAGTTAGCATTTAGTTATCAAGTTACCCCTGTCAAATAAGGTTACATCTAAATAAGAAATAAAGTTGGTCTGGCAGGATTTTTTCTTGATGAAGCCAAGCCACCTCCTAACTGCTTTCCTTTCTAGTTCACTAACCATCTTAGTGCTACCTCCTAGTATTCTGGCAGAAATCTAAACTCACTGGTCATTACTTGCAGAACCTACTCTTTTCCATTTGGGGGGCAATTTGCCTCCTCTAGTTCTGAAACACTATTCCCATTCCCCATAATCTTCCAAAAATTGCTAACAATGGTTTAACAATCACATTCAAGAGCTCATTCCGGGGATATGAATGTCATGGAACATTATTGCTCTGTCAGAAATGATGGAGGGAAAACAGCTTCATAGATATCTGTGAATGAATGCAGAATAAAGTGGGTCAAAGTAGAATTATTTACATACAATGACTGTATTACCAACTCTGATCAATACAATGACCAATCATCATTCTAGGAAGCTAATATGCTCCTCACCTTTTAATGGATATCAGTGCAGAACGAGACATATGCTTTCAGAAGTGACCATAAAACATAAATTTGTTATATTTACTACACTTTTGGTTGTAAGAAAGGGTCTTGGAGAGAGGAGAAATACATATCAATGAAACCTTTTTTAAATATATGAACAAAAACTGAAGGGAATTCAGAAGGGAATATAGGGCAATATTGACACTTCCACATTAAAATTAACATATTTTTTTAAAAAGTCATATGAATAGATCCATGGTTTCTTTGCAATCTTCTTTTTCTATCCTTTGTATTTGGAATTATTGATGTTTGTTGATGACTGTCTAATCCATAATTCTAAAAAAAATTTTTTTTAAGGTTATAAATACTGAGACCTCACTCATCTTGTCCTGCTCACTTTAACTCATGAAGAGTATCAATGTGCCCTTATGTTTCTTTTTCTTACTCTGGGCAACTTTATTGGTGATTTCTCTTCTGTGCTTTCTAATCCAAAGACTTTTGTCTTTAGCAGGATAAGGAGAAAGAGAATGAAAAGGAAAAGAAGAATTCCATAAAGGCAAAGGAGTATTTTACTTTTGTTTCTAGACAACGAATAGCAGAATAGGCATGTACATCTGTCTCTTATAATTTTGGATACTTTGAATTGAATTAAAGCAGCAGCAAGGCCCTTTACCCCTTTATTAATATCCATCAAAGTGGCACGAGAAGTATATATTTTTACTGTACTTTTATAAAATGTGTGTTCCTCTTAGTTACTGACACTAACTATAAAATAAGTAAACATTATAATAGGTAGAATTAAGATAGCACTTTGTGATAGCTTGACATGTTCTCTCATTTGATCTTTATAATAACCCTATGAGGTGGGTACTATTATCATGCATGTCTTATAGATGAAGAATCTGAACCTGAAAGAGGTGAATGACTTGCCCAGGGCCACCCAGCTAGCTAACTTCTGAGAGAGGATTTTAATTCAGGCCTTCCTTACCCCAAGTTCAGCATCCCACACATTACATCACCTAACTGCCCCAATATTGGTCATACAAAATTTCCTAGCTGAAAGAGATCTTAGAGATCTTTTAGTCCAGTCTTACTAGGATAGAGAAATGGGCCTGGAGTCAGGACGACCTGAATTCAAATCCAGCCTCAGACACCTATTAGGATGACCATGGGCAAGTCATCAGCTTCTGTTTGTCTTAATCCACTGGTGAAGGAAATGCAAACTACTCCAATGTCTTTGCCAAGAAAACCCATGGATGGTATTGACTGTGCTATGGTGTAAAGCCAATCAGCAGTAGATTCCTAAAAGAATGCTACTGTGAACAGCTTTTAAGATTCAGATTACACAGTATTAGTGAACACTCTGTTTATTCCACTACAAATCTAGATTCAGTAAAATTTTCACAGTATCAACAATTCACAATATTATATACAATCTTCAGAACAAGGAAAGTC
>CM053597.1:137863325-137881324 GCA_028646575.1 Pseudocheirus occidentalis
AACAGGGGAGTGTCTCAGCCAATAGCATTCTTCCACATCAACAGGGGAATTCATACCTTTTCACCAGTTCTATACTTAGCCCTAAGTTACTAGGATCTACTTAACCCTAAGTATATGATCTACTTAGCCCTAAGTATCCTATCCAATTAGCCCTAAATATCAAACAAATTGATTACCATTACATATGGTCCACAGGGTCCTGAAGAGTTGGGTACCACTGAACAGCCAAACAACAATGAACTATTCCACACAAAAGGAATTAGAGACCCACGAGGATATACTTACCGTATTTTAGATTAATTATTAAAATAGTCTGTATTATTTAGTCATTATATCAGACTTTCATTTCAAACCCTGAATATGTCTTCCAAACTGGTTTGGTGAAAAATCTAGTTTCAAATGGATTTTCTAAACAATAAAAGAAGGTTTTCAATTATCCAAAGGAAATGTGTCACTTCAAAAAGATCTAAGGTCAGACCTCTGAAACTGTATAAAACTTGCAGAGCAGCTGGAATGCTGAACTCAGATTCAGGAAGATGCAGATTTGAATCCCAACTTGCACACTAGCTTGGCAAGATACTTTAAAAAAAAATCACCCTGTATGTCAGTTTCCTCATTTGTAAAAAGGAAGTCATAATACGTGTAGTAACCATCTCACAGTATTATCATGGAGCTCAGATTAGAAGTGCTCTATAATTTTTAATAAATTATATTTAATAATATATAACATATTATATTTAGTCAATTGCATTTAAAATTTTGATAAATTAATAAATAATAAACAGCAGTTATTAATTTTGTTCCTATAAAATAAAATTATTGACCACTGCCAGTGAATTTAATCAACCTTTCTGGTCAAGGCAGAGAATTCAGTTAATGAGTACTAATTGTACGGGCCAGTATTATCTCATTACTAGAAAAATTGCAAAATTTCTACTTTTTCTTTGCATTATATAGGTGTAGCTTAAGATAGAGAGAACAAGAACATATTTATGAAGTACCATTGAATGAAACACTGCTTTGCCTAAGAATGTTTGACGTCCGTTATTGATTCTCCTCTATTTGTAAGGGATGAAGCGCGTGTCATGCAAATGAAAGTGACAAGTGATGTAGCTTATGTCAGCTCCTCTTCATGACCATTGCCAACTGACCAGTTAGGCACTATAGGATGATCATTTTTAAAGAAACTATTAGTTTTCATCTCTTCAAATGACCCATTGAAGTAGATTACCTACATTTTGAAGATGACATAAATATGGTAACAAATAGGAGAGACCTGTGATAGCAACATTACAAATGTCAGATTCCCAAATCCAACTCTCATTTTCCTCATCAATCCTCATCCTCCTTTTTGATTCAGCTTCCCATAAAAACCATGGCTGATATGGGAATAGAGAGAAGGAGGAAAACAAATCTACCCTTGATCATCATTATCAAGTACTATTTATAGAGCATCTATTGTCTAGAAAAATTACAACAACACAAATCAGTACTATCAAAGAGAAAGTTGACTCAGGCTTTTAGTCTTTAGACTTAGGATGGCTTCTGGAAAAAGGTTAGCACTTGGACTTATTTTAAACTTGAATGCAAATTAAGTAAGCATCTTTCTTATACAAAAAAGCATTTGGTCGCTATGTAAAATCAGGTTTTCACAACCATTTGTTAAATGAAATGATTATATTTATATTCACTTTAAGGAAAATTTCAGAAGTTTTGAATTCAGAATAAATTTATTTTTAATGCTTTTCTTTAAAGGGCAATTCTAATTTAGTTTAAAGTTTTACGTTAATATTCGGTTTGTACTTGTTATGTGGAAGATACTGGATGGGTTTCAAAATGTAGCTTCTTAAAAACCAGTGGTGTCAAACTCAAGTAGAAAGGGGTAGGGGTGCCACTAAATCTTACATAAGGATCCCTGCTGGCTATATGTATTGACTTGGAAAACCACATATTAACATTCTCTATCTTCAATTGAAGATTTGTGTCTTTATTGAATATTTCCCAATTACATTTTAATCTGGTTCCAGCCACACTCATGAAGTAGGTCGAGTGTTTGACACCTCTGTTTTACACCATAAGGATAGCAATGGCTCTCTGAATTGTTCAGTGAAAAGAACACTAGATTTGGAGTCAGAAGACCTGGGTCTTTGCCCTTTTTCTATAAAACAACTTTACCCTGATCTGTAAAACAACTAGATTTAACTGAGAGCCCTTCTAGCTTCAACGACAATCTTATAAAGTTTTGTTAAATTGAATCATACAGTAGGGCTATATATACTCTTTTTAAAAAAAATTTTTTTTTGCCTTTTGGAGGGCAATTGGGGTTAAGTGACTTGCCCAAGGTCACATGGCTAGTAAGTGTTAAGTGTCTGAGGCTGGACTTGAACTCAGGTCCTCCTGACTCCAGGGCTGGTGCTCTATTCGCTGCGCCACCTAGCCACCCCTATGTATACTCTTAATGGTAAAAAGTAAAATATGTTTTAAACTTATGAGGACATAGATATTTGCAATTCTTGCCCTGTCTGTTTTTTGATAAATACATGCCAAAAATGAAATTACACCAAAAATCACCCCTCATGCCTTTTTAAATGTGCACTGTGACACACTGAAGGTAAGGGACCACCACATGTCTAGCAATGATGTGAAAGACATATCATTAGCTGCCTTTCTTGCCTATGTCTATTCACAGCAGACAGTTCTGGGCCATGCTGGATCATCAGTGGGTCACTGGGTCATGCCCTGGTGACTCAGGATAGAAATTGCTTTCCAGTTTTTGTTACAAGTCATGCTTGATGTCAAAATATGTCATGGTCTCTTTTCCAAGATTTAATAAGTTCATGAATATTCACTTAAGTACAGGAATCAGTTAGCTTGGCTTTGTTTATTCTAAGAGGACAAGATATCTCACAATTAAATCTGATGAATTGCTTTGCCCTGGACCAATGAACTTCACCTTCTACCTTCTCCAGTTACTTAGTTCAATATTTCAAGAATTTCATGACTGACTGATTGATTTTGGTGTATATACTCTCTCCAACAAGGCAAATTGACTAGCCATTGTGACTTAGTCTTTGAGCATTATTAGGAATAGAGATAAGAAAGGAACCTGTGATTTTTTTCAGTAGAGGGAAATTCTGCATCAGGAAACTCTCTCTACTAATGCAGGCCAGTACTTTCCTTACAATTTAAGAATTTAGAGTTGCCTTAGTGCACACAAAGGCTGACACATTCAGTCTTGTAAGCAGTACATGCCAGAGGTGGTTTCCTGGGCTTCCTAGGTCTTCCCTGCTCTAAGGTTGGCCATACCATACTAAGCATCACAACAGCCAAGAAAATTAGGCCAACCTGATGTTGAGCTTCTCCAGCTTTAGCTAGGCTGGTCCTCTTACAATAGACCACAAGCTGGTGTCAGATCCTTTCCAGTTTGGCATGATCTGCTGGAGTTTACAATCCACTGGCAAGGTCTTTGAAAACCGGGGGTCACTTCTGTGAATTGAATCACAGAACTTTAGCAGAGCACTCTTCAGACTAGCTGTTATAAATTATTCAAGTAAAGGGCTGTTACTAGTTCCAAAATGAATTTTTCTGTTAATAACTAATTGCTAATATCAGTGTGGCTTAATTCTCTGAGAATGCTTACACAAGCAGTTTGAAATAGAAAGTTGGGGTAATTATATGAATAATTAAGTGTTGTAGGGCAACAATTTTGCCTCAATTATCTGAACAGTTCAAGCTAAAATGTTTTGTATCCAAATTATCTGGATGAATGCCCCTATGCTACCCTAATTTTGTTCACATATTCATTGTGTGTGTGTATGCGTATTACCAATATGTCTTCCCAGAAAAAAAAAACAACATAACATAAAGCAACATAACACATGGACAAAGTACTAGACTTAAAGTCAGCCTACTTTGGGTTCAAGTCTCAGCCTGGCCACTTACTAATTTTCTGACTGTGGTCAGGGTAATTGACTGCTCTGAACCTGAAGTCCTTGACGGATAAAATGGAAATATTCATAATAACAACAGTTAGCATTTGTGTATCACTTAAAGGTTTTCAATGATTATCTCATTTAAACCTCACAACAATCCTAGGAGGAAGATATTATTATTATCTCCATTTGTCAACGAAACAAACTCCAGCAGAGTTGTTAAGTGACTTATCCATAGTCATACAACCTGTGTCTGAGACTGGATTTGCAGAGCTTCCTGATTCCAGGCTCAGCTTTTCATCCACTGAATCACTTGTCTAAACTATATACTTCATTGGATTGTTGTAAGGAAAACATTCTCAAAACCTTAAATGAAACCTACATAAAACGTAATATGTAAATGTATACATATATATAATATATAAATGTAGGTAATTTGGTAATGTTAAAAGCAAAGGGATCATGAATTAATTAATGAGAGACTCAGTTTTTGCTCTTAAGGATATTTTGATATGTGAATTTAAATTACTCTGAGGTCTTTAAGACAGAACTTCAAAATCTAACAAATTGATATTTTGTTTTCCCTTCCATAATATTTCAAAGGATCCTGTGATCTTATCAATAGGAGTATTCCCTTCATTAGTGCAGCTTGCAACCCATCCATGCCTTCTCATCCTGTGCAACTCTTGCCAAGGTCCTCTCATAAATGCTTTCCCTGGTGAACCCCCAACGTTCAGAGGACTTTCCTCTAAATCTCTTTATAGTGCATGAACACCAATGAAGTACATAGGTTTCGCTACATTGCCTATCACTCCTTGACCTCATTACATGTCTAATCCACCTCCTTTTCTGATCACACATCTCTCTGACATCATCCTTTACAATACCTTTACTATGCAACTCCTCACTGTTAATATTACTCACACTTACCACACGTTTCTCTACTATCCATCAAATAACCTTAAATTTAATTCTTTGAAGACTGTAATACAACCAAATTCCATCTAGAATCCCTGGAAGAATATGAATTTTTAAAAAGATGAGCCTCTTTTTCACAGAGAAGCTTGGGTCATTAAAAAGCATTACCCAGTTTTCCAAAGATCCACACCACACCTCCGCATGAATTCTGAGCCCAGGTCATCACCCAATCACTTCATCTGCCCAAGGAATATGTACTGATGGACTAAGTCCAGGGGTCATCTATGCCTGCAACCACCTGTCGTGGTATGAACAATAGGCATTGTTGATCCACTTTGTTTTTCCTATATGGAGAGTTAGAATGAACTCTTTTGAATGATTACTGATCTCACACAGGAGACTCCAACATTCTGGAGACTGATGTAATCAGCACAATGTCATCTATGATGACAACTATTATTTGTAAAGCACTTGGCACAGTGCATGGCATATAGCTGATACTTAATAAATGCTTTCTCCCTCTTCCCTATTAAACAGAAACATATGGAAAGCTTCTTCATTTATCAGGAATTCTTCCCTTTAGATTCTGCCATAGCTATCTTCTGTGAGAGTGGCAACCACCTTTAGTGAATGAATATGTATTGCTTCATGCTTGATTTGATATTAACAACCATAGTTATCTCTGTTGATATATCTTTCAAGGAATCTTCAATCTTTCAAGGAAAATAATTCAAGGAATTATTTTGACATATGCCTAGAAGATATCTTTTGAAAGAGATCCTGTAAGTCAGTATCTTGTTCTTTTGAATCAAATGTACTTTGGGTGAAGACCCAGTCCTTTAAAGGAATGTTTGATACAGCCTGTCTTATTCTTACCCATGTTGAGACTTGGTAAGTCATGCTTTTGGACATGCCTAATGGCATGGCCCTTCCTCCCATTTTGGAGAATGAATAAGTGTCTTCTGACTGTTTCTTGGCAAATCACTGTGGTAATGAACAGTCTTTTATTTGACCATTGAGTAAGAAGTCAGTATGCATAAAGAAGTCTTGAGAAGATTTGCTTTCTCTCTGGTGGCATCTCACATGGACATCCTATTGTCTATAAATGTGGGGTCTTTGTTTCTCTTTTCTTTTATTCTTTCTTGACCTTATGTGAATGAGTATCTGGAGAGAGAACAGACAAAGTTATGACCTTGTAAGCTCCAAAAGGCCAAAAGACCCATTAGAGATCAAGCAATTGGAGGCAGTAGCAGAATCCAGTAACTACAGCAACAAAATCCTAAGAGGAAATACCCTGAGGAGTAACCTATTTGACCCAGCCCATCAAGGAATAAGAGCAACTGAACAACGTAGAAACTGTCTATCATCTGTGCCATACCCAAAGGTAAACTTGGTGGGGACTTTAAGAAAAGAAGAAAAGATTCCTAGGGCCAGGGAGTCAGTCCCTTTTGGTTTGAAGAGGGGTCCAGTTTTTTTAGCAACCACTCTAAGTTTGGATGACCTCTACCCATATTCCAAATGGACATACAGAGGGGAGAATGCACCTCCAAGTTTAGACTTTTACTTTGGGTCTTGTTATCCTTCTCAGTAAATATCCCTTTATAAAAACAAATTAATATTCATTGGCTTATTGATATTAAGGAATTGTCATTGTTTCATTGAAAAATTGTCCCTTTATAAAAATTGATTTATATTCACTGACTTATTGATATTAATTATTCATTGATATTAAGAAATTGTCTTTAATAAAAGAATTTGTTCTGTAAAACTTAGACTCAGGCAAAAGGTCACACTCAAGGACCTATACAGTCACATGAGGACTTGAGGCCACAGGTTCCCCACCCATGCCCTTATACCCTTCAGTGAAACTGTAACTAAAGATGTGTATCTGCTATAAAATATTTTATGTAAGTAGTTGCCTATTCCCTTCTCAAACCTTCAAGAATGTCTTCAATTCTTTTGTATTTTATTATCATAAAGATTTTGCAAAGACAGGGAATAAGAGTTGTGGGTAAATAGTTATTGATATTTCCTTAGCTACCTTTTTCTGGTAATAAGAGTTTCAAAAATCTTGAAAATATATCCAAGTCCCCTTGAATTATGTTGCCTCTAGCAGGAATCTCCTCTGTACATTTTTGGTCTAACCTAGCTGTCTTTTCCATTTTTGTTTTCTGTGGTATGGCTCCTCCTTCATTGTTGGATTCCACTTGTGAGAGTTTCAATTTCATTGATGGAGAAAATAGTTTGTTAGAGAAATTGTAAAAGATCTTTTTTTACTTTTTGTTTATTACTTGCCTTTCTTCCAGTTCCGTCTTTAGGGAGTTGGTCAGTCAATAAACCTTTGTTAAGTGCCTGCTGTGTAGCAGGGACCTGGGCTTAGTTGGGTTTCTCACTAAGCTTTCTTTAAATTTCTTTTTTTCTTCATGGCTTCTTGATAAATTCTGAGATGACTGCGTTCATAAATTGCTACCACCCCATCTGCAAAATTTTACAAACTTTTATATTCTAAACCAGGATTTCATTTGACTGTTACTAGTTATCTGCTTGGCAAAAAGATCAAGTGTTTGCTGTCAAAAGCAATTTCTAAACAGTTTTGGTCTCCTTGTTGTGGCAATTGATTTATATCAATTAAACTTTTTTAAGCAATAATGTAGGCAATAGTGATTATGTGGGTTGTTACTCTTTTTTTTCTTTTTTTTATAGCATTAATGGCTTGTTTCAATAGATCAGGTTGGAGTTATCTCAACATCTTCTCATTTTTATTCTTTCTTGGTAGTCTGTTTATAAATGGATAGCTAATTTGGAAATGGCTGGCTGACGATTCCATGAATCTAAAATTACAATCAATTTCATTTTTTATGGTATTACTTGATACTTGCTGAGTATAAGTCTTCCTCATTCTCTTCTTCAAGAAATTGTTCATAATACATAGGTGTGACACTTCTACATAGTCCTTAGCCTCACTAATTTCTCACTCCTAAACCATATTTTTCCAACACATTTTTTTCTCTGTGCCCTAAAATTTCTTTTTGTCTTAAGGTTATTGAGTATATGTTGATTTAATTTAGGGAGTTTTTTTTCCATCAGATTTTCATAGAATTTTTTTTTCTTTCCTCATCCTTTGCAACAGATGCTGTTACATAGCATAAAATCGTGACTTTTGTGCAAATATTTATCATGAGTACTTCCATAAAAAAATGATACATAAACATACCAGGGAATGATGTTTCTTGTTGCCACTGGATACACAATCAAACCAGTTTCACCATCTCTTATTTGTGAGGAGGCACATGGCAGTCATCTTTCCATTCAGCTATAATATCCATTTGTTTCATTTCATTTATGATTTAAAATATCAAGACTGGTGTGATTCAATTCATCCAGTATCATATCTACTTGCTGATCAAGGGATTACCCATGTGATAATAAAGCAAGAACTGGAAGAAACCCTAGAAGCCATCTAGACCAACTACCTCATTTTGCACATGAAGGGAAAAAACCAAGGCCCAGGAAAGTTACCTTAAGCAAATTCAAATAGGTAGAAAGAATCAGAGAAAGGACTTGAACTCAGATCCTTTGACTCCATACTCAATGCTCTTTCTATGATACTATGCCACATTCCACTGTACCATGCTACTCCCATTTAGAGTATCAACAGCTAAATTGATGTTTATGGTGACTTTATAAGCTATGATTCTTAGTACCCTATGACCCCTTTTCCTTTACTTCCAACAAGGAACTGTAGCATAGGACTGAGGAATATTTTATTTGATTCTTTATTTCATACTTTATTAACTTATGATAAAAACTTTATTACAAATCACATAATTATAAAATCTTTTTCCTTGAAGGAATGTTATGGATTAATTATCTAATCAAAAATGTTGGGGGGGGTTGGTCTTCTTTATAGGATCAAAATCTTCTGTTATCAGTGAGCAATGCCATACTTCCAAAATAATGACCTTGAGACAAATGAGAGCCACGCACAACCAATGTGACACATCTTTCTTGTGTTTCCTGAGGTTTCTGCTCTATGTAAGTTTTAGATTCCATATCAAAATATCTTATAATGAAACCTATATGCTAGGAAACATGGGTTGGGTTCTGGGATATTATGCTGCAAGTACGCTATTTCTTGGCAGCAATCATGACCCTTCCAGAGTAGCAGTCTGGCAAAATCTCCAAATCCTACCAGGTGTTTTTCCTCAGAAAGCCACCATTATTGTATCTTTTTTGATTAAACAAGAAATCCAACCAAAATAATTTTTTTTAAACAGTTCATAAATTAAAGTGTACTGGACATGGAATCCCAGGACCTGGTCTCAAATCCTGGCCTAGCCATTAATACTAGTGTATCCATGAGTCTCGGTTTTCTCATCTGTAAAATAATGGGATTACATCTGATAATCCACAAGGTTGCTTCAAGTTCTAAATCTATGGCCTTGTTACCTAATTAATAAAAACCATTTCATTTAAAGTATGGCTCTTAGTGAAATGGTAAAGACAATGAGTCCTGGATTTCTGTCCCAGCTTCTTAGTTGGGTTACCAGGCAAATAACAACCACCCCCAGTCTCAGATTCCCCATCTGTAAAATTAGAATAATGAATAAGATAATCCCTAAGATCTTTTTTCAACTGTAATATTCTATGATTCTAAAGTCAATAGAGATCAATTATTACAAAAAAGACAAACTTACCAATCTGACTACTTCTAAACTCACAAGAATTGAAGATAGCTAGTTTCATCCTCCTACTTAATAGAATTAATCTTCCCAAAAGATGTTACAGGGAGGAGAAGGGAAGAAGAGATAGAGAGGGAGAAAGAAAGGGGAGAGGGAGGGAGAGGTGAGAGAGGGAGAGAATGTGAGAGAGGGAAATAGAGAGAGAGAGAAATGGAGAGAGAGAGGGAAATGGAGAGAGAGAGAGAAAGGGAAGAGGAGGAGGAGAGAGGAAAGAGAAGGAGAGAGAAAAGCAGAGGCAGAGTCTGAATTTTATAAAATCAAGACCCCTAAAACACCATTTTACACACTAAAAGGAGAGGGGGGAAAAGAGGGGAAGAGACAGAAAGAGGGGAGGGGGAACTAGAGGGAGGGAAAAAGGCAGAGAAGGAAAGTTGAGAGACGGAAAGAGAGAGAAGTAGAGGCAGAGACTGAATTTTATGAAATTGTGACCCCTAAAACATCACTTTACATAATAAAAACCTAATATAAAAGTTGACTTCTAAGATAGTTATTCATCCTGTCTCCTAACATGTTCTAATTATCTAATAGGATTCATTTGTATTTTAATACATTAAATCATAACCAAATTATTGAAGGTATCATCATATGAAATAAAACTCAAAAGAAGCCATTAGCCTAGGAACTCAAGTATTTATGAATTAGAAGTTTAGCAAGTATAAGTATGGAATTGGCTACCTTAAATTCTTGTGATCTGAGTTTAGAAGTAGGTTGATGAAATGACCTTCTTATAATAATTTATCTCATAATTATAATAACTGATCTTATAATAATTTTGCTGGATACAAGAAAACTTAGACTCAAGTCCTGCTTCTGACACAGCATGGAATAGTGTAAACCCTGACTCTGGAGTCAAAGGACTTGGATTTAATTCCTGCCTCTAATGGATGACTTTGTGTAAGTCACATAAACTCCCCAGGACTCAGTGTCCTCATTTGTTAAAATGAAGCATTTAGTTTAGACAGCCTCTGATGTCCCTCTAGCTCTAGCCCTACCATCCTATAATCTTTTGATCCTAAATAGTAGGTGTGTGACCGCTGACAAGTCATCTAACTTCTTGGTGCCCTGGGCACCACTCTAAGACTATAAATACAGACAAGTTGGTGGAGGAAGTTTCCAAAATGTACACAAAGTGACAGATCTGGACTGAGACAAAAAGTGGAAATGTTCATTTCACTCAGCAAGCATAAGTATAGGAATTAAGCATATTGTGATTGAGACCATGTAATAAAAGATCATGAAGCATGAAATTTCTATCATAGACACTCAAATTTTAAAATACAAATATTTCAGCAGAGTGAATTGTACTTCCAGTTCTCTTGATTTCCCTTGGTCCTATTATCTCATTTCAAGTGTAATTTTTTTTGAACAAAGGCCACATTATCATAAAATAAAACCATACATATACTTTGAGCTAGAGTTATGATGACCACTTCAGCTATAGAGCCATGCTAAGCTCACAAATAGTTGTGTGTACCAAGAAACTAGAGAAGTTGCGCAAATGTTGGTTTAATTGTAAAAATAATCTGCTTATATTGTTGAAACTTATACCTCCTCTCCAGATCCATTTCATTTTCTGTGTTAAGTATAGAATTTCTACAATTTTCACTTCATTTCCTCCTGTTTGCATACTTTTTTTTATAAACTTAGTACAATCTTCATTGTCTGCAGCCCTAAGTAGCAAAGATTCCTATGCATAGCTGCTCTTCCATGCTTACTATCTTTCTTTAAAGGTACAGAGCTCAGTTTTAAAGAAGAACACAGCTTAGAACACATAGGTGAACATAGGGGAGGTTGGACAATAGCATTATTAAACGTGATGCAGATGTGAGAAATAAGCAAAATCAAAGGTTTGTAGCCTATACAGAAACCTCAAGACAGTATGTATCATGTGAATACTCTCTTCAAGAAGAGAATCAGGTCAAACTAGACATGACAAATAACACATCAACAAAAATCTCAAAATAGAAATTGATTATGTTTTAACAGAAAGAAAATAACTGGTGACCAAAGTTGGAGTTCTTTCCAGATCAATCATCTGTGTACAAACAGAATGTGTTCTAGTTAAAGCGAATATCAAAATCAATACTAAATACCTTGAAGAGTGAATAAAAATAAAATAATACATCATGGTATACATTGAAGCTACTACACCCCGACCTGATGAAACAAGCTTTTGACATCAGAAAATAAGAAATGGATGAAAGGGCAGATATCCACCCAGATGATCACCATCTCCAGAAGAAATTAAACAAATAAAAAAGTCATTTGACACACAAAAACTACCAAAACTACATCAGCTAGCAAACACTTGATTTCCTTGCCAAACAGAGAGGCGTGGCATAGATAATATCAATTCAGGATATAAATCTGTTTGTAAAATTGTACAAAGAAGGATGGTGGAAAATTACAGTGCGGCCTCCTAAAAGAGTGATAAGCTACAAGGGGAAAACCAAATTTAAAGAAAATTTGGCAAGAGACGTAACTAAGCCAAAAAATCCTGAGAACTCTTGTGGATGAAAATTAGAAGGCCACAAATAGAAGAAAATGGGAAAAGACGTGTCAAGATTTCTAAAACAAACTTTTTATTTCCCATCATGATATGGTATGTAGTCTTTTCTTTTGAAGCTTTGATACTGGACTCTGGGCAACTAGGTGGCACAGTGGGTAGTGCCCTTGGCATAGAGTCAAGAAGACCAAAGTTCAAATCTGGACTCAGACCCTGGGGAAATCGCTTACCCCTGTTTGTCTCAGTTTCCTCATCTGTAAAATGAGCTGGAGAAGGAAATGGCAAATCCCTCCAGTTTCTTTCCCAAGAAAACCCCAAATGGGGTCACAAAGAGTCAGACACAATTGAACAATAACAAAATATCCAGAATATTAGCGCTATGCTATGAAAATGCCGAAATAAAACAAGGAGCTCACCCAGAAGGCTTTAGAATTCCCTTTCCAGCAAATAAACAAGTTGTAAATTCTAATTGTTTTACCTGCCTCCAGAGTAGAATTTTCCTTTCTCCTAAGCCAAAAGCTAGGACTTTATCTTATCTCAGATATTCGCTCTTTCAAATCGACACCTAATCAGCTGGGGAGAGTAAGACCAGGGGCAAGAAGCAGTCTTTGCGACTGAAAAGGCCTCCCCACGTATCTTGATTAAAGAGAAAGGGTGGAGAACAAACCCGCCCCAGCTGGCTCCCCCAGTTCACTCCAGTCCTTTCTGACAGGTACTCTACTGTAAAAAGCTCTGGACTAGTGGGAAGCAAGAAACCTCTTGGATCATCATCCTGACTCAGCTCTTACCCGGCTATGTGACTAAGAGCATGCTACTTACTGGAGAAGACTTAGTGTGGTGGGAAATGCTGGACTTGGAAGTCCAGAGCCCTGTGTTTTAGTCCCCTTAGCCTCTTTGGCCTCAAGTTCCTGATCCTTAAAATAAGAGAATCAGACAGGATGTTTTCTAAGAGCCTTGATCCTTCTAGTTCTTAATTTACGATCCTCTGACCCTTCCTCGTTGTGAACCAGTTAACCTCTGAACCTCAGTTTCCTTACCTATAAAAAAGGGGATTGAACGCAATGATTTCAAAGTTCTAGTCCCAGTTGAAAATTCTTTCACCTGACTTGGATTAAGGAAAAATGTGATTTCTTTGATACCTAATTCTTCAATTCGAGGGGAAAAAATTATTTAAACCAATTTTTTAAAAGACCAACTAGTTCATTTATTCATTCAACAAATATTTGTTAAGCACTTGAGTGAATAGAGCACCTTGCTAGGCACTGGGGAAAATATAAAGTTTAGGCAAAATACACTTTTCTGCCCTTGTGAAGTATAATTTATATTAAAAATCAATTGGGTGAAAATGATGGGGGAGATGGGGAGAAAATTTGGAACTCAAAATCTTGTGGAAATAAATGTTGAAAAATTAAAATAATTCATTAATTTTTAAAAAATTAATCCCTTTTTAAAAGAATTTATATTTCCCCTATTAATGAATCCATGGGACTCACCCATGTCAGAGACATAATTATTATTGTCACTATAGGCAGCTTCCTATTGGGCTGGCTTTAATTGGATCACATCTAATTTGCAGGGGAATCAACTTTGAATACTTGGGTTTTGTTAAATAAAATTATTGGTGCACACCAGTAACGCTGACTCCCACTAGCTGAGTTCTGAGGAGAAAGCTTATTATCTGTGTCTTGATAATCATTTCTGTCTTTTGGTCTGCTCATCTAAGTTATCAGGTCTTCGGTAATTAAATCAAATTACGCCTAAAGATATATATATGTTACTAATTCTTAATGAATTGGAGTTTTCTGCTTTAACCCAATTGCTGTTACTTTTTACTCTTTTCAGCATGGAGAGATAGACTGTCTTTCCATTACTCCAAATTTTAGTTGAACAAACCCAATGAAGTCTCCATTATCCAAGCCTGGAGGACCCCCCCCCCCCCCGCATTGATTTTTTAGAGTCTTATTTGGCTTGCTAAACAGTGTAATGGACTATTTGAGAAGGTTGTGAAGAATTTCTTCCTTTTTCTCCAGGTCTTTACAAAAGAAAATAATTCCCAATCTATGCAGAATGGCTTAAATGGGCCCAACCCAATGAATCAGATGATCAGCTTGACAAGGTCCTTTTCAACCTGAAAATTCTATGAACCTTTACTATGTATTCCCACAAGAAAAAATTCCCACCTTTATGTAATTCTGAAAGATGAAATATTGTCCCCATGATTAAATACTGGAAAATTGCCCAACTTGATTTTATCATACATGAAGATATAATTCTAGCTCATAATTTAGCATTCACGTAGCACTAATTGTTAATATACCATGAAAGTTACTATTAAGACAATTTTATTAGTTTTTTTCTCACAACACCCTTCTAAGATAAGCCATAATAATGTCATATTTCAGATAAAGAAACTGAGGTACTGAATTTCAATAACCTGTTTCATACTGGGGAATAAGCCAATGGTGGGAAAGAGGATGCAACTCACCAGTCTTGGATTTCAATAAAGGAAGCTACCCAGTGTCAATCAATAAGCATTTATTGTTTACTATTTTCCAAGTACTACCTTAAGAACTGAGAATGTAGATACAAAGAATAAAACAATCCCTACTCTTAAGGAATATTCTCATTGACCTCATATATCCTAGTAGGATTTTACAAAGACAATATCCTTGTATGGTGTTAGTGGGACAATTACCAGACATACTGTGAAGAGGTGATCTTGGACTATCCAACTGCTTTGACAAGAATCCTATTGAACAAAAACAAAACAAAAACAGTACAGATCAAGTCCAAGGTTATCTTCACCTCCAAAATGACTCTGAGCTATTATGGAATTAATTTCAATGAAAGTCCAAACATAATACACTCACCTTGAAAATGCTTTTCAAAAATCTGTCAATATGCAAAATTCTAGGCCAAGGCAATTTCAAAGGGTTACATACTCCATTTTACCAATTCACTTTCTCATTAACTCTTTATTGATCACCTATTACATGCATGTTTTTACATGTGACTATTCCCCAGCTAGATTGTAAGTTTTAGGAAGACAGGAAGATGCATTAATTATATCTGTATCTTTGCCAGCACTCATACATAGTAAGTTTTATTCAATGGTCATTGAATGAATAAAGGAATATCAACATCCCAAGTGTTAAAGAATATACAGAAGAATTGTCAAATGATCTCTGCCATCTTACTAAAGAGACTAGACTTTTTTGGGAGGGGAAGGAGAGAGTCAGATTTAGGTCTCACTATAGGGAGCTCTCAGTGTGGAAATTTCCTCTGCCATTAAAGATTGGCAACTTCTTTACAAGTTACATAGAGTTGAATAGAGCACCAAGATGTTCAGTGATTTGCCCAGATTATATAGCTAATATGTGTCCAAGATAAATCTTGAACATGTCTTCCTAACTTTACTACAAAATACTGCTTCTCTTCAAAATGGCAACAGGCAAAAAAAAAAAAGTAGAAATTGTAATGGTAGTCTGTTGTTCATGTAGACTAGTACTAGCAGCTTGCTATGCCGATGTACCCTCAGCTGATAGAGGACCCTAGTGTGGCTTCCCAGAGTTGATGACCTGTAAGGGAAGTATGTTGAAGATCCTGTGGACATTCTGTAACTGGTTCAACTTAGCCATTCTCACGACTGTGAGGAATTCTCTTTGCTTAAGCTGTAGTTAGTGTTATTCAGAAAAGCCCGAGTTAACTTCAATTATCTCTTTTGACTTTTCATGCCTAGGAGAGTTCAATGATTTTTCCTCTCCTGGTATCATGTGAAAGACTATGTTGTAAGGGGAAAGGCTTCAGGGCTATCATCCCCTCTGAAGTCATCTCTTCCCCCCTTCCCCCAGCAATCAACCTCAGTCCTTGGCCTTTTCCTTTTTAAGTGCAGGGAATAGAGTTTCCAGTCACAAAAGAATAAGCCACACGATTCTGGGAGCTGGAATTCAGGCCAGATTTTGCAACCAGTACAACCACCAAGAAGTAAGAACAACCTTCAGGAGTGACCTTTGAAACTAGCTTCAGAATGTCTAGGCCTGCTCCTCATTCCCTCCCTTAGCATTTCTCTAATACATCATCAAGATTCTCCCAGAAGCAAATATCCCAATAACTTCCACCTGGAGAGATTGCATCAGTCCAGCAAGGTGATAGGGTCAATACCAGATCCCTATTGTAAGATATCTTGGACTGGAAAATTTGTCTTTACTTGTTCTGAGGAATGAAAATCTCAATGAACTATAGAAGTTAAAGAGACTTAAATATGAATATCTGATGTTTGCCAAGAAAGTATTGGGTCCTCAAACTCGTCTTTGTATTCAGTGACAGCCAGGAGTAAGACTCACAGTACGCGGTTACCAAATTTTCTAAACTTGAACACAGAAAACTACAGATAGGTCTACATGGTTAGCATGGATTCAGAAATTTGAACTCATTCCTTTTTGAATGTGTATTGGGATTCAAGGCAGCTGGATGATGCAGTGAATAGAACACTGGCCCTGTAGTCAGGAAGAATTGAGTTCTTCAATTGATTTTCTTTAAATAAATCAGTTGAATAAAAGCTTCTTTTCTTCAATTCTTGAATCCCAACCTCAGGCACTTAGTACCTTTGTGACCCTGGGTAAGTCATTTAACCACTGTCTGCCTTGGTTTCCTCATCTGTCAACTGGAGCTAACAACAGCAACTATCTCCCAAGGGTTTTGTAAGGATAAAATAATATTTGTAAAGCCTTTTGCAAAGCTTGAAGTGCTTTATAAATGCTAGCTATTATTAAGACTCAAGACTGCCTAAGCAAAAACCAGTTACTGACAATAGGTACTTGGAGTTGTACCAGTTCTATTTGCAAGGAGTGCCAGACTTGCCATTTGCCCTCCATTAAGATAACTTGGAGAACATGGGACAGGCCAGATGTTGTTGCCTCATCTCCAAATCTCCTGCATTCAACTGACCCAGCCAAAGAATCTCATTGATCTAGTCATTTTCCAGCAATTTAACACGCAAATACTTCCTTTTGGCAACAAATATCTAGGAATACTTTTCAAGGAAACATGTTCCCAGACCTGCTCCCATTTATGGTAGAATCCTAAAGTTATGGAATCTTAGACCTAGACGGGTCAGAGGCATCCTAATTATAATCTATTCCTTTAACAAGGTGGGAATCTAAGGCCCAAGGATATTGTGACTTGCTCACAGCCATATAGTTAGCTAAAGACGTAACTAGAACAAGAATACAGAATTGCAATATGAAATAATAACTACAAGGCAGAACTGTGCAGCATGAGAGGTTTGCACCATGAATTTAAGATGCCATCAGTTCTATTTCCCAGGAGTTTGTAAAAGAGAAGATTGTTCCAATATGAAGAATGACAAGTACGTTGAGATGCAGGGTGTGTTACATTGTGAAATAAAATCGTCAGATGTAAGTAAGCCTATAAGCAAACATAAATCTTATTTTACCAGCTGCCATTTTCAAGATATTACAAAACACAAACCTAATTTCATGCTCAGCCTATGTGTATGCACATATATACCTTATGCATGTAATACTATAATGTAATAATAGAGACCAACATAGGTCTGATTGAAAGCCTTGAGTCACGTCTCTCAGTGTCTCCTCTCTAGAGACATCAAAGGTAATGGACACCTAAGGGTGTACTAGCAAACACTCAACAACCTCCAGGGAAAAAACCACCTCACTTTTAAGTTTAATCTGCATTACTAGCATTTTCTTAAGTCTAGACAATCAACAAAACAATAAATTCTGCAGCATTTGATGATTTCCAAGGTGTAAATGGTCATACTGAAAATTTAAAACTTCTCTGTCTGTCTGTCTGTCTCCCTCCCTTCCTCCCTCTATCTCACTCTCTCTTTGTCTCTCTCCCTCCCTCCCTCTTTCTCTCTCT
>CM053597.1:137881824-137986099 GCA_028646575.1 Pseudocheirus occidentalis
CTCTCTCTCTCTCTCTCTCTCTCTCTCTCTCTCTCTCTCTCTCTCTCTCTCTCTCTCTCTCTCTCTCTCTCTTTCTCTCTCCCTCTTCCTCTCCCTCTCAGGTTGGAGCTGGCTCCAGCACATGGCTGTGTACATCAGTACTGATCATGACTTATCTACACCTGGTTAAAATACAGTACTCATTTATACAGCAACTTACAGTTTACAAAATACTTTCCTGACAGCAAAGTGAGGTCAATAGCAAAAGTATTCCTAGGAGCATAGGACATAGGACATAGGACAAAAATCATCTAATCCAATGTCCTTGTACAGATGAGGAAAACAAAACCCAGAGAGAGGAAGTGGTTTGTCCAACACCATCTAGATCAGCGGTTCTCAACCTGTGGGTCGTGACCCCTTTGGGGGTCAAATGACCCTTTCACAGTGGTCACCTAAGACCATCAGAAAACATATATTTCCAGTGGTCTTAGGAACCAAGACACCACCCCTCTATCTGTCTCCAGTCTGGTCTGCCCACATGCAGATACGCCCACATATGAGTATTAAAGGGTCATGGCATTAGGAAGGTTGAAAACCACTGATTCTAGATGGTAAGCTGCAAGCCTAGGATGTGAACCTCTGATAATAAACTCAGTGCTCTTTCCACTCCCCTATACTGCTTTTTGTCCACAAGATCAAGGCCAAGACCTTGTGGGTGTGAGACACAAGATAGCTTCACTCTGCTCCATGACTGCAGACTCTGCTCCTAATCCCTAGTCAATTGGCACACATTTGCCTTTGTGATCCCAAGGTCCTCATCTTCCTTCAAGATCTGCTTCCATGTGCTCTTCCCCCAGGAAGACTCCTTTGATTATTCTAGCCCTTGGTGATTGCTCCCTCTCCTCTCAGCTCACTTATTGTCTTTCCCTATTCAGTTGGCACTAAGCCCTCCTGACAGAGTTTCTTCCTAATAGAGATAATGGACTCAAGATGCAGAATAAGGCATATGTTTTTGGACATGGCCAATGGGGGATTTGTTTTGCTTGACTATGCATATTTGTTAGAAGAGTTTTCTTTTTCTTTTTCTTCTTCATTCTCAGAGGAGAGAGGTGGGAAGAAGTGGGAAAAAGTGATTGTTAATTGAATTAAAAATTGACACGTCACATATGGTCTTGTATCAGTAAATATTTTGTGTGTGTTTACATATATGCCTCACACAAACAGGGACTATGCCATAATCCTTTATATTTCTAGCACTTTGCACAATTCCTAACACATAGTAGGCACGCAATAAATGAGTATCAACAATGATGGTGATGATAAGGATGGTATGATATGCTATTTATGACAATACTGACATTGATGATGCAGATAATAATGACCAACACCCCTTGTATTTGCACACAGTGTTGTGGTACATAGTGGGCACTTAACAGATGTGTGCTGATAGATTAATACAGTAAAGAAAGCTAGTGGTGCAGTGGATAGAGTTCTGGGCCTGGACCCAGAAAGACCTGAGTTTAAAGCCAGCTTCAGATACCTACTAGCTATGTGACCTTGGGGAAGTCACTTAACCTCTGTTTGCCTCAGTTTCCTCAGTTGCAAAATGACAATAATAATAATAGCACCTACCTCACAGGTTTGTTGTGAGAATGAAATGAAATATTTGCAAAGGGCACTTAGAACAGTGCCTGATACAACTATGTAAATGCTTATTCTTTTCCCCACTGTACCTATAGTTAGTTCTAAAAAGAACAGCTCCATGAATGTTCTTTTTTTTCCTCTGACAATAACTGGAGGGAAGAAAAATCTAAACTTAAAAGACCTAGGTTCAGATTCTGACTGCATAAAGTTAGGCAGATCACTTGAGCTCTTTGAGCCTCAGTTCCCTCAAATAGAAAACACTTGTACTATATATTTATATGTGCATGTGTATATATACAAACATACATAATCACATGCACATGTATATGCATACACATATATGTATACACACATAAAATTGCTATTATTATTATTATCATTAACAATACATAGACTAATAAAGAAAATAAAATAATCAATTAAGATTTTCAAAAATAAATAACTAAAACGTGCACTGGAAAGAAATCCATGGGAGAAAGAAATATGAAAAATAAATGTCAGTGCTCTTATTATTAAATAAGACATTGTAAGCACAATATACTTGGACCGAAATCAAATATGGCTATACTCATGATCCATATTGAATTAGAGTCTGAAAAGTTTTAAGATGCTAAGCTGAAACACACTGTAGAGAGGATTCTTGATATTAATTCAAGTAAAGAGTTTTTATTCCTCTTGCAAATAAAATACAGATCTCCTCAAGTCATATATTTTTGTTATAGTGGAAGAAATGAGAAAACAAAAGAAAGGAGGCATATATTTGAGTAAAAGGAATGATGATGATGATGGATAGCAATGAAAAGAGAGCTCCCCAGTTCCTATTCCACTTCTTTTTCTTTGCCAAGGAAAACGGACTGAAAAACATAGAACAAAGACCACTAGTAGAAACCTAATACACTAAGTATGTAAAATCATTCAATCCACACGTCTATCTATCAAGTCTTTCTCTGCATCCAGATAGTGTCTATCTTCATAGGTACTTTGTAGCAAATTTGCATATTTATGATAGTCAAAATACTTAGTTGCTCAAAGTTGTTTTTAAAATAATTATCATTGTTACTGTATACAATATTTTCTTGGCTCTGCTCATTCCATTCTTCATTACTCTGTGGAAGTCTATTCATATTTTTCTAAAATCAACAAGTTCATCATTTCTTATCACTCTGTAGTATTATTCTGTGTTATAGAAATGGTTGTTACATTTCATAAATTAAAAATAAAATTTAAAAACTGTTCAAAAGTAGCTTAAGGGGTGGCTAGGTAGCACATTGAATAGAGCACCAGCCATGGAGTTGGGAAGACTTGAGTTCAAATCCAGCCTCAGACACTTAACAGTTACTAGCTATGTGACCTTGGGCAAGTCACTTAACTCCAATTATCCTGCATTCCCCCCTCCAAAAAGCTAAAAAAAAAAAGTAGCTTCAGAAATTCAAGTCACCATACCCAAGAGATCCACATCCCAGAGTAGTGAAAGGACTAGCAAATGAGAATGTTAATTCACTGTCATTGGAAAGACCATGGTGACTAGAAGACATAGCACAGGAGTAAAAAGAAGAAAACCATCCTGATTTTTAAAAAGGGAAGAGAAATGGAGATTACAAATTACATGGCAAGTGGACTTGATTTAATGACAATCTCCTTGGAATTCCCTGTCTCAATGAAATTACGGGACTAGTCACTGTGCTATATAAGGAAAAATGACCTAACAAGTATGGGTTGGATTAAATGGTCACTGAGGTCTCTTCTGACTCAGTTTGTGATTCTATGATTCTGTGTGATTCTTGAATGTTGTACTAAGGAAACACAAGCTCTGGCAGGTCTGACCAGGCCGTAAAGGTCTGGAACATAGTCCTGACTGTGAATTGTGTCTATTATTTGAGAAACAGCCTAGCTCATTTCTAAGAAGATCATCACTAAAATATTGGTCAACATTTGGCTTAATTTTTTCCCCAAGGGCTGTAACTCATTAAGTGCCATCAATTAATCAACCAATCAGTCATCTATTAAAGGTTGACCGTGTGCCAGGCACTGAGCTGAGTACTGGGTATACAAAGAAAAAGCAAGAACAGTCCCTGTCCTTGGGAAGTTTATGTTCTAATGGGGGTTATAAATCAGAATATGCAAAATAAACATAAAGTCCATAGAATGTCATTTTGGGAGAAATGGCTGGGAGCAGCTGAGAAGACCAGGCCTCCCAAAAAAGGTGGAACTTGAACTGAGCCTTAAAAGAAACCAGGTATTCTAAGAGTCTGGAACTGGGAGGGAGGGCATGCCAGGCATGGGGAACAGCCAATGTGAAGGCATGGAGATGGAGATTAAGGTTTGGAAATTCCTACCAGCATTACTAGAGAAAATACTAACATCAGCAACACTACAAATCATCTAAAGTGTTGATCCAGATCTCAGTTTCTATCTCAGAACCTCACTTCTGAATCCTCAATCAAATCTCATATGTCCTCCAGCAAGTCACCCAACTACCACTCTGTCCTTTGGTTTACCCCATTTATAAAAGCTTCCTATCTGTTAGGTTCACAAGAATGATTGGGAAATTTCGCACACAAACACATATGCAAGCACATACACATATATTAGTACATGTGCAGTAGATACATATATATGCATATATATGTATCTTAGTGTGTATGCTTTTGTATATATTCAGTCACTCAATAAGCATTTATTATTGCTTACTATATGCCAGGCACTGTGTTAGGGATACAAAGAAAGGTAAAAAAGCAGTCCTTGCCATCTAGGGGCTCACAGCTTAATGGGGGCAGTTCACAATCTAATGTGCATTATGTGTGTATGTGTATGTGTGTATACATTTATATACATACATATGTATGTGCGTATGTGTATACAAATATGTAAACACATATATAAGTATATTTAGATTCTCTAAGAGTTTTGAACTCTTTGGAGAGCAATTCAACATAAGTACAAGGTGGAGTTTAGATGAGAAAGAAGTAGTTTATTCCAGATATAATTGTAACAGAGGTCTATAATCTTTCTTTGCAAACTGTTTTGTTTGCATTTTTATTACATACCTTATAACTTCCTTTCTACAAGTATAATGGTACTAGACTGTTACTAGTTTTAGCTTCCTTTGCATTCATTTCAATTCAACAAACATTTTTAAAGCATCTAACTTTGTATATGGCAGTCAACTTGCATTTACCAAGTACCTATTACATGTCAGGCATTGTGCTAAGTGGTACAGATACAAAAAGGCAAAAAACAGTCCCTGCTTTCAAGTAGCTCATTGTCTAAAGAAGGGATGAAGACAACTGTATACAAACAAGATACACACACAGGCATGTACATATGTGCCTACACATGCATGCGTGTGTGCATACATGTGCATGTGCATACATGGGTATGTACATACATCTGGGGACAATCTCAGATTAAGGGAGACCAGGAAGGCTTCTTGAGTCAAAGAAGCCAAGAGGCAGAGATTAGGAGGGAAAAATGGTCCAGGTGTGGAGAACAGCCAATGAAAATGCCTGGAGCTGGGAGATAGAGAATCCATGTATAAAGAACAGCAAGGAAGCCAGCATCGATGGATTATATAGTACATGGAGGAGAGTAAGGTATAAGAAGATTGGAAAAGTAGGAAGAGACCAGGTTATGAAATGCTTTAAAAGTCAAATAGAGGATTCTATATTTCATCCTGGAGGTCAGAGGGAAGCACTGAATTTTATTGAAAGGGGGGAAGTAATATGGGGGCAACTTGTGCTTTAGGAAGATCAGTTTGACAGTTGAGCAAAAATGGATTGGAGTGGGGAGAAACCTGAAGCAGGCATACCCACCAGCAGGTTATTGCAATAGTACCAGAGTGAGTGATGAGTTTCTGTATCAGGGAGGTGTGAGTGTCAGAAGAGAGAAGAGGGTATAAATGAGACATCCTGAATGGTGACTGGGAGTATACTGATACCCTAGATCAGGGGTGGGGAACCTGCAGCCTTGAGGCCACATGGGACCCTAAAGCCACATGTTTCCCATCTTTGCACAGTAATAGGAAAGTTAGGAAAAGGAAAGGGAAGGAATGAGCTCCATTTTGGACATACTGAGTTTAAGATAACAATATAGCTGACATTTATGTAACAAGTGTACAAAACACTTTATAGAATTATCTTTTCTGATCTTCCCAACAATCATAAAAGTGAGACACGGTATTACTATAATTTTCATTTTTCAGATGAAAAACTTGAAGTTCCCCTTCCAGTGTGGTGTGATGGAAGGTACGTTGACTTTGGAGTCAGAGGTTTTGGTTTCAAAATCTGACCTGTGCCACTTACTCTCTGTATGATAGTCATTTTGCTTCTTAGACAATGTTTCCTTGTCTTCAAAATGGTGTACTTGGACTAGATGATCTAAATTTCCTCCTAGCTCTAAATTCTGAGAACACAGTTGGTCAATGTCAGCATCAAGGTTAGACCCTAAGTCTTATCTAACTTCCAGCCCAAAACACTTTCTACTACGCTATCAGGCCTCTCAGACATTTTTCAATCAAACAACGTTGAATAATTAATGCTTTATTGAAGTGTGTGATATGACATTTTTGTTCTCTCTCTGAACTCTTGAATTTCATTCTAAACCTAACAAATCTAGGGACAAGTCCTAAACAGCAAGCTTTGCTCAAAGTGGAGAATGCAAGGGATTTCATAGGCTTAGAATCCAGGAAGTTTAAAAAATTTGGTGTAGAAAAAAAAAAGAAAGAAAACCCTTGAATGTTACAGTTTGAAAATATTTTAGAAGCCACCTAATCCGTTTTCCTACCTCACATATATGATTCCTATGTACCATGGTGATTTACTTGAAGACTTCCAGTGACAAAGAACTCATTCCATCATCAGTTCATCAGTTAATCATTCCACTTTTAGAAACTCTCATTTTAAGAATTTTTTCTTTTATTAAACTGAAATCTGTCCTGAAATACATGCCTAAAACTAACCTCATTCAAATATCAACAATTTTCCTTGTCTTCTCAGTCAGTAAATGCCCATAACATATAGCAATGATTTGCTTTCTGACCAACCTCTATATTATTAAAGTAGGGTGTAGGGTGTGTTCCAGGAAGACTAGCATCTCTGCAGTGAGGGCTCCAAAGCCCTTTTCAGGGCTGCTCTCCACCTCTGGTGCCTACCTGATCCACCTAACTCTCATCTGTCACTCCAAGAAGCTGTAGCATGTGCAGTGCCCACCCCCAGTAAACCGTTTCAGTGTAGGGGCTTAACCAGATTAAGGATAACTGAGGGGTCTCAACCCTGTTGGTGAGTTAGTGGGATTTCTACCCCAAGCATGTGAAGACTTCCCCAGCAGAATAGGTGAATGAGAACAGTTTTTTCTAACGGCCATGAAGGTGGCTGAAGTAGGCACTGTGGAGTGCTTAGAGTTTGGTCAGACATTGAAGATACCAAGCCATTCATTGTGTCCTGGGCCATCACCAGTCATGTTGACTTTTGTCTTGCCACTGGACTTGAATGACTCTGGAAGAGAGTGAGGCCAAACAATCTAGAGCAACTCTGCCTCACATAAATTCAATTTATGCTAGAATCAAAAGATATTTTAAAGTATACCAGTGTGTATATATACCTTAAAGTGATATAGATACATGGATATAGACGTATGTGTATTAGTAGTGGATATTAATTTAATTAGATAACACAGAATTCAAACTTGGGTTATCTAAAAAGGCTATGCTTGAGCCAACTTGTACCACCTTGTTAGATTTTCTGGATGAATCTTTTCACTTCAGAAATCAGCAAACGCTACAAATCAGGGCTTCATTTCTTGTTTTTTTCATTACCTAGGCTTAAGTGATGGATAAAATGTCAAGAATGTATATTTTCCTAAAAAACCAGTAGTTAAACATTTACCAGCACACCACTGAATAAACCTTTCTCTCTTTACCAAACCAGTGTAGAATGAACATTGCTGTTACCACTGTATAGTTGGGAGCACCCAAGTTAGAGTAAAACCAACCAATAAGGAACTTCGTTGTTGTTGTTAAGACCAGAGGTGCTGAGAATACAAAATTAAAAATGAAACAATCTCTGTTTCCAAGGAGTTTACATTCTATCAAGGGAGATAATATGTATACAAAGTATGCACAAAGTATACATATATGTGTGTGCGTCTATATATACATACACATACAAAGTAAATATATGCATGCATACACACACACACATATAAATATATACAAAGTAAACGCACAGGAAGCCCTATTCCCCTATCTTCCTGAGTTCAAATCCAGCCTCAGACACTTAGTAGCTGTGTGACCCTGGGCAAATCACTTAAACCTGTTTGCCTCAGTTTCCTCATCTGTAAAATGAGCTAGAGAAGGAAATGGCAAACTATTCCAATATCTTTGCCAAGAAAGCTCCAAGTGGAGTCACAAAGGTTTGGATACAACTGACCAAGTAAACAAAAGAAAACAAAATTTTGGAAGCAGAGGCACTAGTAGCTGGGTGCTATCAGGAAATGCCTCAGATTAAGTGATAGAATTTGAGCTCCAACCCTTACCTTCATTTTGAGGAAACTAAGGGCTGGTAAGAGGTAAAGCTAAAGAAGAAATGGAATCCAGTTGTAAGAAACAGTCTGGGCAAAGACATGGACATGGGAGATGTTTGTTATATTATATATGAAGAAGGAAGTCTAAATATTGCTTAAGAGAGGGACTGTCCCAGGTTATATGCTAAACTTTTGTTGTTTAGTTATTCTTAGTTGTGTCTGACTCTTTGTGACCCCATTTGGAGTTTTCTTGGCAGAGATACCAGAGTGGTTCATTTCTTTCTCTAGGTCAGTGGTTCTCAACCTTCCTAATGCTGCGACCCTTTAATACTCCTATGTGGGCATATCTGCATGTGGGCAGACCTGCATGGAGATGGATAGAGGAGCTGTGTCTCGGTTCCTAAGACCATTGGAAATATGTGTTTTCTGGTGGTCTTAGGCAACCCCTGTGAAAGTGTTGTTCAGCCCCCAAAGGAGTTGCATCCCACAGGTTGAGGACCACTGCTCTGGGTCATTTTACAAATGAGTAAACTGAAGCAAATGGGGATAAGTGACTGGCCCAGGGTCACACAGCTAGTATTTGAGACTGGATTTGAACTCAGTTTTACCTGACTCTACACCGGGTTCTACACGCACTTTATCCACTGAGCTAGCTGGCTGCCCATATGCTAACCTAGTTATGTGTTAACTGTTCTAGATTATTTTTTTCAAGTAAGTTGCTTCTTTGCTGACTGAAGGTTTACCAAAGCAATATAGACACTTTGGGAAAGAAATCATATAAAACTACGCATAGGAGAGGAATAATGCATAAATAGAAATGTTTGAATAAGTTTAAATACTAAGTGGTACTCTTCTAATAGAGGCAGTATGGTAGAGTAACTAGAACTCTGGGCTTGGCATCAGCAAGAACTGGGATCAAATCTTGCTTGTGTGACCCTGGGCAAGTCACCAAACCTCTCTGATCCTTAGTTTCCTCATCTCTAATTGGATAACAGTAATAGCACCTGCTTCTTAAGGCTATGAGGGTCAAGGGAGGCGAAGTCTGCAAAGGAATTTTCAAACTTTCAAGCCTGGCTGTAAACATGAGCTACTACAGGACATGGAATGATAATTGCCTGAGAAATGTTTGAGGGCAAATAACAGGAACACTACATTCTAATGAGTAATGAATATTACATAACAGGAGAGAGAGATAAGCAATAACTCCCACAGGTTTCATATAAATGCTAATATCAAATGGGGAGCCAAAGTGTAAAAGAAAAGTGAAGAAAAAGAAACATTATTCAGTTGTTGCCTGTGGTTACAGTTTTTACGTAGCAAGCCATCAATTGTTTAAAATGGTCATTTCTTTTGTTTGCTCTCATGTTTAATCTATCTCCTAGAAAAGTCCAAATTTATTTTTCCTCTCATAATTCAAGATAGTTCTAGTAGGGATTTTGGAGAGACCTCCTGGATCCAATCAGGAGTGTACCCAAACTATCACTAATGAATGTATAGTTTTAAAGAACTCCTGTAAAAAGAAATCCCACAACTTCCTTCAATCATCATTCCTTCATTGTCTCACAGTAATAACTCACCTTTATAGAGTACTTTACATTTTTTAAATAAGTTTATTAATATCTTTTGCCCAAATGGCAAAAATTTCCCTTCCTTCTGCCAGAGAGCTATCCCTTATAACAAAGAATTTTTTTAAGAAAAGAAAAAGCAAATAAAAAAATCAGGAAAGTCGATCAAAACATTGAAAAATCTGACAGCTTTTTTCTGACACCATGTCTATTAGTCATCATTGGAGCATTAATATATTCATTTTAAATATGAAGAAATGGATACTCACAGAATAATTCCCAATAAATGATAGAACAGACTCAAGCCCAGGTTTTCTTGCATAGGTTAAAGAGAGCAAAGGTTGGATGTGGCATGCTGGAGGATGATTCCCATTGGTTCCTTTTTGGCCAATGAGAATACTCCCTCATGGGGTGTGGAAATACGATCTATGAGGGAATGCCTATGACTCCCTGGTGGTCTGAATTCCATGCTTTTCCTACTGGACAGCTCTGCACCTCAACAGAAGTCTTGTGCTACATATAGCTGGAATAGATTAGGATGCTAATTGGGTACTAGCTAACTAGGTGAGGTTAAATCTTAATAAGTCCCCTAATTTAAAAAAAGAAAATGGCTGAAAGGGTCCCTGTATATTTGCTAGTTTAAAAAATAATAATAAACATGCAGAAGAAAGAACTGATTTCAAAGATTCCCTAGCATTAGTTATTCCTCTGGGCAGATGAACATGTTTCTGTGCTTATCTTATAGACCAGGGATTCTGAACCTTTTTTGTGTGATGGATCCCTTGGGCAAGTTAGGTGAAACCAATGGATCCTTTCTCAGAATAATATTTTCAGATATATAAAAGAAAATAGATAGAATTAAAAAGAAAGCAAATTATGCTGAAATATAGTTATAAAAATATTTTTGGAAAATCAAGTTTACAGACCCAAGAAGAACCTCTGTTTTAGCCAATCTTATTCCATGAACCTATGACATGCTTGGCTTCAATTCTTTTTTTTTCTTTTTTTGCTCATAAATACAGGGTGCTCATAAACTGTATGGTGGTAAAAGGCAGTGAAAATAAAATCACAGACTTTTAGAGCTGGAAGGGGTCTTCTATATCACATGGTCCATTCCTTGATCTTACAAATGATAAAACTGTGGCCAACAGAGTTTAAATGACTTGAACAAGGTCACACAGTTAGCTGTTAGCAGAGCCTATCATAAGTAGCATGGTTGGTTGGTGACACAACTGGCAGTTCAGTTTGCCTCCTTCCTCCTACAGTTCATTGCCATTGTTTTCCCACGTTTTCTCAAGCCTTCCATCCCTGCATGAACCTGCAGAAGTCGTACCTTCGCAGGGTTATGTAACTCGCCCCCTGACCTGCACACTGAAGAACTGGACTCAAGAGACAGTAGCACTTTCTTTCCAAAGAGCCCTCAAGAGCCAGCCAATTGCCATATTCCAAGTACAAAGGTGAAAAGATTTCTACTGCCATTAATGACTCCAGAAGAATAATGGGAAAGTGTGGCAACACTAGTTTCTTCACTAGTGGCCCAATTCCATAATCTCTTTCTTCCATCTAGCCCTGTTGAATTCTAGGTGACTTCTGTCTCTGTGTAGGAGGGGATGAGAATTGACTTGAAGACATGGGAATGGAAAGGAAATTTCTTATGGTGGGTCCTTGCAATCTCAGTTGATACATTCTCACGTGTTAACAGCTGTTAAACACAAACTATTACAAAGATCTTGAATAAAAAGAAGTCTCAGAATCAATCAACCAATTACTTACCAAGCATTTGTTAAGTTCCTACTGCATGCCAGGCATTGTGTTAGAAGATGGAGATACAAAGACAAAAATGAAACTGTCCCAACCAAAAGACCAAAAGAACTTACATTCTATCCAGAGACAACATGCACACTACATACACAAGTATCTACAGGAGGAAAAAAGTTTACAGAATAAATACTAAAATTAAAATGTGAAACTGTTAGGAGACCAGCAGTTGGGAAAAACAGAAAATGTTACATTTAGAAGTTAAGGGTTGAGCTGTGAATGGAAGGAAATAAAGGACTGTGAGGCAGAGGTGATTATGGCAATAAGATTTGATCTTGAGAAATCAAGTTTTCACTTTTTTCACTTTGAAGTTCTTTACACACACACACACACACACACACACACACACACACACACACACACACTTTTATTATTGACTCTTCAGCCGTTCCTGGAAGAAATCGGTCATAAGTTGTTGCTTTTTCTTGAAAATTTGGACTCTTGACTATCCAAGTGCATAATTTGAGAGCTGTCTGGACATCATTCTCTTTAAGCCATTTTCATTTTCGTCATTCTCCTGAATTCTGGGGAAATATTAGCCCCAATCGAGCTAAGGTCAAATTTCAACAGATCTTATGCTCTCCTACTCCTCCTGGTCCCTGACCTCCAGAAAATAAGGGAACATGCTTCATTGAGACAGCCATTATGTATCTCCACTCATCAGAATCCCTGCACCAGGTGGCAAGGGTAGAGGATGACATGGAAACAATCCCATCTTTCATTTCCTCAGCTTCTGTCACACACATCTCTTCAACCTGAAAACTGACCACAAAAATGCAATGAAGAAATGTCTGAAAAGCTCTGAACCTAAGTGAGGAGCAATGACAAAGTCCAACCATTGTTTTTTCTGAAGGGGAAAGGATCCATGATGAATTGTAAAGGATTTGCTTGTTTCCTTTGCAGAACAAATGAAATAAATGAAATTATGTTCTACTGTGCAAATGCTTCCTCTTGGTTCTTTAGGGCACTTTGCCTATGATATTTATGTTTCTTCAAGTCTGATCTACCTTTCTTTTCCTTCCTTCCTTCTTTCTTTTTTCTTTTATTTTTTTTAAGATCTATCCATCTATTCAATTAACAGCTTGACAACCTATGACTTTAAACCAAGGGTAGTGTCTATTCAATGTAATTACTTTCCATGTAGCTTATGAGCTAAAGTAAGCAGCTGCTGAACTAATGGAGCATCTAACCAGAGCCATATGGCCCTATATAAAGTAAGAATTCAGTTTAAAGGGATCCGTTAAATATAAATTAAATCAAAACTGACACTGCACCAGTCCCCCAACCCCACCCCACTCTAGGTTTTGCAACCTGATTGAAAATAAGATGTACAAGATAGTTTAAAACAGGTGAAATAGGTATGTGGGGTCTTTGGAAGAAGAATCTATCGCAGTGCCCTGTACATAGTAGGTGCTTAATAAATATATATTAATTTGATTCATTGATTGGAAAAAGAGTTTAAAAACTACTGCCATGTCCATGCTGAAAAAATTATAGTGTCCTTATTTGCTGTTGTTATTTGCTGTTGTCATTTTTAATAACAAAGTGTTATTATTTTTATAAGCAGAACATCTAGGGTCTTCCTTTTTTTTTTTTGCTAATGTTGCAAGCAACTGCCATTAGCATCAGTGAGCTAGAATTTCAGCTGTAAGACTCTAGAAAATAGTTGCTTCTACTTTCTTCCTCATCACTTACTCTTTGACCCTTCCCAACCTGGTTTCTTCCAACCTTCATTCAACTGAAAGTGATCTCTCCAAAGTTACCAATGATCTTTTCATTGCAGTCTGATGTTGATTCCCCAACCCCCCACTCCTCCTGGACACTTTTTCCTCTCTGAGTTTTTGTGAAACTGTTTTCTTCCGGTTTTTCTCTTATGTTCTCTCCTATCTCTGTTCATTTCTGGGGCCACATTTCAGGAGAGACATTGACAAGTTAGATGACAACCAATCAAGGATAGGATAAATGTCAAAAGAAAACCATGTCACAAAAGTATTAGCCAGTAAAGCTCAAGATATTTAACCCAGAGAAGATTTTAAAGGGGAAAAGGGTAGGGGGAGAGAGAGGGCATAGGAAAAGGTGAGAAACAAGAATGTTATCTTCATATACCTGTTGTTGTTAAATCATTTTTTTAGTTGCTTGTGACTCTCCATGATCCTATTTGGGGTTTTCTTGGAAGAGATACTGGACTGGCTTGCTGTTTCCTTCTCCAGGTCATTTTTACAGATGAGGAAACTGAGGCAAACAGGGCTTAGTGATTTGCCCAGGGTCACACAGCTAGTAAGTGTCTGATATCAGATGTGAACTCCAGAAGATGACTCTTACTGACTTCAGGCCCAACACTTTGTCCACTGAGTCACCTAGCCACCTCAATAGAAAAGGGATTAGAGTGGTGGCTAGGTGGTGCAGTGAGTAGAGCACTGGCCCTGGAGTCAGGACGACCTGAGTTCAA
This sequence comes from Pseudocheirus occidentalis, assembly GCA_028646575.1. Classification (NCBI taxonomy): domain Eukaryota; kingdom Metazoa; phylum Chordata; class Mammalia; order Diprotodontia; family Pseudocheiridae; genus Pseudocheirus; species Pseudocheirus occidentalis. The sequence goes on from CM053597.1 coordinate 137,895,799, forward strand.
ATTTGGCCTCAGACGCTTGACACACTTACTAGCCGTGTGACTTTGGGCAGGTCACTTAACCCCAATTGCCCTCCAAAAAAAAAAAAAGCAAAAGAAAAGGGATTAGACTTCTTTTACTAGCCTCCCAGGCTACCTTAGAAGCAAGAGGTAGAAACTAAAACAAAACAAAAAACAAACAAAAACCAGATTTAGACTTGATATAAGGAAAAACTTCCCAAAGAACTGAATTGAAATGGGTGCCTTGCAAAGTTGTGAGTTTCCCCTCTCTGGAGGCCTTCAAGAGGAACGTAGATGATTACCTGTCAAGAAAGTTTAGCTCTTAAAGTTATATTCAACTGGGCCCCAACTTTTCTCCCCAGCTTTGTAAATATTACTCTCCTTCCCACACACTTCAATCCAGTCAAGTTGGTCTTCTCTCTGCTCCTTACAACACTCATATTTCCCTGTCTTTGCACTTTGTGTCCTCCATGCCTGGAATGCACCCCTATATTAACTCCACTTCATAGAATCCCTTTCATGTCATTGGTCCTCTTTGAAAAACAAAGGACAAGCAACAAGGACCATTTTCTACATGAGGACTTTCCTGCTCCTTCCAACTGAGTGCTCTCTCTCCCAAACTAACTTATGTTCAACAACCTTGTACATATTTGTATTTAGTCATTTAAAAAAATTATTCTACATGTATTGGTTGTCTGCCCCATTAGAAGCTAAGTTTCTTGAGGGTAGAGATTGGTTCGTTCTTTGTACTTTTATTCTCAGCACCCAGCATAGTGTCAAAAATATAGTAGGCATTTAATAAATTGATTGATTGCTCCATATGATGGAGAGAATACCTATTGAGATGCAGGTTGGATTAGATGGCACTGAAGGACTTTCCAAGTGTGAGATTCTATAATCCTGTGATTAAGGGCTTATAATTTTTATAGGATGTGAAAAACTCATGCTTGCTAGCTCAACTATAAATTTCAATTTAGTGAACATGTCTTTTTAGTCTTAAAGAAATAAAGAAAAAGCTGTGAAAGTCCTATTCTGATGACTCATTGTGGTATGGAGGTGACCCTCCCTAGTTAAGATGATTGCAGATCCTACTGAAAAGGCTTCAAGCAGAACTTCCTTATCAGCCAGAAAGGTCTGCTGTCTGGAGAGTCAGCCTAGCTAAATTCAAAGAGGTTATCACCAGATTGGCCGCAAGGTGATAAATTTTTTTGGCCACAGCAACTCTCCAAGACCATCTACTAATTATGTGAGGGGTTGAAATCTGCCTCGGTGGAGGAAATAACAGCTTTGATGAAATCACACGTCTTCGAAGCCTCAAGATATAGAAAAAATCATCTCATGTGTTATCTGGTGGTTCTTCACAATCCCCTCAGTAAAGTCAGAAGAGAGAGAGCCCTGCTGCTTCCATCTAGCTTGTATGGAAACAGCTATAAGGAGAACTGAAGTACTTAAGATCACACATTAACTATTATGCCACATGAGATTTATCAGGATAGATAACACAGATAAAGTGCTTTATAAATCTTGAAATGCTGAATTAATATCTACTAACTTTTCTTACATCATGAAATTATTTCAGTTGTAAGGATATAGCAAATCAATTTTTATTTTAGAACTCATTAAGGCATATGTTTTGAAATGAATCATTGGGTAAAATATTAACTTTAAAAAAATTTCTGGTATAAGCTAAGATGTTTATGACTTCAAGCTCTGTTTTTAAAAAGGCAGTTTATACAAGTCTTTGTTTGTAAATAAAGTATTGATCAGAAGAGGGAGGGGGAAAAGCCTCAGAACAGAAGTAATCTGTCAGAGAAACTGGACTGGGAAGAAATCGAGCCAATCAGTTTTGGAACATATTGGGGGAGGAAGTTTCACTGGCAGTCCAAATATGTCTTACATGGCTATAAAATCACATTTGCTACTTTGACTTAGAGAAAGAGAAAACAGTGGAGTCAGAGTGAAGACAGACACTCCTTCCTGACTGATAAAGAAACAAAGAAGGCAAATTAAGGCCATCCTTCTTATTAACTAGAGCAGCCTAAACAGGAGAATAGTCTGACTAACTGGGACTTAAAAAGAGAAAAGCCACAAGTAGCCACAAATTTGAGAATAAACTGCCAGAGAAACTATGTAAGCCAAGTTAGCTTGAAATCTCATTGCCTCAGACAAGCCCCAGAGAAATATCAGTTCAAGATAAGGATTCCAAATAATTAAGAAAAGAAGGGAGAAAAGAGTCTAATAAAGTGTTTAGATAACACACAAAGATGAACTAAGATATGATCAATAATAGTTAAGGGTTGGAGGGAAAGGTACCAAATTTGGACTTCTTTCCTTTTTGTATCATCTTCAAACTGGGTATCTTGAAATATTGAATTAATTGAAAATATTAAATTCAATGGTTTTACTGAAGAACTGTAGCTCACTGCTAGGCATATATCCCAAGAAGGTTAAAGATAGAAAGAACGGTTCCATTTATTTACATCATATTTATAACAGCATTTTTTGCATTAATTAGCAAAGAACCAAAAACATAATAAATGTTTACTAAGTGGGGAATGGCTAAAGAAATTGTGATATGTGAATGTAACGAATTTTTTCTGCACCACAAAAAAACGACAAATGTGAAGAATGCAGATAAACATGGGAAGATATATGAACTGATACAAAATAAAATAGAACCGTTTATACTGTGTGCAATCAGTACACCAATAAAAATGGAAAGAACAAGTTCTCCTCAAAAAATGAAATTGAACAGCATCATAATTAATCTCGCCCCCCCTCCAAAAGATAGGAAAAAATGCACCATCCTCCTTTCTTTGTAGAGGTGAAGAATTATGGATATGGAATATTTGTCAGACTTGATGGATGTCACTTATTTTTGCTGAACTTTTTTTTTCTCCTTTTTTATTCTTTGCTACAAGGAATGACTTTCTGGGTAAGGCAGAAGGGAGAAATGTTTAGAAGTGAAGGTGATAAAAAAAATAAGATGCCAACAAACAAATTTTGTTACCAAATAAAATATATACGAAATGAAATGCATACAATGATAACGAACAATCATGTAAAAGCATGGACCTATGGATATTTTTGGCAGAAAAATTAGAGTAATTCAAAGAAGTATATTTCAGTGCTTAATTTTGGGGGGTCCTGTTTGTTAATATTTAAAAAATTAACGTATTCTTAGAAGGCCTAATAATTCATGATTTTAAATCCTGAGTGTGAAACTAAAAGGAAGTCTCCCCAAAACATAAACCTGACATTTGGAACAGTAAGACCAAAGCACTCTACTATCTTCTTATAGCAATATTCCTTCATTTCAAATAATATGGTAGAGTAGGAAAATCTGGAGTAAAAAAAAATGCCCAGGTCAATCATTCACTAGTTGTAAGATCATGAACAAGTTATTTCTTAGTTTCTACATGTATGAAATGGGAATAATAATACCAGCTCTATCTACTCCACACCATACTGCCTTTCTCATCCCTGTAACCCAAAATTTGTTTTCCTCCCTTGAAGATTTGTTAAGAAAAGAGACTCTATAAAGCATCATATAGATAGAGTCTTTATGGAAAGAAATGGCTTCCTGAATATCAAACTTTTAAGTCTATATTTTATGTAACCTGCCTTGCCACACCAACAAACATTGCCATGACAGATCAAGATGAAAGAAGAGACTTCATGCTGCTCAAGCAGTCTTCCCAGAAATCCAAGGTCACTGTGATCTGGAGGATTCTAGGAAGTCTCCCACACCAGCAGGCAATCACTTCCTAAGTCCTGAGTTTTCATGGCAGCACCTGTGGGATCAGCAGAGTTACGCTTATGAAAAGATGGTGCCAAATACCATAACTGCTATTGGCACAATAACCAGGTACTTATTAAATACCATTAATGGATCGATGTAGACATAGTAATCGTTTTTTGTTTTTTTTTTCCTCCATGAGCAGGTATAACCAGGATCAGACTCTATCCAAAAAGCAGGCCAAGAAAATTCTTGCAATGTCAGGCCGCCAGGCCTGGATCACTGCCAGTTTGCCCTCCCCCACCCACTTCCCTCTGCAAACAATGCTTAGGACCTCAGATTGATCCAGAGGGTATAAGACCCTGATGATGACTTAATGCTACTTGGCCTAATGGAAAGCAATCCTAGGCTGAAAGCATTCACAAGTTCAATACTGATTTCCACAGGAGCTGCTTCATTTCTCACTCATTTTTCACGGTACTCAAATCTCTATGACAAAATAATTACCACTGGTGTGGGACTTTTACTCCTGACCTCCTCCCAGGTCTTTTTTTTTCTTGGCTCCTAAATATTGCTTCAGATGATGTGCCTAGTATATGAAATTAGCCCCATCCCTCTCAGGTTGTCTTCCTGGTTGCTCTCCTAGAGATGGCATGATTATCATTTTTAATCCTATCCCCAGGGCCACGACTTTGGATTTACTAGCAATAACTTCACAAGTGACTCAATTTGCTTGTATTCCCTATCAGAATCTGCTCCTCCCCTTACCACTGATGCCAGTTTCCTCACCTTGAAATTTTATGTATGTCTTCACCACAGTCTTCTTGCTTCTGGTCCAGATCAAATATAATTGTAGATTCATTCCAAAGAACCCAGTATAGTTCAGGGAAGTCCTGAGAGCTTTTCTCTGCTTTGAATGATTTCTTTCATGGATACCTCCTGCTTGGCTGAGCTGGGACAGACTGACTTTAAGCATCTCCTTGAATGGTGCCTTGGGTACTTGCATGTTATGGATCTGAAATTGTATTGCTGCTTTCAAAAACTGAAAATGAAGCCAAACACTGGTTTTCTCACACCATCCTCTTTCCTGGTTATATTAAGCTCTTTGAAAGATGGGATGTCCATTTTTAATGATTGTGTGTACCCCTTTCCAAATTCAACCATTTCCCGTTTAAACTCAAACTAATCGTTTGTTGCATGACTAATGCTAATGATTTCTCTCCTGACTTCTTCTGTGGGCTATTCTTAGGGTTCACTTGCTTTAAAAAAAAATAAAAATTTAAAAAAACCCTACAATGTTCTAAGAATTCCATGAGAGGTAACCATTATTATTTCTTTCAGAGGGGAGGGGAGAGGGACAAGAAGCAAAGGAACAGGGCTGGATAATGCTGCTCTTTCACTAAAAGCAATAGAAACTGAAATCTACAGGGAGATTTGGAACAAGAGCACTGGGGTTTGAATCCCAGCTCTGCCTCTCAGTGATCTTGGAAAAGTCAGTTCCCTTACCTCCCTGGGCTTCGGTTTCTTCATCTGTAAAATGAAGAGGTTAGATCATATGACCTCTGAGGTCCCTTCAAACTCTAACAATTTGAGCCTCCTCTTTGGAGCTGATCAGTATCAATATAAGCAATTTTACATCACCCTATCAACATACACACTTAGCTTCTGTCTCAGTTTCAAGGGGCAAAAGAAAGAATAGTTATCACTTTCATCCATCTTTTCTGGGCCACCTTTAGGAAAAGCAACAAAACTGACCTATGGTGGGCTAAGTAAAAAGATAGCACTTCCAGAATTGCCTTGACCACCCACATTGACAGCCTACTCAGTCAAATTTCTTGCATGTGCCATTTCAAGTGACTAAGCTCCTTTTTCAAAGATCCATGGTATTTGACCTTTAATAGATGAGAAACATGACCATACACTGGGCCTTTCCATTTTCTGCTGAGACTAAATGTGTCCATGGTTATTGCATCTTGGAGACCATTGCTACCTATTGAACAACAACTGCTTTAAATATTTCTAATTATACCAGATGAACTTGAAAATATAATGATGATAACTTCTTTTGTGCCCTAGCTGTACTTCCTTAAGAAAAAGGTAAGTACAAATAGTTCTATTTTTAGAGTTCCACAGTTACCCATTGAAAATATTTGACAGTGAAAATGTAATTCGATTCAACACACGTATATTATAGACCCTCCATGTACACAGTAGGAGAGGAAACATTACAAGATAGAGGGTTGACCTAGGTGTCTGGAATACCTGACTCTAACGCAGACTGCATGTGACCACAGACAAGTCACTCACTTCTTAGGACCTCCAGACAACTAAGTCTCTTGAGTTTCAGAGTAGCAGCAGATATTTGAGAAGGTTCTGAGGGGGTATGCTGGATCTAGTTCCAATAGGTTTTGACAGCTGATTGCTAAATTTTCAGTGTGCGCAATTATATCTCCCAAATCTGAAAATGACTACAAATCAGGGTTTGATTTATCATTTTGTTGACTTGCTAGACTTGAGAAAGTGTTAATAATGCAGGTTAAACTTAAAAGTGTATCCTTTGTACATTTTTTTTCTGAAGATACCAGAGTTTTCTGGAATTTATAAACATGTACCAGTATATCTGTGAAAGTTCCACCCTAGAAATTCCCAACACCAGTGAAATTAGAGGTAGAGATGCCCTGGCCCAAATTCACAAAGCATTGTTCTAGGCAGTATGAAAAGCCTCTAAAACCTCCAAATATGTAAACTCCTATGTGGTTTGCACCAGAAGATTCTATTCTCCTTCATGCCCCACCCTGGATAATGCTGAAATTTACAGTCAGTCACTCTTGCGCTAGGAGAAATATAGGTGCAACAAAAGGCTGAATTTTGTTCCAGTCTTCAATGACAATTTGATGGCTCCTGCATTTCAAGCTACTCTCATGTTGCTATCCCATGGACAGCGCAGATCTTCTGGGACTGCTGCTACATTGCAGCTTTCAGCAAGGCAGAGCTTGAAACATCCCATAATTAGAGCTGGAGAGAAACTTGCACAACAAAACCTGAAACTGGCCTTTTTTTCCCCTTCCTTTCTTCCTTTTTCTCTTTCTTTTGGGGGAGGGGAGAAGGGAGAAGGAATGTTGCTTTAAAAATACCCTTGTCTCAAAACATAGCCCCTGCCTAGAGGTTTGGGAAACTGAAGGTGATGTAAGGTAAAGAGTAAGTATCTGAGGATTGGAATCCAAATCTTGGCCTTAGGTCTAGCACTCTATCTATTAGGCTCTACTACTTCGATTTATGGAGCTACTCTCTCTACTGCTGCATATTGCAACCCCTCCAAGCATTAATAGGTTGTTTAGGGAGTTGTTTTGGCCAAAAATATTCATCCGTTGCTGCCCAATATTTTGGAAATGAGCCCCTCTGAACTTAGCTATGCTAGTCAGGCATGCTGTCCATTAATAGATCTATTTTGTTGTTGTTGAGTCATGTCTGACTCTCTATGACTCTGTTTGGGATTTTCTTGACAGAGGTACTGGAATGGTTTGCCATTTCTTTCCCAAGTTCATTTCACAGATAAGGAAACTGAGGCAAACAGGGTTAAGTGACTTGCCCAGAGTCATACAATTAGTGTCTAAAGTCAGATTTGAACTCAGGTCTTCCTGACTCCATGCCCAGCACTCTAACCACTGAGTCAGCTATAAAGACTTGAAGTCTTTGCTGTTTTGCTGATCAACAAGAGCTTGTGCCCTGCTTGCATAGCATTCTAAAATCGAGGGTCATTTCCATACCTCAGTGAGACCATGGACTAGGATTTTTGTGGCAAAATAAGAAGAATAATTTACATTAACATGGTGCTAATGAAGTGCTTTATATATGTTATCATAGAGCCTTGCTATTAGAGGGCATATATCAAATATGCCGCATATCAAATCACTTCCCCTGGAAGGTAACTACATATGATCCAAGTCTACCACATGCTATCCCCAAGTATCAATCTTGGAGTCATGCTCAACTCCCTCTTCTCTAGTTCTCAGCCCCACTTCTAATATCTTGCCAAATCTTTTGCCTGTCCCCTGCTTCCCACTTGCATGGCTGCCATGTTACCTGGTCTCCCCTTGCCTGGACAATTGAGGCGGCCTCCTAATTGGTCTCCCTATCTCAATTCTCTTCTCCAATCAACCCTTCTCACTGCTGCTCCCAAAGCACAAGGCTGACAATGTCATTGTCCTACCCAAGAGATGTCAGTGGTTCCTAAGTGCTACTAGGATACCAAGCAAACTGCTCTGTCTTGGCATTTAAAAGCCCTGCACAACCTGGCTCCAGTCTGCCTTTCCAGGTTTATTGTATGTTATTTATTCTCTGTCATCCATGCTGTGTTCCAGTCAAATTGTCCCACTTGCTGCTCATCATACTAGACATTCCATCTCCTCTCTCTGGATCTCTACACAGGCCTGTCCTCCATGCCTGGAATGTATGTCCCCCTCACTTCTACTTCATAGAATTCCTAGATTTCTGCAAGGCTCAGATTGTGTCATTTTCTTTTATTTTCTTTTAAATAGTTTTTAAAAATTTACTTCAATTTCTTTTAAATAATTTTATAACAATGTAATAATTATAACAATACAATAAGTTCTTTCAAATTTATTTTTCCAATTATATAAAAAGACAATTTTTAACATTCATTTTTAAATAAAATTTTGAGTTCCAAGTTTTCTCTCTCCCTTCCCTTTTACTTAAGATGGTAAGCATTTTGATGTAGGTTATATCTGTGCAATCATGTAAAACATATTTCCATATTAGTCATGTTGTAAAAGAAGAAACAGAAAAAAAGGGAAAAACTACAAAAACAAAAAACAAAGTAAAAATAATATGTTTCACTCTGCATTCAGATTCCATAGTTTTTTTTCTCAGGATATAATTGGCATCTTCCATCACGAGTCTTTTAGAATTTTTTTGGATTATAGTATTGCTGAGAAGAGCTAAGTCATTCATAGTTGATCATCATACAATGTTACTATTATTGAGTACAATGTTCTCCTGGTTATGCATTAGTTCATGCAAATCTTTCTAAGTTTTTCTAAAATGTGCTTGCTTGTCATTTCTTATAACACAATAGTATGCCATTTTATTCATAGACCACAACTTGTTCAACCATTCCCCAGTTGATGGGTATCCCCCATTTTCCAATTCTTTGCTACGACAAAAAGAGCTGCTATAAATATTTTTGTACATGTAGATATTTTTCCCTCTTTTATGATTTCTTTGGGGTACAGACATAGTAGTGTTATTGCTGGATCAAAGGGTATGCATGGTTTGATTTCCCTTTGGGTCTAGTTCCAAATTGCTCTTCAGAATGGTTGGATCAGTTCACAACTCCACCAACAGTTCAAATGCCACTTTCTATATAAGGCCAAACCTGATTCCCCCAACTGCTAGTGCCCTATTCCATCCAAATTGCTCTTCAGAATGGTTGGATCAGTTCACAACTCCACCAACAGTTCAAATGCCACTTTCTATATAAGGCCAAACCTGATTCCCCCAACTGCTAGTGCCCTATTCCATCCCCAGAAATTATTTTGTATATATTGTGTATACTTATCTGTATTTATGTTGTTTCTCCTACACCCAATCCTATTTCCTCCCCTCCCCCCATAGAATGTAAACTCTTTGAGGACAGGGGCTCTTTTACTTTTGTATTTATATTTCCAGTGTCTAACACTGGGCATGCTCTGGGTACTTTACTAAATGACTGTTGATTTATTTATTGATCATTCAGTCCTAAAATACTATCATCAAAAATGTCCACCATTTGAAGCAAAATTAGGGAGGTGTCATTCAATTAATTCATCTAACAAGCATTTACTAAGTGCCTATTGTATGCCAGCCACTGTGCTAAATTCTGAGGATCCTAAGCAAGGGGAAGAATGAAAGTTAGAGAAGGGGCAATGGTGTGGATTTGGAATGAGAGGATCAAGAACCTATAAGGGTCATTGAAGATCATGGCATTCAGTATCCTTATTTTTCAGTGGAGGAACTGAAGTCCAATTTAGTTCAATCCAGCAAGTATTATTCAATATTAAACGTATAAACAAATTAAACAACTTGAAGGCTACAGTGTAGATACACAAATAAGTAAAGACAAATTGAGAAAGTAGAAAGCATTAATGTATAAATTCAGGAAGGCTCTGCAGAGTAGGTGGTAACCACATGGAGCCTTGAAGGAAAATGCTTCTGAAAGTTGGAAATGAGGAAGCAGGAGGGAGGAGGAGAGAGAGAGACGGAGAGAGAGAGAAAGACAGAGGGAGGAATAAGAAGGTGAGAGAGAATGAGGAATCAAAGATGACACCTAGCTTGTCCTGGATGACATGGGAAGATGGTTATAGAGAAGTTAGGACACAGCAGATAAACCACTAAGCCTGGATTTAGGAGGATCTGAGTTCAAATCTAGCCTCAGAAGCTGAGTAGCTGTGAATACAAGTCACTTAACCCCTATTTGCCTCAATTTCCTCAGTTGTAAAATGAGAATAATAACAGCATCTATCTAGCAAGGGTGTTGGAAGAATAAAATGAGATGTTTGTAAAGTACTTCGCATAGAACCTGGCACATAGTGAGTATAGAAATAATATAAATACTTTTTTTAAAAGGGGGGGGGAATTTGGTGGGTGGAGAAATAAAGAGCTCAGTTTGGACATGTTGAGTTTAAGACATCTATGGGGCATACATTTTGAGATGTCCAATAGAGAAGCCAAACAAACCAATACACAGTCTAGGTCTTATTAGGCAATCTCAAAAAGATAGCTGGGTTAAAGACACGCACTACTTAGTAATTTTTTGTGTATAATTCCAAATTATCAGGATAGTAGCACTCATTCACAGTTCTTCTACCAACAGTGAACCTGTTTTCCCACAGCCCCTCCACCATTTGTCATTTTCCTTTTTTTTATTTTAATCTTTTCTATTCTGATAAGTGTGAGGCAAACTCTCAGAACTGCTTTGATTTGCATTTCTCTAATTAGTAGTGATTTTGAGCTTTTAAAAAAATATGGCTATAGAAAACTTGGGTTTCTTTTCTTAAGAACTGTCTATTCGTATCCTTAAGATATTTATCAATTAGAGAGAAGATGGCTCTTATTCTTATAAATTTGAATCAGTCTCTCTTGCATACCTTGGAAATGAGAACTTTATCAGAAAAATTTGCTGTAAACATTTTTCCAAGTTGCTTCCTTTTCACTCAGTCTTATTAGATTTGTTTGTGTAAAACTTTTTAATTTTATGTAATCAAAATCATCCATTTTATCTTCTATGATGCTCTCAGTCCCTTGTTTGGTCATGAATTTTTCTCCCATCCACAGATATATTTTTCCATGTTTCTTGAATTTGTTCATGATATGACTTGGTTATATAGCCATTTGGAGCATATCTGGCATGACGTGTCAGTCTAAATCTAACTTCTTCCATACAGTTGTCCAATTTTCCCATTATTTGTCCAATAACAAAGTCCTATTCAAATAGTTAAGTGTTTATGTTTATTGAATAATAGATCACCAGATAAATTTGTTTCTGTACATTGTGTGCCTAATTTGTTTCACTAATAAGTCTATTTTTTAACCCCTACCAAATCATTTTCAGAATTTTTGCTTTATAGTACATATAGCTTAAGATCTGATACTGCTAGACTCCCTTTGTTCCTGTTTCTTTTCATTATTTCTCTTGAGAATCTTGATCTTTTTTCTTCTATGTGTATTTTATTATTTTTTTAATTCTATAAGGTAATCCTTTGATGATTTGATTGGTATGGCAATAAATATGTAAATTAACTTAGGTAATTTTGTCATTTGTATTACATAAACTCATCCTACCCACAAGCAACTAATATTTTTCCAATTATTTAGGCTGTCTTTATTTTTATGAACAGTTGTTCATAGTTATAGTTCTTGCATGGACCTTGGAAGGTAAACTCTCAAATATTTAATACATCCTATAGTAATTTTAAATAGAATTTTTCTTTCTATTTCTTCCTGCTGAGTTTTATTGACAATACCTAGAAATGCTGGTGATTCGTCTGGATTTGTTTTATATCCTGCAAATTTATTAAAATTACTAATGATTTCAATCAAATTTTAGTTGACTTTCTAGGGTTCTTTAAACCCAACATTATGTCATCTATAAAAGTGTTAATTTTGTTTCTTCTTTACCTATAATTATTCCTTCAGGTTTTTTCTTGTCTTATTGCTACAGCCAGCATTTCTAGAACTATGTCCAAAAGAAGTAGTGACAATAGATATCTTTGTTTCACCCTTGAATTTATCAGAAAGAGTTCTATTTATCTCTATAATGCTGATGTCAAGAAACTAGCAGAGAATTAATTTAATAGGTTTCTGGGGTTGTAAAGGCATTGGGACATATCATATGTCACTATATTTATGGTGGGACATGGTTTGCCTTAAAGTATAAATAAATCAATGGCATACAATGGTAATATTTTCCACAAAAAGTTCTAAACTTTTAAAAATCAATTTCCAGTGCAACAAGAATTCTAATATATGGAACATGCACAGAGTCATACTACCTGCTTCCATCTGACCGGAGATTCTGGCTTAGCATTAAAGGAGCTTTGGGATGATGGCACAATCCCTTTATGTTCCCCCTTAGACCTGTGACAGCCATGAGGGAGGGAATTTTAAAATTTAAAATTTAAAAAGGAAAGACTGTCTGCTGCTCACTCTATTGGCTTTCTGACTCTGTAACATGTGGCAAAAAGCTTTCAGTTCCTGGGTTTGGGGGAAGGGTCCTTTGGTACTGAGATAACACACATGGTCAACCTGAAGCAGGGAGAGGAGCTCTGTGCAGCAACATGGGTTATAAACCCCATTGTACAGGGAGGAAGGAACATTTAACATATTTACAGGTGATACAAAGAGAGGGGCTATAGTTAACAAATTGGATGACAGAATAGATTTCCAAAAAAAATCCCAATGGGTTAAAGCAGGAGACAACTCTAAAACATTTAAATAGGGGCAAATAGAAAGTCTAACACTTAGATAAAAAAATACATTTCACATATAAGTTGGGAAATTTATTTAGCAATCAAGGAACTTACATTTGAATGGGGGAAAGAACATATGAAAGGGAGCTGGAGAGCAGGGGAAGGGATTATATGTTCCTCCCCAATGCCTTGGAGACTTGGGACCCAATGATATGAGACAAAAGCTTCTCTATCACTACTGAGGAACCCAGGGATGCAATTGAGGTTGCCAGTGGGGAGGAAATGGAGGTAATGGTCCAAATAAGAGAAGTAGCATCACAAGGAGTAGGCACGAGGTGATACGATCACTTCTAGCTGCCAAATTTTAGAAAGGCCATTGATCAACGAAAGAAAGTTAAAAAGGGTGATAAGACTGGAAGCCATCCCAGAGTAGAATTGGTTGAAAGAGTGGGAATGTTTAGTCTATAGAGAAAAATGCTTAGGAGAAATGTGGTCACTGTCTTAAAGGGACCTGAAGTTGAGTGCTACCTGCCATTTACTATGTGAGTGATTTTTGGTTCCTTCCAGCTCTAGGGACCTATGATCTTCAGTTATTTCAAGGGCAGTCATGCAAATGAGGGATTAGACTTTATCTACTTGGCCCCAGAAAGTAGAACTAGAACCAGTTGCAAAGAAGCTGATTTTGGCTCAGCAAAATGTAAGGAAAAACTTCCTAACAATCAGTGCTGACCCAAAATGGAAGGAATGGGTTGCCTTAGAAGGCACTGAGTGCTTCTCCCTGTCCCTCCCCAATTTAAAAACATTTTTATTTAAAGTTTTGGGTTCCAAATTCTATTTCTCCCCTCCCCACTCCCTGAGGCAATAAGAAATCAGATACAAGTCATACATATGCAATCACGTAAAACATTTCCATATTAGTCAATTTGTACAAGAAGACTCAAAGAAAAGAAAAAAATTAAATAAAGGGGAAAATAGCATGTTTCAGTCTATATTCAATCAATATCAGTTATTTCTCTGGAGGCAGATAGTGCGCTTCATCGTTAGTCCTTTGGGATTGTTTTGGATCATTGTATTGCTGAGAATAGCTAAGTCATTCACAGTTCATCAAACCATATTGCTCCTGGTTCTATTCACTTCACTATGTATCAGTTCATGTAAGTCCTCCAGTTTCTTTTTAAATCATCAGACTTGATGTTTCTTATAGCATGATAATATTTCATTATAATCATATGCCATAGCTTATTTAGCCATTCCCCAATTGATGGGCATCAATCGGAAATCAATTTGATTTCTGATTCTTAGCCACCACAAAAAGAATTCCTATAAATATTGACCTTTCTCCTTTTTTCTTGATGTCTTTGGGATATAAACCTAGCAGTGGTATTACTAAATCAAAGAGTAGCCACAGTTTTATGGCTACTAACAGTCCAAATTGCTCTCCATAATGGATGGATCAGTTCACAACTCTACCAACAGCGTATCAGTGTTCCAGTTTTCCCATATCTCTGACTGAGTGCTTCTTAACTAGTGGCCTTCAATCTGAGACAAGTAAACACTTTTCAGGAATGCTAGGGAGAGGAGTGTCTACCCATATATCCATTGGATTAGATTGTCTCTGAGGTCCTTCCAACTCAGATTCCTCGATTCTGGAGAATGGTGGTAAATTAATTTTCAGTTTGCCAAAGTTAACAAACATTCTTTTAAGATAGTTTATATTATTCCTTTAGGACATTGGAAATACATAGCATTAGGATATAGGAAGGTGTCCAACTCAGGAAACAAATACCTACATTGTCCCCTAAAGGCAATCCAGGTGTACAGCGTTTAAAGTTATGATCACATGTTATCTTCTGCCATTTTGTAAAAATGTGTCTGTTTACATTCATATTATATAATTGTGTGATTAATGCTTAATTCCAGACAACAGTAATGGTGTTGCTTCCCATGTGACTTTTAGGGATATTTTCAGAACAAATTCACCATAATTTACCCTTCTAGAGTTTAGAATCTGACTTACCCATCCTCAGATATACCGTTTTATTTTTATTTAAAACTTCTTAACCCCAATTGCTCTGCCTTCCCCCTCCAAAAAAAAAACTCTTTCAATATTCACATTCCAAATGACATAGACATTTTTTTAACAAAGTTCAATAAAGAGAACAAGTATTTATTAAGCACCTACCATGTTCCAGGCACTGTGCTAAGTGCCTTATGGATTTTATCTTATCTGAGCCTCATAATAATCTTATGAAGTAAGTGCTATCATGATTCCCATTTTACAGTTGATGAAACTGAGGCTTATAGAAGTTAAGTAACTTACCCAAGGTGACACAGCTAATGTCTGAGGTTAATGTCTGAACTCAAACCTTCCTAACTCCAATCCCAGTAATTTATCCATTTTGTGATACAGTCAATACAGTTTTTGTTGATACAGTTTTAAGTGTTTTTTTAAGTTGAAACATCAGCAGCTTCAGTATGCCAACCAATCAACAAATTATTTCCTAAGCACCTACTATGTGCCGGGCCCTGAGCTAGAACTAGAATACAAAACATCTAGACTAGTCAAAGGATGCTATATGGAAGGCTCCCTGGCCAGAGGGTGGATATGAATACCCCACAAAGACTGGAGAAAGAAACAAAAATAGAGACCTTCCTGCCAGTTAATGAGCAAGCGCTACAGTGATTGACCAGGTTAGTGTTTCTATTTCTGCTTGATGGTAATACATTATGCTTCATGTAGGTTTTTGCCACCACAGTTCAGTTGGATTCCTCTAGAATCAGGACCATTGCTTTAGACCAGTGGTTCTCAACCTTCCTAAAGCCGTGACCTTTAATACTCCTATGTGGGCGTATCTGCATGTGGGTGGACCGGTCTGGAGAAGGACAGAAGAGCAGTGTCTCAGTTCCTAAAACCATCAGAAATATGTGTTTTCCGATGGCCTTAGGCAACCCCTGTGACCCCTGTGAAAGGGTTATTCAACCTCCAAAGGGGTCGCAACCCACAGGTTGGGAACCACTGCTTTAGACCATTGTTATTAAACTCAAATAGAAACAACGGCCACTAAGCCATACATAAGGATCCCTGTGAGTTATATATTGACTTGGGCTTAAAATATAATGTTATCCATGTCTTATTGTATTTTTTATTTATTTTGCCAACTATTTCCCAAGTACATTTTAATCTGGTTCAGGGTATACTTGGGAGTGTTACATGTCACAAAGAACCTTAAATACCATCATATACAACCACCTCACTTTACAGATGAAGAAACTGAAGCACAGAGAAGCCTAGTCTAGTGACTTGCCCAGGAACGTACAACTAATGAGAATCTGAGACGGAATTTGAACCCACTTTTTTCTGACACCAAGTCCAGTGTCCTATCTACTATACCATACTACCTCTCTGGAAAGTAGCTTCAATGACTTGTGAAATTTGGAAAGATCTTGTGAAAAATTCTCTGGAGCTTGTTCCCTTCCTTCCTTCTTCTTTCCAAACCTTCCGTCTTCCCTGCAAGTCCTCCCCACTCCCCCTTCCCCCCTGCCAAATCCAATAAGCAATATAGACTAAACCAATGCTTAATTTCAGCAAGAAAAAAAACCTGTTACCTTTAAGTGACCTTTTCTCTCAAAGTTAGATGCAAAATCTTTCAGCTGACATCAGGTACCAAATGACTTTCCTAAAGCTATTGGAAGACAGGGTTGATAAATAGCATTTAAACCACTTTTCCCTTCTCCTTCAGGCAGAATTGGAGGATTTCAGGTACGGGACTACTGAATGATTCATGGCACCAACTTCAGCACAGATGTACATCATATAAATAAGCATTGACAGTTCATATATATTAGCCTCAAGATGATATTCACTAAAAATCCATCCCATACAGTATAAAGGGCCACAAAGGGTATACATAGCTCTCCATTTAAAGCCAGTAAAAGAATGCCAGTCCTGGCAAATCTGGTCACCACATTTACCATTTAAATAATCAGCTATCTGTACCACTTAGCACCCATTTTCCCCACACAAAAGGCAACTATATCAGTACTGATCACATAGAAAAGGTCTTCTGGCTCATGTACAGGTTTCTCAAGATTTGATTCAACAAACATTTATTAAACACCTACTATGTGCCCACCTACCTTGTGTTAGGTGCTAAGGATATAAAAAAAAGAGGACAAAACAAAAACAATTCTTGCCCTCAGGGAGTTTACATTCTCCTAGGGGTAAATAACATATATAGAGATAAGATATATATGGATAAGAAGTATAATTAACTGGGAAGCAGGGAGAATCAGAAAAGACCTTATAAAGAATATTACACTTGAGCTGAAAATTTCCATGCGGCAGAGTTAAAACAGGAGAACATTCAAGGGATGAGGGACAGAGATGGAAGAAGCCATATGTGGGGAACAGCAAGGACTCTGTAGTTTAAAAAAAAACTGGGTCCTATAGAAACTTGAGAATAACTGAGGGCTGTTTAAAGAACAGAAAATCTTATATAGAAAATGCAGAATCTTTTAATTCCAGAGACATTTTTGCAAAATTAAAAAATTGAGAATCACTGACCTGAAACAAGCCTCTCTCTCTATTTCTTTTTTCAACCACTGTCAACCCCAACCCCACTACTTTCAAAGGAAAAGGTCAAAATCAAAAACACATTTTTTACTCAGAGAAAAATTAAGGTCAATTAGGCAATAGTATCCTGCCCACACCCAGCAAGAAATCAAAGATAGGGCATTCTAGCTCAGATGAAGTCAGATTTTTAAAAGGGCAGAACCACTTTCAGTGGCAGGGGGGAACCACTGTCAATGGCAGGCAGGGGGGGAAGGCGGAAAGAAAATAACCATTTATTAAGTTAATAATAATACTTAATAATCAAGTACTGTGCTAAGTGCTTTACAAATATTATCTCTTTTGATCCTCACAGCAACTCTGGGGAGTAGGTACTATTATGATCTCCATTTTACAGGTGAGAAAACTGAGGCAGACAGAGGTTAAGTGACTTGCCCAGAAACACACAGTCAGGAAGTGACTGAGGCTGGATCCTTACTGAGGTCATCCTAACTCCAGGCCCCTTCTAGCTGGGCCTCATGCTTGGGATTCTTCCAATGACACATGTGCTCTGAACCTTTGCTAGAGGCAAAGGCAACTAGAGACTCCGGGTCTGTGATCTGCTTAACAGGATTAAAAAGAAAAACAACTCTCTCTCTCTCTCTTTCTCTCTCTCTCTCTCTCTTTCTCTCTCTCTCTTTCTCTCTCTCTCTCTCTCTCTCTCTCTCTCTCTCTCTCTCTCTCTCTCTCTCTCTCTCTCTCTCTCTCTCTTTTCTCACCTTCCTTCCCCCCACCTCTTTCTTTTTTGCTTAAGACTCTGCCAGTTAGTTCCCTCTCAGACTTCTAGCTAAAGAAATCATTCTCCTTTTCTCCCTCCCAACTATAGATATGTGGCTGCACCCATACGACAACAAGTGTATATGTATTAACTTCAGCCTGGATCTCAAGTCCCTAGCTGATTACTCTACTTTGTGTTTCTTTCCCTAAGCACAAGTGACAATAGGGATTCTTGAGAAGTCTGGAGTCATTGAGAGCTCAATGTGCTATAAGCATTAAGAGATGCTTCCGGCAACAATACTCCTTCTTGAAGGAGATAATCACCACGAAGATGAACCAAGCACGCTGGTCATCAGACAGTGCAAATCTGAGGCAAAAGTGAAATTCCTTCTCAGAACCTTCTCAAGGCTCCATGGAGTCTTTCCTGCTTCCTGGGAGAGTAAAATAAAGAGTCATTTTAAGTAAAATTTTAAGTATTTGTCAATGATCTCTGTAGGTTTTTTAACATTTCTCTTATCATAGAGAGTAAATAGCTGTCCTATTCCTGTTATCTACTACTTTGTACACTGAACATCTTTTCTACAAGGCACCCTGTCAGTTTCTTTTGGGAAGACCCTATGCATGAATGAAATCTAACCTTTATTTAAAAGATTTTACTCAGAGTTCCATTCTGGGATGGGGAAGTATAATGAGCCAGAAAATACAGGAAAATGATAGTACCCAATTGCAATGTGCTTTCTAAATATTATTTCATCTTACCTTCACAAAAACTCAGCAAGGTACATACTATTAACATACTTATTGTACAGATGAGGTAACTAAAGCAGACAGCTGGGGTAAGGGGGAGAAGCCCAACTCCATCACTTTAGTCTTTGGGAATCCCCACAATTGATCTGGTCCATGTGAATCTGGAGCAGTAACCCTTGTCACCCCAGAGTCACAGGTTTTATATTTATTTACCTGAAAGATCTTCTCTTGGGTTTTCCCTGACTTACCCAATTCTTCACCTTTTTGAGTTCAGGACTTACATCATACATCCTTCAGACTCTTGGAGAAAAGACAGCCCTCTCTCTGCAACTTTTCCAAATTCTCCCTCAAATTGGACTGCCTCTCTTTGGTTAGGTTCAGCACTACTGCCAGCTGGGGTGAGGTAGAGGGTCCAGGGTTCTAGGGCAGAGTCTCTGCTAGGAAATCATTAAACAGAGACAGAAGAAGGAGAGCAGTACTGAGGAAGAAATGGTCAGGGAGTATTAACAAGAGAAGCCTAAGTAGTCTTTCAACAGGGATCTATATCTGCCACACTATGGGAAGGGGATATGGGAGAAATAACAAGGAAGAGACAAATAAAGGGCACTGGTGGATTAGCAAAGCATGAGTCCAAGAAATAAAGGGATTCACTTTGACCAAGATGCACATTTTTGGATGTTGGTAGTCATAGCGTAATGTTCTGGCCACTCAGAAGACTAACAAAACATCTAATTTTTCAAATCTAGTAAACCTTCAGAGCAGTGATCTACAAAAGAACAACTTATTTTTACATGTTGTTTGCTCTCCTACAATAAATAAGATTGTGGTCTTGTTTACTTAGCAGAAATATTTTAGAGTAGGTAAATGGGAGATTCCTTTCTCAAATGGGAGAATTCTCCATTGTGCCTATGACCAATCCTTCCCTTGACTACACCTCTGATCAAGATAAGCTATTCAGGGAAACAGAACAGGGGAGCAGATGCCAACTGTACCACTACCTCATTACATAGGGCCAAACATTCTCCTTCACCCTGAGTAAAGAACCCATTTGAATAGGAGAGGTATTTGCCATGGTTTATCCCTGCAAGCAAAACAGACACTTTCAGAAACTGCAGTTGAAATACTGGGAGTTAATTTCATATACATTCTCCCTATGTCTTGAAAGATTTCAGGTAGTTTTCAAAATTCACTTAAAGCGGTGGTTCTCAACCTTCCTAATGCCATGACCCTTTAATTCTGGCATGTGGGCATATCTGGGCGTATCTGCATGTGGGTGGACCTGCCTAGAGATGGATAGACAAGGGGGTGTCTCGGTTCCTAAGACCATAGGAAATATGTGTTTTCTGATGGTCTTAGGCGACCTTTGTGACCCCTGTGAAAGGACCGTTCGACCCCCAAAAGGGTCACGACCCATAGGTTGAGAACCGCTGACTTAAAGGAATAAAAAGTCTGTCATATCAAAGTAAATAATGAAAAAGCAGGGGTTAAAAGTACACAGCTCCAAATTATATTACATAACAGCAATCATCAAAACTATTTGGTAGTGTTAAGAAAAACAACAGACAAATTGATAAATTAGGCTAGATAAATAAGAATCAGAAACAATTGAACCAAGTAGCTCACTTTTCAATAAACCTAAGAACACAAAATATTCAGGGAAGAACTCTCTTTTCAATTAATTGCTCCTAGAAACACTGGAAAATAGTCTAGTAAAAAAAAAGTTTAGACCAGCATCTTACACCATTTACCACCATAAGTTCCAAATGGATGTTTGACCTAAATAAGAAATGTCACATCCTTTTTTAAAATAAAGGAAAATAGGAGGTACCTTTCCCAGCAATATCTAAGGAGACAAATCTTTAACTCAACAAAGGATAGAGGTAATCATGAATATATGAAATAGATTCTGATTATATAAAGTTGAAAAACTTTTATATGAACAAAATCCATGCAAGACAGAAAAGTGAAATTGTCTACTGGGGAGAAAATATTTGCATTAAATATCTCCAATAAAGGTCTATTATCCAAGATATATGGGGATAGGAATTGGATGTATGATTACATTGGTAGAGGAAATTTTTTCATCCAGAAGTTTCCTATAGAGGTCAAGATCTTCTCTACAAGTCTGAGAGAATTGCCTAGGGTACTGGGAACTTAAGTGATTTGCCTAGGTATTTATAGGCCAGTATTTATCAGCAGAGACTTGAAATCTGGTCTACCAGGCCAGCTTTCTATTCACTATCCCATATTGCTTTTCATATATAAAGAATTTACCAAATATGTAAGGTCAGGTGTAATTTCCTGATAAATAAGTTGTCAACTGATATAAACAAATACTTTCAAACCAATAATAACCATAAGAAATATTGTTTCAAAACATTAGTAATAAGACAAAATTAAAACAACTCTTGGGTCTCACCTCACACCCTGAAAATTGGCACAGGTAGCAAAAATAGAAATAATCATTGGTGGAAGAGCTGCAGGAAAACAAACACACTTGTATACTATTGATGGAAATGTGAATTGATCCAACTATTCTTGTTAGGAGGGGAAGTGGAATTATGAGGAAAGAAAATGGATAAATTATTCTATACCCTTTTACCAGCAATAAAATTGCTGGACACATACCTAAAGGAGGTCAAAGACAGAAAGAAAATTCCTACTGTTGGTGATCTTTGGAAGATCATAGGGAATGGGATATATACCACAGGACTACAAACAAAATGTCCTGATTTTCACAAAAAGAAAGAGAATAGAGTCTGAAAAAATTATAGGCTAGTGAGCTTGACTCAATTTCTGGACAAATTCTGTGACATATTACTAAAGGGATGATTAGTGAATATATATTTAGGGGGAAAAAAGGAAGCAGAGATCACAAAGAACAATCACCATGGTTTCATCAAGAACAGGTCATACTGGAAACAAAAGGGTGCCCATTAATTAGGGAATAGCTAAACAAATTGTGGCATATGACTAAGTGAATTTTAATGCATTATAAAAATAATGAACATGAAGAATGCAGAGATACATGGGAAGACTTGTATGAAATAGGTGAATTTAAGCAGAATCAGGAATTTATGCACAAAAGTAAAGTAATAAAACTGAAAACAGTTGTAAGAAGTAGCAGAAATCAAATTATGATGACCAGTCTTGATCCTGGAATATAAATGATGAAGCATACCTAACTCTTCTCAAAAGAGAGGTGGGATTGGAGGACTACAGATGCAGACTGTGGCATTAACTTTCACAGTCATTGTTTAATTGGATCTTAAGATTATAGATTTTGAGTTGGATAGGACCTTAGAAATCACATAGTCCAAACACCCACATTTTATAGATGAGAAAACTGAAATCAAGAGAGATTGAGTGATTTATCTAAGGTTACCCAAGTCATGGGATCAAAGATAAATCAAGAGCTGGAGGGAACCTCAGAGGCTATGTTCTCCTATTCCCTCTTTTTCACAAATAAATAAACTGAGGTCCAAAGAGATTAAATAACTTCCCCTAGGTCAAATAGGTGAAAGTAGTTTTAACTGTTTCTCTTGGTTACAAAAGAGAATCTGACATGAAGAGGGAACATTGTGAGAAGACCTTGCTGAAAATTTTTTTTCAAATCAATAAAATTTTTCTGTTTAAGATGTGGTTGTGCTGGATTAACCTTTTTTGACAGGATAACTAGACCAGCAGATTAAGGGAATGTGAGGAAGGGGTATGTGCTGGAAGCAGCTCCTACCTGCTGATAAGAGCTGATTGTTAAATTTCCAGTGTGTGCATTTACAACCTGGAAATCAGCTAACTCTAAAATACCAGGACCTAAGAAAGTGATAGAGATGTGTTAATAATACAGACTAAAAGCAAAAGTATGTCCTGGTTGTTAAACATTTACTAGTGTACCTCTGGATATAATTTACCTAGATTTATTTAGCAACATATTTGACAAAGTCTTCCATACTATTCTTGTGGACAAGAAGAAAATATATGGTATAGTTCTGTGGATTCACAGTTGGTTAAAAGACTGAAACAAAGAGTAGTTATTGCACAGGTAATCATCCAATCACAATATCATTGGTATTCTTCAAAAGAGAAAGACAAACAGCAAGTAATTTATTAATATTAACTTGGAAGTCTCCAGTGGAGTACCCAAGTGATCTGTTTTTGAGGTTACATCTTTATCAATGACTTGGATAAGGGCACAGATCAGTCAAACAAATAAGCAAAAGATGTGGCAAGTACTCGCTATGTGCCAAGGAGTAGCACTAGGCAATGGGGACACACAGACAAAAGTTGAACAGTTCCTGCCTTCAAGAAACTTACATTTTAACAACAGAGACATGTTCATATAAGCACAGATAATACACACTTATATATAAATATCTAAGACACATATAAAGTAGATTCAAGATAACATCAAATTTGCAGAATATACAAAGGTAGGAGGGATAACTAACACATTTAATAATAAAAATTCAAAAATATCTCCTCAATTTCCAATTATTAGCCAATACAAAAAGAGTTGCTGAAAATATTTTTGTATAAATAGGTTCTTTTATCCCTTTTGAAAAAAACTGTTTGGAATATAAACCTAGCAGTGGTATTACTGGATTAAAGTGTTTGCACAGTTTTATAGCTCTTTGGGCATAATTCCAAACTGCTCTCCAGAACTGTTGGATCAGTTCAGAACTCTACCAACAGTGCATTAGTGTCCCAGTTTTCCCACATCCCCTTCCACATTTATCATTTTCCTTTTTTGTCATATTAGCCAGTCTGATAGTTGTGAGGTAGCACCTCAGAGTAGTTTTAATATGCATTTCTTTAATCGATGGTGATTTAGAATATTTTTATAAGACTATAGCTTTGATTTCTTTGTCTGAAAACTGCCTATGCATATCCTTTGACCACTTATCAATTGGAGAATGATTTATATTCTTTTAAATTTGACTTATTTTTCTACATATTTGAGAAATGAGGCCTTTAACAGAGATATTTGCTGTTAAATTCCCCTCCCCTCTGGTTTTCTGCTTTCCTTCTAATTTTGGTTGCATTGGTTTTGCTTGTGCAAAAACTTTTTAGTTTTATATAATCAAAATTATCCACAGTAAATCACCACATCTTGTTTCATCCTAAATTCTTCCCTTATCCATAGATCTGATAGGTAAACTCTTCCATGTTCTCCTAATTTGCTTAAGGTATGGCCCTTTATGTGTAAATTAAGTACCCATTTTTACCTTATCTTGGTAAACAGTGTGAGATGTTGGTTCAGGGGTGGGGAACTGTAATGTTAATGGAATAGGAGGATCTTCCCTGTCCATTAATAGACCTATGGAACAGGATCCATGTTCCCAGGTCTAAAGGTACACAAGTATTTCAATCACAGATGTCTTACTGCTTTCACAGCTGTGATAAATCCTGAGTCACATAGAGCCCATTGCGGGAGGAACTTGCCTAAGGAGGAGCTTGCCTAGGGGGAAGCTTGCTTACAGGGAGACTTGCTTGTAGGGAGACTTTTATACCTAAACTAATTAGGCAATGAGTCATGAGGGTTGTGGTGCATTCTGGTTCTGAGCCTATTAGTTGAAAACTACATATACTGGGAGGCTGTTATTTTGCTTTGGGGGCTCACTCACGAGAAGGACCTTTTGATTCCCTGGACAGGACTCCAAGTAGCCATTTGTTAAGAGCACCCTCCTCTTTCCCCCTACTACTCAGATGTTGGTACTCTCTCATTCTGGTGGTGTATGTAGGTGGTTGTGTTCAGACAGTTGGAGTCCTGTCTCTTGGACTCTTTCTTGGATACTCACTTCTTGCTACTTATCTGTTTGTTAATTAAAGTAAGACCATTAATCCCTTTAAAGCTGTCTTTCTTTTAGAAAAGCAGATCAAAGAACCTGTGCTAGCAACCCAACCTATGTGCTAATGTGGTTGCTAATACAGGAACCTGTGGCCTCAAGGCCACATGTATCCCTCTAGGTCCTCAAGTGCAGCCCTTTGACTGAATCCAAACTTTGCAGAACAAATCCCCTTAATAAAAGGATTTGTTCTGTAAAACTTGGACTCAGTCAAAAGACTGCCCCCAAGGACCTAGAAAATCACTCATGTCCTCAAGACCACAGGTTCCCCACTCCTCTCTACCTAGTTTCTGCCATACTGTTTTCCAGTTTTCCCAGCAGTTTCTGCCAAATAATGAGTTTTTTCCAAAAGCTTAGATATTTGCATTTATCAAACACTAGATTACTAATAGTCATTTACTATACAATATACTACAGTATATTATATAGTTGTATGTAATATCATGATATTGGATACCAAATCTATTCCATTTACCCACCACACTATTTCTTAGCCAGTACCAGATTATTTGGGGTTACTTAAAGTCTTAATTATCATAATACTGAGTTCTATGGTACCTAGAGTGAAGGAGACAGCATAGTCAAGTTCACACAAGTGATGACAGGAAGAATTGTACTTAAATTCTGCCTCTGACACTTACAAACTGTATGACTTTGGGAAAGTCTCTAGGTTTCAATTTACTCATCCATAAAATAGGGGGATCAGACTAGACAGCCTCTAAAATCCCTGCCAACTTGGAATGTAGGAAGCTACAACCATGAGCAAGTCTGTTATCCTCTCTGAGCGTATTTCCCTTTCTGAACAACAGGAATCATACTACCTGTTCCATTTCCTTCAGGGGACTGTTGTGAAGATAGCATATTTAAAGCACTCTCCAAACATAAAGTCATATAATGCCATTACTGTCATTATTATTGTATCAATAGAGATGTGCTCCAATATTTGAAGTGTATGGAGGTGTTCTAGAAGGACTAGCACTTCTGGTGTGACAGCTTGCCAAGCCCTTTTTAGGGCTGCTCATCCACCTATGGTGTCCACCTGATTTGGCTCCAAGAAGCTGTACCATGTACAGTGGCCACATCCTAGTAAAACCATGTTGGCAGATGAGCTAGACCAAATTGAGGGCCACCCATGGGTCTCAAACCCTTGGATGAGTTAGGGGAGCATTTACTGCAAGTATGTGAAGATTTTCCTCCACCCTGTCCCCCCTCACCCCTCTGAAATGGGAAGATGAGAACAATTTGTTCCAATGGCCTTGAAGGCTATGGAAAGCTTAGGGTTTGGTTAGTCATTGAAGTGGTCAAAGCCATCCATTGCATCCTGGGATATTCCTTGTCATGTTGACTTTTGTCTTCCCATTAAACTTTGATGACTCTGGAGGAGAGATGGGCTGACCACTTTGCACAGCTCTGACTCCCTTAAATCCAATTTATGTTCAAATCAAAATAGATGATTAAAGTATGTGTATATGTCAGTGTGTAAATGTATCCTCCTTGAGGACAGGGATTATATTGCCAGGGCTTAGCACAGTGCCTGAAAGTATTAAGTACCTAACAGACGTTTTGTTGACTGGTTGATAATTGGGATAGAATTTCAAATATTTGAAGCTGCTACAGCCTTTGCGAGGAAAAAAAAAGCCTCAGTGTATGTACTAAGTAAAAATGCAAAACAAATCTACTATGTGAATAACATGGAATGAAATTTAATCATAACATAAATAAATTTTTAAAAGGCAAATAAAATTGTTTTTTTAGATTATAAATCACACTATAAATTCAATGATTTCTGTATTTTGTCAACTGGACATCATGAGCTACCTTGGAACAGTATTGTGATGCACCTGGTTGTTTTTGTTGTTGTTATTTACATTTTTATATACAAAAATTCAAGCTTCAACCTTTGGTCACTCTATAGTATAGGTCCACTCAATTCTTCTGGGCTGTGGTTCACCAGAGTTGCTCTCTACATGTTGTGAACAGTAGCAAGAAGCAGAACAGGAGCCAAGCAAAGTGTTGTGCCTTCATGGCTGATTAAAAGATAGCTGGGTACCAGTCAATCCCAATTGAAGACTTTGAGTAGGCGAATGGTCTATTGTTTTTGTTTGTTCATTCGTTTGCTTGCTTGTTTGTTTGTTTGGAGGAGAGAAGGCAAGGTAATTGGGGTTAAGTGACTTGTCCAAAGTCACCTAACTAGTAAGTGTTAAGTGTCTGAAGTCATATTTGAACTCAGGTCCTCCTGACTTCAGCTTTATTCACTGTGCTACCTAGCTGCCCCCAATCTATTGCTGAATATCCAACAAATGGGAAAATTAAGATATTGAAAGCTGAAAGACAATAATGGCATTCTTCATCATAATCTCTATTATTACCAATAGTGTTCGCTGAGTAGCGGTATCATAATAGTAATTTAATGTTGTAAAACCTAAAGATGATGATACCTCAATCCAAGGTGTTTGTGATTTACTAGAGGCCAGAGGGATTCAATAGATAATCTGAATTATTGACAATTTTTCTATGGAAAAAATTTCAGAATCTTAGCAAGTCAAGATGTCTAAATTATATTGTTGTTATTGTTATTATTATTAGAATTTGGATAGGGCTTTAAGGTTTGCAAAGTGCTTTACAAATATCCTCTCATTTTATCCCCAAACAGTCTTGGTAGGTAGGTGCCATTTGTGTTACTGTTCAGGCGTTTCAGCTTCATCCAACTCTCCATGACCCCATTTGGCATTTTCTTGGCAAAGATACTCAAGTGGTTTGCCATTTTCTTCTCTAGCTCATTTTACAGATGAGATGAGAAACTGAGACCAAAAAGGTTAAGTGACTTGCCCAGGGTCACAGAGTTAATGACTGTCTAAGGTCAGATTTGAACTCAGGAAGATGAATCTTCCTGATTCCAAGCCCAGTGCTCTCTCTACTATGCCACCAGCTGCCCCTTGGATAAGAGTAGATCACTTTTAAAGTCCCTTCCAAATTAGTAAGGATGATCACCCCCAAACTTATATATTCACAGCTTGAAGATCAATGCTTTTGTAGCCATAAATGCAAGTTGTTATTGTTACAACAAATAATTAAACCTTCTCTGGACTCTAGTCTTCATCCTGGCTTTTTTTTTTTTCTTTAAACAATAACCTCCAAGAGTCTGCCTGATGGGAAAGATGGAGGCAGTTAGAACTAAGGGAAGCCATAAATTGGCTGCAACCTAAAACTTGCTATTTAGCAAGGAAAGAGGAAAGACAAAAGCATCCAGCTTCCTACTGCCGGCTGAACAACCCACATGGCTCCTGTCCCACTGTGCACCGGAGGAGCTATATGCTCACCGGGCTGTGGTTTGGCCACCCTTTAGTGTGAGGCAAGAAGGCCAAAGCCAGATGACCTGCTTAAAGGGGCAACCTGTTCCCTGAGCCAAGCTAGGACCTCGTCCTGGTGTAAAGCAGCACCCACCCATGGAGGCGGTCCTTTCTGTCACAGAATACATGCTAAGTAGGAAGGCTTTGAAAAGAATAAAGGACACAGGAATAACAAATGAACCTAAAGAAGCCAGCACAATATGGAAAGAATGTTATTGCACATTTGCTGACAGAGACTGAAAGAGATTTCCAACATAAACAAGGAAATTTAATCTCTAATTTGCAAAAGCCTCCCCAGTGCTAATTTGTTAAATGCTCGTATAGAAACACAGAAGCAAATGTGTTTTTATTGCACGTCTTTTCAGGCGTTTTTGCGAAACCAAAGGGTGATCTGTGCTGACCTACTCAGCCAGAGTGAACAGAATGGCCAAGCAGAATATGTGCTTCTCCTAGGCTCACAGCTGGAGACCCTGTCCAGTGGGTCAGGAAATGTCCATTGTAAGAAAGAGACTTTGATTTGCAGTCAAAGGACCTGAGTTCAAGTCCAGGTTCTAACACTCCTTGTAGGACTTGGGACAAGTTTGCTCCCCTCCTCTGGGCCCCAGTTTCTATATCGGTAAAATGAGGAGTTTGGATTAAACGATCACAGAGGACCCTTCCAGATCTGAACCCTGTGATTGGTCGTTGACTCCATAAATCAGTCTAAAAGCATTTATTAAGGATTACTATGTGTTGGGCACTCTACTAGTAGCAGGGGATTGGAAAACAAAAGAAACAGTCCTTGCCCTCAAGGAGCTTACTTTCTACTGGGAAATCAACAAAGCCACAAGGAAATATATCCAAAATGAATAAAAGCCAATGGGGAGTCGTGGCATTAGACCGTGACTAACTGTGACAAGCTACAGCCAAAAACTATGAAGGAGCAGTTGGTTACCTTTATAACCTAAGGTGAATTTAAATCTAGTCGTAATTTGTTTGCTTCTTTGTTTATTTATTCATTTTTTCAATCCTTCACTTGCTTCTCTCCTATCTAGGTGAAAGGGACAATTGTCATAAACCCACAGGGGAAAACTATCACCCAGCTTCTGCGGGGGTGGGGGCGGAAGGGGTAAGGGGTGTTCCCCTTCCCTCCTGCTGAAGGAAGAGGAAAAGGAGGTTCTTGCCCTGTGCAGCCCCAGAGGACCTGCCATCACATCCAGCTGAGTCAGAAGGAGAGGCTGGAGCTGAGTGTTCATATGAAAATAATAATTTTGATACCAAGGCTGTCCTGAACACCAAATATGGCCTGCCTGCTGCACCACACAGGGCAATAAGCTCAGCCCTAGCCCAGGCAATCTAAATACTCACTGCACAAACAGGCCACAGTGATGAGGAAAGACAAATGGCCAAGGTGCAGGTAGGAGGGGGGAAAGCCAGAAAGTTAACAGCCCCTTAGAATTTCTTTTTTTTAAGATTCCCCATATGGTAACTTGATTTCCATTTTCAAGATCATCCCTTAAAGGCCTTGGGCCCTTAAACTTCCCCAGGTTTGACTGGCCAGTAGCTGTTAGTAAGCTCTCAGGGGAAAACTGAACAACAATGATGAAGCAGCAGTGCAGGGCCCCACACCAGTTGCTACCCCAGATCTTTAAGGAGGCTTAAGATAGGCTCCCAGAGAGAAGTCCGTCTGTCTAGATGGAGTTAAATTTGTTTTCAAGTACTGATTCTCTGGCAGTATTGACACGGGTCCACAGGCAAAAGGGGTCTGGTGACTGGCTGAGCCTCAAAGAAATCAGCTAGCAAGTCAGGGTTTTCATTTAAAGTGTAGAATACAGGCTACACAGTCTTATGGCCTCTAGAGTTCCTCACAGTTCTAAAACATGATACTACTGTAATTCTGCTCATTGAAACATTCAAAAGAAGGGGTTAAATAATCTATCTGAAAGACAATTTAGGGTGACTATAAAATAATGAAGCTGATGGATTTTTTTCCTTCTCATTTTATAAATCAAATGTACAAGTAATTATATGTCAAAATTAATGTTGTTTTTCAAAACAGTCACTTGGCTTATTGGGATAAATATATATTTCTGAATATGTTATATTTATTATTATTATATATATATTATCTAGAAATATAAAAATTATAGATGTAAACTATATGATACTCGTTCTATATTGTAGGTATAAATAAGAAATATTTATAATATTTGTAGATATAATTTATAAATATATATTTATTAGATTTCTAGATATACATTAAAAATCTTCCATATTTATAAGATTTATAGACATACATTATAAATCTATTTTATTTAAAAGACTTATAGAAATTATAAATTTATCCTATTTGCAAGATTTATAGAAATCATAAATATCTTCTCTTTATAATATAGCTATAAATTATACATCTATGTTTTTACATATATAAAATTATACATGTATTTTACATATGTTTTTATAAATTTATTTATCCCAATAAACAAGTCATAGTTCAAAACATTGATGGTTTAAGAAAAATGCAAAAAAATCCCCCCAAAATGCCATTACTTACCATATCTACTATATTCCATACAATGGAATATTATTGTTCGGTAAGAAATGACAAATATAAAGAATTCAGGGAAATTTGAAAGGATTCATGAGAACTGATGAAGAACAAAGTGAACAGAAACAGGAGAACATTTCCACAAGGACTCTGATAATGTGAAATAAGACAACATTGAAACACATCTGAGCTCTGATCCATGCCATGGCTGATTATAACTTTGGTGAGAGACTTTGAGAAGAGGAACAATAGGCTGAAGACATAGAATGAGGCATACATTGCCAGACATGAGAATTGTGATATTTCCTGCTTAGCTACACTTCTTTGTTGTAAGAGAGGGTTCAATATACACATATCCATATGAGTGTGTATATATATATATAATATATAATAGTTTTTATTATTATCCTTAAAAATGAAGATTTAATATCATTGAAGATACTGAAAAGAATTTGCCACAGACTCCAAGAGCAAATCCAAAAGAGACTCTTCATACGTGTTTTGAGCAATGGCAGCATCACTTGAGTAAGTATATTATAATACTATATACATACACACATATATGTATACATACATATGTGTATATATACATGCATCTATATATATAATACTACGAATAATAATGGCTAGCATTCATTTAGCACTTTGAAATTTATAAAGCACTTAACATATTATCTCATTAGCTTTCCAGATAAATATTTTGAAGATTCAAAATGCAATTGGGATACATAAGTATGTTTGTTTTTTAAAAGTCACATTTTATTAGGCAAATCATTTAACATTGTCACCACCATCCCCTCCTCTCACCCCAAATCCTGTCAGTTCTTCTCTTGGTAAATGACTAGGGGACATTTAAAGTGCCTTCTGTACCCCAAATGCTATGACTCCATTATACACTACTTTATAATCACAGCACATGATTTAGAGAATGTTGTGGTAGAGGGGAGAGAAGTCAGAAGAGCATTTTTGTGGGACTAAGTAAGAATACTACCAATGAGGTAATGGAAGCTCTTAGGAATAAAAGCTAGAATAGTGAAGTCCACAATGTAATGGAATATGATCTTAGGAAATCAATCTATACAAATTCATGAAGCGCCTACTATGTGCCGGGCACCATACTAGGTGTTTTGGTTACAAAGACAAAAATGAAATAGTCCCTGCCTTCAAGAAGCTTACGTTCTGTTTGTAAATTTTTCTGTTATCCTTCAAATAACACTCGATAATTATCAATCTTGTTGCTATTTAATTTTAATTTTAAGTCAATCAGATGGACTCACATACATTTGTTTCCTATATGAAGAGCTTAGAAAACCTAGGATCTAGAAGTAGAAAGGATCTAAGAGGCCATCTAGTTCAACCTTCATTTTACAGATGAGGAAACTGAGGCCCAGAAAGGTTAAGTGACTTACTCAATGTCCTATTGTGTAGTTTGTCCTTCATTCTTGAAGAGGACCCTGACATCAGAGAGATGATGACATGACTTGTAATTGAATTAGATTTGAGTGAGGGAGGGCTATGCAAAGTTACCAGCTTCACTCTCTCCTCTGGAGCCATTAGGCTCCAGTGGCCAGATATAGATCATTGGAACTGCCCAAGATGCAGTGGGAAAGCATGGCCTTTTTAAGCTAGTCTTTCTGAATTCTCACTTTGAGTGAGGCAACCCATTCAGGCTAGTTTAGGAAATGAGTCAAGGGATGGCCCCTTTAATAATAATTTTAAAAAATCAAACTGGGAGGGGAAGATCTTCAGGCTTTCTGGCCAAAAGAGAAACAATTACTATTTACATTCATTCTGAGCCATCAAGGCCCAAATAATAACCATTAAATATCACCCAGGTAGTAAATGACAGGATTCAACCTCAACAGAGCAGATTCTAAATCTAGTACTTTCTCAATCTATTAGACCCCTAAGTCTACTAATATATGAACAGTGATGGCACTGAAAATTTGAGAACACACTGTGATCAGGGCACTGTAAATAAAGAAATATAGCACTAACTAGAGTAGTGGATTATTTTTTATTAAGTGATTGATTTTCTTTATTAAAATCCCTAGTAATCTATAGTTATCAGTGGCAAGAGGAGAAATTCTTTACTCCAGGAATTCAGACTGTATTCTTGCTTTAATCCGTCAAACGGTTTTTGTATTGAGAGTCTGAGTCATCAAAGTTTCTCTCTCCCTTCCTTCTTCTCTCTCCTCCTCCTCCTCCTCCCTCTCTCCCTCCCTCCCTCCCTCCCTACCTCCCACCTTTTCCTCTGTCACTCTCTGTCTCTGAGTGTGTCTCCCTCTCCCTCTGTCTCTCCTTCTCTTCTCTCTGTCTCTGTCTCTCTCCCTCTGACTCTTTCTGCTCCCTATTTCCCCTCCTAACAGGAACTCTTCAGGGGATTGTTCAAGATAGAGGCACAAAACATGGACTTTGTTTATTTGTTTATTTTTGAATCCCTACTCTCCCATCACAACCCTCAGCAATCCGGTCTGGCCTCCCCTGATTTTGTTGCTGCTAAGGGAACCTATTTCCCCATATACAGGATGATGAGCTAAGATGAAAAAAAAAAAAGAGAGAGAGAGGGCACCCTGAGCACTCCAGAACACAGTGAGAAGTCACTGCCTATTAGCAGTACTTTAGATTTTAACAAACAGGGTCACTGAAAAGGGGAAGAAAAAAATGATTCAGGTGCTGCAGAGCTTTTTAATTCTTGTTGCAAAGAGATCCACAGCAAACAACCTACTGTACTGAAAAAAGATGGGAATTGTCCCTCAGCAGTACATTATGGTAGAAAGACTCTGACAACCATGCCCCAGAAGCTATCAAACTCAGCAGACCTTTCGATGCAACAATATCACTTCTAAGTCTATAGCCCTAAGGACATCAAAGAAAGAGAAAGGGATCTATATGTACAAAAATACTTATAACAGCTTTTGTTGTAGTGGCAAAAAACAGGAAACTGGGAATGGGGGGGTGTCCATCCATTGGGGAATGGCTTAACAAATTGTGGTATATGAGTGTGATGAAATATTATTGTGTTATAAGGAATGATGAAAGGAATGGCTTCAGGGAAACCTAGGAAGACTTGTATGATCTCTTGCAGAGCAAAGAAAGCAGAACCAGAAGAACAATTTATATAATAATAAAAAAATTGTAAAGACAACAACTCTGAAAGAATTAAGAACTCTGATCAATGCAACGATCAGCCGTGACTCCTGAGGGCCAGTGGTGAAGAATGCTACCTGGAAGAGAGAAAATTAACTAAATATGCAGGATCAGACACACACTTCTGGACATGGTCAACATGAAAATTTGTTTTGTTTTGCTACACATTTTTGGTGTGCTTCTCCCTTCCTTCCCCACCCCCACTCAGTGAAAGGGGAGAGAGGAAGGAGAGCAAAATGCTCATTAATTGAAAAAAGTTCAATTTTTTTTTTTAAAGAAAGACATTCCTTCCCCAACTCCTGGACTAGGCACTAAATGCCTTGGGCTTGAGTCTTAGTAATGCTACTTATCTAGCAATATGACCTTGGCCTTAACACCAGTGAGTTTCAGTTCCCTCAGCTCAGGTTGATGATCCATACACTAAGAGGGCATCTAGTCATTACATAATTCCAGATGACATAGTAATATTATGCTACATTCATATATGTTTTTGCATTTTTTTTCTTGAGAGGAGAAGGCAAGGCAATAGGGACTAAGTGACTTGCCCAAGGTCACACTGTTAGTGTTAAGTGTCTGAGGCTGGATTTGAACTTAGGTCCCTCTGACTCCAGGGCTGGTGCCCTATTCACTGCACCACCTAGCTGCCCCTACATATCATATTTTTAAACCATTTCCCAACTGATGAGTATCTGCTTTGCCTCCAATTTTTTGCTATCACAAAAAGTGCAAGAGTTGTTTACAAAGAAAGCATTTTTTAATGTAAAAAGTTTTTCAAATTAAAATTACAGTCCAGTTATTGTTATTTATTGTTCTTCTCTTTCTGCAGAGAGTTACATAGGGCTGGAAATTCAATGTGGAGGAAGCCAGAAGCAGGCATAGGATCTTCATGGCCCCTATAAAATATCATATTTTAAAGTCTCCGTGAGATTTGCTGTATCCCTAACTTCCATGGTCATACATAATAACTATGAAAATAAAATGATACATTATATATAATTATGTATAATATATAATAATAATATAATAACTTTTATATCATGTTTATTATGTGCCTGTACTAAGCACTTTACAATTATCTCATTTGATTTTTACAACCACCCCAGGAGATTGAAGCTGTTATTATCTCATTTTACAAATGAAGAAACCAAGGCAAACAGGTGTTAAGTGGCTTGCCCAGGGTCAAAGAGCAAGTAAGGGTTTAAGGTAGAATCTGAACTCAGGTTTCCTGACTCCAGATCTAATGTTCTATTCACTGCACCACCTAGCTGCCTCAAGTATATGTTCTTTCCCCATATACAGGAAATATTTCTGGATCTATCTGGTTAACTTTAATCCTTTAAACACTTACTATCAATATTATCAATAAATATCAAGCCTTACTTAGAAGTGAAAAGATAAATTAAGAGCAGAACATATGACCTTGTCCCCAAAGGTAAGGGCATATCCAAATGAAGAACTGTCTTCAGGAAGCTAGGAAAACGTCTGGGTTTCACTCCTTAACTACAATCGTTTAGTACAGAGGCAGCTAAGTGATATAATGGATAGAATGCTTGGCCTGGCGCCAAGGAACACCTCACTGCAAAGCCAGCCTCAGATACTTTTTAAATGTATGACCCTGAGTAAGTCACATAGCCTCTTTCCGCTCAGCTTTCTCAATTGTTAAATGAGGTTAATAATAGCATGTTCTTCCCTGGGTTGTTTAAAGGATCAAACGAGATCATATTTGTAAAGCGCTTAGCACAGTACCTGGTACATCGTGGGCACTATGTAAAAGCTATAATTATTACTAGCTCAGCAATGAACCTTAGAACATGGTGCACATGAGGATTAGTTTCCTTGTTCAGTCTCTATATGAATTGGTGAGTTCCACAATAGAAAGGAAGAACTCAGTTCCACATTACAGACTATATCCCTACACATAGCCAGCAACAGGGCAATTTTGTGTCCCACCATTCCCTAAAACTTGCCCTGGGTCTGGGGCCCTCCTCCTGCCCTGAATTCCCAGAATCCTTCTCAATGTTGCCTCTCATTTAGCAGTGAACGAAATGTGATCCCTCTTCTCATCTCTCCCATTGTGTATAGACCCCCACGCCATCTAACTCCTACATTGTTGTCTCATTGTCCACATGTTCTGATTCCCCAACTGGACTGTAAGCTCCTTTCTTCTTCAGATACTACTCAGTGCCTGACACCATACTATGCACATTCTGGAAGTTCAATAAATACTTGTAGGAGCAATGAACACATTACAAGGAGGACAAGGAGAGAGATGGAAACAGTCCAATGAAAAGCTACCATCAAAACCAACCAAAAAAAATGCAAAAGGTTTGTTCTACTGATGGTAGTATGTCAATAGTATCATTGTATGTAGAGCAAAGGGATCATATTTTTTTTAAAAGTCTGTTATTCTCAGACTGAGTCAAGATTCAAAGACTTATCCCAAGCTGTATGATGAAAGAAGCCATTCAGTCCACCAGTGTCTCCCATGTTACAGAGAGAACAATAATCTTTCCATCTATCTACCTCATCCAGGTGCTGTGCAGAGTAACGAGTCTTGTACTTACAAGTGCTTTGAGATCCTTGGATGAAAGGCATCACATAAAAACAGCACCTTATCTACTTTAGACGCAGCAGGACATGCATAACAATCATACTAATAACCTGGGGTTTATTTATGAGCCAAGCTGGGCTGCTTTGATTTTCTTCTTGTTTTCAGATAAGGAAATGGGAATAGCTAATGAATGAAAAGTGCCACCTCAGTACACAAAACAGAAACTTAATGTAAGAAAAAGTCATTACAGAAAGCAATTTTGAGTTCACTCTGACTACTGTTGCTCCAAGAAGTAACTGGGATACCTCCCCATCATTGTGCATTTGTTTTTATGTACTCTACATTTACTTACATGTGAACATTCATTTTTGTATCACCCTAGTAAAATGCAAACTGTTTGGGGACAGAGACTGTCACACCTCTATATTTGTGTCCCTAGTGTCTAACACAGTGTCTAGCATGTAGTAGGTGTCTAATAAATACTTGCTTGATTGAAGAAACTTCTGGAGAGAATTGAGACTCAACCTAAATGGACGCAAGGTGACTTTTTTTTAACAGTTCCTTTCTATACAGTGGAGTAAAAGATGAACTTCATGATTTCTCAGGATCCTTCCTGTCCTGGAGTTTTAGAGTTTTCACTATTTTTGTTACCCTGACTGGCCTCAAATATAGGGTACAATATTCCAAAAGTCTTAGTGCATTTAATCTCTCAAAACTTTGAAAAGAGATGGAGAAGTCTCTCTTCCCTTTTTTTGATCCCTCTCTCTCTCTGTTCATTACAATGAAGTTCTGTTTGTGACTGGAAAATGTCAGAAACATATATGCTAGTTTGCAGCAACTCAACTGTTGTCTAAGTCTTTGCCTGTCCTATAGATAGGTACCTGGGTTCAAAAACCAACTACACAAGTACAAAATGGCAGTCAGAAGGTGAGAGAGCAGTTTATGCACACACACAAAAAAGGCCTATAGATTTTAGTGGATTTTCAGCTTGGGATGGGGGAGGAGGGGAACGGGGAGACAGAAGGGATGTGGCAGAGAAGGAGGAGGAAGAAGGAGAGAGAAACAGAGAGAGAAAGAGAGACAGAGACAGAGAGAGAAAGACAGAGACAGAGACAGAGAAAGACAGAGACAGACAGAGAAAGAGAGAAAGAGACACAGAGAGACAGAGACAGAGACAGAGACAGAGAGAGCGAGAGAGAGCAAGAGAGAGAGAGAGAGAGAGTGAGAGCGCTGACACATGTATAACCTATATCTGATTGCTTTTCATCTCAGAGAGGAAGGGAGGAATAGAATTTGGAATTCAAAACTTTAAAAAACAAATTGTTAAAGATTGTTTTAATATGCAATTGGGGAAAAATAATATATATATATATTTAACCCTAAAACTGCATTAATAGATAGATGCATATAATTGTTATTGTTGTTTGTCCTTTGTTCTTAAAGAGAACCATGACATGGGGAAGGTGATGCCACGACTTGCAAGTGAATTGGATTTAAGTGAATCAGGGCTGTGCAAAATCACCAGTCTCACTTTCTCTTCCAGAGCCATCTGGGACCAGTGGCAAGATATAGATCAGGACAATTGGAGATGGCCTCCAGATGCATATAGAGCATATAGAAGAAAATATTAGTCCACTGTACTCTCTGCTAATCAGACCACATATTGGGTACAGTTCTGGACACCATATTTTAGGAAGAAAATTAACTAATTTGAGTGCAATGAAAGAACAGAATGGGGAGGGCCCTGGAAATCATGTCAAATGGGGCTGGGGATATTTCTCAAGGGTGCAGGGGAATTATTTTAGCCTTCAAGTATCTGCAGATTGACCCTATAGAAGAGGAATTACACCTATTCTCTTGGGCCTCAGAAGGCAGAGCTAAGACTAATGGGTTAAGTCAGGGACAGAGCTGTCCCAAGGTGAAAAGGACTCCTTCTGGAGGACTTAGAAAATTACTGAAGTTCTTCAAGTAGAAGTTTCAATGGTCAACTGCAAGAGATATCAGAGGACAATGCATTCTTCAGCTAAGAATTTTTTATTATACTCTGTTATGGAAATGTTTGTTTTATTCCATAAATAAAAAATAAAATCAATGTTTAAAGAGTTGGACTACATCACCTCCGAAATCTTCTAACCCTAAGGTTATTTGATTCCATGAACTATCAGCTGGGATAGTCATTAATAATTCATAATAAGATAGTACTTTAACACTTATAAAGTTCTTTACAACAAACCTATGTGGTAGGTAGTTCAAAGTGTTGTCATTGTCATCTTTCCAATAAGGAAACTGAGGCTCTGCTGATACACAGATCTCTCTTGGATTTGGTATAGGCCCAGTCTTTGATATCTTGCTGTCACTTAGGACCGTTGAACACAGGAGTGATAATGGGAAAGAAAGCATGTTACTGATCAATTTAGTTCTTGAAAATGTGGGCTTAGTGACTTCCAGGAGACGGTTCCATCATTAGGAACCTTTGATAGATATAACTGTTTTACCACCACTGAAGAATAGAAATCTCTGATTTTTGAAAGAATTTTTTAAAGGTCTCTGGTTGATTTCACAGCTGCTAAAATCAGTTAAATTGAGCTAAAGATGAGGATGCCCATAGCTCTTCCTTCAAATCAGTCCTCCTTCAAATCACTCTAATTCAAGGAGAATAGTACATTCCAGAAGAAATCCTGCTTTGCCTTTAGGAATTCTTTCCTAATCCCTTGATCTTTTTGCCAAGAAATTCCATGGGGGCTGAGGTTTCGTCCCCCTAAAGTGTCACCATCTACTCCCCACAAATTAGATTATTACAGACGCAAACTACTTCCTAATGGCATGGTGACAATGGAGTACATATTACTAAAAGAAGTTAAGGAATCCCTCAGAATTTTTTCTTTGGAGATAGAGATAATAGTTCTGAGAGGTCAGTGGTGCTGAACCAAATATATATATATATGTGTGTGTGTGTATATATATATATATATATATATATATATATATATGTGTGTGTGTATGTGTACATATATATACACACATATATGTATATACATATGTATATGTGTATATATGTAGAGAGTCATTTTTATTCATTTTTCCAGAAAGAAAAAACTTTCAATGTAATTTATTTCAGACTCTAATATGGAAACAGGTAAAAGTTCAAGGGTGGGGGGTGGAGGTGGGGGTGGGGGAGAGCATTTTTTCCAAACTAGTTTGCCCATCCCTAGTTGCAACACCCATCTGCTTCTCCTTTAAAAACATTGCAACACTCCACCTCTGAAACTGACCTAGTTTGCCCCTCTTGCCAAAAGATAGCTTTGGTCTGGTCTAGGTACAGTGAGAAAAGGGGGGAGGGGGAATGTGGAGCAAGCCATCGGTGCTTACTCCCTGACCTCATAGCCCACAGACAGCAGCCAAACTGCTAAGAGGAGAAAGTGAAAACCTGGCATTTCTTTGCGAAGTCCCACAGAGAAATGAGAAGATTCTGCCTCCTTCCCAGCTTTATGTTGGCAGATGGTTTCCTGGGTCAGAACTTTATCCTTTGGGGACTTTTCAATTCTTTTCTTCTCATCTGCACTAGAAGCAGCCTCTCCTCCCCCTGGCCTCTGCTTTTTAGCTGGTTCCATCATCTGATACTAGCACAGTGGCATTTTATCTAATCACTCTGGGCATGGTTACTCAGTGTATGAGTGGGAAGGGTATAGTCACATTGTGCCATAGATAGGAATAGACCGTTGTGTTTTGGGAGGTGTTTTGGTTTTGGTTTTTTTTTTTTTAAGGCTCAAAGTTTCATTGAATTTTAAAAGCTCAAAGGTTTGGGGTTTTTTTTTCCAATTTGACCTCTCCTCCCTTTACCCCTCCTCAAGTGCCTCTATGTCCCACTAGAAAGCTGTCAGAAGGCTTCCTGGGCACCACTACCTAATACCTCAGTAGCTCCACTTTTCAATCTCACCTACCCCCACCCCTGCCCCCACTCCTGGGGGCTTTTTTTCCCATACCGTGCAGCCTGAGGAACAACTAAGGCCCCACCTTTTTGTGGATTTTCTTTGCCAGCATCCCCTCCTCCCAGTACACACCTACACCCTCCCACATCTCCTTTCTTGAAATGACCTGGTTACCCATGCACCCCTCTGTTTCCAAGTGGGGACTCAGTTTTGACCACCTTTCCAAGAGCAAAGATCGCACTGCAACCACTTCCTCAAATCATAGCCTCTCCAAAAAATCGACCCATCGACCCAGCAATAAATTCCTCCCCCCACCCACCCATCCCACCACTGTCTTTCGTCTCCTTTGCCAGGCTGACACATGACTCCACTCAGTGTGCTTATCTAGGTTATGTGATTGCCTGAGGCCCCAGCGTCTCTCTGAATGCAGCAAATGGCATAATCCAGAGCCTTCCCAGCTCCCACAGAAGAAACTTTATGTTCCTTACATTAGGCACTAGAGCCTAGATTCCTGGGCAGTTTCCTACTGAAACAATTTTCCCTCTGGGGCACCATCTCAGGTCTTCAGACCCCTTCCTCAAAGTCGCTGCCAACCAGTTGGCAGAATTTTCCCTGGAGAGTAGATCTTGTTTGCCAAACTTCCCTAGGCACCTAAGGAACCACCAATGATCACATCTTTATTTCAATACCTAAGCAATGTCCAGTTCAACTAGGCCTAGTTGGCTACAAAACAAATTACATGCCAAATGGCCCAGAGATCAAAGAACCACTGGTGTTTTCTCTACCTGATCCCCATCTTTCCTTTCAATTCAACCCACTCCTTATATTCAGCCAACCTGGAGTGTTCTGAAAGCTTCAAGCAAGGTAGGATTTCACGGGGTTCTGTACTTGAGTAGGGGAAAAAAAATTACAATTCTATTTCAACATAATTGATTTCCTATGTATTTTTTTTTCATTTTATATAGTTAAAAACATGATTCTGAGTAGGTGTCTATAGGCTTCACCTGACTGACAAAAGGATTCATGAAACAAAAAAAGCATTTTTCTTTTAAAATTCTGCTTTAAAAGGAGAAGGGAGAAGGCATCAACTTCTTGTAGGCAGATACTTTATCTTCAATTTTTCTGTGACTCTGGCAGTTAGCACCCTGCCTTACACATAGTAGGCCCTTAGTCATGACTTGTTGCTTCTCTGAAAAAAGGATTTTGGGAAATGTAGCATGGCATCTGGCACTTGTAGAATTTCTTGGTCAATGCTTTTTCATTCATTCATTCAAGTGGATGTTGTAAATGTTTGATTTATGGTCTTAAATGAATCCCCTAAAATCAGCAGCATTCAGGCCCGGTGGGTGCAGCTGGATAGGCCTGTACACCAGCTCACGCTCTTATGTATCCTTGTTCCTGAGATCTTTCTGGTCATCCATTTCCATATCAGCAGAATGGGGCTTACCTTACTATCACTAAAAGGAATTGATACTAGAAATGATTGTAAAGTCCTTTGTAAACACCCAATCTGCTTTACCTAGGTGTCGGTAAAGTCATTCCGCTAATTGGCAGATGTTCTGTCATCCCAGAGCCATCGGTAGGCCAAGGCTTGGGATGTATCTCTGGAGCCACTCAGGTTACTGGCCTCCTCCAGTCAGGAAGGGAATCCTTCTCCAACCTGATTAAATCAGCTGTCAAGAGCTAAGTACAAAAAAACAAAACAAAACACTTGCCTCTATAGTATCTCCAAGTGCTTATTTTTCTTGGGGCCTATTCAAGGGAATACTGGTGTCAGAGGAGGACCGGGCCTTGGTGTGACTAGAGCAAAAAGATTTATAACACACGAAGAACAGTGAGTTATAAGGTCTTTTAAGCATTAAGCACCACTAAGCTAAAAGAGTGGGTGGGGCGGGGGGAGGAAAGAATTCCTTTTGGTGATGGCATAAAGCTATTTTCCCGGCCTAGGGAAGTCAACCTATTGCAGTTTAAATAACTTGTTTGACTTAGGGTGAGGACAAGATGTAGGCCACTTGCTTTTTTTCCTGAATTAACCAGTTGCTGAATGGGCTGGTCAATCCAAAGTGTTCCCATTGTTTGTCTATGGCTCAGAAAGGTTGTATTGAGACACTATGACTATGAAATGAGACGTTTGTCCTTCAGCAGAGAGCAAACTCTGCTCCTTTGAAACCTTAAGCCACAATCTTATTCCCAGCTATTAAATGAGGGTGGCACTCTTCCCTTCCTTTCTCCTGATTCTTAACCAGTCTCCAATCACCTGTCTGTGACAGGTGGGAGGGAGAAGACACACCAACCTCAGGGATGTCCTCCCTCTTCTCCTTCCCCCTTCACCTGGGCTACTTAACTGCTTATACAACTTGCTTGAGATGGACATTCATAGATCTGTTCCTTCCAGTGAAATGAAGGGTCATGAGGCCTTACCACATGCTCTGCCTCTATGCTGAAGCCACCCTAGAACACTGTGTTACATAGCTCACACCTGCATCCAGTACCCTTAGGACTTTAGGACTTTTCCATCCACCCAGGGATGCTGAAATTTCTCCTGTATGTTTTTTCCCCCTTACAGGGTAAGCTCTTTGAGAGAAGGCACTGTCTTGCTTTTTGTTTTTCTATCCCTGGGGCCTTGCACAGTGTTTGATGTATATTAAGTGCTTAATGAATTTTTTTTCTTTTGTTCAAAAGGCATAGAAATTATGGGATCAATGAATAAATCGGCAAACATCTGTTATTAAGCAATTAGTGTATACCATAGGCACTGTGCCAGGCACTAGAAATAGAAAGCCAAAGGGGACACAGTCCCTATCCTTGAGAAGTCTGGACTCTACTGAGGTAGATACAAAATATTCTCAAAAATAAATATAGCATATGTACAAAATAACTACAATGTGAGCAGGAGAGGAGGGGAATGGAGAAGATAGGAAGGGAGACATTGTCAGTTAGGGGGATCAGGAAAAATCTCTTGAAGAAGGTAACATCCAAGCTAAGCCTAGAAGAGAGCTTCTAAATGGAAGGCAGGAATCGTCTTTTGCCTCTTTTTTCTGTCCCCAG
The DNA here is from genome assembly GCA_028646575.1 of Pseudocheirus occidentalis. Classification (NCBI taxonomy): domain Eukaryota; kingdom Metazoa; phylum Chordata; class Mammalia; order Diprotodontia; family Pseudocheiridae; genus Pseudocheirus; species Pseudocheirus occidentalis. The sequence continues at coordinate 137,938,975 of CM053597.1, forward strand.
CATTTAGCATAGTACCCGGCCCATAGAATAGGCTTGATAAATGCTGATTGATTGATTGAAGCAGCACGAACAGGTGAAAAACAAGATTCCAGAGATTGAAGGGGAAGGTCCTGGGAACAACCAGGTGGGAGACAAAGTACTGTGTACAAGGCCCAAATATCCAATAGGCCAGTTTGGCAGGAACACAGGGCATGGGAAGGGGAGGAATGTGCAATCAACCTGGAAGACTCAAGGAACTAGAGTAAGGGCACAGCAGTTATTCCAGAAGAGAGAACAGGTTTAGAATTACACAGCTGATGTGGTTTACTTTGTTCTGATGATGTGCATAATCTCCAACAGTGGGTGAAATGTGCACAATGAGCCTTGAGCCTTAATCAGTTATCCAGAGCTACACAGTCTTATGCAAGGAACAGACTTTTCATTCTCCCTGAAACCAGATCTCATGAGACCTATATTGATCATTTGCCAGGTCTGGATCCTTGAGGGGGTAGACCAAATGCTCGAGCTCAACCAGTTACTCTTTTACTTCTATAACTTATTGGTAAGAGGATGGTGTTTTTGCAAAGGAGAGCAAGAGGTGAGAAAGGAGTGTGTGTTCACGTATGTGGGGTTTGAAAGGTGCATTGCTGTTTCAGGCTAATATAATAAAGGAGTCCAAAGCTCAGGTACCACTGCATGCCAATCTGCCAACATGCCATTCAAACAATTTATTGTTTACCCCTGAAACCCCAGTACAGCGTGTCGGGAAGAGGAGGAAGTCCCCAGTGCCAAAGTGAGAGCCAGGAAACTGGGCAAAGATGAAGAGTCTGGTTGTTCCATTTGAGGAATGTGGACTTTCTCTTCCTTTCTCACTTCTTGTCTTCTTGCTCATACCTGCTTTTCCTCTTGTCATCTCTTGGTCTTGCCAGGAAACTGACAAAGAGGGTGGGAAATGCTGCCTGCTGAATCATACTCCCCATTCTCCAGCCACCCTTTCAGGATGGACACTAGTGACAGAAATGGACTCTCTTCAGAGAACTGCTTACTTCATTCAAAGCCAAGAAGTGAGGACAGCCATCCTCCCTGCCTGTGAATGTCTCCAAATTATTTCCCATTCTTCGCCTCCATGACAGTGACTTTACTTCACTTCCTCTCTCTCCACTACAAACTATTTCTCAGTTTCCTTCTCAGGAAGTAAAGTAACCCCAAAGGTGGGGAAAATAAATTGGGGGGAGGGGATACATCTTTTTAATTTTTTTAATTTTTCAACATTTTCTTTTATAAGATTTTGAGTTCCAAATTTCCCTCCCTCCCTTCCCCAAGACAGCATGCAATCTGGTATAGGCTATACATGAACAATCATATTAAACATATTTCCACATTAGTCATGTTGTGAAAGAAGAGTTAGAACAAAAGGGGAAAACAAGGAGAAAGAGAAAAAAGAAAGAAAGAAAACCGTCTGCTTCCATCTGCATTCAGACTCCATAGTTCTTTCTTTGGATATGGATAGCATTTCCCATCATGAATCTTCTGGAATTGTTTTGGATCACTGTGTTGCTGAGAAGAGTTAAGTCTGTCAGAGGTGATCTTCCCACAATATCGCTGTTACTGTTCACAATGCTCTGGTTCTGCTCATTCACTCAGCATCAGTGTATGTAAGTTTTTCCAGGTTTTCCTGAAATCTTCCTGCTCATCATTTCTAACAGAACAACAAGTATTCCATTACATTCATACACCACAATGTATTTAACCATTACCCAGTTAATGGGCATCCTCTCAATTTCCAATTCTTTGCCACCACAGAAAGAGTTGCTATAAATATTTTTGTACATGTGAGTCCTTTTCCCTTGAAAAAAGATACAACTTGATCCAACCAGAGAGGTTAAACATCTTCAGGGACTAACATGTATTCCAAGTTTGGGGAAAACACATTCAGTCTGGGCACTCTGGGACACTAGGATGACAAATTCTTGGAAATTTGAGACGATATTTAAGTTATTAACATTTATGATGGTATTTTTATGACCTGAACATTCTGGCAAATACAAAGGGAGAGCAGGAGGAGGAGAATGACAGTACTTGAAGGGAAAACAGCTGTATAATAGATACAGACATAGTCCAAGTATTACGTCTAATTATGGCAAATGAATCACAATTTTAAGCACCTTAAACATAGGCATAAAAAGAAATAATTAACCCTCAAACAGGAAGCTGTGTTGACTGATTGCACAGTCTGACAGAAGGGGAAAGACAGCTTAGTCCTTTGCAAGCATGAGGAAGGCAGGGGACGTCAGAAGAGGTTGCAATATTCTGTTCCTTTACTAAAAGCTTTTCGGGCACAGAGGACATTGTTAGGGTTATCACACTGTTTCACTCTACTGGAATAGTTTCAACTGATATTGTTTGAAAGAAGACATGCTTCAACACTCCATCTTGCACTAAAGTGGGATCAGTGGTCTTGGATCTAGAACAAAAAACTTAAGTACTAACTCTTGTGCATACCATCTAAGCAACTCATCTAACCTCCCTAAACCTCAGTCTCCTCCTGTATAAAATGGGACCAATAAGAAATAATATTTGCACTGCCTGCCTTACAGAACTGTTGGTAAAAAAAAAAGTGTTTGGTCAGCTGGAAAACAGGACATAAATGTGAGTTACTTTAATCAATCTTGGAATCCATTCACAAGTGGGTAGTGAAGCATTGAACAGCACATAGTAGGCACTTAATACAATTAATTGAATTGGATTGAAATGACTACATAAGATATTAAGTAATGTTTTTAGTTTATAATGAAGCCTGTAACATAGATCCCATAGCGTAATCCCAAGGGTCTGCTCATATTCTGATTGACCATCAATCACTCTGAAAGCTGACTTGAAACCCTGATATCTATAATTCCTCATCTTCCTTTTCTACTTGTATCTCCAATGCTTAAGACAGTATTTTGCACATAATAAGCATTCAATAATTTCTTTTTTTTCACTAATTTATTTCATCCATTTTTCCCCCCAAGTGGCCATGTCATTTCAATCTGATCCAGAATGGAAGCTTCTAGAGCACTAGACCTGGAATCGGGAAAATCCAAATTGAAATCTGTCTTCAGTATGCGTGTCCCTAGGCTAGTCACTCAATCTCTCTTTGCCTCAGCTTCCTCAACTATAAAAATGGGGATAATAATAGCATCTAATTCCCAGGGTTGCCATGAGGAAAAAAATAAAATAACATTTACATAGTGCTTAGCACACTACCTGATACAAAGCAGACAGTGCATAAGTGTTAGCTATCATCATCATCATCATCATCATCATTGTATAATCATAAGGTATTTATTGATGATGATGCATTGAGCTTAGTGGAAAATCAGTAACCTGGAAGTAAGACAGCCTAAGTTCCAGGCCTGGCTCTATCAATTAATAGTGATATAACCTTAGAGAAATAACTTAATTAATCTCATTGAACTTCACTTTCCCCCTTAGTTATAAGATGGGGAACACAATACATTCCCTATCTACTATTTTAAGTCAAGTAAAATAGCCTAAGTGAAAATGATATGAAAACTCTGAAATATTCTACAAATGTTGCTTTTATCATTATTAAAACCAGCATTTTAGAACACTTTTGAGGTGAAATAGACAGAGAGTCAGCTGGCTTCAGAGTCAGGAAGTCTGGGGTTCAGGTCTCACTCCTGACGTATATTGACTGTGTGATCCTGGGAGAGTCACAACTCAGTTTCCTCATCTGTAAAATGAAGAGAGCTCATATTCTATGGTCTCTAAGGTCCTTTCCAACACTGTCTATGATTCTGTGAAGTTATTTAACTTCTCAGTGCTCCAGGCAACTATCTAAAACTGAAAGTTGCAGAGAAGGCACCAACATTGATTGGTAAAGGAAGCTTCTTTATTCAGGAGTTCCCTGTTCCACTGCCGGTAAAGCCGGTAAAGATCCACTCCCTAATCCTATACAGTACTCAAGATTTCTTGAGTATTTATTTATGCTAACTGGATGGCAATTATATTATATTGCCTATTTCAGGATGTGTATAGGGTGTTCAAGGAATACTAGCACCTCTGGTGTGAGGGCTTGCAGAGTATTTGGGGGGCTGCTAATCCACCTTTAGTGTCTGCTAGGCACTCATCTCTCACCTGTGACTCCAAGAAGCTGTAGCATGTGCTCCAGAAAAACCACCAGGGCAGATGAACCAAACTAGACTGAGGATCACTGATGGACATCAAATCCATCGATGAATCAGGAGGTATCTACCCTCAGTAGGTGAAGACATCCCTTGGCACAATGGATAGATAAGAACAATTTGTTCCAACAGTTGTGAAGGTGCCTGAAGCAGGCACTGTGGAACACTTAGAGTTTAATCAGGCATCAAAGATGACAAAGTCATCCACTACATCCTGGACCATCACTAATCCTCTAAATGTTTGTCTTGCCACTGGACTTCCAGTGACTCTGGAAGAAAGAGTTAGGCTGACAACTTTGTGCAACTCTGCCTCACTTCAATCCATGGACAAGTCAAGACATCGCCTCTCAAGGTCACTGGTCACCTCCAAAAATGATGGACAGACAACATCTGGGGAAGTTATCTCAGGTCTCTAAAGACCCACTCTCACTTTCTGTACCCATCATTCACTGTTAGTAGTCAACATCTGAGGATCCACTGTATAACCAGCCATGCAAATGAAGTCTCAAATCCATTCTCTTTGCTATTCCACTTTTGGTTTCTGCTGATCTTTTTGTATCATGGCCCATAATTTGTGAATACATGTTCTCTCTTCTACTCCAGTAAGAGATTTGAATGGGACATTCTATTTTCATATCATTTTGCCCTAGAGTTCTTTGGTCATTTCCCTCTTTAAATGTATCTTGGCACGTTAACAAACCTCCATTGCCTAGTAACCTGTTGATTACCTTCACATTTCAAACCCCATGTTCCCACTTGATAATTTTCTTTAGCAAACATGTACTTCTTAATTTTTTTCCTGTGGCCTTTCTTCACAGAAAGACATTTGATCAGAGTTGTGATTTCATTGACATAAAGAGCTCCCAGTAAGTAAATTTCCTCCACCAATACATATCTGCCCCCCTACAACTTGTTTTTTTTTAAAGTTGCCTCAGACAATGAGATGATAAGCAATTTGCCTCCTGGTCTCAAGACCAGTAATGTCAGAGATGGGACTTGAATCCAGGTTTTTCTGATTCTGAGACTGGTTCTCTATTCATTATGCCACTTGCCAGTCAGTGAATGTGCCAGGCACTGTGCTAAGCACCAAAAAGTCAAAAGAGTGGTTTCTGCTATCAAGAAGCCCCTATTCACATGGGAAAGACAATATTTAAACAACTACATACATAAAACAAAGCATTAATGGAAGGGAATCTCAGAAGGCAACTCTAGAAAGTGGAGAGAGTGGAACAGAGGCCTGGAAAGGCCTCAAGTGAAGGTAGGATTTGAGCTGAGGCTTGAAGGAAGCCAGAGAATGTGGGAGACCAAAGAGAGGCAAGAAAGCATTCCAGACCTAGACAGCAACCAGTGAAAAGATGCAGAATGGGGATGTGGAGTGTTATTTGGGAGGAACAGAAAGTAGGGCCGTGTAGCTTGTTGGAGAAGGACATTTGAGAAAATAAATTAAAGTTAAATTCATGGCACTCAGTGAGTAGAATCATAGAATTTTAGAACAGGAAAGGATGACATTTTAGGGATTATCTAGAATTATCTTATCTGAGAACTCTAGGAAGAGATGATTTAATTATTTATAAGTGAGGTATGTAGCCTAATTTACATGACTTTCAGGTGTAATAAGCAAGGAGCCCTGAAAAGCAATAAACTAACAAGCATTATTTCTAGATGGATTCTTTAGTCCTAATATTAGTTTTTTTTACAAATTTTCACTCTCCAAATCAAAAAGTATTCAAAAACAAACAAACCTTAATTTCTTAGTGTTTACAGTTGTGACTTTTTCAAGGAAATTTATTTTTAAAAACACACTATAATTTGGGGACCATAAACAAATGATAGCAGTGGGCATCGTTCTACCTCGATTGAAAATATGTCTAAATTAACTTGTGTTTGATTACTTGGGATACGTGTGCAAAAATAGCCACAGTCTCCCTTTTTTTTCCTTTTTTGTAGTAGCAAAGAATGGAAAATGAAGAGAGCTCCTATTAATTAGGGAATGGCTGTACAGAATATTGTACATGAATAGAATGGAGTACTATTGTACTCTAAGAAGTGACAAAACAGATGGTGTCAAAGCAATCTTGGAAAACTCATATTATCAATCATCAATCAAGATACATTTAAAGAGCAGAAGTAACCAAAGAACTCTAGGGGGAAAATGATATGAAAATAGAATGGAACGTTCACTGGGAAGACACAAAACTTTTAGGAGTAAAGGGAACACAAGGGAAGCAATTTATATGATAGCAACAGCAATGTAAAAACAACTCTGAAAGACCTAAGAACTCTGATCAACCATGATCCAGAGGCTCTGTGATGAGGTATGTTTTCCTACTCCTGACAGCTGGACTCAAGGTACAGAATGAAGCAGACAGTTTTTGGATATGGTCAGTGTAGGAATGTATTTTGCTGGACAGTGCATATTTATTATAAGGGTTTTTTTTCCTTTTCTCCCCAGAGGACAAGGGAGGTAGAAGGGAAGAAAAAATATTTTTGTTAACTGAAAAACAAAGTAAATGTAAAAAAAAAATTACATGGGGGCAAAAGGATTCACTGTGTTTATTCTGTCATAGTATGTACATGTTCCTGCATAATTCTATACAGTTATCCTTTCCACATCATGGGGGTTAGAGGCATGATGCCCCTGAGATTTGGAAAATCCAAACAAAATTTTTTGGCCCTCCCTTTGTACCAGAGAAAAATAATTTTTTTCTTTTTCCTGTATAGGGTGTTTACAGTACCTTATTGTAAAATTTGGGTTAAGTTTTCAGTCATAGGCTCTCTGACATCTGCTAGCCTTTGAGTGCCGCATGCAGCTTCCACAAAACTCCAAACAAACTCCCACTTAATTTATTCTGCTGATCTATGATACATTAGAAACTGAGATGGGTAAAGATGAGATGTGAAAGGGATTCCTGATTTCATTTGTCTTTTGACAAATAAGAAAATTGGACCCAATGACGATAACACCAATAATAGTCCATTTGTAGGGTAGGAGATCTAACATGATTTACAATGCACAATAACTATACAATGGACAAATACTCTTCTTGAACACTGATGTTAAAACATAATTGTGCTCCAATGAGGAAACTGAGAATAGAATTTTACAGTAGTAAGGCATCAGAACTCTAAGATTCTGGACTTCAGGAACTCAATTTATCTAACCCATGACTAAGGCTTAATCTACATCCTCAGTAGCACTAGAGATCCAAAGACCATTCCAATCCATAATAGTTCCAACCCAGGTGATAAGGCCAACAGAGACCAATAAATCCTTGTCACACCCACTGGGTAGATGAAGTCTTAATGGATTTAGCTGAAAGTCATGGTCAGAGTGTTTCTTGGAACTCTTAAGCCACTGTGAAAGTGTATTTGGCCTTAATACTTCCAGAGTGTTTCTAGATTGAGGTTACTGGAGTTTCCATTCGTGGTTTGCATGAAGACGGTCTGGTTATGTCTCACGTCTGCTTAGAGTTTGAAGTAAAAAGAAAAAAAGGAACTGGAATGTTTCTCACCTCATCAACCCTAACCACATCCCCCTTGCCAATCACCCTGTGGGAAAGAGAAAGAGGAAGAAAAAGAATAAATGATGGAGGAAAGAAGAGAAAGTTGGGGAAGAGACAGGAAAGAGAAGGAGGTCAGGAAAATCAAGGAAGTGAGATCCAAAGAGGCTGATACCCAGGATATCAAACCCTGGTAAATGTTTAACAACCAGCTCTTTGTGGGGAGGAAAAAGTAGTTTTACAAAAAACCTCTAAGGTTAGTTGGTATTATCAACATTTCCTCCATCTCTTTCTTAAGCCTAGACAATCAACAAAACGATTAATCAAGACCTGATTTATGGTGTTTGCCAGTTTCCAAGATATAAGCCATCACACTGAAACTTCAACAATAGGCTCTCAGGATCCAGTAAGAGCTGCTTCCAGCATGTCCCTGCACACCCGAAAGTGGAAGGACATCCTTAAGACCTTAAAAAGGTTTAGAATAACATCCTCCCCAAAGTAAGCAATGCTCTTGCTCTAAAATTCAACTGCACATCATTTTACCGAGGAGAAGATGGATGCTTGGAGAAGCAAAGGGACTGGCTCACCCATGAATACACAAGTAGTATGTGGGAAGTAGATGGAAAGGAAGCCAGTTTGCTGGGTCCTAGTCTTCCACACCTTCTGCCCGCTATCCTGCCTTTAAATAATGCTTGACATTTTACTTCCTAATAGCACAATAAAGCTCTACTAGATAGATCATTTTTATATAAAAAGCATAATTTAATACTTTGCAGTTTTAATGGTAATTTCAATGACCCAGATTCAAGTGATTATTACATTGGGGAGTGACTTGGGTAGGAAGAGAGAGAGAGTGAAGAAGAGGAATGAAAATTTAAGCAAAGAAAAAAAGGCAAAAACAAGACTAGGACATTCACTTTCATGGTGCTTAAAATTTCAAAGTATTTTGCCATATTTCCACATGACCGGTATGTATTATACTTATTCTATGCCACAAGTTCTCAGAATGATCACTCTTATCCCAACCATTTATTTTCCTTTTTTATTTCAGGAAACAACAGAGACAGGAAAAAGTTGCAAAACTTGCCTAAGGCCACTCTAGTGGTTGAGTTGGATTTATAGCCCAAACTTCCTCATCCTTTATTCTGACCATTCGCCAATGTCATCTTTTCTGGTGCCACATGAAGACATTCAGCCTGAATCTCTACAGTATTGAAAGAATCAGTTCAAAAGCGAACAGTTCAGTTGACCAAGCAGTTATCTTATTTGTATGATACCATTGGTTCAACTGATTTTTGTCCTTGAATTGACTGATTTTTTTTTCAACTGAAGGAACTGAATAAAGCATTTATTTTACACCATTTAGGTAATAGCCATGGGGAGGTACTAGATCTGCCATTCAAAATGGCAGGTGGTCAGGGTCGGCCTCTTCCAAGTATTCATTGGGTCTGGTTCCCTGTAGGAGTCATGGCAAGAAGACAGAAATGTAGCTCATGAATTATTTTAGCAGCATGTCCCAGAAAGTAAATAACACTATATGGGGGCGGCTAGGTGGTACAGTGAGTAGAGCACCAGCCCTGGAGTCAGGAGGACATAAGTTCAAATCCGGCCTCAGACACTTGACACACTTACTAGCTGTGTGACTTTGGGCAAGTCATTTAACCCCAATTGCCCTCCAAAAAACAAAAATAATAATAATAACAATATGTGGTCAGATATTCAAACACAGGAGACTATGGAAATTCAGGCACATGGAGAGCTCTGCAGTAAAGGATAATAAGAATAACCTAATAGAAATAAATCAGGACACTGAATTCTCCTTCAGATTAAGGAGAAAGTTCTATGAAACAAAGATTTATTAAGTACCTGCAGTGCTATGTGCCAAACACTTAAATATTATCCCATTTAATCCTCAAGACAACCCTAGGAGGTAGATGCTACTATGAGTTCCATTTTACATTTAAAGAAAACCAAGGCAGACAATGGCTAAGTGTCTTACCCAGAACTGCACAGCTAGTAAGTGTCTGAGGTCAAATTTTAACTCAGTTCTTCCCGACTCTGGGCAGCTGGGTGACACAGCGGATAGAACGCTGGGCCTGAAGTCAGGAAGACTCATCTTTCCAAGTTCAAATCTGACCTCAGACACTAATTAGCTATATGACCTGAGCAAGTCACTTAACCCTATTTACCTCAGTTTCCTCATCTGTAAAATGAGCTAGAGAAGGAAATGGCAAACCATGCTAGGATCCTTGCCAATAAAACCCCAGGTGGGGTCACAAAGAATCAGACGAGACTGAAACTATTGAACAACATCAACACAACTTCCTGATTCCAAGCCCAGCACTCTATTGACCATCTGACTACAAGAACTGGGGAGGAATAAGACAAAATCATATGACTTTCTGGATTTCATAAGCCAGGCTTTCATTCAGAAATGGGGCCCATTTATGAGTTTCACACATACTATTCCTCTCCTGGGCACTGCTCTCCATTTTTTCATTCTTTGCCCCCATTGCACTGTAATCTCAGACCTAGAGAATTGAGAATAGGGAAAGGAAAATTACAATTTACCTATTATCTGAGAAAATAAGCTGACTTAAACCCACAAAAGAGAAGACCTACATCCATACACTCATTTGAAGACAAGGAAATTTACCTCCTTCCCACTAAAACAGTGAGAAATGATGGGCTCTCTCTTGTTAATGATTTTTGAGAATTTTAGAACATACTCTAACCAGTGGTTCTCATCCTGTGGGTTATATTCAATTTGTAACAATGAAAATACATCCTGTATATCAGATATTTACATTACAATTCATAGCAGTAGCAAAATTACAGTTATGAAGTAGCAACAAAAATAATTTTATGGTAGGGGGTCACCACAACATGAACTGTATTAAAGAGTCGCCACATTAGGAAGGTTGAGAACCACTGCAACCTGAATATACCTAGCCAGATCCATACAGTCCAATGAAACAGAGACTGCAAAATTATTTAGAGAGTAGCCCTGGAAAAAATCCAAATCATGATTGCCCAAGTCTCAAAAGAACCAAAAAGACTCAGGTCTCACTTGGCACTTATATGTAGACCACACCTTACACTGCACATGCCTTGGCCTCACCATACTTGCACAAGGGAGTTCCAGAGTGTTTAATAACCCATTTCAAAATACAATTCCTTAAGCTTCAAACATCATTTTAAAAGTCTCTTTAGCAGAGCAAAAAGTAGCTTAACTTTGCAGAAAATCAATAATCCAATATGTTGAGACCGCTTCCCAAAAGAAATATTAAGCATGTAGGTTTCTATAGAGTATCTTAGGTATGAAGTCTCTATCTCAAAAATTTTTGCTAGAAGGATGACTACTACTCAAAGAAGTATATAAAAAAACTATATTAAAAAATACCTATAAAACTATAAGGGATACCAAGACACCTAGCTTGTCCATCATCCTGCCTCCAAACTGGAGTTCATGTTGTTCAAAGATCATCTGAATCAAAATGGTTCACCATCTCTCCACGACCAATGACATGAACATATACTCTATTCTTCAGAGCAATTCATTCAAGTCTTAAAAACATTTATATACAAGCCATGCTATAAGCCACTTAACTGGAAAACAAACATTACCTAAGGTGATGAGCCAAATCCTTAAAAAAAAAAAAAGTAAATATTGTCTAATGGAAAAAGACAAGTGAAAAAAAGTTTTTAGAAAACAAAACTCATTTGTGATTGTATCCTTAGCAAAATACTCCAAATGTTCCAATGATTAAAACACTGAACTGAGTGAAATGTTTTTGCTCCTAGATTTACACACAGCTTAGCTGCTGTGTGAAGCTGAGCCAATCACTTAAAAGCTCTGTGTATCCATTTCCTCACCTGTAAAAATAAGGATAATAATAGTTGTTCTCTATTTAGCCCACAGAAAAGTCTGAAGGAATAGCAAGATAGTGTCTGTAAGGTGCTTTGATCTCTTCTGAGATAAATGCCGTGTAAATTCACAGTAGAGCGTTATTATCAGCCTACGATACAAAACCTGAATGGGCATAGATCACAAAAAGGACTGGCCAACACAAAGTGAATGCAAAATGCAGAGGAGAGAGCAAAGAGATGGGATTGTTGTAACCAAAGAGACACAAATACAAGACATTTTTCTTACCACACTTTGCACTTCTGATAGTTCTGATAGTGTGATCAGAACAAAGTAATGAAGAAAAATCAGTATTATTTCAAGGAGGGAAATGGGGGAAAGGCAGAGCACCGACAAACAAACAATGGCAGCAAAGCTTCTTCAATCATGGTAGCAAGGTTGGGAAATCTGAAGTCAAGATGCCAGAGTCATAGAATATCAGAGCTGACAGAAATCTTGGTTAGCATCTTTTCTAAGACCTTCTGGGGAAACTGAGGGCCTGAGAGGAGGAGTATCACCACATGACTAGGAAATAACAAAGTAATGACAAGAGCTCATCATACCTACCATCTCCCAGTCCTATGACCATTCTACTACACACAAGTGAAGCCCTTGACATGTTTTTAAATAATAAAAATAAATTATTTGTAGACAGGACATTAAGGCTTGAAAAGCCTTTGCACATGGCATCTCTTTTGATCTTTGCAACAAAGTGAATTCAATTCCCCTGACCACAGTGGAGGGAAACAATGGCTCCAACCCTTTGTGGCTTTCTAAGCTACACTATTATATCCCATATTCTATGTCACACTTGATCCACTGCTTAGAACTAATCACCAATTCAAGACAAATAATAATGAGAAATGAACTTGTGTGAAGTAGGCCCTAAAATCCCACCTTATCCAGGAAGCCTCCCCTGACTCACTAGCAGAGAAATAATGCATTTCCCTGGGCCACACCCTATTTAATCACACAACTTCCAGGACTCTTTCCCTGGTTCACCATTACACAACATATGCTTACCTATTTGCTTCTATATAATATGAATAATTTCCTAATGTATTTGCGTTAGACGCACTTGTCTACATTTGCCCTGCTGTGTACATGCTTTTCATGTCTAAACCAACATTGACTATCTTAGATGATAAATTCTGTTGGGTGGAAATACTTAAATTCAATCTGTACTATATCTGTTCCAGATAAGCAGATAACTATTTAGCAGGTATATCATTTTGAATAAGGATATAATTCTCTACACCTTTTTAAAGTAAAAATATTCCTTGTTCACTTGCCAATAAGAGAAAGTTTCATGCTAATGCCATGCCTGTATGATCACATCAGAACTGGATGCCCTTAAAGGTTCAACAGTTACAGTTGATCAATATTCCCCAAGATGATCCCCATGACTAGCAGGATAGATATTCTAAAAGCTCACAAACCATATCTCCAGGCTCCTCGTCAGAAGATTGTATTGTTTTGGCCACCACAAGTCCTAAAACCATCTACTAAGGTATAGAGGGGTCCTAATTAGCTCAGGTAGAGGGATTATCCACACCCCATGACATGAAGAATTTTTAGAAATTTTGAATAAGAAAAAAATCTTTTCTTAAAATTGATTTGTTTATTTACTTTTAGTTTACAAGATTCAGTTCCACAATCCCTTGAGTTTCACGTTTTCTCCATTCCCTCCCCTCTACCCTGGCAGCTTGCAATCAAGTATAGGATCTGCAAATACTTTCACACTGGACCTTAGTCTGGTTGTATAGAAGGGTTGCAGCTGATGGAATGAACAATGGGAAAGAGGAAATAAAACCAAACATGGACATGGAAAAGAAAGAGAGCATGCGGTTTGCTTCAATCTCCATCTAAATTCTGTTCTTTCTAGATCTAAGAAATAAATTCTAAAACACGTTTATTTACCTTCTCAAAGAATTATAGATGGCACATTTATCATGTTTGCAAATGACAGACACAAAACTAGGAGCAATGGTCAGTACTTAAGATTTAAAAACTTCCTGACAGGCTAGAAGTTGGGGCAAATCTCCTGTGATACAATTTAATAGGGACAAATGTAAAGTCTTATATGGATAAAAATAAATAAATAAATCAGTCACACAAGTACAAGATAGTGTTGGAGGGTGGGGGTGGTAGCGTAGCTAGTCAGCAATTAGTCTGAAAAATCTGAGGACTTTCAATATGAGTCAACAGTATAATATTGCAGCCAGAAAAGTGAATACAATTTCAGGCTATAATAAGAGACCCATAGTGTACAAGACTAAGAAAGTCTTTCTGTGTTTTATACTGGGCAGATCACATCTGGAGTGCCGTATGGGTTTTCTGTCTTTGTACTGAATTATAGGATCTCTCGATCTCAGGGCCAGAAAGAACTCCAACTTTGTGACTAGTCATATTAGCTCTCAGTTCAGTTCTGGGCACCACAATTCAGAAGGGACATTAATAAACTTGAGATTGGGCAGTAGACACCAACCAGAATGGGGAAGGGCCTCGAGATCATGATATAAGAGGATTACTTCAAGGAGACAAAACAACTGGATTCAAACATGTGATACAAGAAGAATAAGACTTGTTCTCCTTGGCCCTGGAGGTTCGGATTAAAATAAGAAGCTAGAATTAGGATCAGGGAGGCAGATTTCAGCTTGGTGTAAGGGAAAACCTCCATGCCATCAGTGTTGCTCAGGAGTAGAATAAATTGCCTTGGGAAATAGTGGGTTCTCATTCCCTGAAGTTCTTCAGTTAGAAACTAGATGACCACTGGCCAGGCTTGGAGTAGAGAGATTTTTGTTCCTGCTGATATTCCTTCCAGATCTGAAATTCTATGGTTAATAGCAAAACCAAAGCAGATCCCATTGACCTGCAATATTCAGATAATGGAGATAGATGGGGGGGGGGGTTTGTCTTAATTTACTGTATGGTTGCTGTCTGTATCATGTTGTAAAAGGAAAAATATAACATCATACATAAAATAATGGAAACTAATGATAAGTCCAGCTGCTAAAATTAGACAAAAGCCATAAACCAAAAGAAATAATTCTATCTCCAATATAAGAATTATATAGGGTTTACAAAGCATTTTTATAACACTCCCATGAGATGAGTGAAGCATGAAAATATCCATTTCATAGATAAGAAAATTGAGGCTCACAGAAGCAAAGTCACCTGGAGGGGGTTACTAGATTAAAGCCCCATAAATGTGAAAGGCATTCTGCAAGAATTAATAAGTGTCAGAGAATTAATACTGAGGAATATTATTACAATGAATTCAGGAAAGCAGTCAACTAAAAGTCAGCCCTTGCTTCTCATCACATAATTAATACTGGAGAGAAGACTCATAAGTCCAAAGGAAGATCTTGGGCTAGAGCAGAAATTTATCAGAAAACTCCTTCTGAAACAATGCCTTACAAACAAATATCCTAAAACAGCCAGGAGTAATGTCTTTCTTTCTTTAAGGGGGGGGGGGGAAGGAGACGGGGAAAGGATTGTCAGAAACAAAAAAGACTGTTGCAAATACATGGGTCTTTTTAAATAGCCATGAGCTTTCAAAACATTTTTGGCTCCACCTATACAAACTTACTCATTCACACAATTCAAGCACATATTTTTTACTTAAACATTTACTGATGTTTTAAATTTTTTTACATCAACATTACTTCCCAATAACTTCCCCAGAGAAAAGTTCCCCTCTCGTACTAAAGAAATTAAGCAAATGGATAGATCTGACAGTGTAGGCCTCACTCCACACCTGTAGTGCACCCTCTCTACCAATAGGAGAGAAGTCAGTTTTCTGGAGTCAAGATTCATCATTACTTTGATCAAAATTCTGATATCTTTTAGTATTAATTTCTTTTACTTTATTGTAATCATTATGTAGAGTAGACAGAACTCTCTTGGTTCTGTCTACTTTGTTTTACATCACTTCAAATAAATCTACCCAATTTTCTCTTTATTCCTTACATCCATCATTGCTCAGAGCATAATAGTTCATTACATTCATAGACCATAATATACTTAGACATTCCCCAAATCAATGGCACCCATTGATGATGAAGATAGCTAGTATTTATATAATGACTTAAGGTTTGCAAAGCACTTTACCAATATTGCATCATTTTATCCTCAAAACAACTCTGGAAGGTTAGTGCTATATTATTATCCCCATTTAAAGATAAAGACATTGAAGCAAAGAAAAGTTAAGTGACTTGTCCAGATCACATAACTAATAAATGTCTGAGACCAAATTGGAATACAGGGATTACTAACTCCTGACCTAGCACTCCATTCCCTTAACTGCCTCTCATTTTGTTTTTAGATAATCATGGTAGCCATTGTGAATCTGAAAGCAATATTTGAAAACTACTACATGGTATTCCCTAATAAATATGTCATAAAATCAATTATAATACTCTAATTTGTGTATAGGCACTCAAAATACAGCATCTTTTCCATATGCCCACTCTTATAGCCCTAGGACACACTTAACACTGCACTAAGCATTCCAAGTCCATATCCTTTCAGTACAAGCAAATCAACCATTTTCTGATCAGTAACCAAGTAGGCAATTATATCACATATGCTTGATTTGATTTGGTTATCAACACAAATCCAACTACAATTTACTGAACAAACCAAGCATTGGTTGTTCAAACCCTGAAGTAACTCCAGAATGTATGCATTACATTATGCAATATACATTACACTCTGTGATGTATGAATTAACCAGATCAGATTTCAGGAATTTAAATGGCCTGTATACATATCACGCTTCAGGGGAAATACTTGTATCAACTTTATCAACTTACAGTCTTGTTTTTAAGTAATTTACACAAATACTAAGTATGTGAAAGAAGTTTTGCCTTTATTTTTTGTGAGACACCAAAGTTTAGAAGATGTAGTAGATAGAGAGTCGGGCCTAAAGTCAAGAAGACCTTGAATTCACATCCAACCTCAAACACTTACTAGCTGTGTGATCATGGACAAGTCACTCATTCTGTTTTCCTCAGCTGTGAAGTGAGGATATTAATATCACCTACCTCCCAAAGTTGTTGCAAGGAACAAATGGGATAATAGCGATAAAGCCCCCCAGAACGTAGTAGGCATTTAATTAACTTTTGTTGTTGCCATTCAGTCCTATCTAACTTTTTGTAACTCCATGGATCATGCTCTCCCTGGGGTTGGAAAAGATACTGGAGTGATTTGCTGTTGTCTTCTCCAAAGGCAAACACAAGTTAAGTGACTTGTCCAGGGTCACACAGCTAGTAAATGTCTAAAGCCAGAATTGAACTCAGGTCTTCTTCTTGACTCTGGGCCCAACACTCTGTCCATGAGCCACCTAGTTCCCTATTCTCAAGTATGAAAGGAAATGCTTTGTTTGAAAGAATATCAGGAGAAAAATGGTAGATAAGGAAACTGACTCTTAAGAGTTTTAAGTGATTTCCCATTGTCCCATATAGGTTAACAAGTGTCAGAGACAGAATTAGAACTCAGATCCTTTGACTCCAAAATCAATTTTCCTTCTACTCCACCACACTGCCTTTCAATCGTCTTTCCTCCTGGCTGAATATTTGTATAGAAGCACAGCAGCCTCCTGCCCCTTTTTGTTAAAAGGCATTAGTCGAAGGAGGTGCCACTAAAAAATTCTTCTAAGCTACGTTTGAGATTAAGTGCACTCACATCTGAGGACATTTGAGAAAGTGTTGCCTGGCCTCCCAGTGAGTGCCATTGATTTAAAAGCATTAGAATGAAAGGATAACTGATTTGAGAGTGCTGAGGATAAAAGCATGAGCTGTGGAGAGCAGAGAAACAGAGGAGGAGCATCAGTATTGGGGAAACAACTTGAACCAGAGTGGAAACGCCATCACGACAGTCGCTACTTTTGAAAAAAAAATTCACACATATTTAAGAGGATGGGGTTTCTTTTCCACCTTTATACCATTTAGGAATCTCAGTGATCATAAAGAGTTAGACCAACTTTGGACATGGGAAGGAGGAAATAATATTGTAATACTCTCAACAGAAGCATAAAACTATTATAGTTTAACCAAATGAGGAAATAATGCCTAGAAAGATCCAAGGAGTAAAACATGGAGTAAGTAGATCACTGTTGTTGTTGTTGTTGTCATTATTATTGTATGAGACCACAGATTTCCTGACTTAATTCTTATCCACAGAAATTTCTGAAGTTAAGCTCCATCAGAATGTAAGTTTCCTGAGGGCAGAGACTGTTGTTTTTCTTTTTCTTTTATATGCCCAGCACCTAGAACAGGCCTGAAACATATTAAGCACTTAATAGATGTTTGTTGGCTGATTGATTGATGTTCTGATTAATACTATGACTGGAAAAAATTCTTTCATGGAAAAAAAATATTTGTCAACTTTGAAGGTGCGGAATGTTCCCAGCGTTTAGATTCCGTATTCACCAAGGCATAGCGTATGGAAATCAAGCTGAACAAATCCCTTTATGTTAGGTACACAGAAGAAATACCAACCATTAAGAGAGCACCAACCATGACATAAACTCTCTCAACCAAAAATTACATATGTCTGATTCAGTAGTACGTGCCGTAGCCTAAAGAGTGATACTACGCGTCTCAGGGCTGCTCGTCTGACTCACACTTTTGAACTCTTTCGAGAGGTTTCTCACCACTGCCTGCAATACTAAAGAATTCATCTGGTTCCACTATGCTCAATGCGCTGAATCTCCCTAATTTTAATTCTCTAAAAGATGAGTCATGATTTTGAGCTGGAAATCTTCAAACAAATGAGAGACTTGAGATGAAAAGTTCAGGGCACCTCCATTGCATTTTGTGTGGGAATTTGGGGAGAATGAATAAATATTTATATAAATAAATAAACAAATGGACAAATAAATAAATAAGGGAAGCTGGAGATAAAAGATTTCACACAAGCCCAGGATGCAATTGCTCTTTGTTATTCTGAATGCCCCTGCTGGAATATACTAAATAACCATTTATTGAGTTTGAGGAAGAATACATGGCAAAGCTTTAACATACTAAGACTTCTAGGGCCTGGAGGGTGGTCTGCTACTAAGGTTGTTGTTGTTGTTTCATTTTGCTTTTTATTATTATGAACCTGACAATCATTAACAAACAAACATTTCCTTACACAAAGAAAAACCGAAAAAGAGGGCTGCATATGAAACCATGACTATCCACTTTGGACAGCTTGAGTTATTTTGTGGATTTCAAATTTAACATGGTAATTCCAATAATACCCTTCTTATTTGTGTCCTCTTGTGAACTTCCTGTCTGCTCTCTTCTATTTATTTTTTTAATGATTCATTGATGCTTTTTTCTTTATTTTCTTCCTTTTTATGTATCACCATCACTACTCTCCAATTCTTCCCTAACTCTTCAATTATTTTTGAGTTTATTTGTTTGGATTGAAGCCAAAGTAATCATTTAATTCAGTCACTCCACTTTGTAAAAAATGACTCAAATACATTCAGTGACATCTTGTAAACAAAAACAATCTAATTTATTATTTTTTATTTGAGCCATTTTAACAATCAACCAATCAACAATCAAACAATCAATCAATCAGCAATCAATCCATGAGTATGTAATTTTTTTTTCTTGCTTTTCAGAGGGCATTTGGAGTCAAGTGACTTGCCCAAAGTCACATGGTTGGTGTGTCAAGTGTCTGAGGTCAAATTTGAACTCAGGTCCTCCTGAGTTCACTGCGCCACCTAGCTGCCCCTCCACAAGTATTTATCAAGTGGCTGCCATGTGATGAGCACCAGTGTTAAAAAGACAAAACCAAAATGAATACTATCCTGTAACATTCTATCTGGAGGGACACACGCACATATGTAGGAAGATACAAAATAGATTTAAGGCACCTTTAATAGATTAAAGGCACTAGAAGCTGGGGGTAATCACCAAAAGTCTCATATAGAAGGACATTTGACTTGAGTCTTAAAGGAAACCAGGAATTCTAAGGGGCAGAACTGAGGAGAGAGCACATTCCAGACAATTAGGCATGAAGGATAGCCAAGACAGATACACAGAGATGGGAGACAGGACTCCTAAATATCGACCATCCTTCCTAACTTTGTGTCTAGCATTTGCAATAAGCGTTCATTAAGCACCTACTATGTGTTGGTTGCAGTGCTAAATGCTAGAAATATAAAGATGAAGATTAAAACAATCCCTATGGCAAGGAGTATTTATTCAGCGTGTGTGAAAAACAGCTAAAAGGTGTGTTTGACCAGACTATACAGTACAAGGAGGAGAGGAATGGGTATAAGGATAAAAAGGTGGGATAAGGACAACTTGTAAAAAGCTTTACATGAAAAACATTATATACACAATTTCTCTTTTGTTTCCGTTATGCTACCTTTAGTTATGAGATTAAATCCTGAATGATGGGATTATTTTGTTTTCATTTTTCATTGAGTTTTAGCATCCTATAGACACTACCTCCACAGAAAACCAGAAGTCTGTGCCTTTGAGGGTCAGAATAAGCACTAATGTAGTTGTCAAAAGGATAACGGCTTGTCTTAGATGCTTTCTCAAATGTCTTCCCCACACAAATGTCTCACAAAAGTGAGGAGCCAAAAAGCTGAATATCATGCCTGGTATCACAAAAGGGAAAGCTACTAAAACCCAATAGAAACTGACTTTTCAAATGTTAAGGAGGCATGTGGTAGAGTGTAGAGTATATTGTCTCTAAAAGTAGAAGACCTAAATTCAAATCCCATCCCTGCTGTCTACTACTTATGGGACCTTTGACAAATAACTTAAACCTCCCTGGGCATGGTTTCCTCTTTTATAAAATGATGGTCATAGATAGTACTCAGCACAGTAGCTGGCTGTAACAGCAAGCACCCTAGGATACTCAGGATGGCCTGCCAGCACAGGTTCTTTGATCTGCTTTTCTAGGAAAGACTGCTCAGAAAGGGGTTAACAATCCTACTTTTAATGACATTCACTAGTTTAGGGGAAAGGTTGACACCCTGAACATCAGGGAAAATACAAGCAGAGAAATTAGCACAAAGATCAACAGTCAGGGCTCCAACTGTCTAAATAAAGCAATGTTGCTATACACTTTATAAACATCATTGGATTGAGGGAGCCCAGACAACATCTGAATAGCATATGGCTACTCAGAGTCTCGACCAGGAAACCAAAAGATTCTTCTCATGAATGAACCCCCAAAGCAAAATACCAACCTCCCAGAATATATAACAAAGACTCAGCCCCCTGAGTGGCTCAGAGCAAGAAAACACAAAACCTATGTGACTCAGCACAGCTATGAATTATCAGGGTTCAAAGGAGATTAATCCTTCAAATGTTTATAATTTAGCCTGGGAAACAATTCCAAAAAGGAAACAACAAAAATCCCACCTTGCTTGTGCTTACACTGGCACATAGCAGGGCTTCACAAATGTTTATTGACTGATTGACTAGATTGTCCTTTAGTGGTCTTTTAGCATCAACTAGTATAACATCTCTGCTCCATATTTTTTCTCCTTCCATCTCTTCATTTTATGAAAATCCTTACTCGTTGAAACCAGTGAGTCTGAATGCATGCTACCTCTGCCAAGCAGCTGGATGACAGAATGGCATTTTAGATTCCTAAAAGAGCTAAGGTTTTTTCCCCCTTTTGTGCCAATACTTGTGTTTTAAAAGACATTGGTTACCACGGAAGAGTACATTTGTCAGATCTCCCCAATAATGCTGATAACTAAAGACTGACAGGATGCTATAATAGGAATAGAATGACCTCCCTCCTATGAGCCCAGCACTTCCTCATCTGATTCTGCCCACTAAGTCTCCAAAAGGTTGAAGAACCATATGTCTAATAGAAACTATTACGTAGGAAATGCATTCAAATAACCTAAAGTCTCTCTCTGATTATGGAGATTCTGTCCAAGATTAGGGTTTTGCCCTGATAGAGTGATGCCCAGGTTATGGAAGGCCAACTTGTTGAGAAGGTAACTGGGCAATGGCCTGGGAAGCTATGAGGTAGAGGCAAAAGATTTTGGGGAAAAGAGATCATCCATCTATGTTTCAATGATTTAAAAGATCCATGATTTCTTCCCTACAGATACTCCCTCTTTTCATCCATTAGCTCACATTTACTCAAGTCTTGATGTAATTATCTCATTTTATCTTTACAATTCTTTGAAGGACATATTTTCATCCCCATGTTATAGATAAGGAAGAGACAGAGAGGTGAATGTCTTGACCAAGGTCTCATAGTCAGTAAGTGATAAAGATAGAATACAGTTCTTTTGACTCCAAGTCTGGTCCTCCTTTCACCATTCCACAACCATCTCTATACTCAATAGCCTCAACCTTTCACCACTCTGCATCATAGTCCATGAGTTTCTGTGGCCAAAAACATAAGTACCTTATGGCCAGCTTTCTGCTGATGAGCCTTTCTGATCTCAACTAAGCTGATCCTCAGAAAACAGCTACCTGGTTTGCCACTGGGACTGTCTGACTCATAGCCTCTCTAGCTTGCCAAGACTTGTCAGAACTTGAAATTTGCTGACATAACCACTGGAAACTCAATGTCTCCAACTGCTCCAGAGTTATGGAAGAAAAGGGACAAAACTCTCCATGTGTCCTTTGAACTAGTGGGTAGTGTACTAGTCCTACAATATCAAAGATAGAAATGAAGATCCAATAAATGCCAGATCATATTATCCATAATATATTGTGTATAATATATGTTATTATATTAACATCTTATTATGTTATTCATAATATACAGTATCTCCATATGCATAATAGTACTCTTTGTGATTACAAAGAGCTGGAAACAAAGTGGGTAACCACTAATTGGGAAATGACTAAAAAGCATAGTATATTAATATAATGGAATATTTTTGTTCAGCAAGAAATTATGGACCCCATACAAATAAAAACCGTGGGGGAAGGAAGGGAGGAAGGAGAGATGGAGAGAGGGAGGAAGGGAGGGGGGAGAGAAAGAAGGAAAGGGAGGAAGGGAGAGATGGAGGAAGGAAGGAGAGAGGAAGGGAAGAAGAAAGAAAAGAAATAAATTAGAAGGAGAGAGGAAGGGATGGAAGGAGGGAGAATAAGGGATAAAGAAGAGAAGGACGGAAGGGAGAAAGGAAGAGAGGGAGGGAGGGAAGGAGAAAGAAATCATATGTGTGAGAAAATAAGAGAAATATGAGAAGATTTGTACAAACTGATATGTACAGAAATAAGCAAAAACTAAAGAATAATATATACTGTGACTACAAAATGTAAATGAAAAAAACACTTAAAGGAAATCAAACTCTAAGTAAATGAAAAAACAAGATAGCCCTGGAGAATAGACAAAAAAATAAACATCCCTTCTCATTGCACAAAAGATGTGGGGGCCATAAGAACAGAATATTATATACCTTGTCAGATGTAGTCAATCAAATTGGGTAACTTTCTTGAACTGTTTTTCCTTGTTATAAAGGAGTCTGAAGTTTTTCTTCTTTCCCAGAAATAATTGTGAAGCAAAGACAAAAAGCATCAATAAAATATATGTCTAAAAGTTTAATTTTTTTTCAAAACACTAAGTCACCTCCCTACCACAATGAAGTATCAGAGAAAAACTTTTTTTCATCTCTTACACATATAGTCAGCCCATTAATCCCAACCTCTCTCCACCTCCAAGCAAAGGGGTAGAGTTACCTTTTCCTTCCCCCTTTCACACACTCCCCTCAGGCTACCCTTCTTTGATTTCTTTTCCTGTTCAAGCCTTTCTCGATATTTATTTTAACCTTATTTCACCTCTCTATGCCCTGTTCCCCCATAGGGAGGGCTCAGAGTCATAGACTTGAATTCAACTGAAGGGAGATTTTTGTCTGGTTTGAAGAACATCTGATCCATAGCTCACAGTATAATGCAGACAAGCCTTGGAACCCAGGCAGTAAATATAAAGCTTTATCCTGAAATAGTGCTTTTTAAAATGAAAAGTAATGATTGTATGTAGTAAAACATTCTCATGACAGTAAATGATTTGTTATTTGGCCTGCCTGGTAGGTTTGGTTGCTGGGTTGACCCAAATTCTGGTTAATTGTATGTTTATTTATGTTACCCTCCATGTTCTCTCTCTTATTTCTTCTCTTATTCTCCTTCCTCTGACCTGTATGTGAAAAAAAATCAACCAATTGACAAAACACAATCCAGGGGGAAAATGAGTATTTTTCCCCCCTGAAACCAGCTTTTTCATTCAAAAATGAAATTCAAAAAACTCTGTAATTAATTCAAAACATTCAAAAGCTGTATAATTATATCTATAAATAAGCATTTATTAAGGACCTATTAGTGTAACATATATAACTTAGTAAATGATTTCATGTATAAGTTTGGGGGTTTAAAACTTTTTTTGGGTGGCCGCCTATAGGAGAGGACTTCTGGAGTGGGAACTCCCTCCACTGATGATCAGTAACTTCTAGTTCCAAAGAGTTGCCTGGAGCACTGGAAGATTTAGTAACCAGCCCACAATAACAAAGTCATTTGATTTGAACTCAGGTTTTCCAGTCTCTGAGGCCAGCCCTCTGTCTTACACTATGCTCAAAGTCTTCATTCAACTCTTCTCTGCCCTCTGGCCCCCATCATCCTCCAACCAGACCTGCTTTTAGCTCAGCACTTGCAGCCATTATTGAGAGAAATCAGGAAAGGTATATTTGTTTCTCCCTCTTTCTCAGTTCACCATTTTGGTATCATCAGGCCCTCCCATTTTCTGTCAAAATCAAACTTGAATTTTTGTAGTAAAAAAAAAAAGTCTCAAATTTACTTCTTCTGCCATTGGGAATCATCTTTATTATATAGGTACTTGTCTACCTTGCTAGAATGTAAGCTCACTGAGAGTCAACATTATTCCATTCTTTGTAAGCCCATCATTTAGTACAGTGTCTAGCACAGAGCAAGAAGGCAATAAATATTTGTTGATTAATTGACCTTGTTCTTCTGTTGACGTGACTGAAGCCACCAGACTAGCACAATCCTGAAGCCTCAGGAAAGAGCTTTTCAAGGGTCATTTCAGCAGCCATGAAATGGATCTTTCAATGGCTCACCCAACTGAGCAAGGAATGGTGGCTAAAAGTCACCACATCACTTTCAAACACAGAACAAATGTCTTAGAAAAGTCTTGCCATTCAAAGCTGCCCGATCATCAACATGCATTTATTAAGAATTTCCTGTGATCTGGTCAAGTCAATTAAGCATATATCAAGCACCTACTATGTTCCTGGCACTGAGCAAAATGCTGGGTATACAAAGAAGAGGCAAAAAAAAAGAGTCCCTGGTCCAATTACTGCACTCAGAGTTGATGATAAAAAGAAGCATCAAAATGGGCACTAGATCAAAAATCTTACCTTGTGCCCATAAAATCAAGACAATAATGCTGCCAGATTGCTAGTTGGATTATTGTTCATAGTCAGAACTATAATGGCATCTGATTGTCTTCAAAGCTTCAACTGTAATTCTTGATAACTGAAAATATTCTCAGTACACATTTTTGCTCTGGTCCGTTTGGACTGCTATCTTCTCATTTTTTTCTTCTTTAATGCATAAGAGGAACCTTGGTCAATTTGTTTGGACTTGGCTACTTTTCAAAAAACTGAGCTACTGTATATTGTAATTTGGAATTCCATAACACTGGAATACTGGTTCAGATAAGAGGCCTGTTTTTGCACTTTGACATTGGGAGGTGGAGATAAAGAGAGGGTAGAAGGTTCAGCATTGTGAAGGTGAGCATTCCCAACATCGCCAAAGAGGGAAAAAAAGCATCCTTGTAAATAAAATTAGAGGGTTGGGCTAAATGGTGCCTTTTTAGCTCTAACATTCTAGAATTCAATCCTGCTCTTCTACATACAGCAAGTAGCAATGGGAGGACCTGAGGTATTCCAGAGCAGACTGTGTGAGCACTAGAAAATATTGGCAGGCAATGATCTTGTGGTGGCCAAGGGAGAATGGTCCAAATGACCTCAGAGGTCTTTTCTTTATAAATCCAGGAAGGGATTACTATTCCTCAAGGACCTTAAAGGAGTAGAATGGAGCACAGTTCTGTTTGTGTGGGGCCTGAAACTGAGCCATGCCTGGCAAAAAGGAAGGGAAGGGAAAGACTGCAAGGCAGGCAAACTCAGTAATGAAGAAAATTAACTCAGGGTGTGATAAGTCCAGCCTTCCAAGCTGTTGATACCAATGACAGGATGGAGAATGTGAATTAGAAAGGAAAAGAAAAATGAAAGGAGAAAGGAAAGGGGGAAAGGAATGGGAAAAGAAAAAGGAAAGAGGAAAGGAGATCAGAGGATGGGAGAGGAGAGGAGAGAAAAGAAGAGGAGAGAGGAGAAAAGAGGGGAGGAGAAGAAAGGAATGTACATGGTACCAAGAAGGCCCCTACTTTTTTTTGCAGGGGGAATTGGGGTTAAGTGACTTGCCCAAGGTCACATAGCTAGTAAGTGTTAAGAATCTGGGGCAGGATTTGAACTCAGGTCCTTCTGACTCCAGGACTGGTGCCACCTAGCCGCCACAAGGACTCCTACTTTAGAGGAGCAGAGACTGTTTCTTCCCTATACAATGTTTTGTCTTTCTGTTAAGAAAGAAAAAAGAGGGGGCAGCTAGGTGGCACAGTGAATAGAGCACCGACCCTGGAGTCAGGAGGACCTGAGTTCAAATCTGGCCTCAGACACTTGATACAAAAACTAGCTGTGTGACTTTGGGCAAGTCACTTAACCCCAATTGCCCTCCAAAAAAAAAAAGCAAAAAAAAAAGAAAGAAAAAAGAGATCAAATAAAAAGAAGCACGATGCAATTATTTGTTGATAGAACTAACTGAATCAATGAGAGAAAAAAGAGGAATTTTCAATTGCTAGTCAACATTAGATCTTTGCTATCAATCAATAATCAATCAATCAGTAAACATTTATTAAGCATCTACTATGTGCCAGGCACTGTGCTAAGTGCTAGTGACCTTATCTAAGTAATTTCATCTGATCCTCAGTTTCCCCATGTGGAAAATGGTTGTACCAAATGATTTCTAAGGTCTCTTCCATTTTTAATATTTTGTATATAATTCAGTTTTACTCTCCCAGATGTAGGCCTGCTACATCTTCTCTTTCTCACCCCACTAGGGATCCAGATGATAACTCTGAGGCATTGGACTGTGTCTGTTTCTATTAAGTAGCTCAAGCTCCCACTGGCTACACTTCACCATTTGTTAGAGGTGAGCTACAGGCACCCCAGTTCCATTTAACTACTCAATAACAGTTAGCTTTTACAAAAGGATATTTATTTTGAAGATATAACAAGAACAAAGTACAAATATTTTCCCCAATTCCTTGGAGACCCACTCTCCCCTATGCCCCTTTGGTCTGTGGGGCAGTAAGCTCAAAGCTTAGTTCTTACTGGTCCCATCAAGTTCATATCCAAAGGCATCATCTCTACCATTATGAATTCCTGTTATCAACTACCACTGGGCTAGGGTCACAAAGATCACTCCTCAAGGTTGCTCCTTAATCCTTGGGACATGAATGCTGAAATGGCTGCAAACCCATCCCAGAGTCCAACTCTCAGATTCCTATGGTTCAGTCTCCTGAGCTTTTGAAATTCTCAAGGTCAAAGAGTACATTTTTTTTTCACCTAGAGCAGAAAACAACAAAGGATTGACAATTGTTTCTTGGAGCCATATAGCTTCAGAGAGAAAAAAAAGGACTGAAGGTCTTTTATAGCATATTCTCTTATTTGATGCTAATGGGTCACCCCAAGAGCATATGAGGGAAAAGATCCAATGGCTGATGTGACAGGCTTTTTTGACTACACGGACAATTCTGGCTATGTAGCCAACTGAAAAAAGTTCCTCTCAACCACACAGAACCAGTTTCACAATGTCTACACAGTCTCTCCAAGGTATTTCACTTATTCTTCCAGAATTTTCATAGAAGCCAACTCTCTAGTGTCCTCCTTGTAGAAAAGTCACCTTTGTCCAGAAAGTTGATGCATCTACCACATGCCCCCATTAAAATGGTTTTATTAGAGAACCAGAGATTTGATCCTTTTTTTCTGTTTTTTGGAGGGTGGGAAGGCAGGGCAATTGGGGTTAAGTGATTTGTCCAAG
Source organism: Pseudocheirus occidentalis (assembly GCA_028646575.1). Classification (NCBI taxonomy): domain Eukaryota; kingdom Metazoa; phylum Chordata; class Mammalia; order Diprotodontia; family Pseudocheiridae; genus Pseudocheirus; species Pseudocheirus occidentalis. Next base: position 137,966,654 of record CM053597.1, read on the forward strand.
GTCACACAGCTAGCAAGTATTAAGTGTCTGAGGCCAGATTTAAACTCAGGTCCTCCTGACTCCAGGGCCAGGGCTCTATTCACTCTACCACCTAGCTGCCCCAGAGATTTGATACTTTTAAGGGTAATTGTGTCCTCTGGGATACTTCTCACAAAAGACCCCTTACTTGTCTGACTTGAGTGGAAACATTCACATGCACTGAGATTAAATCGTAAGGTCAGTCTTTGACTTCTTAAAGAAAATCAGGAAATTTCCATTAATAACTCCATGCTACATTTGTGTCTCCATTATCTGGCTTCAGATTCATATCTACTTTAAATAATGCTCTGAACTCCCATTCATCTGAATTTCTTCCACATGACCACCTAGTACATGATAGCACATTATCAAGATGAAAAAAGGAGAGTTTAGTTACATAGAAACTTCAGAGACATCCCTATTCAACCTATCCTTGGAGAGGCTGCCTGACTGTGCTCCATCCCCTGAAACAGCCTTATGGGGAATGAGACAGATCTTGTGAGAGGCTCTCTTTACACCCTTATGATATGAGGCCACCAGACAAGTGTCTCCTGCCCCATTTCTAAAAGCACAAAAGGTGTATCAGTTTCCTCCACAAACCACTGGGCAAGTACCTGCTACTTTTCTTAGGAGTCCTGCCTTTCCTGGGAGTGTGAAGAGAGCAACAGCATTGTTTACTGACAGACAAAACAGGTAAATATCTATTTTTAACTGTTAATTTGGAGAACCTGGTAAAGGTAATGTTTTGAGAGAAGCTAATGATGTTTTCCTGTCATGGCAAGAGAAAAGCTAGAGAAAGAAGAGAGAGAAAACAAGCTTGGAGAAGACTTTAATTGATAGAATTGTTTTATCCATTTTTTCTGCATAGAGGATGAATTCTTTTTTAAAAAAATATTTCATTTTCTCCAATTACATGTAAAAGCAACTTTTAATATTTGTCTTTTTTAATTTTTAGTTCCAAATTCTCTCCCTCTTCTTACCCCCCTTTCTGAGGGTAAATGATTTGATTATGAATGTGTAATCATGTAAAAACATATTTCCATATTAGTCATGTGAAAGAAAACAGAAATAACCAAAAAAAAACACAAAAGGGGGGGAAAATAATACTTTGATCTGCACTCAGATTCCAAAACTTCTTCCCCTAGAGGTGAATAGCGTTTTTCATCATGAGTCTTTTGGAAGTGTCTTGGGTCTTTGTATTGCTGAGAATAGCTGCATCATTCACACTTGATCACTGTATGATATTGCTGTTACAATGTGCAATTTTTAATTCCCCTTGTTCTACGCACTTCACCTTGCATCAGTTCACATAAGTTTCTCCAGATTTTTCTGAAATCATCCTACTCATCACTTCTTACCACATAATCGTAATCCATTACAACCACATGCCACACATTTGAGGAATAATTCTTATGATGAGACTTCATTGTCCTGAATGAAATAAATGGTATGGAATGAAATAAATGTGTTCTCAAGAATGAAGTCATCTACCATCACAGTGAGTCTTTGATGTAACTCTACTTGTGATCATTCTCACAAGAATATTATGAATATCATGTTTAGATTGCAAATTATTATTTTATGTATTATTATATCATAAATTGCTATTATGAAGGCCCTTTAAACTTTGCTGAATTGTTCGTCCAGCCCTTTTGTCCATGGCTTCTGATTCACAATTTTACACAGATTGTATAAGCAATAAATATACACAATCATCACAAACTGACTGGCACGTGTACCAACAACAAGCTAGCAAACCTATATCCTAAGGAGGGGAGAGAAAGTGAAGACTGGATAGCAATGCACCTGTTCAGACCCTATGGCTTGTTGATATGCCCATTGGTAATACCTCCCCTCCAGCTCTGAGGGACTTTGCCTTTTTCTAAATAGGAAATAAAACTCTTAAGAGCAAGCATTTTTTGAACTTCAATAGTCTATGTCATTATATATCATTAGAGGTAATTAAATAAAGATCACATAATTAAGTTGGACAGAGTAATCATCAGCTGGGACACACTGCATATTTTAAAAGGCGTACTTAGAACAAAAAGGACTCAAAGGAAGTAGCTTGGCAACCTCTGTTGCCTCAGTTGTACTATAAACACATAAATACATTTCCCAATGTGCCTTATGCTAGTGGTTTGCTTCTAGATTATTTGATATTTACCCTGTCCATGCCTTGTTTATATGTGTTATTTACACGCTGGCTCTCTCCCCTTAGATTGTAAGCTCCTTGAGGGCAGGCACATAGTAGACACTTAAATGTTTATTGACTGAGTGTCTTGTTCTTCCATACACATATGGACCTGAACTTGCAAACTTTGACCCTAACCCCTATAGTAGACTACCAAATGTCTATGATCACATGTTTATAATATCCTATGAATTCTTCCTGAGTTCAAATCCAGTCTCAGACACTTACTAGCTGTGTGACTATGGGCAAGTCACTTAATCCTTTTTTTTTTGGAGGGGGGAAGGCAGGGCAATTGGGGATAAGTGTTTTGCCCAAGGTCACACAGCTACTAAGTGTCAAGTGTCTGAGGTCAAATTTGAACTCAGGTCCTCCTGACTCCAGGGCCTGTACTCTATTCATTTTGCCACCTAGCTGCCCCAAGTCACTTAATTCTGTTTGCCTCAGTTTTTTCATCTGTAAAATGGGTTGGAAAAGGAAATGGCAAACCACTCTAGTATCTTTGCCAAGAAAATCCCAAATGAGGTCACAGAGTCAGACACAACTGAACAACACACTGCTACATATTGACTTAGAAAGCCAAACATTATCTATGTTCTACTGCGTCTATTTATTTTGTTAAATATTCCCAATTACATTTTAATCTGGTTCAGGTGGCACACACAAGAGGGGCAGCTTTGACACCTCCGAGTAGGGGATGCTGGCATTGCAGTAGCCTTAAGAAAACCTGTTTTCAAATGTTAGCCTGCTTACTAACTGTGGGACTCTGATCAAGTCACAGAGTATCTCTGAATCTAGTTTTCTTCATCAGTAAAATGAGAAAGATCATAGCACCTACCTCACACCTAACTTAAAGTACTATATAAACGTGAACTACTATTAAATAATAAGGAATTCTTTCCTTTTGTGTTCCTGAGTAGTGACCACTAATCCTCTTCCAAAATTAATCCCCAAGTTTGGCTTTACTCAAAACCTGAAGACAGGGCTCCATACTGGGGTTCGAATCAATGCAAGCTGGGTAACCAAGAAACCATAGGTATTTGTTTGTTTTTTTTAAAGTGGCACCTTTGACCCTTCTGAAATGGGTCTCCTGGAGCCCAGGAAGGAAATGAGCTAGAGGAAATGATGGTTCTAGGGAAGGAAAGGGGATGGGCATGGGCATGGGGATGGGCATGGGGATGGGGATGGGGATGGGGATGGAAATTTGAGGCTCTGGTGGAAGAGGTACTTAATAGGGCAGTGATCTGTTTCATAGAGGGCTGGTAAATGGGAGGAAAGTCTTTAGAAGCAATGGCAGCCCAGGTGGCCACTAGGCCATCATTCCTTTATATGGTGGATGACCTTCTTTGTCCTGTTTCAAAAAACAGGTGCCTAGTTAAAAGAGCAAAACTTAGTAGAAAGAGACTCTGCCTGAGACGGCTACCCTGCAAACAAGGATTCTCAATGTATTTCTACAATACCAAGTACAATGTTTGGGCAAATGTTTGTTCTATTTGATCATTGCAGACAGTCAAACTGGAAAATTCCAAAGAGGAAGGCCTTAAGTGGGGTCGACAAGTAATACATTTGCTGAATTGAATGGCATTGACATGAATTGAAAAAGTGGATCCCAGCTTGCTCCTTCCTAGATCTGTGTGGCCCTTGGCGGGTCCCTTAGCGTCCTTGAGATTCCATTTTCTCAACAACAAAATGACAGTTTGAGTAGATGGCCTCTCAGTATCCTCCCTGTTCTAACACTATAATCTTATGATCTGGCTGCCAGAGCTGAGCAAATGGGACATAGATTTACTCTACTTCACATTGTTCAGCACATAGTCAACATGAATCCTGGAGGGAAATGGTTTCTAATTTACCATGAACATCTGGACCAGCTGCTTCTGCTGCCCATACCTTAACTTCCTCATTTGTAAAATATCTACAGCAAAGTTAAATCTAAGATTGCCAGGGCACAATACCCCCCTAGGATGCCAAAGGCAGAAGGCAATAAACCAAATTAATCGAAGCAATACTTTTGTGGAAGCAAAAATTGGAAACAGAGTGTCCATTGATTGGGGAATGATAGAATATGTTATATGGGGGCAGCTAGGTGGCGCAGTGAATAGAGCACCGGCCCTGGAGTCAGGAGTACCTGAGTTCAAATCCGGCCTCAGACACTTAACACAAAAAACTAGCCGTGTGACCTTGGGCAAGTCACTTAACCCTAACTGCCCTCCAAAAAAAAAAAAGCAAAAATAAAAAAATAAATAAAAATAAAAAGAATATGTTATATGAATGTCAAGGAATATTATTTAACTGTAAGGAATGATGAATATGAGGCATTGGGAGGAAGATGGACAAGAATTTAATGCTTATCTATGTGCCAGGAACTGTGCCACATACTTTACAAATACTTGATCTCAGAGAAACATGAGATTTAATAATAATAACCAACAATAACATAACATTTACTATGCTCCAGGCTCTGTGCTAAGGGCTTTATAATTTTTATCTCATTCTATTCTCACAACAACCCTGTGAGGTGGGTACTATTGTGATCCCCATTTTACAGATAAGGAAACCAAGGCAAACAGTGGTTAAGTGACTTGTCCAGGAACACATAGCTAATAAATGTCTGAGGTTACATTTGAATTCAGCTCTTCCTAACTCCAAGTCCCACATTCTGTCCACCACACAACCTAGTTAGAGGGGTTGGGAAGCAGGGGTGGGAAACAGAACTAAGAGAACAATATACACAATGAACACAATAAAACAAAGGAAAACCATACTAAATGGCATCAAAATTCATGCTGGTGAAACACCAGTCTTGGTCCCAGACAACTGATAAAGGAATATCATTCCCTCCTCTTGATAGACAGGTGGTGGACTATTGGTACACAATGCTACATATGCTGCTGGACATGGTCAAGGTGTCAGTTTGTTTCACCTAATTTTTCATCTTTGTAACAAGGAAATATTCCTGGGAAAAGAGTGAGAAAGGAATAAAAAAGGGAGGGAAAGAAGGGTAAAAGGATAGTGATACTGGAAAGTGACAATAATGCTGAAAGAATCAATAAATATTTTCAAATAAAAGTAAACAAAAGATGGACCAAAAAAAGCATAGGCTTTGATGAAACATCTAAAGAGCTGAGATCGCCCCTGTATTTAAGCCCCAAAGTCAGTCCACAGGGATTAAAGCTAACACTAATGGACAAATATGAAGTGCTCTAGAAGAACTGGAAAGAAATTAGAGTACCTTAAGAGGGTGGTCTATTTAGAAAAACTCAGTTTGGAAGAGATGGAAGGGTCCCATTAGTATTACATATATATATATATATATATATATATATATATGTATATATATATATATATATCCTCTAATCTTCATAGTAGGAGATTCTCATGAGACCTATGTAAACATCCAAGATCAAGGGTAGATTTATTTTAGAAAACATATATGAAGCTTTTACTCTTCTTTTTTTTTTAACACATCTACCATACATGATCACACATCTTAGAGGTATGCTGGTGAATACTTAATCAGATCTCTGAGGAGGAAGTGTGCCTAGGATATACTTTTAAATTTTATCTGCATTATTAATATTTTCTCCTTCACTTTCTTAAGTCTAGATAATCAACAAAACAATAAATTAAGCCTTGGGTTGGAGCATTTGCTGATTTTCTAAAGGATAGATGCTCACACTGAAATTTTAACCATCAGCTCATGAGCTAGTGTGAGCTGACTCCAGCATACCTCTGTCCTGTTCAACTAGTTAAGTGGCTTAGTTTTTCCCCATATCAATGAGTATGTGATAAGCACCTACTATGGGCCAAACACTGTCAAGCACTGACAAAAATGAAACTGAGCTTCTATCCTCTGGGAGCTTACATTCTACTGAAAAAAGAACATGCACACAGATAAGTTTGGAGATCTTCTATGGGAAAGCCATAACAAAAAGCCACACTTTGGGCTCAGAATGGTGGTAGGCTTCAAAGAGATACAAAGAAGGTACAGAACCTTTCCTTAAGTTTATGTTCTAAAGGGTAGAAGGAGTAGGTACATTTAACAGAAAAAACCAAATGAACAAAGCAAGATCATATATAGATTCTGGAAATGCCTTTTAAAAATCTCATTCCCCATATAGCTGTTTAGAGATACTAATGTAAGTGTTAAGCATTTGAAAAGGGTAAAGAAAGAAGTAAAAGGGTGCTCTAAAAAGAAAAATTTGAAAGAGGAAAAGGAAATGAAAGAGAAGTGTGGAGGGATATTCCAAACAATAGAAATGTTATATGAGAAAAGTCAGGAGGCAAAGGGTGTGTAAAGGGTATGGGGTCTATAACATGCCAAGAATGTTAGAATGGAACGCATGAACCCCACATCTTCATCTCACCTCCTCCTAGCATTTGAAAAGGAGTATGTGATAATAAGATGACTTGCCCCAAAGTAATCCTGGAAAACGCCCAGGATGCCAAGACTTCCTAAGCACAGCCAGCAATAACTACACCCTACTCTACCTTCTTTCTCTAAGTTCACTAGGTCCAGGTTGTCTCCACCTTCCATTTGGGAGCTTGGTCAGCAGTCCTCTAAGATAGTTAAGCCTTCTCAGAAAAGACCACAGAGTCATAGATTTAGAGTCAGAAGGGACCTTGGAGATCATCATTACCAAATACAGCCTTAGACATTTACTAGCTGTGTGACTCTGGCAAGTAATTGACTTCTATTTAACTCAGTTTTCTTATCTGCAAAATGGGGGTAAAAATAGTGCCTATATCCCAGGGTTGTTGTAAGAATAAAATGAAATAATATTTGTAAAGTACTTTGCAAATGTTAAAGTACTATATAAATGCTGGAATAGCAATGTAGTGGTAGTAGTAGTAGTATAGTAGTAACAACTATAGTAGTAGTAGTAATGTAGTAGTATCGGCTGTAGTAGTAGTAGTATCAGTAGTAATAGTAGTAGTATCTAGTCTAAATCCTGCCATTTTATAGATAAGGAAACTGAGGGACTATAGTGACTCAGATGGGTAGTAACCAGCAGAGTCAGATTCAAACTCTTGTGCTCTGTCTCCAAATCCACGTCCTCTTTCTACTATATGGTGAGTGGTTTAGAGCAAGGAAAAGCTAAAGACTGGTTAGCAAAGAAGCTTTCGCCATAGGATTCATGGTCTAGGGAAGGCCTATCACTTTGGAATTGGAAAGGAAGTATCCCCAGTGCTTAACATCTATAGCTCTAGGAGCTCTCGTTCTTCCCTTTCCCTGGCTGCCCAGCTCTTTAATCAGAATCAGTTATTCTTTAAGTAGTGATTGAAATCCCATGGATCAGGGTCACACATTAGAAAAGAGGACCAAGAAGAGGAAAGCTTCTTGTCATATTCCAGTCTCACCAGCCTTTGTGTCATTACTGGTCTCTCTGCCAGGTCCTGAAGCCACAAGGACCTCCAGCCTTCCTGGAGAATCACAGGAGGTAGGCCAGGAAAGGCAAAGGATATTAAGATTCCCAGCTTCCATATGAAAAAAGAGAGGTCTCCAGGAAACCCTCCAAACCTTTCTTCCTTGTTTAGGTTCACAGAGCTCATCCCAACAACCCTTGGCCCTTATTTTCATTCAAGCACTCTTGAACTTGCCAGAATCAGGTGCTATTTTCCATCATTCTTGGGGGGGAAAATGAGTTACAGTTTGTTGATTTTTAACATTCAATGCTTTCATGTGTCATTCTTTCCCAGGGCCTTCAGCTCTTAGAAAAAGTCTTTTGGAGCCCTACCTCTATAAATTAAAAAAATAAAATAAAATAAAAATCCATTGTTATCATCTTCTGGGGTGACAGCCTGGTGTTGTGGTCAATTTAATAATAATAATTAGCATTTTAACAGCCGCTTTTACGAGGCTCATCAAAGCCCTTTATGACCATTAACTAATTAAGTCACACCCCCGCCTTGGTGACTGCTGTTATTATTTCTCACTTTATAGATGGGGAAACTGAGGCATAAGTTAAGTGATTTTCCCCAGGGCACAGACAGAGTCATTCTCTGAGCCAGGACTAGGAGTTGCAGGTGCCAGGTTCTGGGTTCTGGCCACTAAGCCCCACTTAGCCCCACTAAGATGAGTTCTTATTTCTAAATAAATGGTTCCCAGGTGGGTGGGTGGGTGTATTTCACAACTGTAGAGGTACCTGCTTCTTGTTAGGGGTGAGTCCCATTCTCCCACCAAGTCTAGCTTGCTCTTCCTGAGTAGGCCACTGACCACAGTTGAGGTGAGTTTGGATTCCAAAAGGAATGACTAGCACCAAAGAACAGGATAGAAAATGGATATTTCCAATGAACATTTAATTCCTAAAGAACAGTTCTTTCCACATGCATTCTTCCTCATGTGATAGGACCAGCACTTCCGTGTGATAGAACTTTCTACCCAGAGCATTAGGAGACTTTACCTACAAGTAGATCAAGCTACCTCCAGGCCCAGGTGAGCCTATTCAGAAGTGGGGAGCCTGTGGTCTCGAGGCCACATATAGCCCTTAAGGTAAACCAAAGGGCCAAACTTGAGGACCTAGAGGGCCACAAGTGACCTCAAGGCTACAAGTTCCCCACCCCTGATTGACCCTGGTTTCCCTAATCTAGCTTCCTTCCAACTTGCCAGCCGCCCTGGGGCCTTGATTGCTTCCACCACCTACTCTGCAAAAAGCCTCTTGGTCATTTAAGGAGATTAAAAATTTCCAGAAGTCTGGGGTCCAGCCAGGTACTTTGGATGTGGTGAATTTCTGAAGCCCCTACTACAAGTAACTTTCCCTGCCCTGATCACCAGACACATTTTCACATGAAGACAAAAGAGGCCACAGAGAAGACAACGTAACATTTTATTTTTGCTGTATTAGGGCAAAGTAAACCTCCTTGTGCTAAATGTTCCATGACTTTGAAAATGCCTAGTTTTGTCTCAATATGTGGGAAGGGGATGATTTTAGAGGCACATCTGTGACACCCTAGAAACTTTGTGGCCGAGAAAATATCATTTCCCACTTCTGTACCTTTCTCATTCCTGCTTCTGAATACATACTCTCCCCATTCTAATTAAGTCAGAGCAAGCGAATGAGCCACAAAGATGTCTACAGCTGGCTATGCCCATGGTGTGGTAAAATGATAAAGTAGTAAAACTGCTCAAATAACATGTTGGCCATAACTTTTAGGCCTCATGGCAGTGTCTTCATGAGAACAGACACTTTGGAATCTCTGTTGACCATGCGGCTTTATAGAAAACCATTGCAAATTGGTTTGGCATGAATTGCCAGGTGTATTAGCAGCGGTCAAGTGACTTGTTCGATCCAGACAGGAAACCGGCACAGTAATCACTTAACACAGAGACCATATAATAATGCAGAGTAAGACTATGTTTTGAAGCCAATGTGAGATTTTTTTGTTTACTCGAGCAGAAGTGGTGGACATTTTGGAAATATTTGATTTATATGTCTATGACTCTTCTATGGTATTTTATTCATTCAATTGGCTTTGTAGATTAGGAGGCCTCTAAGGTTTAAACTCAGTTCCAGATCTACAAATAAACATTAAGTGCTTCTGTGTGATGAGTAGGACTGGATTTGTGATTTCATTTCATAGGGAGGGCAGCTAAGTGTCACAGGGGATAGAGCACCAGAATTGGAATCAGGAAGACTCATCTGAGTTCAAATCTTGCCTCAGATACTTAGTAGCTGTGTGACCCTGGGCAAGTCACTTAATCCTGTTTGCCTCAATTTCCTAATTTGTAAAATGAGCTGGAGAAGGAAATGGCAGACCACTCTAGCATCTTTGCCAAGAAAACCCCAAATAAGGTCATGAAGAGTCAGACACCTGAAATGACTGAACAACAACAATGTTATAGGGAATTCCCTGTGTGGAAAGTCCTTCTAACCATACAGATTGGCAACTTCAATTCAGCCTATAGTCTTAAGAGAGTTGCCTGGGGACACTAAGAAATTAAGGTACTAGTTTAGGGTCATACACATCACTGACATGACTTGAATCCATCTTTTCCACCTTGAGATAAAAATGTTTATCCCTGACTTTATTCACAGTCAGTGGATTTGAATCTGATGGAAGATTATCACCTCCAAATTCCAATTATTATGGTTACCAAGAGGTGAGAATGCTTAGGGAAGTCTCGATTTTTTTATGTGACTCTGAAAGCAAGTCTAGGAGTTAAACTGATAGGAAGCGAGAGGGCATTTCAAACCCAGGAAACAGCATGAACAAAGATGTGGAGGCAAGAAGAAACAGGAGATGGGGATCAGTGAGGAGCCACGACTGAAACAAAAACAATTTGAACTCTTGGTTCAACATTTAGTTCTCATTTGGACTGAAGAGTCCTCATTTAAGAGGCAGCTGTGGTATAAGGAATAGAATGTAGTACTTGGAATGAGGAAGACATGTCTCTGATGCTTGTTGGTTATGTGACCCTGGGCAAGTCACTACTCCACTTGGATAACCCCCTAAGACTATGTTATCGATGGAGCACAGGATCATAGGACTAAAGCTAGCAGGGACTTTAGAGGTCATCGAGTTCAACACTCTCATTTGGAGAACTGTATTGTTCAGTTAACAAACCACTCCATCATGCTACTTCTCACACATTTAATGTGACCCTACTCCAGCGTCTTACTTAGATGTCTTATTGCAGTAGCGAGGTAGCCCTAGGCTCTCCAAGGCTTTGCCAATGGAGCCCTGTGCCTGGCACATTATTGTTCAGTCATTCAGTGTGTCTAACTCATTGTAACTCTACAAACATTCTTGGCAAAAACAATGGAGTAGTTTTTTCATTTCCTTCTCCAGTGAATAAAGGCAAACTGAAATTAAGTGACTTGCCATGGGTTGCAAAGTTAGTAAGCATCTAAGGTCATATTTGAACTCAGATCTTCCTGACTCCAAGCCCAGTGACTCTAACCACTAAGTCACCTAGTTGCTTCTCCCAGCACATAATAGGTTTGAATTGAATTCATAGACTTTACCAAGCTAGAAAAACTCTGAGTACAGCAGACCTGGTGACAGTGTTAGGAAAGGTTCATTACCTGATGCTGGTTAACAAAAGATGATTTTTTTTCCTGCTATGACAACTCATAAAACATCTACTAAGGCATGAAGGGGATGTAATCTGTTTCAGAGGATATATGAAAATATAGCGATTTGAAGTTCAACAGCCTACTCACTGAAGTCAGAAGACTATTTACATCTCCCCCAGAGGATAGAGCAAAAAAATCAAATTAGATGCTCAGCAATATGGTTACATGGTTACTGTAATCTCAGAAGAGAGGAAAAACTCTGCAGCAAGGTTAGTGTTATTCTATTGGGTTAGAGTTTAACTTTTTTCCTAAGATGAATAGCAAGAGGAAATAACGTAATGACTACTAAACTGCCAATCCAATTGTCTTGTTGAGTGATGGTGAGTGATAGTTGAGCAAGGAGCTAAGTTTAGCCTCCTCGTGAAGCCAGACACTGGGAATGAAGTGAAGAAATGCCTTTAGATTAAGAAGTCTAGTCATTTTGGTCAATGCACTCTCCGACCATGATTTCAGAGAATTGATGATGAAGAATGCCAGCTACCTCCTGCCAGAGGAGTGATGGATTCCGGGTGCAGAATGAAACAAACATCTTTAGACACAATCAATGTGGAAATTTGGTTTTGCTTGGCTATATATATTTGTTAAAAGGAAGAAAGAAGGAGAAGAGCAAAGGAAAGGGAAGTGGAAGGAAGGGAAGGGGAGGGAAGCCAATGAAAAGTCAGTCCACCAGACCTGGATCTATTCCCTATCCTCTCACTCCACACTCAACAGTGCCATTTTCTGCTCTACATCTTGTTAATCAATGCCTGGTTGGATACAGCCCTCCCACCTGCTAGGGCAGCCTACATTGGCTCTAAGGGACATGGCTGATGCCAAAAAGAGACAGAAATCAGGCATGATGCTGAGTAGGCATCCAAGGTCCAACTCAAGCCAGAACTCAGAGATCCATAATCCCTCTTGCGCATCAGATTTAGGCTATAACAGAGGGCCACTGAGCATTTACCTCAAAACTTATGGTACAACCTTCATACTTTATACTTTTAAGATAGAGGGGAGAACAAGATGACATAAATTGGTCCTCGAGAGAAAAATCTTAACTGTTATTCCCCCAGCTGCCAACACACACACACACACACACACACACACACACACACACACACACTCTTCCCCATGACTATTTGAATGACAGCCAAAGTTAGAGTATGCTACTCTCTCTCTCATCTCTGAAAACATCACATGGGGCCCATTCCAATACTCCCCCTTCCAACAATCAAAATATTTCAATTCACCTTGAGGAAGAATGTAGGAGGAAAAGTTTATATCATATTAGGGCAACTCCCTCACCCTGAGATCTGAGCATCCTACTCCAAAAGAAAACCAATAACTTTGGATAATTTATGGGTTTCATGTCTCTAGTTCCCCACCAGGACTGTAGCTTGGTCAGTACAAATTTATTGTGCCTAAAAAGAAATTTAGCACTGTAACAAAGACAGATTCTATCTAGTCACATCAACTTGAGATGTTCTGAGATCCGGAGGAAAAGAGTCCATACAAAAAGACTTTGAACAGCTTGATTTAGCTTAATGATCTAGCATCACAACAGTCTGTCTGATACATTTTCAGACAGCCAATGTGGAGATTTATTTTGCTTGACTATGCAAATTCGTTGCAAGGATTTGGGGTTTTCTTTTTTTTCTCCAGTGGCATGAAGGGTAAAAGGAAGAGAAAAGCAGATTTGTTCATTTAAAAGACAATTTAATTTTTAAAAGTCAATATATTTTCCCGAGGTCCTATACCTAGTAAACATCAGAGACAGAATTTGAATTCAAATCTTCCAGACTCCAAGTATAGCACTCTATCCACTACATCACACCCTCTCAAAAGAGAGTTACCCCTCTGAACAGTTTATCATTGTCAACATTGGTAGAAAGACATTCAATGGGGCCTAATGATCCCTGAGAGAATCTTGAACCATAAGACCCCACCACAGAGCCTCAACGACACACAGAACTCAGAAGCCCCACCCAAGAGGCCTATTCATGCCATCCCTAGATGACATTGTTGCCCCTGTATGGTTTTCTTCCCATCAGGGAGTATGTCTTCCTGGTCATCACCATCACCTCAGAATCCTGGTTGCCATTCAGTACCAGAAGGAGAGAAAAAGGCAAGAAGTGTAGGAATATGTTGTTGGCTGTACTTTTTTTTCTATGTCTGGGGTACTCCAGAAAACAAGCCTAGGGCAGCCAAAGAAGCTGATATTGAGATGCTGACATTCCAGCGCTGTCACTCAAACCAACACCTCTTTTCTTAACTTTGATCCCCTTCAAGCCACACCTAAATATGAAGAACACATTATCTCACCCAGATCAGAGTTTTGGGGAATTGTCAACGTTTTGCTTCCTTCCTCTTTGTTGGCTCAGATGGCACGGTACAGGAAAGAGAACCTTATTATTATTGGTGTTGCTGTTGTTCTTAATCATCAAGATTATTATTTGTAGAGGGCCCAACTGCATGATCAGCATGGGCTTAAAACACACAGGAAGACATAGTGTCTACCCCAAGGTCATTCTCAGGGAGTTCCAACTTGGCCTCTTCTGGAACATCAGATATGGTAGTTAAGATAAATGCTGGCTGCCCCTGGCTGGCACCTCTTCCCATATTTGATCCACACTTACAAGATCTGATTCCCTTCTAATATGGGTTCTCTTTGAAGTCTCAGATCCCACTGGGATAAGGATGAGTCCTTGAACATTAGTAGTTTCTATTTTGCTCTGAGCATCTAGCAAATAGAACCTCACACATCTTTTGGCTTTCCTAAGCTCCTCAGACTAGTCTCTTATGAGAATTCTTTGGGTGATCTGAAGTTCTCCTTCCTTCTATCTCATCCAGGCTTTGAGTCCCAGAACCTTCGGCTTGCTAAATAATTGTGAACAAGTTTAATAATTATTATCTTTTCCTAAAACTCAGTAACTCACTTCTCCTACCTTCTATATGTATTTGGAGAGAGACAGAGAGACACACAGGAAGAGAGACAGAGAGACACACAGAAAGAGAGAGAGAGAGAGAGAGAGAGAGAGAGAGAGAGAGAGAGAGGAAATTAAATCCTGTAGAATATTGTATGTACCATCGGATTTCCTTGAGGTGTTGGTTCATTTTTGCTGAACTGTTTTTTTTTCATTTTTTATTACAAGAAATGGATAATTCACTGGGTAGGGGATGGTGGAGGGTTATATTTCAAAACAAAGGTGATATAAAAACAAGGTGTTGATGACAATTAAAAACTAAAAAGAGGAACAAATCTGATACTGCAAAATCCCAGCATTGGTGGGCTTGTGAGACCTATGGCACCTTCCTCTTATTCACCTTCCCTCCCTTCCTCGATGAGTCCCTTTTTCAAAGTTGTCTCTAAATCATTTTGCATCTCCTCTCACTCCCACATAAGAATAAGAATAACAGGTTTTAGGCATTACCAGTGTTATTTGTTTCTGATTTCAAAGAGCAAGGTGGGTGATAGTACCCTGTTTGGGGACTTGGTATGTAATAGTCAATATCCACTATCTGATATTTGTAAGGTAATTTGGATGTCTGGATTATCCCCTTTCACAAAGAAACTAACTTTAGGTAAAAGATTCTCAAGGCTTACGTCAAATCTAAAGCGGGTCTCACAGTCTAAACCTGTACCCTAACTAGGACCAGAAGTCAGATTCCTAAACCATCACTTTACTCACTAAGCCCCTGACAGAGCATAGTATGGGGGAGAGAGAACTGATCTGGACAGAGGGAACCTGGGCACAACTTCCCCGCAGCCCATCTCTGTCACTTACTAGCTTCGTGACCTTGGACAGCTCACTTTACCTCTGGACCTCAGATGAACTAGAGGGCTTTTAAGGTCCAGTCCTATACTATAAAGAGCGAGCAACATGCTGGAATAGAATCTCTGCCCCGCTTTTCAAGGTGCCTGACCCTCCAAATTAAAGGCAGCCTTAAAGTCCTGGGAAACCCTGGGGAAGAGGCTCAAAGGAACCTTCGTTTCTCCCCCCACTCCACCTCCACATCTCCTTGTTCCCCTAGGGCAGGTAGCTAGCTGGAGAAGTCAGCTCCGGTCCCTCTTCCCAGGGAAGGGAGGGAGGCTACAGCGGCAGCAGGTGTCTCTGCCTCACCCTTTCTCCTGGGGGCAGGAGGCAGGAGGCAGGTGCCTCCTGCCCCTCCCTCTTTCCTCCGAGTGGGCGGGAGGCAAGGGAGGTGTCTCAGCCCCTCCCTTTAGCCCCGGGGCTCGTGGCAGTGGGAAGTACCTCAGATTCCAACTCTCCTTTCTCGGAGCAAGAACGAAGCAGACATCCCCACCCACAGACTTCTCTTTTTCCCTCCTCTCCATTCCTAATGGGGTCATCGTTCACCTTCTCCAAAGATACTTTAAAGATGTTCCTGGAGTGGGCATATTACTGTCAGCAACAAATACTTAAGCAACATCTACTAAGAATAAAGGAAAAAATAGCCATTCTAGACCATGACCAGCTAGGGGGAATTCTGAAAACACTTAGGAACCAATAAATAAACCCTTAAAAAGACTCAGGTCCAGAGTTAGAGATACAGGAATGAAGAAGACTGATTTCAAGTTTCTTTTTTTCTTCACTCATTTATTTTTTTTTCACAGATGGTACAAGTATTATTTTCTTTTTATAATGAGGAAACTGAGGGTCAGAGAAATGAAATGACTAGCCCACATAAAGAGTTTCAAAGGATCTGAACTCAGGTCTTCTGAATACAGCTCCAATGGTCTTCATACAGTGTGCACCCATTTATTCTTAAATGCATTCGACAGTGTATCCAAAATTTGCTTGACCAGCGATTCACATAGTACATGGCATATAGTAGGTACTTTCTAAATGCTAGTTGACTGACTGACTGACCACCTTATGGCATTGTGCAAGACTAGCCAGTCTCTGCCCTGGACGTGTTTGTAAATCTAACTGAAAACCTTATGCTCCACTGGATAACACTATGGAGGAATGCAAGCAGGACCTGGAAACCAAGGACCTTGATTTATTTCTATACTTTCTGTGGAATCTTGGACAAATCATTTCACTAAAGCTATTTCCTCACTTGTAATTCAGGGATAATAATACTACCAACTTCAGAGTTATTTTGAGGAAAACACTTTGTAAAGTATGTGAGCTATTGTTGTTGCTGGTGGTAGATTTACAACCTACCTTAGAGTTGATAACATCTAGAAACCCAGTGACATGAGACCTTGCTCCAGTGGGGAAAAGAAAGAAAAGGGACAAGGGAATACAATTTTCCTAGGATATGATGGTTGCTATATTGAGGGCAGAGATCAGCTATTCTCCATTAATACTAAAGACAAGGCTTTAAGACTATGATAGATATGAATAGAGCACCGGCCCTGGAGTCAGGAGTACCTGAGTTCAAATCCAGCCTCAGACACTTAACACAAAAAACTAGCCGTGTGACCTTGGGCAAGTCACTTAACCCCAACTGCCCTCCAAAAAGCAATAAATAAATAAATAAATAAAAAAATAAAAATAAAAAATAAAAAAGACTATGATAGATATAATTAGAAAGGAGTATTCCAAATAACTACAAAGTGCATAAAATATTTGGGGATCATATCTACCAAAGGACATAAAATATTTGTAGAAATGCAGTTATAAAGTATTCTTAGAGAAATTTTTAAAAGAGTAAAAAAGCTGGAAGAATATTCAGTGCTCATGGCTGGGTCGGGCCCATATAATAAATATCACAATACTACCAGTTAATTTATTCATTTAATGCTATAACAACGAAATTATTGAAGGGATACTTTATAGAATTTGATGAAATAATAACAAAATTTATTTGGAAATATGACAGATCTAGAATATCAAGGGAAATCATAAAAAGAGATAGGGATAAAGAGAAAATAGTGCTTCCAGACCTCAAACTATATTATAAAGTAACACTCATCAAAGCTATCTGGTATTGGTCAAAAAATAAAGAAGTGGCTCAATGAAACAGACTAGGTAGTGGACAATAAGAAACAATGGAACTCAATCTACTGTTAGATAAATTGGAAAGCATAAATTATTTGGGAAAGAACTCCCTATTTAATAAAAACAGCTAGAAAACTGGAAAGCATTTTGGAAGAAATTATAGTCAGATGAATGTGTTACACTATATTTCACAATGTATTCTAAAGGAATATGTGATCTTAATATTAAAGATCATACTACTAAAAAATTAGAAGAGAAACAGATTATATACCTCTTACATCTCTGGGTAAGAAATATATTCTTAGCCAAATAAGAGATATAGGAAGTCGCAAAAGATAAAATAGTCAAATTGATCATCTGAAACTGAAAAACTTCCATATAAACAAAATTAATGTACCTAGAATAAGAATGGAAGTAAAGTAGGGGAAAAAATCTTTGTATCAAATTTCTCTGATAAAAGTTTTGTGTCCAAGATATATAAACAATTAATACATGTGTATACATGTAAATATATGAGACCAAAAGCTACTCCTCAATAGATAAAGATATGAACAAAGAGTTTTTATATCAATAAAGGATATGAACCAATATTTGTTAAATAAATGCAAAATATTAACAACTATATGAAAGAATGCTCCCAATCACTAATGATAAGAGAAATACCAATCAAAACAACCCCAAAGTTCCATCTCATGCCTGGAAAATTTTGAAAGATAAAAAAAAAGGAAATAGTCAATGTTGAAGGGGTTGTGGGAAGATGGGCACATGGCAGGCAGAGCTATGAATCAGTACAACCATTGTGGAAAGCAATTTCAAATGATACAAATAAAGTGACTAAAGTGTCCATATCCATGGACCCAGAGATTCTATTTCTAAACTTGTATCCCAAGGAAGCCATTGATAAGAAGAAAGTCCTCATATACACAAAAAAATATTTCTAGCAGCACTTGTTGTGATAGCAGAGAATTGCTAGCAAAGTAGATGTCCATCATTTGGTGAATGACTAAAGGAATTATGGAACATGAATGAAAACTGCTGTGCTATAAGAAATGACAGATGTGATGTATACAGGAAATTATGGAAAGATCTACTTGGATTGATGCAAGGTAAAGTAAGTAAAGGCCAAGAAAACTATATACAGCATGACTGAAGAGAATGTAAATGGAAAAAAAAATCAAAAGTCAATTTTCGGGGCTGCTAGGTGGCACAGTGAATAGAGCACTGGCCCTGGAGTCAGGAGGACCAGAGTTCAAAGCTGGCCTCAGACACTTGACACAAAAACGAGCCATGTGACTTTGGGCAAGTCACTTAACTCCAACTGCCCTCCAAAAAGCAAAAAGACAATTTTCAAAATTATAAAGGAGAAGTGTAGCTTGAAGGAAGAGATGAAGAGACAACTCTACAGTGATGCTTTGAAGATGTGGTAGCTCCACAATTATTGTACATTGCTCATATTTTTGATATATTGATCAGTTATGAGGATTTAGGGGTCTTTTTATTTTGTTTTTTAAAACTTTTTGTCATCAGAGCCAAGATGGCAGTGTAGAAGCAGCAAAGTTCCACAGCTCCCACACAGCCACCTTAAATACCCAGAAAATATGACTCTAAACAAATTTTAGGGCTCCCAAACTCACAAAAATACAGAAAACATATCTCTGGCTGAAGGCAGCTCAGCAGGTGGGGCTCATCATGGCAGGCTGGGAGCCGAGGCCAGGCAAGCCCAAAACCTCAGCCAGGCCCCAGGGCCAGGAGAAGCCACAGCTGGATTTTACAGTAGAGTGGATTGATAGCACCTGGGGCAATCGCCACATTTATCAAGCCATGTGAAACAAAGCTAAGAGAAAGGTCAGTGGAATTCAAGCCAAATTTGGAGGGAAAAAAAGGAGTCCAGCCAAACTTCCCCCAGGGCAAGAAAGCAGCCCAACTCAGCTGCTTCAGAGCTCCTGGCCTGCAGACCACAGGGGGACCAAAGCAATTGATCAAAGGCCAAGGGCTCTTGCATTGAGGGGCCTGGATTCCTATTGTGGTCTTGGGTGGTGGTCCTGGGGTGAGCTTTCAGCAAACCAAAGCTGGTGGGGGCTGCAGCACCCCTCAATAGCTCCAGCAGCTGTGAAAACCCCAGCAATTTGGGACAGAGCTTTCCCCCCTGGAAGCAGAGTTCCACGGAGCTAAAAAATCAAGCACGTAATTGACTGGCCAACATGAGGGAAAGGAAGCAAACTAAGAACAG